>OZ030020.1:72311347-72911347 GCA_964023405.1 Apodemus agrarius | reverse complement strand
GTCTTAAAGTGTGATGAAAGGATAAGCCAAATAGGGGTATTGAAAAAAATGAATTATAGGAAGAAATAAAACCATAACCAAGGGCCAGAAGTGTGAAATACAAGGTGATACAGATAAACTGATATACTGATGCATGTAATTCAGAATAACTGGCACATGAGGCCTGGATACATGAAACGGGTTCGGAGGAGTAATGTGGAATTGCCATTTGGATGTTTTGAATGTCAGGACAAGGAAATAGAACACTAATTTGTAGTCTCAATTTCATACTTTTCCACTTGTAAAAAGGACCTATAAGACAAACATGACATATTCTCTGAATCAAGTAATTTATTGTAGTACTGTTTTTATATTTAAGCAAACAAATACATTGAGGTGTAGAATGCAATGTTTTCTGAATTTTAAAGATAATTTACAAGATCACAAAGAGGAAGGCAACATGCCCCATGGAGGCTCCGTCACTGGAACATCATGCCCACTTCTCTTCTTCTGTCTCTAGAGAGGTTTGACAAAGTAATGAGGAACTGTTAAAAACACACAAACATATTCTTGGCTTTTGAGTTTTGACTTTGTGATGGAGTCTTGCCTCAAATGCTTGGTAAATCTCCCTCCTCTGTTGCCCCAAATTATGTAATTACAGGTATACACCCTGAGACCTAGTCTATTTTTTTTGTTTTGTTTTGTTTTCAATGAATGGTCTAATACTTGTCAGCCCCTGAATCAGAGCCTAAACCTATGCCTTAGATTACTAATTCCTTTTCTTTTAAAATTTTTATTGATACTTTGTATATTTCACAGCATGTATGCCAATCCCCACGACTCTTCATTTCTGCCTTCTACCCTTATTGCAACCTTCCCCCCAAAAGAAAACAAAAAATTAAAATTAAAATATCAAAAATAAAACAACAACAAAATGAAATAAAATAACAACAACAAAATCTTGACTGGGAAGCTGAGGTGAGTCACAGTGGGTGTATCATACAGTATTGTTACCCTGTGTCAGGAAGATCCTGTAGCTTTAGATCTTCAGGACTGGTCCCTTCATGTGCTCCAGCAATCAATTAATTCAGATGTGGTGGATGTTATTGTAGGTCAAATCGGAGCCCTGGTCCTAGACCTGAGTGGTAGCTATGGTTGGCACTAGGGCTAGAGGGACAGCCTAGTCAGTTAAAGCCTCTCAGACAGGCTGCGGTAAGGACTGCAGTGTGTCTGTGTGACTTGATTTGCCTTTGAAAAAGTCCTCCTTTTATGTGGCAAATAGAGACTATGGCAGAGGAGAAACTACAGTAGAAGTTGGGCTGGGCGACAGGTTCATTCCAAGAGACGGCAATGCTTTCCTAGAGAGCAGTGACCACGAAGCCTGTGGAAAAAACAAAACAAAAACAAACAGAAACTGTAAGCCTGTCAAGATAACTAATAATTACTTGAGCTTAAAAAATGATTTAAGAAATCATGAAAATATTCTTCTGTTCTCTTTCAAAAGTTTCATTGTTCGGCCTTCGCATTTAGGGCTTTGACACATTTTTAATTAATCTTGTTTATAATGAGAAGAAATTTGCATAAAATAAAAGTAACAAGTAGAAGAAGAATATTGGGTTATCAGCAGGAGTGATACAAGGCCGTGGTAGAGAAGGGTGGAAGGGGGGACAAACGCGGGCGAGGGCAGAGTCCGGGTACCAGCTACTAAATCCAGGCTGGGACAGAGAGCACAGGGAATATGGGCAATAAATCAACACCTATGTGTAGGATAGAACAAGATATACACTATCAAGCTAATAAATTAAAGAAAAAAATTAACAAATAATTAAGAAAGATAGCAACTTGACTGACTTAATCCAGTGCAAAATAAAAACACAAAATTAATGAAGGCTAACCTTTGGAAAAAAATGGTATTACTTAAGCATTAATATGGAAAAAAATGCCTCTTTCCTTTCATTGCATACAAAATTAATTGAAAGTGTGTCAAAGTTCCAAGTGCAAAGGCCAAACAAGGAGACTTGGAGAAGAAAAAGGAAGAATACTTTCATGACCTAAAAGCAACAATGATTTCTTAAATGTAATGTATGGCTTATATGATGAGTTCTCAACTTGAGCGTGATAGTTTGTCTTAAATACAAACAAAAAATGCACACACATAACTGAGCTTGGCATGAGGCTCACACATGTATTTTTAGCATTCTGGAGGCTTCGAAAGAAGAGACAAAAAACTGGATAAAATAAACTTCATTGGCATGATCACCAAATGACACCATTAAGAGAGGGAGAAGACAATAACAAAGAGATGAAAAATATAAAGTGATGGATGAAAGACTAACATTAAAACTATATAAAGCAATTTTACTGAAGGATAGGAGCAAGACAAGTTCTTAAAAATAATTAAAACTTGAGTAAGCCCTTCATAAATGTTGCACACTAAATGACCAACAAAAATAAAAGAAAAATAATCAGGGAATGCAAATGAAGACCATGCCTTAGCTTCTTTTTGTGTTGCCCAACACAATCTCCTGGCGCGGTAACTGCAGAGAGGTGTCCCTTTCGCTCGGGGTTCAGGGTATAGTTCATCCTGTGAAGGAGTAGTCACGGCAGCAGGTGCCGGGGCAGCTGGGTACATGGCATCTTCATCAAGGAGCAGGGAGCAGTGGAGGAACGCTGCTCAACTCCCTTTCTCAACTTACACCATCCAGGACCCCCGCCCGGGGAGTGGACGCACTCACAATTAAGATGGGCACTCTTACATCAATTAACATAATTAAGGTAACTCCTCATGGACGATTTCAGAGACCAACCTTAATTTAGATAATCCCTTACAGGTGTGCCACAGGCTTGTGTGTTAAGTGGTTCTAGATTGTGTGAAGTTGACAAAGTTGGATAGAAACTAACGATTGTATTACTTTACATTAAGACTATCAAAATTGGACATTGCTATATTCAAAATTGCTGTTAGAAGATAGTGATGTACACCTGTAATCCCAGCACCGAGGAGGCTAACAAAAGAGTCTAAGCCTTCTTTGGGTTACATAGAGAGTTCCAGGCCAGCATGTCTACCTAGCTAGGCCTTGCCTCAAAAAGTTAAAATGAATCCCCCAAAAATTGCTGGTAGGATATAAATTGACACATTCTCTCCCCTGTGAATCACTAACTAATAAAATGTCCTTTAGCCAGATTTTAGGGAGGCATTTTCTCAATTGTGGGGGTTCCTCCTTTCAGAAGACTCTAGAGTGTGCCAAACTGACATAAAACTAGCCAGCACAGTAGACTCTTCTCAGAAGGTAAAAGGTTATAACTATCTGAGGATGGCCAACTTTGGGCCCTGGTTTGTAGAGTGGTTCCAAAGATTTCCGAAGTCCTAAGGGTTGAGGGTGTTGATATCAAGCTAAAGAGAAGTGTGAGGAGCCACTGAAAGAGCTGAAGTCCTACTAATTAGAGGTGTACAGAGCTGGGTTAGTTGATCTAACTCACTAGCCACTGTTGTGAGGGTCCTGACATCCAACACCCAAGGCTGTACTGCTAGCCTCTGATGCCGTAGCTGCTGTTAACCGCAGACAACATGAGCTGCTGAGTGCCAGGCCACTGATACAGCAGGAAGCATCTAACCCGAGTGTCTACTGTCGCAAACCTCTAGTTTTCCAAACTTAGAGATATGCCCTTCTGAGTGCAGCAGCCCAGTTCACAAGCCTTTGGCACTCAAACTAGAACATTTGAAAAGCTTCTCCCTGAAAGTGAACAGATCCAGCCCTCCACCTGATGAAAAAAAAAAAAAAAAACTCAGATAGTTAGGAAACTGAAGATAGCTAGGAAAGTGAGGTTTCTCTAAAATCTAGTCTTGACCAAAAAATGATGGTACAATTTTATCTGAGTGTCCCTTTTGTTATCTGTGCTGCTAAAGCAGGTAAAGCGAGCATTTCTCTTATCCTGCTATTGCGTCCTTTTTATATTACACACCTCAAGTAACAACATTTAAAGTCTATTTCCTTCCCCCTCTCCTCCTCAGTCCCGGCACATAGCAAGCACGTCTGTACGGTGGGAGAGCCTGTCTCTCGTGAGATGTGGTGCATTCCTCTGACAGTGCCTGGCCACACCACAGCCAGTCTCAGATCACGACTTTTAGAAGCTAAAGTTATTTCTTGATCTCAGAGTTTCCAAAATTCACTTTCAAGAAGTTCATTTGATAGAGAACTTACAGTTTAAATAGAAATTATCTGCTATAATCTTTTGAATTGCATTTTTAAATGAATTTCTAATTGAATTTTAAAGTGGAACAAATTGGTAGAATGGTCCTTAGATTTTTAGGTTAGTTTTTGTCCTTGCAACCTGTACTCTTCCCCCTATAGTTATGACACATGAATCTTTTCTGGGAAAGATAATTCTGTTTTCAGTGACTACCAAGTCCAGCTATCTGATCTGCCCTTAGTCCCAAGTAACTTTGATGTGTTTTTTTTTTTTTTCAGAGACTTCTCCTAAAAAAGCTAAGATCTGGCAAAAAGTTTTAAAAGTTTTTTTTTCTTTCACCCAAACTGAAAAGCCCTAAATTTTAAGGGCTGGATAATCTCAGTGTACCTTGAAAGTGCAGTTATTTTTCTTGATTGAGAGGGGGAATAAAGAAGGAGGAGATTGTAGCAGCAGCAGCAGCAGAGCTGCTCCCTCACAGCCTACTCCCTATTTCTTAAATCAGCTGTAGTCCCTGATGGACAGGTTTGTAGACGGGAACAGAAAATGACAAAATGCCAGCACTTAAAACTCTGGAACATAACAAGGATTAATTTCCTTATCAATGAATGAAATAGTTCCACTGCCTAATAAGAAGGAAACTCCAGCTTCCTCCCATTTTAATGTTAGTTAAAATGTTCCATTTTAATGAGTGTAGAAATTCGATAGTCCAAAGAGACCCATAGTATTTTATATGATTTTAATAGGTTGCTATTATTGAGGCTTAAATCAAGATTAGTGAGGGAGGCTCAAATTAAGTAACCAATCCACAACAACTGCATAGGAAGTGGACTCAACTATTGGTGATTACTATTAGTTTTAGAAAAGAATGTATGATTTTTTTTTGCAATCTGCTTAACAAGGGACCCCTAAAACAAATCTATGAAGCCAAGATGTTCTCATATTCTCAGAACCCCTGCTCCATTGAATGCTTTGCATAAATAGCAAAATACCAAATAAACACCAATGACATGACATTAACAGCAATAACCTTATACCTGAGTCAACACTGAACAGATCAGGAAAGATTTACCAGCCATTTCCATGTCTATTTGCTCTTTGACACATTTTCTTGTTTATATAGACACATAAATTCTGTATTTATAAAAAACAATAAAGTTATTCAAGGAATTGGTGATTATGACCTAAGAAATTTATGTGTCAAAATGACTGAGTGTATTATTAATACCAGTGAGTATAATATTAATCATTACACTAATGAGTGTAATATTTATACTAATGCAGCAACCATATCCAGTATCTACTTTGTTAGAAATTATTTTAAGACTTTAATGTATATTAACTCATTTAAGAATTTTAAAACTCAACAAGATAATTATTTTCAATTCACAGAGAACAACTTTATGAAACAATGCATTAAAATCATCTTTAATATTAAAGAGTTCAGAAGTAACAGAATTCAAACTTTGATAGTCTGGCTCTGAAGAACATTCATTGTCACATGAGCTCATTAAATTAGACAATCAGTTATTCATTTTTTTCATGAAATATGCATTATTGCCACAGCACTGTGGTAAACTCCAGAGAACATTTAAGTGAATGATAGTAAATATGGTGCCTGTTCTCATAGTAGATAGAGGAATCATAGTATTAGTTAAATAATGTCAAAAACAAATATACAGTTTCAATGTAATGGTTGTACAAAGGGCAAATTGTTGATGTTATGAAAATAAAAAAGGGTTAGTCAAGATGTTGATAAGAATGTAAAATATCCACTAAGTATGAAGAATGGTGGGCCTAGAGTAGACATAGATGAAAAGGAAGGGATTTCGGAGCAGAGGAAGCCGCACAAACAATCGTGGTTAGTTGCCTTGCTATGGTGGCATGTGTCTGTAGTTCCAGCTACTCCAGAGGCTGCTGTGGGAATAGTGGCTGGGTGCCGGATTTGTAGAGCAGCCTGGGAAACATGGAAAGACCATTTCTCAAACTGAAACAAACCATCCTTGATTTGACAGTCAGAGAAAAAAAGAATATTAATCACTGAAGGAAGGCTAGTATGGGGTAGAATCACAAGAGCAAGATAAAGACAAATGGAAGAGAAGACTAGGAGGGCTGTAGGCTTCGGCCCAGCACAGGTTATGTAGGACGTGTCTTGTCTTTATAACTTTTGCTTAATGAGCTCTTCCAAGCAGTTAAAGATTTAAATGGGAGAAGCACAGTGGTGGAATAATAGGTATGTGTTTTTAAAGGATCACTATAACTTTAATGGTTATGGTGAGATGAAGAGCTAATAGGTATAAGTTAATTAGCATTTATTGTAATGGTCCAGGTGAGAGTTGATTATATTAGATTGATGATGGTAATAGACAAGTGGGTAGAACCAGAGTATTTCAAGTAAAAACAAATACGAATCTCAGAATGATGGGAAGGCAATTTCATCTGATACAAGTATGTTGCTTTTTTTTTTTTTTTAGACAAATAAAAGTAGTGTCCTGGTAAGTGATAGGGATAGCCATTACATTACAAGGAAACAAACTCTGTATGGACTGAATTGGTGGTGTTTCATTTTTATATTTTGAGAATTTCCTACATGGGTACACTGTATTTTCATCATTTCTATCCTTCCCTCTACCTTCTCCAAATCCTTCCATGTCCACTTTCAAATTCAAGACTTCTATAATATATATTTATGTATTCTATTATTTCTAGTTAGTGTTGCTCATATGTATATGATTTTTGGGCTATCCAGTTATACTGGGGTAAAATATCAAGGGGCGTTTGCCTGAAGGAAAATGATTCCCTTCTCTTTGCAAGCGCTGACTACCCATAGCTCTTTGACTAGGGGTGGACTTTGTTAACTTGCCACTATCTATGTGGCATGTCAAGTGCTGTAGTCATGTGCAGATAATAATACATATGGGAGCTCATAGATGAGATAGACCTATAGAACACAGAAGGACAGTATCTCACAACAGTCCTCCTAGTCCTCTGGCCCATGCAATCTTTCCACCTGTATTAGTCTGGGTTCTCTAGAGTCACAGAACGTATGGGCAGTCTCTATGTAGTTAGGGAATTTGTTGATGACTTACAGTCTGTAGTCCAACTCCCCAACCGTAGTCAGCAGCAGCTGTGGATGGAAGTCCAAGGATCTTGCAGTTGCTCAGTCCCATGAGGCAAGCCGGCAAGGAAGAATGAGTCTTCCTTCTTCCAATGTCCTTATATATGTCTCCAGTAGAAGGTGTAGCCCAGATTAAAGGTGTGTGTATCCATGCCTTTAATCCCAGATGATCTTGAACTGGAATCCATAGCCACCATACTTCAAGATCTCCATGCTAAGTCCAGGACAGAAACTTATATCTCTGAGCCTCCAGATTAGGATCATAGGTGACCCTTCCAATTCTAGATTGTAGTTCATTCCACATATAGTCAAGTTGACAACCAGGAATAGCCACTACACCACCCTTCTTTCACAATGTCCCCTGAGCCTAAGTTGTAGTGGTTATGCTGTAGATGTTCCCTTTTGTCCCCTCTCAGATCAAAAAGAAACTGCCTGACAAGAGGCAAACATTGCACTTATATATGGATACAAGGGTAAATGTATATACCTGGCAATTGGAATCTATAGGCTCTGTGACAGCTCAGTGCGTAGGTTCTTGGCTAAGTTCATGGTAGTGTGTAAACATTTTCTCCTACTGAGTGACTCCTAAGTCCAATTAAATAGGTGTTGGTACCAGAAAGAAGGTATCTTTTGGACATGAAATAGCTGTTACACTTGTAGATTCAGTATAGCTGTAGCTATCTGTAATAAGACCTGCACATGATTCTGCCCATCAGCATCTCATGAAGGATGAGGGAGAGGACTCTGAAGATCTAGGTTTCCTGAGGGACTATTGGGGAAAGGAGACATCATTTTCTTCAGTGACATAACCACTGATAGATACGTCCAATAAATAACTTCCCACCCATGCTAGGGCAAGAAACTGATGAAATCCAGTGGGTCACACCCAAAAAGGAAGAAATAGAAGACAGGGAGACTTGCTGGGAAGAAAGGATATTGATTATGGTGCTTGCTAGATTTTTATATGCTGCAAAGGTGGAAAGTGGAAATAACTTGCTTATCCACTATACTTTGAACAACATTAACTTTATCAGCAAAACCTTTGTGCTGATGCTCACTATGTTAAATGGAAAATTTCTAATTTAAGATACTTAAATACCACAACTTTCTCTGGGGTATTTCTGTATTAGTTAGGTTACTTTTGCTGTGATGAAACACTGTGACCAAAAACAACTTGGGGAGAAAAGGGTTTCTTTCATTTACACTTTCCCATCACTGTTCACCATCCAAAGCAGTCAGGCAGGAACTCAAACTCACGAGGAATCAATCCTGAGACAAGAACTGATCCAGGAGTCATGAAGGATTGCTGCTTCATGGCTTTCTCCTCATGGCTGGCTCAACCTGCTTTCTTATAAGACCTAGGACAACCAGCCCAGGGATAGAACTGCCCTAAGTGGACTTGACCCTCCCACTTCAATCACTAATAAATAAGTTCCTACAGGTTTTGCCTCTAGCCTGGTCTTAGAGAGGCAGTTTCTCATCTGGGGTTCCTTCCTCTCAGATACTCTTGATTGTGTCAAGTTGACATAAAACTGTCCAGCATAGTGGCTTCTCCACTAAATATCAGTCACCCATGTGTAAGAAGAGTATTCCTCAATTTTGGAGATCAATGGCACTTTGTGAGGTAGCCTATATTAACATATGCATATATAGCACATAACTTCACAGATGCACATATCTTCACATTGCATATCCTTAATTATTGAGAATAAATTAGATGTCATAAAGAGATAGTACAATTATAAAAAAGCTATTCTGGCTGAAGAATGCCACCAAATGGGGTACTCATACTGGAGAGAGAATTTATGAGCATTGCTGAATGCCCTTTAATAAAGCATTTCTAGTATTGGAGCACGTTTCAGGAAAAAATCATAATTTAAAATTTTCAGATCAAGGCATGTTTAGATTACATAGTGTTATTTTGAAAATTAATAATTGTAAAATACACAAAGCAACATGGCTAGTAAATGTTTGAGATGCTGGTCGTGGTGGTGTGTGTCATAGTTCAGAGAGACACATGCCTTCTCAGGATTATCATTGTATCAAACACCAAGATCCTTATTTAGAATGAATTTGTTCAACTGCTGGGAGTGCTTTGGCTTCCAGTTCTGAACATGTAAACTCCAAAGAGGCATTGCTGTCTGTTTCACTCTGGGTCATATCCACTTCCTTGTGGTAGGCTTTATCCAGTATCTGGCCCCAATGTTTTGCCAACATCCAAACCCGTCTCAGGTTGAGAACCTTTGAAAGGCTATGTTGGTTCAGAGCTGCCATAGAGTTTAAGGAAGTTTTATTGTAACTGCCTCAACTCCTCCTTCTGTCCAAGCCTATATTTCACCACAGACTTGAGTCCAAGAACATGATCTCAAAAGTTTTTCTGTGTGCACACTTTAAGCTCAGCTTTTATTTCCCACAAAGCAGGATAAGATGTCTTTGGGTTTTTTTTTTAATTGAATATCGTCTTCATTTACATTGCCAATGGTAAAACCTTTCCTGATTTCCCCCTCCCCTAAGACTCCCAACCCCTTCCCCTCTTCCTTCCCCCTGCTTCCATGTATATGTCCCTCCAACCAACACACTCCCACCTACCCTCCCCCAGTTTCTCTTTGCTGGGGCCTCTGTTGAGTCTTTACCTGACCAAGGATCATTCATCCCACTGATGCCCAACAAGGCCTTCCTCTGCCACATTTTTGTCTGGAACCATGTGTGCCCTTGGCTGATGGTTCAGTCCCTGGAAGTCTTGGGGCGTCTGGGTGGCCGAAGTCATTGCTCTTCCCATGGGGCTGTAAACCCTTTCAGCTTCTCTGGACCATCCTCCAGCTCCTCCATTGGGGACCCCATGCCCGTCCAATAGCTGGTTGTTACCATCTGCCTCTGTATTTGTAAGGCTCTGGCAAGGCCGCTCCGGAGGCAACCATGGCATGTCCCTTTTGGTATTCACTTCTTGTCTTCCATAAAAGTGTTGGGGTTTGTTGACTGTTTATGAGAAGAATTCCCACGGCAGTCTCTGGGTGGTCTCTGCTTCACACATTGTCTCCATTATTGTTCCTGTGACTATTTTGTTCCCTTTCTTAGAGGAACTGAAGCACCCTCACTTAAGTCCTCCTTCTTCAAGATATCTTTGTTATTATGAAATTAGAAAACTGCTTAAGCCAATGCTTTTTTTTTTGGTAATTATTACGCCAAGATATAAGTTTGAAAAAAGTATATATAATAAAAAATAATTAAAGCATTCTTCATTTTGATGAGAAAATTTAATGGGGGAGACTAATGACACAAATTATTGATTGAAATGTTATGCATATTAAGTACTTTTTGAAAAGGTGATAATTTGCATATACTGAAGCATGCTCATTTGACCTATAGGAGCACAAAAAGCCATGAAAGCTTTAAACTCAGTATGCAAATTCTGTTTATCAAGACACATTATGTAAGAAACATACATACATACAATAAGATACATACATATACTAAGAAACCACAGGGGGTGGGGACATGCTTGTGGAGATGGGGTTGGGGAGGAGATATAGGATGGGGAACAGTCAGAGGGTGGATGGGGACGGGGATAAAATCTGGAGTGTAAAAAATATTAAATGAAATTCAAAAAGGAAAAAAAAGAAAAAGAGAAAAACCACAGACTGGTCTGAGAGCACTGTCCCGCGACAGGTTCTTGGGGAAGATTGCTGAGAATCCAGGAGAGTTTGCAGGTCTCTCCTTGTGACTTAGGCTGCTTCTTATGACTGGTAACTTCATCTCCACACACTTTCATGTGCATTTTGTACAAAGAAAGACAGTGTGCAAATTGTGCACTGACTCTTAAATGCTTTAGCCCAGAAGCAACTGATACTACATTGGGTCACTAGATAGAACCAGTCACTTGGTAGTGTTTGACAAACTACTAAATGTAGAACTAAAGAATGTAGCCTTGGCATGTGCTAAAGGGAAGAAGAAATTAAAATACAGATGAACATTGTAATGCTTTTTACAAAGATAGTCTTACATTATTGATAAAGCTTAGTATTTTGTAAGATAATTTTACTTGTGAAACAAACTCTTAATGTTTCTATTTCTGTGATAAAGCACAATGACCAAAAACAAGTTCACTTGACTTACACATTCTGAGTACAGTCTGGCCTTGAGGGAAGTGAGCTAAAAACTTAAAGCAGAAGCCAGGCATTGGTGGCACATGCCTGTAATCCCAGCACTTGGGAGGCTGATTTCTGAGTTCGAGGCCAGCCTGGTCTACAGAGTGAGTTCGAGGACAGCCAGGGCTACAAAGAGAAACCCTGTCTCGAAAAACCAAAAAAGAGAACTCAAAGCAGGACTCACAGGCAGGGGCGGAAAGCAGACATGTTGGAGAAATGATCTCACTAGCTTGCTCTCAGGCTCACATTAGCTACTTTTCTGTCTTTGCCTTTTTGGTTTTGTTTGGTTTGTTTTTTGAGATATATGTTTTTTTGACACCTTGTCTACCCTGGAACGCATTCTGTAGGCTAGGCTATCTCAACCTCATAGATTCACTGGTCTTTGTCTCCCAAGTACTGGGATTAAAGGTGTGTGTCACTACCACCCAACTCGATGATTTTTTTTAAGTCACAATTAGATATGAGAAGAACATATTTAAACAAGAACAGTAGGCATTTCACCCCTGAGGTTTTCTTGAAAAGATTATTGTAAAGCTCAAAAACCCATAAATTGAGGTTTAAAAGAAATCACTTCCACATTTCATCATTTATTTCTTAATGACAAAAGAGATAAAACTACCCTGTATCATGATCATTTCTTATACACTTATGCGTATCACATTCTTCAAAAACTCTTTTATAGTTATATATCATATATGTTGGTGTGTCATTGCATTCATGTGGAGGTCAGAGGACAACTACTCTTGTCATTTCTCAGGTCATTAGGTTGGGCAGCACCTACTTTTACCCACTGAGCCATTTGACACCTCCTAACACACTAAGCCTTTCTTTGAGGCAGATATTTCTGTTTAGCCCAGGCTACTCTTGAATTTTCTATATATCCCAGGCAGGACTCAAGCTCACAATATTCCTGCCACTTTTCTGAATGCTGAGACTATAGGTATAAACCCCATGCTTGGTCTACAATATTCTTGAATATAAAAAGTAATGTCTATACAAAGTATTCTGTATGATAGACAGTTCATAGCATGAAAAGTTCACACGGTAAACATCTGCCAAGGTTTGGTTCTGGAATGTCCTTCAAAGGTTCATGTAGACTCCATGATACCAGGAACTGATGGAACTTTAACAAAGCATGACATTGGGTCATTGATGACAAGTCCTTGAAGAGGTTTTAGGAGTCAGGTCCCGTTTTCTTTTCTACTTTTTTAAAAGACAAGGCCAGGAAGTCATCTCTACACAGTCCAGAGTGGCCTTGAGATCACAGTGTTCTTCCTATCTCTGCCCAGAGTGCTGGGATCAAGGTACGCCATGCTATGTTTAAAAACTATTTCTTTTATTTTTGCAATTACTATGTCATTTCCCTTTCCCCTTTCTCCCTCTAAACCCTCCCATTTATCCACCCTTGCTTTCTTTCAAGTTCATGGCCTCTCTTGTTCTCATTACATATATCTATACATATACATATACATATGCATTCCTAACTATAATCTGTTCAGACTGTATAATTTTACTTGTACATATATTTGGTATCGGATAACTAATTGTTGTATTCTTCCTTGGGGAAGACGATTTCTCCCACTTTGAGCATTTCTTAGTGGTCTGCAGTTATTTGTGTTGGGTTGAGGCTTTATGGTCTTTCCCATGCCCATTTTGAAGTGTCTATTGTTGTTGTCCTTGTTTGTCTCATGTTTAGGCAGTCATGTTTTTATTTATATCTGTGCATGACTGCACCATGACCACTCAGGTGCCCACAGGAACCAGAAAGGGTCCCTGATTACCTGGGACTGTAGTTACAGGTGTTTGTGAGCCACCTGATGTGTGTACTGGGAACTGAATCCATGTCTTCTACAAGAGCAGCAAGTTTTAACCACTGAACAATCTCTCCAGCTCTCTCCTTTTCTCTTGACTTCCATGTCACAGGACATATACCTTTACTCCACCATGTAGTCTCAGCATGCCATCTCTCCTACCACATCCTAAAACTAGTCAATTGACTGTGGATGGAAACTCATATATTTTAAGTCTGAATAAATTTTGCTTTCTATAAAATTTGTCATATTTTGCTGGTGTAAAAAACCTAGCAAAATTAATGAAAACAAAAAGTGAATGTGATATATTTCTCTGCCTCTAATTTTTCTCTGTGTGTTGGGCAGGGTGTTACAGACACGTGCAATAGTATCCATCTAGAAGTCTGGGGACAATTCTTACAACCTTAAGTATAAACACATTATTTTGACATATTTTATATGTTTATTATATGGAATAGTATATGGATTAAAACAATTAAGATATAGAACTATTATTTCATCACTCTCAAGAAACTTCCTTTTTTGTTACATCTTTCAGAATCTAACTTTGAGCACTCACTACTGATAGATTTGTCCCTCATCACTATGATTTTGTTATTTAAAGAATGTTATGTATGCATGTATATTGTCAAACAAGATGTAAGCATGAGATTTCCTTTTTTCAATCAGTACAGTGCCCTCAAATTGGGGTATGAATTAGCTGTTTCTTTTTATTACTATCATCCTATGATGTGGATATACCACAGTTTATGCATTCTGTCAATTGAAGACATCTGAGTTGTTTTCAGTTTTACGATATTGAAAATAAAGCTGGTATGTCAAAGCTTTTGTGTGAGCATAATTTCTTTACATACCTAGTAGTTGGATTTCTAGGTTATGTGAAAAATATATATTTATCTATGTTCAATATTACCAAAGTGCTCTTCAGGACCATTGTATCCTCTTATATTTCCACTGGCAACTTGTGAGCACCTGTCATCAGAAAACTTCATTTAATGCCTTTTAATGAGTAATAATAACAACTTACTAAGGTTTTACTTTGTATTGTTTTAATGACCAATGAGATTAAAATAGAATGACATCTTACATTTAGATTATGTTCCACACTTTTAAAATATATTTTAAATATTTATATTCATCCACACAAATATAATGGACTTCAGGTGATGAAGAGCTAATATCATAGGTTGCACTTGTAAAAGGCAGCCCTATACATGTTCAATTTCACCCAAAGCAGTGGGAAACAATGTAAACGGCATGGGAAACATGAGGAAAATTTCAATGTTCCATGTTTTCCAACTATGCATTTGTCATTTGTTCCAGAAATGAATGGCTTTGTTCACATTCCAGAAATCAATATAAACACTGAAAATGTTTGAATCTCCTGTAGTATTTCCCATTTTCTAGGTGACCATTTGAGTTTGAATCTTTACATTGACTGGTTGGTAATCCACTCATTTTTTTTTTTTACTCTTTGCTTTTAGAAAATATTTCTTGATATTGAATGAAATCAACTATAAACAAGTGAACGGTGTTCAACATTTTGACATTGAGTTAAAATGGTTTGATACAGAGATTTTTATCAATGATCTAGTCATGACCATCTTAGAAAGAGATCTCTTTCATCATGACAGGAACTCAGATATTTGAAAACTGTCACTCGGACCTCTCAAATATATTTTTAAGTTAAATATTCCTCTTTTCCCTTCAACCAGTCCTAAAGAAGCTTCTTCACCACACTCTTTACTCAAATGCAAGTCAGTCCTAGGTTTATTATTAGGCAAAATACTAAACAAAACATTTCTAGTTATATAATATATATACATCTGTTGCAGAATACAGTGAAATATGTTTTTTCATTGAGAATATATTTTATGTCACTGAAATATTTTAAAAATAGTCTGAAATCTTAAACTGAAGATCTTATTCATAAACTGTCATTATTTCTCATTTTGCTAAAAAATTGTAATATTTAACATGATAGATAATAAAGCACTATGACCCCCTGTCTTCTAGTTAAATATATTATGACATCTTCTGTTTCTTTTTAAAAACACATTGTTTTTTCATGAATTTGGTGTTTCTCTCACATGGTTCTACCATCACTTTTTTGAAAATTCATGTTAAATTATTTTTGGTGGTTTTCTTTTTTTCTTTATAAACGAAAAGGCAGTTTATTTCTGAGGGCAATGAGCAGACACTGGCAGAGCCTGACAAATTAGTTTTATAGAATTTAGCTAGTGCCAAATTCTGGCCCTTTCTGTAAAGCAGAACAAAGTAAGGAAAAACCACACCTCACTGAGAGTTATTGCCATCTCTCCAAATAAAGCGCCCACCCCACTCCATATGCTTATTTGCCAAGTCTTAAAATAACAAATCACTTTTCTTTATTCGATATATTCTTTATTTACATTTCAAATGATTTCCCCTTTTCTGGATTCCCCCTCCCTGAAAGTCCCATAAGCCCTCTTCCCTCCCCCTGTTCCCCCATCCACCCCTTCCCACTTCCCTGTCCTGGTATTCCCCTACACTGCTACACTCAGCCTTTCCAGAACTAGGGGCCACTCCTTCCTTCTTCTTGGACATCATTTGATATGTGGATTGTGTCTTGTGTAGTCAAGTCTTCTAGGCTAATATCTGCTTATCAGTGAGTGCATACCACGAGTGTTCTTTTGAGACTAGGTTACCTCACTTAGGATGATGTTCTCCAGCTCCATCCATTTGTCTAAGAATTTCATGAATTCATTGTTTCAAATGGCTGAATAGTATTCCATTGTGCATATATATCACATTTTCTGTATCCATTCCTCCGCTGAGGGACATCTGGGTTCTTTCCAGCTTCTGGCTATTATAAATAAGGCTGCTATGAACATAGTGGAGCATGTATCCTTATTACATGCTGGGGAATCCTCTGGGTATATGCCCAGGAGTGGTATAGCAGGGTCTTCCATAAGTGTCATGCCCAGTTTTTTGAGGAACTGCCAGACTGATTTCCAGAGTGGTTGTACCAGCTTGCAATCCACTTCTAACATATTACTTTATGTGTCTATTTTAGATTAATTTTAGATTCACAGAAGAATATTGCCGCATCAGATAGCATTGTTTTATATATAAGAGCTCTCAACAAAGCTGCCACTTTTATCACCAGTCTGCAAGTACTTCTGTGGTAAATACTTCCAGCCTATGAGATTCGTAATAAGGTTTCACATATGTGATGCTCATCCACCCCATATAACTGAATAGAGCTTTTAAAATTTTTACTAAACATAATACCTTAGAATGTTATATTCTCCTTCTTTACAAGTCTGTTTCCACTATAAGATTTAAACATACTTTAATCGTTGTTCTAAAACCCAACATGGATATACCTATGGAATTTTCTATAAATTTATAGCATTTAAATGAGTGACTAAATCCCTGCCGTTTTGTTGAATTGTTTATAAAAATAAATGTTAGCTCTGAAAGCCTTGGCAACTCTAATTAGGACCATTTAAAAATATATCTCCCCTGACTTTGAATTGGGTATAACTTGGGAAAGTATAGGTTCTATGTCTTCTTAAATGAAACCCAAGGTTGCCCAAGGAGAAAATGTAAGTCTATAGTAATGCCCTCCGGGGAGAATAACTGCTGCTCAAGACTCACCATCCTCTCTGCTGTTGTTTTCTGACAGTGCTATCATTTAGAATTTCCCCCCACCCTATGCCCCAGGTTGCAAGTATATGACCAAGAATGCCAGAATCCATCAATCCCAGGTAAACACTCTCCACTCCACTGTATTTTCTATTAGCCTTGTAACCCAGCATGAAGAAAATTGGGCTACAACCAATTACTACAGGTAATAATTGTATTAAACTGATTACTGTGTTCTGTTGTTATGCTGGCTGGTTTGATGTCAACTTTGACACAAGCTAGAGTCATCAGAGAGGAGGAGGTAATCTCAGTTGAGAAAATGCCACCATAAAATTGTCTGTGGGCAAGACTATAGTGCATTTTCTTAATTACTACTCGATGGGGGAGGGCCCCATGCATTGCAAGCGGTGCCATCCCTGGGCTTTCTGTAAGAAAGCAGTCTGAGATCTCTCTGACACTGTCACCAGCCAATCATGCAGTATACACTAGCTGGTCCGAGGTCTCCCAACACATATACAGCAGAGGACTGACTGTTCTGTCCTCAGGTGAGAGAGGACACACTTAACCCTGTAGAGACTTGGGGCCTCAGGGAGTGGGGAGGCATGGAGGGTGTAGTGGGGAATGGGGGTGGAGGGTTGGGTAGTGGACATTTTCTTAGAGATGGGGAGGAGGAGCGATGGTATGAGGGTATACCAGGAGAGCTTAATGACTAGACTGTAAATAATTTAAAGTACTTTTTAAAAAAGTAGTCTGAGCAAAGCATGATGAGCAAGCTAGTAAGCAACAGCCCCTGAATGGTCTCTGCACCAGCTCCAGCCTCCAGGCTTCAGTCCTGCCCGAGTTCCAGTTTCAGCTTCCTTCAGTGATGGACCACAAAGTACAAGGATCAGGCAAATGATTTCTTTCCTCCCTAACTTGCTTTTGATCATGTTGTTTCATCAGAGCAACGGCAACCCTAACTAGGACAACTATACACATAAAGATTCTCGCCAAGGATCAACATGTGTCAGGAGGTCTTAGCTGAGTGAATTCATTCTCAGTCAAAAATTAGAGGGACAGTTTCTAAGTGATGTCCTTTCCATTTTATATCACTTTAAAAACTTTGTCTAGAAATGGGACCTCATAAAATTACAAAGTTTCTGCAAGGCAAAGGACACTGTCAGAAGGACAAAATGGCAACCAACAAAGTGGGAAAAGATCTTCACCAACCCCACATCCAACAGAGGGCTAATATCCAATATATACAAAGAACTCAAGAAGTTAGACCCCAAAGAACCAAATAACCCTATCAAAAAATGGGGTACAGAGTTAAAGAAAGAATTTTCACCAGTAGAAATTCAGATGGCTGAGAAACACCTTAAGAGATGTTCAACATCATTAGTCATCAGGGAAATGCAAATCAAAACAACCCTGAGATTCCACCTCACACCAGTCAGAATGGCTAAGATTAAAAACTCAAGAGACAACAAGTGCTGGCAAGGATGTGGAGAAAGAGGAACACTCCTCAACTGTTGGTGGGATTGCAAAATGGTAAAACCACTCTGGAAATCAGTTTGGTGATTCCTCAGAAAATTGGGCATGTCACTTCCAGAGGACCCTGGCATACCACTCCTGGGCATATACCCAGAGGATTCCCCTGCATACAATAAAGACACATGCTCCACTATGTTTATAGCAGCCTTGTTTATAATAGCCAGAAATTGGAAGGAGCCCAAATATTCCTCAAAGGAGGAATGGATACAGAAAATGTGGTATATTTATACAATGGGATACTACTCAGCAATTAAAAATAATGAATTCATGCCATTTGTAGGTAAATGGTTAGACCTGGAAAATATCATCCTGAGTAAGTTAACCCAATCACAAAAGAATACACATGAAATGCAATCACTGATAAGTGGATATTAATGAGCCCAGAAGCCCTAAATACTCAAGACACAATTAGCAAGTCAAATGATTCCCAAGAAGAAGAAAGGAGAGGACCCTGGGCCTGTAAAGATTGGATCCAGTTTTGTAGACCCAGAACAGAGAAAGCATGGGGGGATTAGGAATGATTGGGGAATAGTTGGGGGGGAGAGGAATTATGGGACGTATGGTGGGGGGGAACTGGGAAAGGGGAAAGCCTTTGGAATGTAAACATAGAATATAGAAAATAAAAATTAAAAAAAAAGTTTGTCTAGAACTGTGTATTTGAGGCTCAAAAATATTTTTAAAAAGCATTTTACCTATAATTATTTTGAATATGATTGATTTAAATATATGCCCAACTACAGATTTACTTCCTCTACAGATCAAAGGAATAGGAGGAAATATTTATTAGTCAAACAGACTTTCTCTGATTACAGACTCTGGGGAGCACTGCGTTTTGCTTTTGTTAAACATCTTTATGCTGTCGGCAATACTAATCCTGTAGGTATCCTTTGAAACTTAGTAATCTATTTCACCACAGAGACTGAGTGATCTGTAATTTAATAACTACATTTTGGTTCCAATAATCACCCTGAGACAGACTTTTTCACCCCTTGCACGCATTTTATTATCTCTGACTCCCTCTAAACTTGATGGTGATGGCTAATTTCATGTTATCCAGATTGCATTAAAGGATACACAAATAGCTGGTAAAATATTTGAGTATTTTTATTTCTGTAAGAAATTATTAGCCTTTACATCACTGAACTAAGATTTTTTTTCCCTCACCAATCACAGCAGGTATCATGGCCCTGCCCAAACAAGGCTTTCTTTTGGGGTTACAGCATCAATGCTCATTAGCCCATTAGATGCCAGACTGGTTCTGACATCTGGGCTTAAGGCAGCACTCATAGCCTCATTCCTGTGCCTTGGCTTGGGAGTGGCATCACTCACTCTACTAGTTCTCAGGCCTTCATTCTTCAGCTGAATCATGTCACTTGCTATATTGGGTCTTCAGCTTGCTCACAAGAAATCTTGATCCAAAACCATATGAGGTGTCATTATAGCCTCCTGTTACCTATCTTAAAAACATAAGCTAAGGCACAATTGTGAGTGTGTGTGTGTGTGCGCGTGTGCGTGTGCGTGCGTGCGTGCGTGCGTGCGTGTGTGTGTGTGTGTGCATGCGTGCGTGCACTTGTGTGTGTGTGTGTGTGTGCATGCGTGCGTGCACTTGTGTGTGTGTGTGTGTGTGTGTGTGTGTGTGTGTAAACAGTTTATTTGAGCCAGACATGGCTGTAGAGGACTTGAATCCCAGAACTCTAGAAGTAGACACAGGTGGATCTGATGTAAGTTCAGATCTTTCCAGGGCTACACAGTAAGATCCTGAAACAAAAAAGCAAAAACAAAAACAAAGAAAATAGGATTTATTTGAGCAAACCTTCCATTGTGGGGCCAGAGGGGAAGGTTGTATAGGAGAAACACGGGTGTAGAGCAAAGCAAATTATTTAGAGTTACAGTTGCTTCATTTGGTTCACAACACTGAAAACCCCTGTTATGTTTGCTGGCTAATTCTGGTTAAGTTTAAGCTCGTTTTTGTCTGTAATTATATACATTTGTAAGAATTAGCGTTTTATTTTGCTTGTTTGCAAATTAAGCAAGATTACTTCATGAAGCCTAACTGGTTTTGTTTGCTCTTGTTCTCAAGCATAATTACCATTTTTATTCATTTTCTCTACTCTCCTTCCTTTCCTTTCTTCTGTCTTTCCATTTTTTCTTCCCTCCTCCTCTCTCCACTTAAAACGAGGAAGATTGCCTCCCAGAGTTCTAAGCCAAGACTCCAAAATTAAGACCTAGTAGGCTTCGATTTCCTTTTGAGCGGCTAGGGGAGAACATGTCCAGTTTCTAGCAATCATCATTGTTCTTTGATCTGTGGCCATAGTACCCTACTCTCTGTTTCTATGGTTACACTGCCTCTTTTCTTCTATTTGTCATATAAAAATATGCTATTGGATTTATAGCTCACTAAATAATCCAGAATAGCCTTATTTCAAATATTCCTAATAACATCTCTTCCCAATAAAGTAATGATCACAGGTCATAAGATTAGGGTTTGGGGCTCTTTTGAGAGGTCACAATCAACCATTACTTCCTGTTTAAGGACACAGCTTTTATCTTTTACAAGTTCTTCTCAATGCTTTGATGAAATTCAAATAAAAGTGTTCTTTGTATATCACTTTCGTTTCTAAGTCTTATATCTCTACTTAAGCATTTCTTCAGTAAATTTAGTTTTTCTTTCTTTTGTTTATTTGGAAATCATATATCACTTTGCCTTGGGTAAGTGATATATGAAACCATAGGGAAGAAAGTCACTAGTATAAGGCATACATAACTTAAAGAAAATGGGACTGCAATCAGAGAAATGAATTGTGTGGCCTGTGTGCAAACATCCATCATAGGTTGTCCTGATATAAAGCTCAAAGATGTAAGCCAGTCACTCAACTTGTTGTCTTGAAGGAATCAAGAGATGTGGTAAACATATCACAAAGATACTTCTGGCTTAACAAGGTACAGTGTTTTAGAGTAAATTTTTGGAAATTATATTAATTTATTTGTATGTGGGGATGTCGTGAATGCCACAACATGTGTTTGGTCAGAGGACAACTTGTAGGAGTTGGTACTTCCTTACAACTGTGGGTCCTGAAGACTGATTCAGCTCATCAAACTTAACAGCAAGCACCTTTACACACTGAGTGATCTTGCTGGCCCAGTAATTATTTTTTAAATATGTAGAACTCAAAAATGATAAAAGCACATTGTAATGGTTGGTGTTATCAACTTGACAGGCCCTGGGATCACCTAGGAGTCAAGTCTCTGGCTGTGTCTTTGAGGAATTTTCTAGTTTAGGTTAACTGAAACGACATCTTAAAGGTCTTAACGGTCTATTCCCATGTCTAGGATCATGGACTGAATAAAAATGAGAAAGTAAACTGAACATAAGCATTTATCACCATTTGCTTCTTGACTATGGAGGCAAGATGAGTAGCCATCTCTTCCTCCTGTCTTCAAACCCTCCCTTCCATGGTAAACTCTAACACCCAGAATTTTAAGCTGAAATCAATTCTTTCTTAAGTAGCATCTGTTGGTTATTTTGCCAAAAGTAGCTAAAAGGCAACAAATACATCAATAAGATAGACGTTATCAAGTATGGATTATATTTTCATACCACAAACACTACAGTACATGTTATAACATTAAACTACCATAAACCATAATGTGTTGAGCTACAATTTTATGATGGCTTGACATCACAAGGCCATAGGAATTTTTTCTTTATATAATAATCTGTTAGGATCATTATCACATGTATGGTCTATTGATAACCAAAATATTATTATGTAAAACATGGTTTTAATTCAGAGCTTAAGATTTATATTTCTTGAGCTATAGAGATGGCTCCATGGTGAAGATCATGAATTGTCCCTTCCATCTAGGAGTCCTTTCTGCTGGGGCAGATTCTTGACTGGTCTGCTTCAGGGAAGACACCATCTCCTGTTCCATCCAGAGAACCATCTGGACTCAAAGCAGTTGATAAGAACACTCTCCCCTCTCCAGAGTCCCAGAGCTGCTGTTGGGGGGACTGGGGACTCAAGTCCCATCATCACCAAAAACCCCACCCTCCTGAATACCACTCCCCTTCTGTCCCTTCCGCCCTCCCACTGCCCTCTCCTTTCTGCTGGAGCAGACTCTTGGCTGGTCTGCTACAGTGAAGACACCATCTCCTGATCCATCCTAGAGAACCCACTGCACTCAGAAAAGGTGAGGAACACCCCCGGCAACTGTACTCAGAGCAGTTGAGATCTCGCTGCACTCAGAACAGTTGGACCCTTGGCACTCAGAGCAATTGAGAACCTGCTGCACTCAGAGCAGATGAGGATCCACTGTACTCACAGTAGTTGAGGAACAACTGTTCTCAGAGAAAGTTGGACAACATCTGGACTGTTTCACTGAAGATCCAACAATCTGAAGGCCTCCCAGGAGATCTACTGCAGCCAGGGCAACAGAACAGATCTGCCCCTCTGAAGAGCGCCTAGTTGGAAGGCCCCACAGGTGGTCTGCTACAGCCAGGGCTGCAGACCAACCAGGAGACCTGAAGAAATGCAGGGACAAAAGAGGCAGACTCTAGACCAACAAACATCAGGGATATACAGATGGGAAAAGGCAAGCACAAGACCATAAGCAGCAGGAGCCATAGATGTGGGTATCATCAGAACCCAGTTCTCCCACCACAGCAAGCCCTGAATACAATAACATACCTGAAAATCAAGAAGCTGACCTAAAATCACATCTCATTAAAATAATAGAGTCCTTTAAGGAGGAGATCAATAACTCACTGAAAGAAATACAGGAAAACACAGGTAAACAGGTGAAGGAATTGAATAAAGCCATCCAAGACCTAAAAGTGGAAGTAGAAACAATAAAGAAAACACAAATGGAGGCAAACCTGGAAATGGAAAATCTAGGAAAGACATCAGGAATTACAGATGTAAGTATCATTAACAGAATACAAGACATAGAAGAGAGAAGCTCAGGTATAGAAGATACTGCAGAATAGATTGACACAATTGTCAAAGAAAATTTAAAACATAAAAAACTACTAATGCAAAGCATCCAAGAAATTCAAGATATAATTAAAAGACCAAAATCTAAGAATAATCAGAATAGAGGAGAACAAAGATTCCCAGCTCGAAGGGCCTGAAAATGTCTTTAACAAAATCATAGAAGAAAACTTCCCCAACCTAAAGAAAGATATGGCCATAAAGGTACAAGGAGCCTATAGAATGCCAAATAAATGTGACCAGAAAAGACAATCCTCTTGTCACATAATAATCAAAACACTAGATTCACAGAAAAAGAAAGAATATTTAAAGCTGTAAGGGAAAGGGGCCAAGTAACATACTGATAGGTCTACTTATCAATTACACCAGACTTCTCAAGAGAGACTATGAAAGGCAGCAGAGTCTGGTCAGAGGTTATGCAGACTCTAAGAGAACACAAATGCCAGCCCAGGCTATTATACCCAGCAAAACTCTCAATCAACATAGAGGGAGAAACCAAAATATTTCAGGTCAAAACCAAATTCAAACAGTATCTATCTACAAATCCAGCTCTACAGAGGATCCTAGGAGGAAAACTCCAACACAAGGAAGTTACCTGCACCAAAGAAAGGACCAGATATTAAGTATCTCAAAACAAAGCCAAAAGGAGAGAACCACAATCACATAAATTAACATACAAAAACAAACATATCAGGGACCATAAATCATCTCTCTTTAATATCTCTGAATATTAATGGACCCAACTTACCTATAAAGAGCCGTAAGCTGACAGACTTGATACACAAACAAGATCCAGCATTTTGCTACATACAAGAAACATACCCCAATAAGTAAAAGTAAAAGTCTTTCAAGCAAATGGTCACAGGAAACAAGCAGGAGTTGCCATCCTAATATCCAATAAAATAGACTTTCAACCAAAACTTATCAAGCATGATAAAGAAGGACACTTCATAATCATCAAGGGGGAAATCTACCAAGAGATATTCTGAATTCTGAACATGACCCAAATGCAAGGGGACCCACATTCATAAAAGAAACTTTACTAAAGCTCAAAACACTCATTGAATCTCACACGATAATAGTGGGAGACTTCAATACCCCATTTTCACCAATGGACAGATCAGTGAAACAGAAACTAAACAGAGACACAGTGAAACTAAGAGGGGTTATGAACCAAATGTATTTAATAGATATCTACAGAACATTTCACCCTAAAACAAAAGAATACACCTTCTTCTCAGTACCTCATAGTACCTTCTCCAAAACCAACCATATAATTGGTGACAAAACAACCCTCAAATGATACAAGAAGATTGAAATAATACTATGCATCATATCAAATTGCCATGGCCTAAGGCTGGTCTTCAAAAACAGCAAACACTACAGAAATACCAGGATCATGTGGAAACTGAACAACTCTTAACTCAAGGATAACTTGGTTAGGGAAGAAATTAAGAAAGAAATTAAGGACTTCCTGGAATTCATTGAAAATATTGAAACATCATACCCAAACTTATGGGACACAATGAAAGCACTGCTAAGAGGAAAGATCATAGCACTTAGTGCCCACGTAAAGAAACTGGAGAGATCTTACACTAATAACTTAATAGCACACCTGAGAGCTCTAGAACAAAAAGGATCAAACTCATGCAAGAGGACCAGAAGGTAGGATATGTCAAACTCAGGGCCAAAATCAACCGAATAGAAACAAAGAAAACAATACAAAGAATCAACAAAACCAGAAGCTGGTTCTTTGAGAGGATCAATAAGATACATAAACCCCTAGCCAAACTAAAGGGTGGAGAAACAATATCCAAATTAACAAAATCAGAAATGAAAATGGAGACATTACAACAGAAACTGAGGAAATTAAAAAAATTATCAGAGCCTACTATAAAATCCTATACTCAACAAATCTGAAAAATAAAGATACATAAACCCTTAGCCAAACTAAAGGGCAGAGAAACAATATACAAATTAACAAAATCAGAAATGAAAATGGAGACATTAAAACAGAAACTGAGGAAATTCAAAAAATCATCAGAGCCTACTATAAAAGTCTATATTCAACAAATCTGAAAAATCTAGGTAAAAGGGATGATTTTTCCAGACCATACCAAAGGTAAATAAAGATCAAGTAAACTATCTAAACTGGCCCACATAGCACAAGGAAATAGAAGTCATTAAAAATCTCCCAACCAAAAAATGCCCAGGGCCTGATGGATTTTGTGCAGAATTCTACCAGACTTTCAAAGAATATCTGATACTAATTTTTTCAAACTATTCCATAAAATAGAAAGAGAAGGAACACTACCTAACTCATTCTATCAAGCCACAATTACTCTGATACCTAAACCTCACAAGGATCCAATCCCCCCCCCAAAAAACAAAACAAAAACAAAAAAAATTTCAGACAAATCTCACTTATGAACATCGATGCAAAAATGCTCAATAAAATTCTTGCAAACTGAATCCAAGAATATATCAAAACCATCATTCACTATAATCAAGTAGGCTTTATTCCAGGGATGCAAGGTTGGTTTAATATACAAAAATCCATTAACGTAATCCACTATATAAACAAAACTCAAAGAAAAAAATCACATGATCATTTCCTTAGATGCAGAAAAAGCATTTGACAAAATATATCACCCCTTCATGTTAAAAGAATTGGAGAGATAAGAAATTCAAGGCCCATACCTAAACATAAAAAATGCAATATACAGCAAGCCAGCAGCCAATATCAAGTTAAATAGAGACATACTTGAAGTAATCCCACTGAAATCAGGGACAAGAATGCCCACTCTCCCCATATCTATTTAATATAGTAGTCAAAATGCTAGCTAGAACAATAAGACAACAAAAAGAGATCAAGGGTATACAAATTGGCAAGAAAGAAATAAAGGTATCACTATTTGCAGATTATATGATAGTATATATAAGTGACCCCAAAAATTCTACCACAGAACTTCTCCAGCTGATAAACAACTTCAGCAAAGTAGTGGTATATAAAATTAACTCAAATAAATCAGTAGCCTTCCTTTATACAAAGGATAAACAGGCTGAGAAGGAAATTAGAGAAACAACTCCCTTCACAATAGCCAAAAATAATATAAATATCTTGGGGTAACTCTAAGCCAACAAGTGAAGGGCCAGTATGACAATAACTTCAAGTATCTCAAGAAAGGAATCGAAGAAGATCTCAGAAATTGGGAAGAACTCACACGCTCATAGATTGGCAGAATTAACATAGTAAAAATGACCATCCTGCCTGGCAGTGGTGGCGCACGCCTTTAATCCCAGCACTTGGGAGGCTGAGGCAGGTAGATTTCTGAGTTCGAGGCCAGCCTTGTCTACAGAGTGAGTTCTTGGACAGCCAGGACTACACAGAGAAACTCTGTCTCGAAAAACCAAAAAAAAAAAAAAAATCATCAAAAATGACCATCCTACCAAAGGCAATCTATAGATTCAAAGCAATCCCCAATAAAGTCCCAAAACAATTCTTCAAAGACATGGAAAGAGCAATTCATAAGTTCATCTGGAAAGGAAAAAGAAAAAATAAAGAAAAAACAACCCAGAATAGTGAAAACAATTCTTAACAATAAAAGTACTTCAAAGGGAATCACCATCCCTGACCTCAACCTTTACTACAGATCAATAGTGATAAAAACTGATGGTATTGGTACAGAGACAGACATGTTGATCAATGGAATAGAATTGAAGACCCAGAAATAAAAGCACATACTTGATTTTTGACAAAGAAGCCAAAAATATACAATGTAAAAAAGAAAGCATCTTCAACAAATGGTGCTAGTATTACTGGCTGTCTATATGTAGAAAAATGAAAATAGACCCATATTTGTCACTTTGCACAAAGCTTAAGGCCAAGTGGATCAAAGACCTCAACATAAAAACAGATACACTGAATCTGATAGAAGAGAAAGTGGGAAAGAACCTTGAACAAATATACAGAGAGAAATTTCCAAACAGAAATCCAATGGCTCATGCTCTAAGATCAAGAAATGATAAATGGGACCTCATGAAATTGGGAAGTTTCTGTAAGGCAAAGGACACAGTCAATAAGACAAATCAGCAAACTACAGATTGGAAAAAAAATCTTCACTAACCCCACTTTCAATAGAGGGCTAATATCCAAAATATACAAAGAACTCAAGAAACTAATCAAAACAAAACAAAACAAAACAAAACAAACGAAAAAACAAAAAAACAAAAAAACCAAACAACCCAATCAAAAAATGGGTATAGAACTGAGGAATCTCAAATGGCTGAGAAGCATCTACAGAAATGTTCAAAGTCCTTAGTGATCAGAGAAATGCAAATCAAAATGACCCTGAGATTCCACCCTACACCAGTCAGAATGGCCAAGACCAAACCCTCAGGTGACCACACATGTTGGGGAGGATGTGGAGAAAGAGGAACACTTCTCCATTGCTGGTAGGATTGCAAACTGGTACAACCACTCCGGAAATCAGTCTGTAAGTTCCTCCGAAAATTGGAAATAGATCTACCTGAAGATACTCTTCATATACTCTTTGGTATATACACAAAAGATGCCCCACAATGCCACAGAGGCAGGTGTTCCACTATGTTCATAGGAACCTTAAATGTGATAGCCAGAAGCTGGAAACAACCCAGATGTCCCATGACAGAAGAATAGAAACAGAAACTGTGGTTCATTTACACAGTGGAATACTATTCAGCTATTAAAAATGAGGACATCCTGAGTTTTGCAGGCAATTTGATGGAAGTAGAAAATATCCTGAATGAGGTAACTCAGACCCCAAAGTACATGCATGGTATGTACTCACTAATAAGTGGATGTTAGAAAAAAATAAAGTACCCAGGATACAGTTCACAGAACTCAAAAATGGTCAACAAGCTGACATGACCAGGTGAGGATGCCTCAGTCCCATTTGGGAGGGAGAAGAAAGCAATCACAAGTGGGGAGGGAGGGAAAGAGGGAGGGAGGGAGGAACCTGGGAGGGAAAGTAGATAGGGGCAGGGGTGGGGAAGGAGTGTAGGGAGAGAGGGGAACCTGATCTGGTATTGGGTGAGGGAAAAGAATGAAAGCCCTGGGGGTTCAGCAGAAAGAATGGAAACAGTCAACCTCAGGAGATAAGAGGTTGGGGGGACCCTCTAGGAAGCACCAGAGACCTGGGAGGTAAAATACTCTCAGGACTCAAAGGGAGGGACCATAGATGAAATGCCCAACAGTAAGGAGA
Organism: Apodemus agrarius; assembly: GCA_964023405.1. NCBI lineage: Eukaryota > Metazoa > Chordata > Mammalia > Rodentia > Muridae > Apodemus > Apodemus agrarius. Next base: position 72,882,709 of record OZ030020.1, on the reverse strand, counting down.
GGGGAGTTATAAAGTCCACCTCCAGCAGGAAGACAGGGCATCAAATGAGGGAGGGGTTGCCATCCCACAGTCTTTTAGTGCTTCTCAGGTATTTGAAACTCCTCTGTTGAGAATTCTGTTTTGTTTTGTACCCCATTTTTTAATAGGGTTATTTAGTTTTCTGGAGTCTAACTTCTTGAGTTCTTTGCGTATTTTGGATTTAGCCCTCTATTGAATATTGGGTTAGTGAAGATCTTTTCCCAATCTGTAATGTTCTTTGCCTTACAGCAGTGTTTCAGTTTCATGAGGTCCCATTTGTCAATTGTTGATCTTAGAGCCTGAGCCATTGGTGCTCTCTGTTCAAGAAATTTTCTCCTGTGCCAATGTGTTTGAGGCTATTTCCCACTTTATCTTCTGTTAGATTTAGTGTATCTGGTCTTATGTTGTGGTCCTTGATCCACGTGGACTTGAACTTTGTACAGGGGGATAAATATGGATCAATTTGCATTCTTCTACATGCAGGCTACCAGTTAGACCAGCACCATTTGTTGAAAATGCTTTCTTTTTTCCCCTGTATGGTTTTGACTTCTTTGTTAAAGATCAAGTGTTTATAAGTGTGTGGGTTTATTTCTGAGTCTTCAATTCTATTCCATTGGTTGACCTGTCACGGTACCAATATCATGTTTTGTTTTGTTTTGTTATCACTATTGTTTTGTAGTACAGCTTGAGGTCTGGGATGGTCATTCCTCCAGAAGTTCTTTTATTGTTGGGAATTGTTTTTGCTATCCTGGGCTTTTTGTTTTTCCATATGAGGTTGTGAATTGCTTTTTTCATGTCTTTGAAGAATCATGTTGGAATTCTGATGGGATTGCATTGAATCTGTAGATTGTTTTTGGTAGGATGGCGATTTTTACTATGTTAATCCTACCAATCCATGTCAAAAAGATCTTTCACTTCCTTGGTTAGTGTTACACCAAGATATTTTATATTATTTGTGACTATTGTGAAGGGTATTGTTTCCCTATTTTCTTCTTCAGGCCATTTATCATTTGTATAGAGGAAGGCTACTGATGTGAGTTAATTTTATATCTAGCCACTTTGCTGAAGTTGTTTATCACCTATAGAAGTTCTCTGGTAGAATTTTGGGGGTCACGTATGTATACTATTATATCATCCACAAATACAGATACCTTGACTCCTTCCTTTGTATCCCCTTGATCTTTTTTTTCCTGTCTTAATTCTCTAGCTAGAACTTCAAGTATTATATTGAATAGAGAGTGGGAAGCCTTTTCTTGCCCCTGATTTTAGTAGGATTGCTTCAAGTTTTTCTCCATTTAATTTGATAGTGGCTGTTGGTTTGCTGTAGATTTCTTTTATTATGTTTCCATATAGGCCTTGAATTCCTGAGTTCTCCAAGTATTCCATTTCTTACCGTAAAAGATACACATGTGCTCAAGCTTAGTTTAGTTTCCTCTTTTTATTTCCTGAAATTCCTCAAATATGTGTATAACTGTTTTCAAATCCTATTAATATTCTGTCAAAAGCCCAGTATGCAAACCATTCATAGCAGGTGATATAATCTAAACTTAAATCGTTAGGAACTATGAGAATTTCTCCACCTATTTGGGGATAGTATTCTTTTCACTACTATTTAAACTTACCTTTTAATAAGAATTAACATCTTAGAGATACTATTCTTAGGTACTACTTATGAGCCTGATTCCATGCTTTAAAATATTATTTCCATTATTCAGATAATTCCTATGAGAAATATTATCTCCATCTTATATATGGGACAAACATCTGTCCAGCATAATAAATTTAAGTGTTGCCAAAGTCATAAATCACAAAACATTTATCGTAAAAACTAGACTGGCTTTGATTGGTGAGTCTCAAGTTGAGTTGTGTCTCATCCCCTAATATAGATGATCCAGTGAGCTGGGACGGGGTGGTGGGCTTAATAAGCAGAACAAGACGAAAGAATACAATCAAGGCACACAAAGCCAACTGGTCACTTCAAAGTAACTTTCCTAGTGGGCTTACAACAGCGCATATTCCTTATCATGTAGGCTAAAACTAGCTCATTTGCTGGGCTGGATGCTTTCAGTTTGGTGATATCCAGTTTTGGCAAGAAGAGTATTTTTTATCTGCCTTGGAGGGGAAGCTCAGTTCAAAACTATGGCCCTCATACTTTTTAATATTGTGAACAGAAATTAAACCCGGGGGCTTGACACCACCAACACTGGCTCACTCACCATCCCAGCATATGCTTCTTTTGTTATAAACGGGGCAAGGCGTCGAGTTGTGCTTTCTCTGTTAGCACTGAGCCAGTATGAAAAGCTGTACTTGTCTTTCCCCTGATTATCTCCTGGTTCTGAGCAGAATTTTAAAAAGTCCATTATTTGTCCTCTCTTAGATTGTTTTTGCAAGTCTAACCTCATTTGGGAGCTTTAGGTTCTTAACAGTATTCTTTAGTGCTCATGTTACTCTTTATAATTATCCTTGGTGTGCTATTGCTTTCTCCCAAGGTGTCTGTCACTTTCAATTAGCCAAGCAATTCCTCCTTGTTGGTCAGAGTCAGGTTCCCCAGGTGTTGTGCCAGCACGCGAAAATCATAAGAAAAGCAAGTACAAAACTTCACTTAAAATTAGCCCAAGTAAACTTTTAAAGGTGTCCAGTTATTTGACTTTTCTTCTCTGAGTATGACATGAAATTTTACATATGCTATATGGTACTGAATCAACAATAAATTATTTTATGAATAGTATATGGCAGTAAATATTGGAAACCAATTTCAAAGCTTATACTTAAAACCTTCTGTATGAGCCCTGAGCTTTATTTTGCCTATACAGGTACCCTAACACTCATTTCTGAACCCACAAATTCACCAGAGGACGTATATTTTTCTAATAAACTAAATGTGGTTACACATCACTTTTTGATTATAATCTCAAGCCAGAGAGTAGGTTTTGTGAGGATGATCTTTTAAAGTAAAACATATGTCAGAAAGTTTACAAGTAGAGATAATAAAGCAGGCTTTAATCAAGTTGAGAAAAATATTACCATCCCACTTTCTGCCATTTTATTTACATCAGGGATGAAACTCAGTATCTGACACACACTAGCCAAGTGCTCTCCCCCTGACGCACACCCACAGTCCCATGTCTGCCGTGTATTTATGTGGGGATCAAAACAGGGTCTCACACATGCTTACCAAGACTTCTCTTGCTGACACTCACCTGCAGGCTCATGTCTGCTAATTTTTTTTTTTATGTTGGGATCACACACAGGATCTCACCCATTCTAAACAAGTTTTTCCAATGACCCACATCTGCAGTCCTATGTCTGCTGACTTCTAAATAAAATCTAATTTCTTCAAATAGTGGACCACAGACAATAAATCAATGTTACTAGTGTAATGGTGACTTTTTTGCCTATAAAAGTAAGATTTTTTTCTATCACATTATCATAGTTATGTGTCTCAAGATATAACTGGTAGTTGCTATTCCAAAACTTTACAATTAAACCCTCCATTAAAGCAGTAATTTAAAAGTACACGCGTACACTTAATGTCGTTGTTGCTGTATCACAATTGATCTGACGTGTTATGTTTTATGTACTTAAAAGCATTATTCTAAAGGGAACTCTAGAGATTTTATCAGACTATAACTGATGTCTATGGCACGCGTGGAAGGCTAACAGTAGATACTATAGTCTCTGCTACTATGGTTGAGAACATATACTCTCGTATCACAGTGAGTTTAAACTCTGATTTGCTAAATGTTATAATTTTGGGCAAAGTTTTGCATATTTTGGGGGACTCATTCTTTACAGGTGAAAAATATATATACCAACTCTGTATAGATATTTCCATAAAGGTGATATAATTTCTTTAAAAAGTGCAACACAGGCTGGAGAGATGGTTCAGTGGTTAAGGGCACTGACTGCTCTTCCAGAGGTCCTGAGTTGAGTTCCTAGCAACCACATGGTGGTTCACAACCATCTGTAATGGGGTCTCTTATGGTATGTCTGAAGAGAGCAATGGTATACTCATATATCTAAAATAAATAAATCTTTAAAAAAAGTGTAACACAATGCTAGGTACATGTTATTTATAACATCTATGTAGATAATGGTTTTAATTAGGTCCTATTTGTACTTATTATATACACAAATATTTTAAAGCTGTATCACCACTGGCTATCATCTAGAATTATTTCATTGACTAGTTTCAAATGAATATTTATAAAATATATGTAAGATACACAGGACCATTCAATGAACAGCTAACCACATTCTATCTAATTTTAATAGAGAAAATGTCACTTTAAAAATAACTAGGGGCGGGCTGGTGAGATGGCTCGGTGGTTAAGAGCACTGACTGCTCTTCCCAAGGTCCTGAGTTCAAATCCCAGAAACCACATGGTGGCTCGTGACCATCCGTAATAGGATCTGACACCCACTTCTGGTGTGTCTAAAGACACCTACAGTGCACAAATAATAAATAAATAAATAAATCTTTAAAAAATAACTAGGGGCAGAGGAGATGGCTCAGTGGGTGAGAGTATGTATGGGGTTTAAACAAGAGAACTAGCACATAAACAGCCAAGCTTGGCAGCTTGTACCTGCAACCTCATCTTTGGGAGTTGATGATGGAAGAGAAGATAAGCAAACACAGGGAACTCAACGTCCAGCTAGCCTAAGTCTAACTAGTAGAGACTTAGGTTCAATGAGAGAACTTATCTCAAGGTGCAAAGTCTTCCTATGTGTGGGTGTAGCTACATCAATGTGTACATACAGGGCACACTTGAAAAACAAAAGAGTAAATCTACAGTTTATTATCCATTTTATACTTAGATTTCTTTGTTGCTGTTAAATTTTTTTATTGGTTATATTCTATATTAACAATTCATTTCCCTTTTTCTGGTTCCCCACCCCCAAAGGTCCCACATGCCCTTTTCCCTCCCACTGCTCCCTTATCCACCCCTCCCACGTCCCTGTTCTTGTACTCCCCCACAATGATGCTTTGGTCCATTCTAGCACTAGTGTTCACTCCTTTCTTCTTGTCAGACATCACTTGGTATGTGATTTATGTCTTTGGTGTTCCAAGATTCTAGGCTAATATCCACTTATCCACATATAAAATATATGTAAGATATAAAATATATTTAAGATAAGTCACTTATCGGTGACTGCATACCATGGGTATTCTTTTGAGACTGGGTCACCTCACTTAGTATGATGTTCTCCAGCTCCATCCATTTCTCTAAGAATTTCATGAATTCATTGTTTCTAATGGCTGAATAGTACTTCATTGTTTATATATACCACATTTTTTGTATCCATTCCTCTGTTGAGGGACATCTGGGTTCTTTCCAGCTTCTGGCTATTATATATAAGGCTGCTATGAACATAGTGGAGCATGTATCCTTATTGCATGCTGGGGAATCTTCTGGATATATTCCCAGGAGTGGTATGGCTGGGTCCTCCGGAAGTATCACGTCCAGTTTTCTGAGGAACCGTCAGACTGATTTCCAGAGTGGTTGTACCAGCTTGCATTCCCACCAGCAGTGGAGGAGTGTTCCTCTTTCTCCACATCCTTGCCAACACCTGATGTCTTCTGAGTTTTTGATCTTAGCCATTCTGACTGGTGTGAGGTGAAATCTCAGGGTTGTTTTGATTTGCATTTCTCTAATGACTAATGATGTTGAACATTTTTTAAGGTGTTTCTCAGCTATCCGAATTTCTTCAGGTGAAAAGTCTTTCTTTAGCTCTGTACCCCATTTTTGGATAGGGTTATTTGGTTTTCTGGGGGACTAACCTCTTGAGTTCTTTGTATACATTGGATATTAGCCCTCTGTCGGATGTGGGGTTGGTGAAGATCTTTTCCCAATTTGTTGGTTGCCGATTTATCCTTTTGACAGTGTCTTTTGCCTTACAGAAACTTTGTAATTTTATGAGGTCCCATTTGTCTATTCTTGCTCTTAGAGCATAAGCAATTGGTGTTCTGTTCAGGAATTTTCCCCCTGTGTTGCTGTTAAATTTTTAAGTAGCATCCTGTAGTACTTTTTTGTGAAGTTTTGTTTTGTTTGACTAATTTTATTAATGAGGTTTATCCATGTTTATATACTTGTAATGGACTTTTTCCTAATGCTATAGTCTGCTCTATGTATATTCTCAACATATTTTCCTATCAAACTACAATAGATTATTCCTAAATTTTGCTGGTCTATATGACATTGTTGTAAATGTTCTTATATATCTTGTATATTCTTCTTGAATCAGAGATACTGCTTAGTTTTAATTTTATTACCAATGTCAAATTGTTTCCTGAATTGGTATCAGTGCCAACTATTAGAAATGTACAAATTTTCCATGGATTTTATATTGCCAGTATAAAATTGTTACCTATGAAATCTTATCTATATGGTTTCTGTAGCTCTTTTGGTTTTGCTTAATTATAGTGCTCTAGAGAGAGTTATTTGAAATATTACAAGCTGGATTATAGTTTCAGGTTCTGTATTGTTCCCTATTCTTCTAATATAGGCTTCCCAAATTTTTTACAAAATTGGATTTTCTTGTCATTGAAATCACTTGAATAGCATCCTTTTAGGACTTAACTCATATTTTGTTTATTCACCTATGAGCAATTTCTAGTAAAAGTACTTCTTTTACTAGTAAAATAACTTTCAGTAGTTAAAAAAAAACAACTTCTGATCATAGGAAACACACCTCTCCCATTTTCTTTAGTGTATAACAATAATTGAAAGATGGAAATAAATATTTAATGATAGAATAAGATAGTTTAGATAGTAATGATAGATAGTTTAGATTTAAAAGAGGCACTTTTATATGATTTTGATTAAAGTTGTTTGTGACTCTGTGTGTGTGTGTGTGTGTGTGTGTGTGTGTGTGTGAGAGAGAGATAGATAGAGAGAGAGAGAGAGAGAGAGAGAGAGAGAGAAAATGTGTGTTATGTTGTGTTTTACTGAGGATTTAATGTAGGTAGATTCAAAGACATTTCTATGGCTAGAAAAATGACTCAGTTGGTGTTACAGTTAGCTTCAGTTATCAAGTGAACCTCAGTTAAGTAATCGTCTTCACCAGACTGGTCTGTAGAATATTTTCTTTAACAGCTGATGTGGGGCTGGAGTCAGCCCATTGTAGACTGTGGACTCTCTGGACATAGACCTTAGCCCTGGGATATATAAGAAAAAGAGATGACTATTTTCATGCCTTTGTGTTCCATCTTTTGGGAACTCTCTTAGTTCTACATCTTAGTGTTTAGTTGGATTGTTTTCTTGATGTTCACTTGTTTTTGTTTCTTATTCTACATACGAAAGCGGTCTGTCAAATGTATAATTGGTAGCTCTTTTCTCTCATTCTATAGGCTGCCACATTGATGGAGTCCTGTGCTGCACAGAAATGTTTTAGTTTTATGAGGTCCTGTTGTGTTTTTTTTTTTTTGGGGGGGGGAGGTTCCTGTTATAGATTGCTAGCTTTATTTGCTTGTTTGCATTTTGGGTTTTTTTTTTTTTTGGTGGTTTTGCTTTGTTTTCTTAAAATTTTGGTTTAGGTTGAAAGGAAGAGAGAAAGAACATGAAGATGAGTGGGAAGAGAGATGTGGAGCATCAAGGGGCACTTGAGGGAGGGGAAATAAAAATGTTTCAAATGACATCAAGATCCCATTATGGGAAGATTAACTCTGGCAGTGAAATACTGGCTGGCTGTTCAGAGTTTGAATCATAGAACCTATGCATAAAACAAAACCCACACACAAAGGTGAGGTTGTTATTTTCTGGAGAGGGGAGGGGAGGGGGAGAGAGGAAGGGAGGGAGAGATTGCATCTTTTTTTTTTTTTTTTTGGATATTTTTTCCCAAGACAGGGTTTCTCTGTATAGCCCTGGCTGCCCTGGAACTCACTCTGTAGACCAGGCTGGCCTCGAACTCAGAAGCCTGCCTGCCTGCCTCTGCCGCCCCGAGTGCTGGGATCACAGGCCCTGCATCCTTTTTAAAGCATGGTGGGCAGGTCCTGAAGAAGGGCACTTGTCTTTGGCTGTCCTTACCCCAGAGCCTGTGGAAATTTGCACTATACAACTTGTTCAAGATTTGTCCCTGCATTCAACTTCTAAAATCAATGAGGGGAAGCAACATGCTAATAAAGATTCTCAGGAATGCTACTGAATCATTGAAGGAGTTCAGTACATTTTTATTTTTGAGACTTTTATGTAGCCCAGACTAGCCTTGGCCCCCTAATTCTCCTGTCTCTAGCCTCCAGCTCCTGGGATTATGGTCATATGTCTGGTTTAACTTTGGAAGATCTTTCCTCCCAAATTAGGGAGGCTTTAAGAAGCTGTATTGATGAACAAATTTTTTTCTTAATAATTGTTTCAAAAATGCCCTTACTATAGAACAGTTCATGAAATGAATGCTGAGTGGTAATGAATACATTCTCAATTATCCTTTTTTTTTGTGAGTGTAGGGCTTTTATTTAGGTCAAAGCAATTACACTGAACATAATTTTGCATTCTTTACTTTGGATACTATAACAAAAGTACCATAAACTGGGTGATTTAAACTACAAAATCAGTTCTCATATTTATCAGTGGTGGAGGTGAAAATGGCCCTCTTTGTTATTGGCAAATGAGTTCTGATTAGAGTTCTCACATGGTGCAGAATAAACAATGGGGAAGCAAGTTCTTTTGTTTCTAACAAGGATATTAAGCTCATCGTGAAGGTTCCATATTCTGATCCCTTTCTAACTTAAAAGGCAACCATTTTCCACTACAGAGTCTAGTAGCTTTTTAGAACAATTACAAAATGTTCCATTAACCATATATAGCAGAACATTACAGATAAATTATCGTTATGGTACACAATTGTTTCAACTACGTCCTATAAAGAACTTTAAGGACAATTTATCTAAGGAAACAAAACCCAACTTTCCACATAGCTACAGACTAATTGTAAAACAATATAAATCACAGAATAAAACATTACTCTCTGAATAAAGTATTCAGTAAAGAGAAAAGAATTTGAATTTTTTGAGGTAAAACTAATCAACACATTTTGCTAGACAGGGTTTAGAGTTTTAAAATGTGATTTTAAAAATTGGAAGAGTTTCTGGTCAGAGTGCTCATATAAATAACTTCTGTTGATATTTATACATATCTGAGATTAGTTCTCAGAGAGGATATTTTAAGTTATCACAAACCTTAAATGGTAAGCAGCCAAGACTTTTGTCCAAGACTGTGCTCATAACTAATTTGCCAAAAAAGATCTTTTAATCTTTATCATCACATCTCTTCTCTCTCCCTTTCACAATTTTTTCTCTGAACCTTTGACCTCTATCCATTTAAGAAATAGAAAAGGGTAAATAAAAAACCAGGTAATCAATAGAATATATTTTTTAATAGGAAAAAACTATTTGGGGCAGCTGTATGCATAAACATACACACAAACTAATTATTAAAAATACTACTTTTGCAATGAATTTTTAAATTGTTGTATCAGAGATAACCTTGTGAGATTAAAGGATTTTAACCAAGGATTGTTAATCAATGTGCCATGTACAAAATAAGAATATAGAATCTGACAGTCTATTAGAAGTGGTAGGATAGCAAAAACTGATTTCTTGTTTTTCCTCTGGCATGAATGAATTCTATCCTGCTAATAATTCCTATCCTACTGTCATATAGGAGAAGATGTTTTCTGAGCCTCACACGGCTGCCAGGTTTAGGAGAGATGGAAGACCCACTGTGTCACAAATGAAAGACAAGACGTCCCAGAATGTGATGTCACTGACAGGCTGATAGCCACTCTCCTTCTCCATCTTTTCTCTCTCAAGGCAAGCAAAGGCTTCCCCCAGATACAGGAGCCGTCAACCCGAGTCGCTCTTTCCTGTACTGTAGTTGCCCTGGGGCCTGTCTATTAGCAGGCTTGTCTCTATAAAGCAGAAACAGAAACCTTGGGGAAAGTCCTAGGTTGATCAGCCCCAGACTCAGTTTCACAAACTATTCCTCAAGGCTATTGGAGATGGAGTAGCTTCTCTCATTTCTTATAATTTCTCTATCACCTGTCACTCTAACTCCCCTCCCCCATTAAAAACCAACATAACTTTTAAACTTTGACTCTGTGTCCTTTTCAAATAGCACCAATCTAACTTCTTTTGGTGGCTCAGAATTGATTCCCCAGGGTCCTTGGGCCAGTTAGAGGTTGAACATCACAGCCACTTCAGTTCGCACAGCCTTGACTGCTGAAGATTAATTCCCTCCCTCCCCAGTTCTGACTTCACGACAAAACCACATTATGGTAAAAGATATCTCACAGAGAAGCATTTTCCGTAAGGATTGTTAAACAGTGTGATACATTTCTGGGTCAAAGATGCTCTATGTACTCATTTCAAACTCCTCTATGGTTAACTTTCATCACAAATGGCAAGTTCACTGGTACAGATTTGGAAGGGGGCAGGTGTCATAAAACGTAGATGTATACGTATGTATATGAGAATGTTTAATGCCCTTTTTGTTCATATTGGCATTTAGTAGGTAGGAAGTGTCCACACTGAATTTTCTTCTTAGTTCCTCTGCTCTTGGTAGATATCCTCTGAAGAGTGAAGAAATTCTAAAGGTCACATTCCATTGACCTAAGAAAGGAGGGTGCTTGGACAGCATGAATTTTTACTGAGATTCCAGGGTGCTAAACAATTTCTGAGTGATCTCAGCATGAATACAGCCTAGAATGTTCTTTACGTTCACTGAACCGACCGAGTGCGAAGTCTACACCCACCCAGCTGATCTCCGCTCCCACACAGATCTAAGACCAGCTCCCGCGAAAATTGCAGTACCTACCTAGGAATCCCGCGGGCCCCGCCCCTGGCCCCGCCCCGCCCGCCCACCTACCTGTGCGCCTGCGCCCCTGCGTTCTCCAGGTCGGCCCCGCCCCGCGCCCTAGCCTCCCACCCACGGAAGTAGCTTTAGAGGACGCCTTGCGTCTCCTCCTCTCTGCGTGGCGTGGGGTCGCGGGCGGTCAGGAGGGGGAGGAACTTCCTCTCCCATGCGGGCAGGACTTCCGGCCGAGCCGGAAGACCTTTTCCCTCGCGGTTTAGAGAGATCCGTTTTGCAGAACCTGGAGGGGAGATTCTTTACGGTACCGGGGACGCTAGAGTGTCTGTCCCACGACCTGTTCGGGGCGTTATGGTGAGTCTTGTGAGGACCAGAGTGACAGCCTTCAGGAGGAAAGGGCGGAGAGGTCAGTCTGTGAAAGGAGCCCGATGATGTCCGGGCTCGGGATGGAACCTGCCGGAGCGTTGGGACGATCCGCCGGCGGGACCCCCACCTGCCCCGAGCGCGCGCGGCCGCCGCGGGGGTTCCAGTCCGCCCCGGGCCCGTGGGGTCCGTCCGAGCACCCAGCCTGAGCCCCCTGCCCTCGCCGTGGCCCGTGGCGCCAGGTGGCCCACAGATGACCTTGCTCAACACCGCCTTGTCCCTGCCGCCTTCCCCAGCCGCAGGCTTTTGGCTGAGAATTTAAGCACACCGAAGTACCTTTTGAACGCTTGCCGGTCTCCTTGGAGACAAGCAACGCCAAGGCACTTAAGACAAAATTGGCTGCTCTTAACACTCAACTCTTGCCGAACTGAAAATCAATGTCACTTTTAAAGAAAGTGTCCAGGTTGAGTCCCAACAGACTTAACCCGAAAGGGAAATTTGTAATTTCCTATTGTAAACTTCTATCAGTCATATGATTTGCCAGTGTCTTAAAGGTTAGGTGAGAAGGAATTCATAGAAATAGGTAAATATAGAAAGAGCCTGGTGTGAGAAGGTTGGAGGGAGAGGAGTAACCAACTCCTCCGTGACTGTGAGGCTATTCATTCTGGGAGTTCTGTGCTGTTTTAGGCCTAAAGGAGGACAAAGTTCAGGGACTTGTACAAAGAACGTCTTAATCAACTTTAGATAAGAAGCCGTGGGTGCTGACTGATCACACAGTTCGGAAGTTAATTTATGAAATGGTTGGGATCTTGAAACATCTAGTTCTGATTTGTTGTAGGAACATGGGAGGTCGGCAAGCGGTTGTGTAGGGGATGGTGACGGCACTCAGCTGTTTTCTGGAACATAAAAGGATTTTTAAAAGACACTTGCTGTTTCCAAGATCCCAGGGTTCGGGTAAAATTGAACAGGCAATAAGCTTTATGAAAGATTTCAAACCATCTGCACAGACTTCTGTCTTGGGTTCGAGCTTCGGTTGACTGTGCTGCCGCCTTTTTATGTAGGCCACACTGCCCTATGGATCAGAGATCTGTCTGCCTCTGCCTCCCAAGTGCTGGGATCAAAGGCGTGTGTCGCTCCCAGTTTAGGATCTCTCTTTTTTCAGGATCAATTATTGCCAGTTTTACCTACTGTGTATGGTGATTTTAGCAGGACTTACTGGAGAATAAAAACTCAACGTGGTTCCAGTTGCATGCTGCCAGGTGACTTAGTTTCCTTTCATGTTTTGCACCTCTGAAAGGTATGGCTTACACCCCCTAAAGGAGTTCTGTTCTCATTTGGGATAGGGAAATCAGAAAGGGAATATTAGAACTGGAAGGGATTAAAGTCCAGCAGCCTCCCCATCTCTTCAAATTTTACAGAAGGAAGAATGTGGAGTCTAGGAGCAGGCAGTGATATACCCAAGGTGACATCTAATAAACTTGGTCTTGTCTAGAAAGTTGGCGTTAGTGTCTAAATAAAACCATTAACATGGTAGGCACAGAGAAGCTAAATTAGAACGTGTTCTCTGCATTCTGAGATCCACAGAACCACTCCGGCAGCTCTAAGGAAGTAGGTATATTTTCAGCTAATCTCATGGTGACATTTCACAGTGTAGGGCCTGGTAGTTAGCTGTCTCCATTGTGACATTGATGTCTTGTTTTTGAGTTATTTACTTGACTAAAGTTGTTCGCCTCTATGAAATTGATGTTGTGAATTGCAGTCAGTGCTTGGAATCCTTAAAAAATAAAGCAAGGATGGTCTGAATTTAGGCTGAGCTTGGTTACATTAACAGTTTCTTTTAAGTTGTGAACCATACAATGAGAAGAGCACTCACTAGACATGAACTCTCAAGACCCAGATTCTGCTCATTAGTTTACTTCCATGAATTTGGTAAGAGTCTCAACTCTCACCAAAAAGTTCTAAATTCCTGACAAAAATGGAATTGGCTTTTAGTCATTTTCTGATTCTTTACATTCAGAGACTTAGAACCTTGTTTCATGATAAATACATGATTAAGATTTAATCTGGTACAGACTTGATGTGCCTGGGTTGGGACATACCCAGGAGGCCCCACCTGCTTGTGGTGGGGGAGGGGCGGGAAGGATTGTGGGAGGGGGGCAGTGAGCGGGATATAACGTGAATAAGTTAAAAAAACAGATTTAATATGCTTTTCTTGCCCCTTTAATTCCTTTTTTTTTTTTTTAAAGAATCATTCGTATATATTCATACACATATATCGTATGGGTAGTCTGAGAATCCTTGTATGCGTTCTCTGTATTAGGCCAGGTATTTCACTACTGTCTTATAAATGCTACCCCACAGTGGAGATTTTGGACTTACTGATGTTTAATTGCTTATAAATCTATTGTGCCCTTTCATTCTCTGATCTGGTATGTAGCCTCAAACTTCAGAAATGTGCTGTGTATATCAGGTTCTCGTATCGTGAGCAGATGGCAATAGATTTGTGATACAGACCAAAAATACCGACCTCTCTGACTTATCTGCTTTCAGTTTGTGAAAATATTTGGTAGAAAGCATACTGTAGGTATACTAATTCTGTTCCACTTTCTGTTGTGATGGAAATCTTGCATTAATGTTGATTTATGAGAGAACAGTAGCACAGTTAGAGCAGCATTTTGAGTTACAGGTCCCTGGTGGCTTGTTTAGTCAATGTAGCAGTTTAATAATTTGCTGCTGTTAATTGTGGGAGACAGAGCTTTGCTGTGGTCAGTGTTCACTGAGGAACATGGCTGGGAAGAGATAATGTGGAATGTGTTGTCAGAGAAGCACACATGGTACACTTGAAGAGTACAGGCCAATGAATTGATTGTAAACTGGGGATTGTGAAAAAGCTGACATCCAGTGAACTTGGGAAGAATGTTGGGGTACTTGAGTTTCCTTAAGAATGCCTGGCCATGGTGGTGCATGCCTTAAATCCCAGCATGGGATCTGTGAGTCCGAGGCTAGCCTCATATACAGTGAATTCTGTGCTATTCAGAAGAAAAAAGTTAGCTGTATAAGACTTCCAGCAAAATTATTACATGTTTTCAGTGAACATGATAATACACACTTATTTTTAAGCATGTAGGTGATGTTTATTTCATAGATTGTAGTTTTACATCACATACTGAAAAGAAGGGAAGGCTGTGCCATTTGTAGGTCTGGACAGAGGCTGGAGCAGGATGTGGGTCCCTTGGAACTGCAGTAAGGACAGTTGGAAGTCCATATGTGGATGTTCTGAACCAGCCAGAACTGTGAACAGCAAGTGCTTTAAACTACTGCACCATCTCTCTAGTCCCTTAAAGTTCTTAACCAATTAATTGTTAATTAACTAAGCTTTATGTGTATTGGTGTTTTGCCTGCATGTATATGTGTGCAGTGCCTGAAGAGGACATAAAAGGGGTCAGACTTCCTGGAACTGGAGTTACAGATGGTTATTAGTAGTCACATAGGTGCTAGGAAATGAACCTGGTTCCTATGGAAAAATAGCCACTGCTCATAACTGCTGAGCCATCTCTCCAGCCCCTAAAGGTATATTTTTTTTAAAGAGGAGCTTTAGATTAGCTTTAGATTGTGGGCACAAGTTTCGGTTGTTCTACTTGCCTCTCTCCATTATCTGTAACTTTTACCAGAGTGATATTATTTTTTTAAATAACATATTTTCTTTCATTGAGACTTTTATAGTGTATTTTGATCATACTTTTTGTGGGTTTGGATGAATAGATTTTTTTATGTACACCCATCATTATGGTATAAGAGTATCTTAACTCCCCTGAAATCACTCTTCCTCTTTCCCGTCCTCTGGCAACCTGCTGATCTTCACTATGATCAAGGCTTTCCAGAATGTTATATAATGGACCCATGCAATAGTATAACCATTGTGGATTGGCTTCTACTTTGTAATATTTAAGGTAACCCCCTCCCCTGTGTCTTTGTGTCTTGATGGTTTTCTTCTTCCTTTCCTATTGTGTTTCCCACCCTCCTCTTTCATTTATTGTAAGACAGAGCCAGGACCTATACTTGCCAGTCAGAGGTACTTGGATTGCAGGGGATGTGCTATGTGACAAAAGTTGTCCTGGGGAGATGCAACGCACATGTCTTCTCTTCCAGATAGGGAGCCCATGACAGACCTAAGTAAGATACCACCAAAGTCTAGTTGATGTGTTCTGTAGGGTAACTTAAAAGGGAATGGGTAAGGAGCGGCTTACAGCAGCACAAATGACTCAGACATCTGCACCACTGCATTGCTTACCCCACTCCCCCCAACACACACCTAGCACAGGGAACAGCTGACAACGCTGGGAACCATGAGCACACTGGGCAGCCTGAAGGTAGCTCAAGAGGCCGGAGAGTCTTCCAGGTGCCTCCACAGGGAAGGCTCCTCTTCCAGGCGGCCTGGATGCTTTCTGCTTCTTCCAGCTCTGTGGTCTCAAGGCTTCCTCGCCGCTTCACTGGTCTGAGTCTTCTTCACAGCCTGGCTTTCTGTCTGAGGGTGACTCGCAGCTTTTGTTGCTTACTCTGGCAGGGAAGGCACTAGGGAATATGATTAGTTTCAGGGTCTTACTGAAGCTATTTTAAGTTCTTTACCTTCCCAGCACCTTGGGTCCCAGCCAATAATGACATGCACTCACCCCCAAGCCCCTACCCACTCTCCAAGGTTTAGAAAGACCTTATCCCCCTCATCCCCAGTAAAGAAAGCTGTTTCACTCAAAGCCATCTCCAGAGAAGGCTGTTTCTCCTGTACATACACAAGCTGAGATCCTATCTGACCCCCCCTGCCTGGCTAAGCTTCTAGTCCAGCCTGGTGCTCAATGTGTCTGGATATCCCCAGGGAAAAGCAGACCTGGGCCTGCAGACCACCATGCTCAGATTGACTGAATTAAACAAACAAAAAATTGTTGGTGTTTTTTTAAAATATATGTTTATAGGTGGTTTGCCCGCCTGAATGTGTGTGCACCACATGCATGCCGGGTCAGAAGAGGACCTCTGATTCCTAGGACTGGAATTACAGACAGTTGTAAACCGCTGTGCGTAGGTGCTGGGAGTCAAACCTTGGTCCTTCCAAGGAGTAGCCAGAGCTCTTAAGTACTGAGCCATCTTTCCAGTCCCCTCAACTAATTTTCTAATGAGTGGACTTTGCCTTATTGATAGGTCTAGAAAGCCAGTGCCATACCTAAGGTCAACCAAGTTATCTCCTGTGTTTTCGTATAGGAGCTCTTTTAAGTTCCTTGTTTTATGTTTAAAGCTATGGAAATATAATTTTGTAAGAGTGTTCATTTTTCATTGTGAATATTCAGTTGTTCGAACATCTTTTTTTTTGTTGGTTTTTTTTTTTTGGTTTTTTTTTTTTTTTTTTTTTTTTTTGGATAAGACTGCCTTTTCTCCCTTGTTTTTTTTTTTTTTTTTTTTTTCCATATTATTGTCTGTCAAAGTTGAACTAACTATATTTTGTGAGCTTGTATCGGGCTTCTCTATTTTATTGTAGTGACTGATTTGCCCTTTTGTCATACTACACTGTTTTAATTACTATAGCTTTCTAATAAGTCTTCATCTTTTCATGTCAGTCTTCCAACTTTGTTTTCTTTCAATATTTTGTTTTCTATCTTTTAACCTGTCTTTATGAATTTTGGGATCATTCTTTAAATTTATAGAATAATTTTCTCTGATTTTAAAGATTTATTATTTATAACTGTGTCTCTGTGAGTATGTGCACTTGAGTGCAGGTGTCCCGGGAAGCTGGCATGAGTCCCTCATAGTAACCTTAGAGGCAGTGTGTCTGTCTGAAGTGGATGTTGGGAACCAAATTTTGGTAAGAACAGTACATGCTCATACACACGAAGCCACCAATCCAGCCTTTCTTCCCATGATTTTAATTGGTGTTAAATTGGTTATACATCCTGCTGAAAAGGATCCATGCCATGACAGTATTAAGTCTTGCTTTCTGTGAACCTGAGCATGATGTCTCCTGTTTATTTTACCCTTTGCTTTCAATTATCAGAGTCTGTTTTCCTCATCAGATCTTGCTTATATATTTTCTCTTTCTATTTTCAAACCTGGGAGAGTCTCACACTCTCAGTTTGGCTGGGAGTAGTACTGGCTTGGTGCTTTTTATGGAGACCAGGTTGATGTTCAGTTGGATGACAGGTTGTGATCAACTTACTTTGTTATCTCTTAGAGTAGGCTGTCTACTTCCTGTAAAACAGATCACCTGCAGAGAGGGTGTTCTTACCTCAATTAAAATAAAGTTTCTTAGGAAACTTTCCCCTCTTAATCTTATAGTTTATTCTCTTCCTAGTTTTTCTCATGTGCTGGGATTGCTGTGTGCCACTGCTCGCTGGTCTTCATGGTGGTGAGTGTGACTGGCCCCTGACTGTCACCTAGAGCTGTAAGACAGATAAACTGTCTGTCCTGAGGTGCTTTGCTCAGGGCTATCACAGCAGCAAGAGTGAAAATAAAGTTTTTAAAAGTTAAAGACTTAAAGCATTGTAGATGGATAAAAATTGAATTTTGTTTGTCATCAGCAACTGTAATACCTAAGTGTATTTTTAGCAGTTTAAATATTTATGAAGTAGTTGAGTTCTGGGGTTTTGTTTTGTTTTAACTTCAATTGTACAGATGGAGGCACAACAAAATTAGAGTAACTTGTGCAGTCACAGTGTAAATTCCTTAGTACTTCTTTTGCTTCAACTATATGCAGTTAAAACATTCCTTCATACCAGAGTATTAACCACTTAGGTGTGGGCATGGACTTGACGTAGTGCTGGTGAATGAGGAGGAACTGCAGAAGAGAAGCTGGGGGCTGGAATTCCTTCTCACTGTCAGCTTTCCATATCACACTTGTTCAAGCATGTGCCACACCTACCCATTTCTTCTTCCCAGCGCTCTCCTCTTCTTTGCACTTGTGATGACTTGCTTACATCTGAAGCTTTGCTTCCAAATGAGTTAAAAAAAAAAAAAAAGAAAAAACTGTAATCTCTTAGAAAAACTTGCCTTCTCTTTCATATGGTCAGTGGATACAAAGACCATCTCTCCATGTTACTTCCTTATGACCACTAACTGTTTAATTAGCACAGATTTTTTTTTTTTTATTTTTAGAGGAAGCATTGGATATTGGATGAAGTATTTGTCATCTCAAGGTCATGCTTAATATCATATAGTTGAGTTACAAGAGACATTAAACAACATTTTAAGTAAATTTACAGTCTTATGTCTGGTCACATTCATAGTTATCCTGCAATATGTGTCATGGGTTGATAATGATAGTTAATATCTTTACAGCAAATTCTTGAGAATAGAGAGGTTTGGCTTATAAGGAAATGTGGCTATTCTGAATGGGCACTGAAAAGGGAAAAAGAAACCCTTGTTCAATGCACCTGGCTTATCTACAGGAACCTTTAGTGTGTTGTTCTGTTGTGTTTTATGCATACTTTATTGTAGATTGCCAATGGTTGATGCCTACCATGAATACTTAGCACAGTCAGGTTTTCCTTTTACTTCATTTGGCCAATGCTGAGGGGAGTGTTTGATTCTGAGTTACAACCCTGTGTTTACTTTTAAAGTAAACTTCACAATTTTATCTCTTCGATAATAGGAACTTTTAAAAATAATAATCTCAGTCATCTGAGTTACCTGTTTGTCCGTGACCCCGTGCCTTGCTCTGCTGGTGCTGGCTTATCTTTCTTTGCTGACTGCTGCTGTTGACTCTCCTGCCAGGATCCTCAGGAAAGCGATGTGTCACCTTCTGCTTCCTTTCACTGAAGGGAAGTCATGCTGGAAGATGGTTTTCCACCAAAGCCAGACCTTGATAAGCTCATTATCTTTAAACATTTTTATCATTCCAGAAGATGTCAACAATATTTATGATGATTTTTAAGTGATTAATTTTAAATGGTTCGTATTCTTGAGGCTTGTGGGGTTGTCTGTGTAAGTGGATTTATTCTGTCACTAACACCATTCCTTTCTGTTTAGCCTTAGTCAAAAGGGAGACCATGATTCCGTATAAGTGCTGCTGTTTGACTTTGCCACATTGTTTGGCTAATTAGTCCAGGTTAGCATGGACTTCACACTGTCCTTCCTGCTGTCTCACACTCTGCTTCCTCCGCCACACATGTGTGCTACCATGCCTAGCTACGTTTTGCATTTATTGTTCTTAAAATTTGTCTTATGCTCTTTAAGACAAAGTAGAAGAGTTGGCAACTGGATTTTGGAAGTGATTGTCAATGTATTTTTCTGACCATTACAAACACACAGCAAAAAGCCTGAAACATTCCATATACTGTAGGTTATGATCTTGAAATGCTTTATTATGAAATTCTTTTCTAGTATAATTTTAACAGTGCTTATTGGATGCTTGCATTTTACTTTTACAATTTGCTTATTAGTCATTTTTACTAGAAGTGTTTGTGGTCCTCAATTCTTATGCCCTCTTTTTCCCTCTTCCTCCTTGTGGACCTCAGGGCACCCTAGAATGTAGCACTGTAGGTAAGGCTGGTCTTGATCCTGTTATCCTGATAAAATCTTCCAATTGCTGAGTGTGACTAATACCCTCAAACAGTTTTGTTTCATTTTTTTCCCCAGTGCTTAGTGTTATATCCTTAACTCCTTTCTCATAATACCCACTGATTAGGGAAAAAAAAAAAAAAACCACTATCATTTAAAACTATAAATCCATTTATATCCTTAAAAGTCATTTAAGGAGAGAATTTACTAAGTTTCTGCAATAAAGTTCAAAAGCCAACCAAATAAAAACAAGCCTGTAAGACTAATTAAGTCATAAGTCCCTAGAGATGACTAGAACTTTTAGAAAGTTGAGTGCCTGTGTTCGTGTGTGTGTGTGTGTGGGGGGGGGTGCTACAGCAGGTGCACCTGCGTGGAATGGAGCTCTGAAGATTGCTGTGACTGAAGTCTTTCTACCATGTGGGTCCCAGGGATCCAGCTCACGTTCTGAAGCTTGGCAGTAAAGGCCTTAACCCCGCCAAACATGTCAGTGACCTTGGAGGTCCTGCTTTATCTGTCTGTCTGTCTCTCTGGCTCTCTGTCTATTTTAAAGCACTGATTACAATGAGACTGTTGAGTAGTGGGTTAAGTCTAATACTTTACATTAATTTGCAAATCTTAGTTTCCTTTCAAACATGTTATAAATTGTAGCTCATTTTATCCCTTTTTTGCACAGGACCATTATTTATTACCACTGGCTGAAAACTCCACATCAGAGACTTTGCTGATGGTATAGAAGTATTAAATTTTCAGATTGCTATTTGTGTATTTGGTAATTTGGTTAATTGGGATTTGAGATATCATTTGCCATTTATTTTAGAGATAGGAAATGAGTCCAGGAGAGAAAGCTTTTCTAATTGTTGTGTTGCTAGTAACAAAACTATATGTACTCTAGTGTGTTTAATTATTCAGTGCACTAAAATATTCACCATGAATGCATTTAATTAATAGTTAACTATACGGATATATGTTAAAAGTTTCTCGGTTTTTGTATTTATGACTTTAAATTTATAACTGAATTTTTATTTTAAATTTGCTTTATGAACCATTACTAGTGTGCTTAACATGGTTGTAATATGTAGCTTATATAAATGAAAGTATTTGTAACACAAATGGCCATTACATTAAATTGAGATGGTTATCGCATGCCTTGTCTTTGGAGGCATAGAGAGCATGATATGTTGGTTTTCCTAGTAAGGGACACTACTTTTTCATAAAGTAAAGAGTACTCTTTATGTTAAAGTTCAGTGCTTCTTCATACAGTGCCTGTAATTAAACAGTGGGGCAAGTTTATCCTTTGTCCCTTATTTCATCAAGAAGTAAATATTAAGTTTGTGGTATTAAAACTACTGTGATAGCTTCCTGGAAGTGGCGGTTGGAGTGAAGTGGAAGAAATGAGGACAATTTTAGAGGTGGAGATCCTCCACCAGTCATCAGCGAGAGCTGAGCATTGCAGTGGGTAGTCCGGAGGTGGACTTACTAGGTTTAGGTAGAAACTTACCAAAGGTTTCAGAGAAAAAGTGCTAACTGAGTTGGAATTGTTTTGGACAAGATCATTTGTAAAAATCAAATGTGTATTGCTTTCAGTAAATAGCTTCATTGAGTATAGACAATGTCAGAAAACATTTCCTACAATTAAGAAAAGCGGGAGACTATAGGATGGCTTTTTGCATGGAGCCTTTTCTGTAACTTTTCAGAACTTTGATGAAACATTGTCTTCGCTAGAGTTGAAGTGACTAACATCTTCTAAGATACTTGGTTCATTGGCAAGTTTTATATGACTACAATATTGCTTTATATGAGTATTGCATAATTTATCCAACTGCTATAACTGGAAAATTATCTTTTAAAGTAAACACTATTAATTTCAACACCAGTAAGCTAGAATGGTTTATAAATTGTATTTAATTAGCATGTATCTTTATCTTTGCACTATTTTTTAATTTCGTTTCCTTTGTCAACTTATTTTGAAGAAAGAGTTCTGTTATTTCTTAATTTAATCAGTTTTCCTAGATGCTTTTATTATTTTTACCCAAAACTATAGAGCTGCTGGGTTTGATTACAAGCTGTCAATTGCATGTATTCTGTTGCATAATAGGCTTAATTCTTAAGAAAATGACCTTATATGTAGGCATTTTCTTAAGAATTTGTACTTTTTTTTCACCTGTATGATTTTTATCAGAGTTTTCCTTTTAGTTTTCTAACCCTTCTTTAATGACGTTGATTGATGATAACCCTAGTATTTATTTTATGACTTTTTTTTCCACCTTCAGAGATCCTGTTGGTTGTATGGCTGTTCTTCAAGGACATCTCATGTGTTCCCTGGTACTTTATTTGGCTATTGATAAGCTATTTCATCTTGTGTTTATTAATTCTCACAACATTTAAAGGTTCTAAATCCTTATAATTCATTTTTCTGATATTGTACCTAAGCTTGTAGTCACTTAAGCAGACTTACAGTCACTTGGGTGATCACCCATGCAATACCTATGTTCTGCGTCTAACCAAAATTCTCATAACTTGGAGATACTCTATCCTTCTATAGCTTATATTTTCTGTTCATTCTCATTCTTAAAAGCTATTTTGAAAACTCTGAAAAAAAGAAATCCAAGGAGTTTTCCAACATAACTACATGGTACTAGCAAAGTTATCTAGAATCTTGGCACCATTTATCTGGTTTATCCTTACCTGGTTCATATTACCTCTGATGACCACAGTTTTCACATTTAATATAGTCCATACTTCCACTCAGTAGGACAAAGACCTAAAGATACACTTTGTTTTTATGCCGTGGGTCTAATCTGACTGATAAATTTTAACATTGAATCTGCCTCTTTTGGTATACGTGTGTGTGTGTGTGTGTGTGTGTGTGTGTGTGTGTCTGATTGTTTCTGTTTTTTTGGGTTTTTTTCTTTTTTTGTCTATTTGAACTCATTTTGATTGCTTATTGAAAATAGACTCTTTTGTCATACAGTATATCTTGTTTACAGTTTCCTCATCCTCTGCTCCTCGAATTACCCCGCCTTTCTTCCTCTGCAGACCCTCTTCCTTTTCTGTCCGCCTTGTGCTTGGTGCGTCATTCTCTGTGAGTTCATATGAGCCTGGCTCATTGGATTCAGAGGGCCTTGTTCTCCTGCTATCCTCCATGTCTCCCATCCACCCATCTTCCCCCTCCCTTAAATTCTTTCCACCCCTTTTCTGCAGGGTTCCCTGAGTCAGGTTCTAAAGTCTCTCTCTGTGTAACACCTGGCTCTGGGTCTCTGTATTTATTCTGTCAGGGAAGCTCTCAGATGCATAATGTATCATTCTATGTGTATAGCAGAATATCATTAGGAGTTATTTCATTGCTACCTTTTTCTTTAGATCAGTAGTGTTTGGTGTTCTAGATGTCTCCTATCTAGTCTCTGGTTCTTGATATTCCATTCAGTGTTACGTGTGGGTTCCACCCTGTGAGTGTGGCCTTAAGTCAAATCAGACATTGGTTGGCTATTCCTCTAAGTTCTTTGCTACCATTGCTCTAGTATATCTTGCAGGCATTATAGGTCACAGGTTTTGTGGCTTGATTAGTGTTTACATTTCTCACTGGGGAGCCTGCAGAGTACCTTCCCCCACAAGAGACACTAGAACATGTGGGTGAGGGTGCCATGTCGTCTCCACCTCGACTTCTCCATGGTCATTGACTTGGGTGGAAGTTGTCTTTGGCAATGGGGCCCTGCAGTCAGTTTGCAGAGAGGAAGCCATTGTCTTAGCAACAGCCTGGATTGTTTGGGGATGTCTCTGGTACCCCACTGGCCAACATTTCATTTGAATGTCACCTAGTCCCAGTCCTGGAAGACTCCTTTAGTGATAAGATGGCCAATTGGCACTTGTTCACCCCCATTATTAGGAGACCTCGTTAGAACCACATGTTAGGGCGTTTCCCCTGCATTCGGTTTCCACACCATACTTCAGATGCTCCTCAGTTCTAGCTGCCTCTCCACATTCCCACGCTCGGCCTGTCTCCCTCCCCTGCTCTCTGCTCCTGCCATTTGCATCCTGCCTCACCCTAGGTCCATCCATAAGATCTATTTCTTCCTCCCAGGGAGATGCATATGGCCCCTCTTGTCCCTTCCTCTACTTAACCTCTCTGGATGGATACACACACACACACACACACACACACACACACCATAGTTACATTTCCGAGTCTGGATTACCTTATTCAGGATGATGTTTTTTCTACTTCCATCCATTGTCTATAAATTTCATGATGTCAATTTTTATGTATTTTATTTTAATTTTTTTAGCGGCTTCTTTTAGGGGACACCTAGGTTGTTTCCAATTTCTGGCTATTATTAGCAGAGCAGTAATGGACATGCTTTAGCAAATGTCCTTGTGGTAGGATGAAGCATCCTTTGGGTATATGTAGCTGGGTCTTGAGGTAGATTGAATCCCAACTTGATTCCAACTTTCTGTACATGTTTGTCATCAGCAAGGGATGTGTGTTAGCCTTGTTCCCCGTCCTTGCCAGCATGAACTGTCGTGTAGCCATGCTGACAGGTGTGAGATCGAATCTCAAAATTGCATTGATTTGCATTTCCCTGATGACTAAGGATTTTGAACATTCCTTTAAATATTAGCCATTTGATTTTCCTCTTTTGAGAGTTCTCTGTTTAGATTAGTACCCCTGATTTTAAATTGTGTTATTTGATATCTAGTTTCTTGAGTTCTTCATATAATTTGGATATTATCCCTCTATCATATGTGGAATTAGTAAAAATATTTTGATTCTGTAGGCTGCTGCTTTATTTGATTGACTGTGTCCTTTGCCTTACAAAAGCTCACTTTCATGAGGTCCCATTTTTTTAATTGTATATCCTAGAGCCTGAGCTATCAGTGTCTTCTGTGTGCTCGAGGCCATTTCCCTACTGTGTCTGATATCATCAGGTTCAGTGTATCTAGTTTTATGTTTTGTTAACAAGATGCTGTCTTGTTTTCCCAGTGTGTATTTCTGGTTTCTTTATCAATAATCAGGTGCCCATTGGTGTGTGGTTTTATGTCTGGGTCTTCTATTTGATTCCATCCATCAATCTGGTTCTATGCCAATTTCATGTAGATTTTTATGACTATAGCTGTGTAGTACAGCTCGAAGTCAGGAATGGTGAAAGTGTTGTTTCCCTGATGTCTTTCACAGTCCCTTTGCCATTTGTATATAGGAGGACCACTGATTTTTGGTTAATCTTGTATCCATCTTGCTACTTGCTGAAGGTAGATATCAGCATGAGTTCCCTGGTGGAAATTTTAGTGTCATTTATGTGTATTGTCATATCTCCAAATAAAAATCCTTTCACTTCTTTCGAACTTGTACCCACTTGACCTTAGTTGTCTTACTGCTCTCGCTGAGGTACTGACTGTTGAGTGGGTATGGAGAGAGCAGGCAACCTGTCTTGTTCCTCATTTTAGTGGAATTGTTCTGACTTTCTCTCTGATTTGATATTGGCTATGGGATTGCTTTAAATTGCCTTTTATATTTAGGTATGTCCTTTATATACCCAATCTCAGCACATTTATCATGAAGGATATATTTTGTTAAAGGATTTTTGGGCATCTAATTAATTAGATGGTGGTTGTTGTTTTTTTTTTTTTTCAATTTCTTCATGTGGTAGATTACATTTATTGATTTTAATACAGTAAACCATTCTTGCATCTTTGGGATAAAGCCTACTTGCTAATGGTGGATGTTCATTTTGATGTGTCATAGATTCAGTTTACAAGTATTTTTGATTATTTCTACAACTACATTCATAAGGGAAATTGGTCTGTAATTCTCTTTTTTTGTTTGTAGTTTTGGTGACTGTGGTCTCATAAAGTCAATGGGCAATGTTCTTTTTGTTCCTATTTTGTGGAATAATTTGAGGAATATTGGTGTTAACACTTTTTTTTTTAAAGTCTGGTGGAACTCTGTGCTGAAACCATCCCGCTCTGTGCTGTTTGTTTTTTTGCTTGGGAGACTTTTAGTGACTGCTTTTATTTTAATAGGGGCTATAGGTCTTTTAAATTGATTATCTGAACTTGATTTAACTTTGGTAAGTGGTTATAGAGAACATTATCCCTTTCTTTATAGATTTTGTAACTTGGTGGAGTGCGGGTGTTTGAAGTATGTCCTATGATTCTCTGGCTTTCCTTGGTGTCTGTCTGTTGCTCTGTCCCCCTTGTCATTTCCGATTGGCTAATTTGGACATTTTCTTTCTGCCTTTTGGTTAATTTGGATGAAGGTCTTTTGATCTTATTAATTTTTCTCAAAGAATAAACTCTTTGTTTCATTGATTTTTTTTTTCATATTTTCTTTGTTTCAGTTTTATTGATTTCAGCTCTGAGGTCACTCCTTTGGGGTGTGATTTCTTTGTTCTGTGTTACTGGTATGAGATTTCTTCTTTTTTTTTTTTGGTTGGTTTGTTGGTTTTTTTAATGTAGTGTTTAGAGCCTCTTAGAACTGCACTCATCATGTCCCATAAATTCATATAGACTGTGTACTTATTTTCATTGACTTCTAGAAAGAGTTTAATTTTTCATTTCTGTCTTGACCCATTTTTCATTCAGTAGAGAGTTGTTCAGTGTCTATGAGTTTGTAAGCCTAATGTTCCTTCTGCTATTGTTTATATCCAGCTTTAATCTGTGGTGGTCTGGTCACATACAGAGAGTTATTTCAGTTCTCTTGTGTCTGTTGAGATCTGATTATGTCTGAAAAATATAGTTGATTTTGGAGAAAGTTCCAGGAGGTACTGAGAAGGTTTATCCTTTTGTGTTTGGGTGAAATGTTCTATAGATATCTATTAGGTCCATTTGATTGATAATGTTTGTTAGTTCCATTATTTCTGTTTAATTTTTGTCTGAATGACCTATCCATTGGTGAGACTTGGGTATTAAAGTTTCTCACTATCTGTGTGTAAGGGTCAGTGTGTGACTTAAACTGTAGTAGTGTTTCTTTTACAAACTTGAGTGCCCTTGTGTTTGAGGCATAGATGCTAAGGATTTAAATGTTTCTTTGGTAGTTTTTTTTTTTTTTTCTTTAATAAGTAATGCCCTTTCCTGTATCTTCTGATTGGATTTGTTTTGAAGTGTTTTGATAGATATTCAAATGGCTACTTCACCTTACTTCTTAGGTACATTTGCTTAGAATATTTTTTCCATCCCTTTACCCTGAGGTAGCATCTGCCATTGATGTTACTGTGTTTCTTGAATGCAGCAGAAGGATGGATCCTGTTTTCATTTCCATTCTGTTAGTCTGTGACTTTTTACTGGGGAATTGAGACTATTGATATTGAGAGATATCAATGATCTTTGGTTCTTAATTTCTTTTATTTTCCTGGTTATGGTGGTGGTGGTATTTGTGTGTGTGTGTGTGTGTGTGTGTGTGTGTGTGTATTTGTGTGTATGCTTCTGTGTGCTTTTGATTTTGCTGGTGTTTATTCCCTGTGTTTTCATGGGTGTAGTGAACTTTAGTGTGGAGTTTTCCTTCTAGCACTCTCTGTAGGGGGTGGATTTGTAGATAGATAATGTTTAAATTTGGCTTTAATATGAAATATCCTATTTTTCCTTCTATAGTAATTGAAAATTTTGCTGGGTATAGTAGTCTGTGCTGGTATCTGGTCTCTTCTAGTCTGTAGCATTAATGTCTAGGACCTTCTGGCTTTTAGAGTCTCCTTTCTAATTGGTCTTCCTTTATATGTTACCTGTTATTTATCCCTTGCAATTATTAATATTCTTGTAGTATGATTATTATGTGGCAAAGAGACTATCCCCTGCTCCCTAGACAAGGCTTCTCTGTGTAGCAGTCCTAACTTTCCGGTATTTGTTTTGTAGATCAAACTGACCTTGAACTATGCAAGGTCTGCCTGCCTTTACATCTGGGATTAAAGGTGTGTGTTACACCATTCCCTGCCTCAAGGTGACTTTCCTTTCTGGTCCAATCTGTTTGGTATTCTATGCTTCTTCTATCTCTATTAGACATCAACTCTAGGTTAGGAGAATTTTCTGCTATAATTTTGTAATAAACATTTTCTGGACCTTTGAGCTGGGATTCTTCTCCTTCCTCTATTCCTAGTATCCTTAGGTTTGATCTTTTCATAGTGTTGCTGGTTTCCTGGATGTTTTGTTTCAGGAGTTTTTTGGATTTACTATTTTCTTTGACCAATGTATCCATTTCATCTGTCATATCTTCAATACCTGAGATTTTCTTCTGTCTCTTATATTCTGTTCATGAAGCTTGCCTCTGTAGTTCCTGTTGGAATTCCTACATTTTTCATTTTTAGCATTCTCTCAGTTTGTGCTTTCTTTTTTATTCTGTTTCCATATTCTGGTCTTAAACAGTTTTATTCATATCATTACTCTGTTTATGTGTTCCTAAATTTCTGTAAGGGATTTATTCATTATCTCTTTAAGGACCTCTTTCATATTCATATATTTGGCTTTAGTTCTTGTGCTTCAGCTATGCTGGGATATTGGGTCATGCTGTGGTAGGATAACTGGGTTCTAGTGGAGATATGTTGTCATGGTTGTTATGGTGTTTTTATGCTGGTGTCTAGGCATCTGGAATTGGTTTGACTATAGGCCTAGGTGATGATTTCAGGATTTGTCTTTGTGAGTGTGATGCCCAGGTGTTCCTGGTAGAAAATTTTCTATGGATGTGATAATTATGGCCAGTGTGGGTACCAGGTAAAATGTGTTTCTGGGTATTGGGGGCTGACACATAGGAATAGGGGTAGGCTAGGTATGTAAGGTGATCCATAGGAGGGAGGAGAACAGAATGTTCAAAGATAGTTGCTTATTTTGTCTACTTGGAATGGGAATGGGGTTAGGGGACGGGCAGTGAAGAGAGATCACCCCAGAGGATATGCTATAGTGCTGCTGGGAATGAGGCTAGGGGTTAGAGGAGGGAAGGTGCCTGCTTAGAATTTGGGGCTGGGATAAAGCACCACATGGGAAGAGGAAAGGTCTGGGATCCACAGGGAATGCAGGCAGAGGAGGAAAGAAAGAAAGCTTTAGCAGGCATTCTTTTGCAGAGCTGGGGATGAGGCTGGGATATTGGATCTGTGGAACAGATGGAAAAGAGCGGATCTGCAGGAATTCTATGTGGTTCTCTGGCTTGTGGTGGGTTAGCGAGGGGTGCCTGCTGGAGTTGGGGGTTAGCGTACAGTGCTGAGTTGGGGCAGGGAGGTTAGAAGGGGAAGCTTGGAAGTGAGGGCAGGGCAGAGAGAGCTGCCATGGGTGCAGAGCTGGGCATGTGGTTCGGGATTGGATTGGGAGTGGGGGAGTGATGAGGGCTGGCTTCCCTGTTTCCCTGCCCCTTGCTCTCGTGTTCCCAGGGAATGCCTGCTGGTTGGTGTTGGGGGCTAGAGAGTGGGATGATTGGGAGAAAGAAGGTTTGGTGAGATCTTTGTGAGTCTCTGGGGATGGGGTCAGAGAGAAAAGGAGACCTCCGCAGGTTTTCTGCTACAGAGGAGGGGATGAGACTGGAGCTTGGATCTCGGGGTTTGGGGGGGAAGAAGGAGAGTTGTGGGTCCACTGGCAGCCTACTTGACTGGAATGGCCCTCGAGTGAATCAGATGTCATTCCTTGAACCACCTTTGTAGGCTTAATTAGTCCCTAAACTTGGAGGCTTACTTAACACTGAACAATGGTGTTTGTTTTAAGATTTTCCACCTTTTATTTGTAAGTGGTGGTGAAAGAATAGTTAGCATTTCAGAGTTGCATGAAATCACCATACAATGTAAGAAATATTACATTGAACTTAGATATGGTTTTGTTCTTTGGCCTTTGTAGTCTATAGAGTATAGCCATATCAGTTGTACTGACTAGCCAAAAGGAGTAGTGTTTCATTAGTTTTTTTAATATAAAGAGAAGACAAGTTTGTGTTATCAATTGTAAGTCAGTTGTAAGAAAAACAGTTCAAGTAGTCAAGTAAAGCATATTCATAACTGTTTGGGTTGAATGTATTTTACACTCTACAAAGGACTACTGCATATGAATTTTTCAAGTGTCATCCTGAGCGAGGCCACCCAATCACAAAAGAACACACATGTTATGCACTCACTAATAAGCAGATGTTAGCCCAAAAGCTCAAAATAAACAAGTTACAATTCACCCAGCACAGGAAGCTCAAGAAGAAGCAGGACTGAAGTGAGGGTGCTTTGGTTCCTCTGAGAAAGGGAACAAAATACTCACAGTAGCAATAAGGGAGACAATGTGTGGAGCAGAGACTGAAGTAAAGGCCACCCAGAGACTGCCCTGCTTGGGGATTCATCCTATAAACAGTCAACAAACCCTGACACTACTATGGACAACAAGAAGTGTATACCAAAAGGAGCATGTCATGGCTGTCTCCGGAGGAGCCCTGCCAGAGCCTTACAAATACAGAGGCAGATGCTAGCAGTCAACCATTGGACTGGGCCTGGGGTCCCCAGTATAGGAGCTGGAGGGTGGTCTGGAGGAGCTGAAGAGGTTTACAGCCCCATGGGAAGAACAATGATTTCGGCCACCCAGATGCCCCAAGACTCCCAGGGACTGAACCATCAACATGGTTCCAGCCAAAAATGTGGCAGAGGAAGGCCTTGTTGGGCATCAGTGGGAAGAGTGGTCCTTGGTCAGGCAAAGGCTCAATAGAGGCCCCAACAAAGGGAAACCGAGGTGGGGGGAAGTGGGAGTGTGTTGGGTGGAGAGACATATACGTGGAGACAGGGGGTGGGAAGAGGGGTTGGGGGTCTTTGGGGAGGGGGGAAATCGGGGAAAGGTTTCACCATTGGCAATGTAAATGAAGACGATATTCCATTAAAAAAAAAAAGGAAAAAGAA
This sequence comes from Apodemus agrarius, assembly GCA_964023405.1. Classification (NCBI taxonomy): domain Eukaryota; kingdom Metazoa; phylum Chordata; class Mammalia; order Rodentia; family Muridae; genus Apodemus; species Apodemus agrarius. The sequence goes on along the minus strand of OZ030020.1, from coordinate 72,852,159 downwards.
TTTTTTTCTCAGTCTTAAGCACTGCCTGCGTGAACTGTCCTTCAGTGGTACTTGCTGTTTTCGGTGCTAAACTCACCGCCCAGCCTGTTCTTTTGGTTACTTGTGTAACTTATACATTAAAGCAGTAGTTGAATGGGTCCTTAGTAAACGTAGTGCTTTATCTGCTTGCTAGCTTCCATTTTCCTATTTTCCCCCCTTTGGCCTTCCGGCTTTCCCATACAGCAGTCAGCACTTTGGGTTGACCACACTACTGCCTCTTGAATTGACCTTCCAAAGTGGCCTGTCATAGTTTTGTTCTCAGCTTCTCTCTCCTTTTGTTGTATTGTCGTAGAGTTCCCATCTTCTCCTCTCGTGTGAATAGAGTATCTACCTCCCATCTAAGGTATGTGCTAACTGCGCAGTACAGGCCAAGACCACACATCTCCGTGCTGCTGGTGTTCTAAAGCGCCATGCAGTGGCTTGTTCCTGAGTGCATGTTAATTAAGTGAACTCAGTAGACTTCAGTAGAAGAATCATTAAATTTGAGATTAGGTACCTGGGCTCAGTTTAAGTCTATAACCAGTAGTTGTATGATTTAGGTCATTTAAATTGTTTTCCTTTGTTAATTGTCTAGAGAATGTTTGTTAAGTGCCTAAAGTGTGAATTCTTAAGCTTTGTATTACTCTAGGTTGAAATGATGTGTTTTCTGTTCTTTAGGAGTAAAATGATTTTCACATGTTTAAGAAATCTGCCCCCCCCCCAGCATATCTTGCTTTCAGCCACTAAACATTTTAAACTGTTAAGAAAGAAACAAAAGAATGCGCAGGTCGATGGGTAATAATAGCCTTTCTCCTTTTCGTTGCCAAACTTACTCAGGAGATAATTGAAAGCATTTCGGGTGATGTTGAGTCCCAAGTTTACATGCAAATGTGCCTTCTAATAGTACGCAGTGTGTGCTTCCTGTCAGTTTGTTTGCCAGTAGGAGAGCTGCTTTAATGAAACAGAACAATGTCAGCTCCACTGAAGGTGACATAATTTTCAAAGTTTGAACTTTAAAATTGCAGCTTGTTTATATTTCTCTATTGAAGTTTTGTTTGTGTTGACAAGCAAAAGAAACTATTGGTATTTGGTATTTTTGATTTCTTGGAGAATTACTTAATTTTTATTGGTAAGATTTATTTTAACCTGCTCAGAAACTATTACTGACAAAAATTGAAATGGTCATTCTAGGCACTAGATGTAACTTTTCCTGGGTCTTCATGGCCTTAGGTTAGTAGACTTAGAAAGGTTCACCTCAATTTACCATAGACTTCACAGCCCTCTTGGCTTCCTAAACATAAGTTCATTTTCCTAGTTTCCGTTTTCTAGGAACAGAGGCAGTGAATACAGATAGAATACTGATAGAATACAGTCTTTGAAACTTCAGTGCATCTGTTTAAAAGTTTTATGTTGTGAAATTTGCTTAACTCCATAGTTTAATTTCTCTAAAAATATCCCGTTAAAGAGATAAAAAAAATCACAACATTTAAGAGACTTGAAAATGTACAAATCTGATAATAATACTACAGTTGCTCATGCTGTAGAGCTTGGTCTATGTTAGTACTAGTAAAATAGTAATGAGGTAGTTCTCCAAAAATTACAATTTTGACAGTGTACCTCTCCTGTATGTGTGTGAATAAAAGAAACTGGTGAAATCTTTTACATATAATTTTAAAAGGACCTCTTTCTATAGATCCCTGCTTTCGGGTAAAAGTGATGTTTCCTTTTGTATCAGGTATGTAGTCATCTAACAGGGACACCTTCTAGGAAAGATTTATTGATTTCCTTTAGAAAGCGGAAAGATTCCTGTTAGGTAATCATGTGTTTAGCGCAGCATGTGGATGAAGTTTTGGAAAGCTATTTTCAGCTTCACTTCAGAAGAGGAAAGTCATATAGTAAATTGAACAGATGAGAGTTTCACTTTTGCATTGAATAATTTGTACATGAACTAAAATACTGAGAATATCCCAACTTTGCCTTTCTCAAGATGAGTCTCCTTAAGTCTCTCTCTGGCTTCATATTTGATCAGTCTTTCAATTTAACAACATTATCTCTAGAATGTTTTTTCCCCTCCGGGTACCAAAGGTATAACATCATTATTTTGGAGCCTGGATTTTGGAGTCTGTTTCTCTGATTTTTGCTGGATTATTTGTATATTACACGGGTTGCATCTTTAACAAAGCTGTTAACAGCAGTATCTCACCTCAGTTTATGATTTGAAAGAAGAGAAGTGATATCCTCTACTTTTTTTTTCCCCCCCCCCCCCGAGACAGGGTTTCTCTGTATAGTCCTGGCTGTCCTGGAACTCACTCTGAAGACCAGGCTGGCCTCGAACTCAGAAATCCGCCAGCCTCTGCCTCCCAAGTGGGATTAAAGGCGTGCGCCACCACTGCCCGGCTGATATCCTCTACTTTATCACTTTATTTCATATACATCTTTTAGATCAATCTTCCTGCAATAGCATTTATAGCAGTGACTTTTATTAAACGTGACTAAAATATGGTTTTACTATTGAGGACACAAATGGCTTCACTGTTATTGTCAGTGTGTCTGTGAGTGGCCATATTGCTGACTCTGAGACTCTAGGCTGCTATCAACCATTGTCAAGGCCAGGTTGAGTGATGCTCACTTGATCTACAACACTAACTCAAAACTCCTTTGCCATTTACAGCTGTAATTTTAAAGTAGCCAAGCAGGCACACTGTTAGTTTTCTGTGATTACATTCAGAGTACAGAATTTGCAGAACTTCTGTTACAAACTAAAGGTAAAACAGTGGAGAATGCAGAGCATAGTAATGTACCCAGGGATTCAAAATGAAATGAAAGATGCCTTATCTGTAATCCAGTTGCCTGAGTTTAAGGCATTAAAACATTTGCAAATAAAGTAGAGTTGAAACAGATTTGATAGACCTTTTAAAAGCAGTCCTGTTTAAGAAGCACCTCTCAACTTATTTGAGAAATTCTGTCTTCTAATGATAGTAATCACTTAGTTTTTACTCTTACCCAGTTTAGTGAAGTAGACTGGATTATTGTCTCTATGGAAACAAAGGTCCAGTGTTTAAGTAGATGGTGCACCAGAGCCACACTGCTAAGGAGATCCAGGAGCTGATGCAGAGTGTAGTTCTGCCCCCACACGTCACACGTCTTTATTCACTCACTCTGCGCAGTCAGGCCTGGTTTAAAGAGCCGGATTGAGCTGTTTTTAGTGTTTGGCTTTTGTCTCTTTGTTTCTTTAGAAATGTGATAGCTCACCTTGGCTTCTGAGGCTGAATCAGTCTTCCTGCCTCAGCTTCCCTTGTTATTCACCCCCAGGTCTGGCTTTGCATATACTGCTCTTTTTGTGTGTTTTGAGACAGGATCTCACTATGTAGCCTCTTGCCTCTGGCTCCTGAGTGCTGGGATTGAAGGTATGTGCCACTCTGCCCAGCCTGCTGGTTTTAAAGTTTTGTATTTTCATTCTTAATTAGAGCGTGATGATGGAATCACTACTTTTACCACATTTCATATCCTTAATTTACTGTTTTTCTTTTTCTTGAAAATAACCCCCCCACATGATAATCCTGACTACAGTTTCCCCTCTGTCTACTCCTCACAGTTCCTCCCTACCTCCCTCCAGGCCAGATCCACTCAGAGAGGGAGAGGGGGAGGGTGAGAGGAAGAGGATATGAATGAGAATGAATATACAAATAATAATCCCAGGCTAGCAAATAGAGGGCAAACACACACACACACACACACACACACACACACACACACACAAGAATCAGTAAACATTGCTCACTGATATTTATCAACATTAGTGGTTTCAATTCCCCAGTAAAAAAGACATAGACTAAGAGAATGAACAAGAAACAGAACCATCTTTCTACCCCATCCAAGAAACAGACCTTAATATCAAGAATAGACTCTGTCTCAGTTTAAAGGTATAGAAAAGACCTTCCAAGCAAATGGATCTAAGAAGCAAGCTGATGTAGCTGATTTAATATTTGACAAAACAAAACAAAACAAAACAACAGCAACAAAAAAAAAAAACCAAAAAAACAAAAATAAACCTCAAACAAAAAACAGTCAATATAAGGACACTATATATACACCAAAAAAAAAAAAAAAAAAAAAAATCTGCCAAGAACACACTTAAATTCTTTGTATCTATGTGCCAAACACAAGCATGCTCATGTTAGTAAAAGAAACACGGCTAAACTTGAGTCACATAGTGACCCTCACGCTGATAGTGGGAGATTTCACTACCATATCCTTGCCAGCAGACGGCCATCCAGACAAGCACTGGAAAGAAATGCTAGAGCTACCGGATGTTAAAAACTAGATGAACCTAACATATTTACAGAACATTTCACCCAAACAAAAAAAGTCTTCTTAGCAACTTAGAACTTTCACCACAATTGATCAGATACTCTAATTTATATAGAGTATTCTTGGGAATAAATTTTGAATGGTTGGTCTATTTTACATGTGTTCACATGCATGAGATACTTTGGTAATTTGAAGAGAATTTTGGAAGTGACATCCCATACTGTAGTTTAAACAAAGAACAAGATATTTTAATGTTAAAGCCCGTTTTCTTAAAAATAAAAATTTCAAAATGTATAGAGAGTTTTCCAATAAGGTCCCCAAACACTAATAATTTATTGTTGAATTTATTTGTTTCTTTTTTCATGCAGGGTGTGATAGGTATACAGCTGGTTGTTACCATGGTGATGGCCAGTGTCATGCAGAAGATTATACCTCACTATTCTCTTGCTCGATGGCTACTCTGTAATGGCAGGTAAGGAAGGGATAGGCTGATGGCAATGGGCAGTTTTTGTTTGTTTTGAGACAAGCTTTCATATAGACCAGGCTGGCCTAGAGCTCCCTGTGTAGATAAGGTACCTTCAGTTCCTTGTCTTTAAGCTCTCTGCCTTATAAGTACTAAGATTATGAGCACACACCACCTCACCTGGAGAATGCCGGGCACCTGGAGTCTCCAGCTTCTAAGGCTGAGAGTAACTTCCTCCAAGTACTAATGTGACTCTGATTCCTAAAATAACAAGAATGAAGCTTAGGAGAAAATCTTGCTTTCTCTTGACATGGTGGTTTACTGTATAGCACAAAGGCCACAGGACAAGAGATAAGATTCAGTTCACACAATCCCACTCTTCCTTTTCCTTCCGTCTACTCTCTGACCACTGAAAATAGGAAGGATCTTTCTAGTTACCTTTAAAAGCTGGTCAGCAAGGGGTGAAAGGTTAGAAGCAAGTGCTTAAATGTTGGAAAGAAATTAGAATAAATCCATGTTTTCCGTGACTTAATTTAAAACTTAGTATAAGAACCAGATATTGTTTGTTTTATTGCAGATAATTTTAATCTCCTTGATTCAGTGAGGAAGGAGTGGAATTATTTATTATTATTTAATCTATTGTATTGTAAATGTAATACTATTTATCTCCACTGCTTCTAAAAAAGAGCTCGCTTGACATGCTAGGATTCTCATAATATGATAAAATCAGAAAAAAAAAAAGAGGTTAGATGATAAAGTTTTCGAGAACTCTGTACAAAGAAATGCAGGCTTTGAGCAGTCCTCGGCAGTCACAAACCACCAGTGATGACCAGCTGCTTCAGTAGCTGATCAGATGCTGGCCGCTGTGTTTAGACCTTTGAAGTTTGAACACAGTGAGTGGCTCTCTTACTAAGAATTTTTTGTACAGCAAAACAAATAAGCCTTTAATTTAGAAGGCTATTCTCTTTGCAGAATTTAAGTTTCCTTCACCTTTATTTTCTTTGTGTGTGTGTGTGTGTGTGTGTGTGTGTGTGTGTGTGTGCTATGTTTTGTAGCTTTTCTTTGTGATAGTCAAATATAGGAAAATATTCAAACTTTAAAAATTTTAATACAGCATGTTTGCATGCATATTGGCTATGTACTGAAAGAAACTGCTTAAATGTATTTTAAATGAATAAAGAGTGGTGGACATTTTGATAAAATTGTCCTGTGTATAAATCTTTCATTTATGACTGGAATTTTATGTAGGTTTAATATACCTTCCATAATCTTATAATTTAATTTGTATACTATAGATTATGAAAGAATAAAATATCAGCTGGGCAAATTATCATTAGTTCTAAGTAAATGACTTAGAAATAAACATATAAGACCTTAAAATATATAATAAGCTTGTTACTTTTAAAGTAATATGTTATAAGCTTTTCAATTGAACCAGGGTATGTATTGTATATGCTAAGAGCTAAGGGTTCTCACTAAGCTACATCCGATCAAAGTTTGATCTTTTCTAAGATGTGTGAAACTCAGTCTTTAAAATGAAACATAATGTTGATTTTCTTGTGATTGTAACTTGTTCTTGTAAACAATGTATTTTGTATTGATTAAGGCTGCCTTTAATGCTAAATGAAGTTCTGTTAAGAGCCATATATTTGAGTAAGATTACTTTTTTTTTATTTTGTGTTCCCACTGTCTTGTCTTGTGTCTTAATGTTATTTACCTTTTTAAAGTTTTATTTGAAATCAACAAAAGCCAGCTCTCAACACTAGCACTGTTAACTAATAACTCAATAGAATAAGGTCTTTGATTTATAGCATTTAAGATAAATTACTCTTTTGTCAACTTTCAGTGATATGAAACCATATTGTGTTTAAAATTGATACCATCCTCTAGTGGCTTATGTACTATTGATCATAAATGATAGTTTTTATTTGAAGCCATTTGGGCAATTGGAAACTATTATATGATGGGGATTACTGTGTTTGATAAAACTGTTTAATAAGGCCATCTGTGCGAAGAATGCATGTGTACATAACAGTACTAATCAGCCGTGTGCTGATTAGAACTTGGGTGGCTTTATTTATTTGTTTATTTATTTTAGTTTTTGAAGGTATCATCTTATTATTTATTTTATGACAATATAAATAAATTATACTTTTCTTAAAAGTTACTACTTGGGTTTATGTTAACTTAGCTCCTTGTATGTCTTTGGCCTCCGGATCTTTGTAGTGCAGAGATTAAAGTGGCACCTGAGTAAGTATGCTGACTTGATAGTTAAGTTGGTTTTCCAGAGCAGTCAGTACTTTGAAAGAATAAGCACCTATACCTAACACAATAAGCAGGATTTTAAAATTAACAAGCTTTTTGACATAAAATGTTTGTTATTTTTCTAGTTCTCACTAAATAACTTGACATAATTTTAACAGGTTTTTGTGTGTGTATGTGTGTGTGTGTATAAAAAGAAAAAAAACTGTAAAGTCTTTGTATTCATATAAAGAATACTTTTTAAAAAAAATTGAATACATCATTTGGATATTCTAAGTGAAGTAGGAAAGAGATACATCGGGACATGTAACCTCCAGAGTCCCAATACTTACTTAGTGTGACTTCACTTCTGTCAGACAGGAATGGGGTCACCTGGGGCAGCAGTGTGATTGGACAGCTGTTCAGGTGGATTCCTCACAAAATAGTGATAAAGGAATTGAGTAATCTTTCAAGTGGTGAAGGATTCGATTTGACCTGCATTTTGTGGGCTTTCTCTCTATGACCTCAGAGTCGACTGTTAAATGCTGTGCTGTTGGCAAGTCAAAAGAGAGTGGATTATGGATCAAAAGATTCTGAGACACCAAGCCTAGAGCTCAGACGCATGCATTCATAAGCTGCGGCCTTTTGACTAGTAGTAACTGAAGGTCAAGGGGAAGCGGAGATGATTTTATTGTACCTCAGATAGAACAAGATTGCCAAGCAGCTGTTTCTTTTCTGATAGGTAGTGATGGTTCCACTTTACACATGGGAAACATACTCAGGTTCATATGATGAGAAATAAACAGCTTCAGACCTTCCTTTAGAAGCCCATGTCATGGTCTAGTGCCAGGTTCCCCCTAAAGCTGTGATGGTACTTTCCACTACATTCCATCACAGTCTGAAAACTCTAAATGGAAAAGCTTCAGAAGTAAGAGTTGTTTAAATGGCACACCATTCTAAATAACATGAACCTCATTGTGTTCCTAACTGGTCGTGCTACGTGTGACCTGATCACTTAAGCCTGGTCGGGATGAGGTTCACGTCTGTGGTGTCGGGGTGCTGTATTCAGTTATCTTTACATCACGGGACAGGTTGCCAGCATTTACCCTTCATGTCATCTGATCATCCAGGCATTGTATTTCCTCACTTTATTGCAAGAAGGTCAGTAGTTCAGTGAGCTTGTGAGAGGCAATACTAACAACTTTTATTACAGTATCCTGTTATAATTTTTCTATTTGTTCTTCATTGTACATTCTTACTGTACCTAATTTATAAATTAAGCTTTATCATTAAAGTTCAATATATGCATAGAAAACATAGCATATATAAGGTTTGGTAGTGTCTGCAGTTTAAAATATGTACTAAGGGTAAGTGGTACATACCATGGAATAGGCTGAACTATTCGCTACATTGATGGCTTCTCTTGTACTCCACATCTTGTCCTGGAACTGTCCCTGTGAACAGGGTTGTAAATGTGATCTCTAACCACAGGAGAACTGAGATTTCTGTTGGCAGTTGAGTAAATAGGATTGTCTTTTTTTCCTTTTTCCTTGCATTGCTTTGCCTTTCAGAGAATGTCATGGATATGTATGGACAGGTAGTATGTCCTTTTATATATACATCACATATATTCACACACAGATAGGTGCAGCTAGTGTATGATTATACTTACTGTGTTCTTAGTGGGGCCTAGCCATCTTATACTCTAAGTCAGATGGGCGGCCACACTGAGGTTGATCACGGAGGCATGCTGACCGTGAGGCAGATACTATGTTATTGCTCAGTCTGTACCGCTTACCGTGTTCTGTGTGTTCTATAGTCACTCCAGCCTTCCAGCCATTAGTAAGAGAACACATGCGGGTCTAAAGTCTGAAACTTTTTTAACATTTGTTTAATACCACAAGTACACAGTCCAACACCTGTGTTCCAGGTAATAGTGAGTGTGTGTATGTTGAAAACACTGTTTAAATTGCTTTCAGACTGTGTGTATATTAAAGCAAATTTCCTAATCACATTTGAATCCCAACTACAGGATACCGTTTGTAAGCAGTATTCCAGAATCTAAACCCTAAAATCCACCTGATCCTATGCATTTGATTACAAGTTTATTTGGCCTGTATCAATTATATGGAATGTTAGTTTTGTTTTTTGTTTTGTTTTTAAGATTGCTAGACTGTAGAATTTCTCCTTTAATAAGAATCTGTGTAGTAAGTAGCATTTCTAGGCTGGTAACCATGAGCTTGACCTTGAGAACAACTCTAGAGTCTGAGGCTCTGACACTCCCAATTCTGACAGGTTGACTCTTTTGTTTTGTTTTGTTCTTGTTTTTGTTTTTTTAAACAAGTAAACAGTGTATTAAGAATTAGGGAGGGCATGGAATGTGATACAAATAGAAACTCAGATGGGCAGAACACTACACACACACAAATTTCAAAAAAAAACTCACTAGGCAAAAGAAAAAGTAATTTCATCATTATAAAGTAAGGTATACACTCCCAAACGCCCCAGCTCCTAATAAACATTGCGGTGCCAGCGAATTGACCACAGTGGAAGCACACATAGGCAGTGGGTAGGAGGTAACAACTCCTAGCCAGACCATGATTTTACATGGAAAACAATTACAGATCCACACAGAGAGTAACATAGGCCAAACTTTGAGAAGTACGTAAATATAAACCCCAGTAATTTCATTATTTTTAACTATAAAACCCAGAAACTTACAGAACCTAAAAAATTTTATATGAAATTTGGCATACTCCTTTTATGTTCAAGAAATGATTTTAGGATCACATTTGTAGTTAGCAGAGAGCTGTATAAAAGCATTTCTATTTCTAGGTCAGGATTTGGCCTCTTAACCCTTGACCACAATTCACAGCTTAGGAACAACTCCAGGCATATTTCTCTTAACTCAGGATGGGAAACTTTAACTTTCAAGCAACTCTCTGTACAAGTTTCTATAAAGGACCAGGTAATTAAGAGACCAAATAAAATGTAAAACAAAGTGAACAGCTGTCTCTAGCCACTTAATTGAAAAACAGACAATCAAAAAACAAAAAACAAAACAAAACAAAAAACAAAACAAAACAAAACCCCACTTTGTATTGTAATTGAAGGGACTTTTGTTTTGAAGTTTGCTTGGCCCTGTCTTCACAGAGAGGAGTGCCAGGTGACAGTCTTCCTGCCTGTGACAGGCGGACGTTCATGAACAGTGCTGCTAACTCTAGGCTTCTTTACCTGCCCTTGCTGTTCAGTCTCCTTATTGCGCAGCCTAAGTCTCATGCATGCATTCCTTCTCTCTACAGTGGAGGTTTCTAATCTCTCACTTGCTCTGCTACCTTCAATCGTATGGCTCTTAACAGAAAAGTCTTGGGGTTTGTGGGATGGCTCAGTGGGTAGAAGTGCTTGCCGCACAGATGGGAAGGCCTGCATTCAGTCACTGGACTTCGTGGGAGAGGAGAAAAGCTAACTTTCCACATTTGTGCCCTGGCATGCATGGTCTTGTACTATTGGGCTCTCTGTCTCACATACATCTCACACACACACACACACACACACACACACACACACATACACACGCGCGCGCGCATACACAAGCGCGCACACACACACACATACACATTTAATAATAGTTTAAAATTAAATAATGCATAGTTTGGTTAGATGTACTGTCATATTGTTTTATTCTATATGGCAGAGGCAGGGTGATTTGACATCTGAGTATTCAATTCTTTTTGCCTCTTGTTGGTTGCATGTTGTCTGAGTCAACAAGCTCCCTTTTGTGAGAGAAACGTACTATCAGATGCACAGTTGGTAGGACCTAAGACCTAAGGGAAAAGGTGAAATCTTTAGCTTCTGCCTTTGTGGAACGTTAGAGTCCTTGCTCTCTTGCCTCAGCTAATCTCCAGGTCCAGAATGTTCATGAGATCCCTTGAAATTTTTCAACAAATAGCAGAGGATTATTTTTCTCACCTGTGGACAATTAGAGTAAAAACTAAACATGTGGTTAGTTCCTGCCTTTGTCAGTTTGGACTGCTATAACAGCATGAAATCTATACTCTACTGTATCACCCATAAGGCTTGGCATGCTCTGGTCCTTTCTTACCTTTGGAGTGTATTTACCCTTTGTGGGTTTTGCTGAACGTATTTGCTCATTGGCTTTTTAGTTACGGTGATGGTACACATTTTTTAGGCTTTCGTGCTTTTATACATGCTATTTCAGTGTTCTTTCCTTATCTTATTCATTAGGATGGAACAGGTTAAAATCCTGTTCCTGGGAAATTTTCTTGTTTGGTTGGGTTGTTTTGTTTTGTTATATATATATATATTTTTTCATATAAACTCATATTTTTTACCATTTGTTTTTTTCATGTGGTATCACAATTTCCAATTTATTTTTCATTAGAAAATAATTAAATAATTGTTCTACTCTGACTGGAATAGAAGCATCAAAGGAGGCAGGAATTTTGGCTTCATTGGATTTGATTTTGAATCAAGTGTATAAGCATGCCAGAATCTCCGGCCCATGCTGGGCTCTCCGTAACTAGCTGTTGTGAGCGAGTGAGCGGTAGGCTAGAAGGGCATGTTCTTCCTGGCTCCAGCTTCGGAATTCAGCCGAAAAATGTTACTAAAGAAGTTAATTTTAAATTATCTAATAAGAATATACTGTGTGTTTCATTTAGAAAAATGCACTTAGAAAACTAAGTTAGGAGTTAGTGACTGAAACAGTTGCTGTATGGCCGTGAGGACCTGAATTTGGATCCTAAGCCCCCACAGAGCAAACCAAATGTGCTCTAATAATGTGCCTGTCACCGGAGTCAGTACAGAGGCAGGAGGATCTCAGAGGCTTGCTGCCCTGCCTAACAGGAAACAAACAAAACCCACACAGGTTGTGAGCCCCATCCAAGTTCCAGGAGAGGCCCCTGCCTCAAAGGAGTAGGACAGGAGGGTGAGGAGTGAGAGGGGACACCAGTGTCCTGCCTTCTTCCACTCCATGTGTGTGTGTATACACACACGTGTGTGCCCCACACCCCACACTAATAAGGGGTGTTCTTCTTGAAACAATTTTAAAAGGAAAAGTTCTTTGAAGAAAACAGGTTCTTAAGATACTTCATCAGTTCTGTGATTTTCACTCATTTCTCAAAGCCAAATAAGTGAATTTAGTCTTTTAAATGAATTATTACTTAGGTGTTCTTCTGACTACCATATATTCCCTATGATTTGTGGATTATACACGAGATTTTCCCACATACTAAAATTTATAATAGCAGAGTCACTCTGGGTAGGGTCTTACTAGTCAGCGTGGACTTCCACAGGTAGCAAAACGTTTGTGTGGACCTTTGCTCATTTGAAGTCTCCTAAATAGGCATCCCTTTTGTCCAGTTAAGGCTACGCTTATTTTCACTTTGACTTCTTGTTGATCGTTTTAGTTACAGCGGTGCATGCCTTTAATCTGCTTTCTGGAAGCAGAGGCAAGGCCCATAGTAAGTTCCAGGAGAACCAGGACCACATAGAGAGATCCCATCACAAAAGACCAAATAAAGTATAAAGGGCGGAGTCATTCCTGATACTTGTATGGAGACAAAAGCTCATGCATATCTCAGAGATGATGTCGGGATGAGCAGACAGAAGCTGGGAAGATGGTTGCAGACATTAGAAAAGCTGTATTCAGGCAGGAGATAGTGCTGCTTGCTGGGAAGTCAGTGTTAAGGAATCAGCGTTTACAAACGGGAACACATACAACTCGGTTATGTCATAGCCCACAGGAGAGAGCATACACTAGCGACATCCAAAGTTTTTAAAGGAGTTTTCTGCAAAGGTAGAATTTTATGTGGTAGATTTTATATCATTGATTTAAATGATTGAACTCACACTCTAGTCTCTTTCCCATGACTAGAGGTTAAAGTTTCAACTCTTCAATCATATGTTTGGGCTTTCCATGGCCAGACTCTACTAAGTGTTACCTTATTAGCATAGCAAGCACCTGTCAGGTTCTGCTTTGAAGAATTGTCCAGAATGAGCAATGGACAGGTGATACATTCTATATTGTATCACTGGCTTACTGCCTCGTGAAACAGGAAATAAAATGGAGTATAGATGTGTATAGCCAGAGAGAATATATGCCAAAGCATCAAAAGATGAAAGAATTTGTTAGAAATAAATATTCTGTAGTCAAGATAGGGTGCTCTTCCGAAGTGGGGAGCGACTGGAAAGGGCTCTGGAGAAGTGAGCTCCGGGCTCAGCCTGCAGCTCTGGAAGCAGGAAGTCACAAATCCTTATGCGTTCAGGGCTTATGACATGTCTTAGTGCAGATTTTCAGAGTAGACATCATAGTAGTGGTCCATGACTCCTGTGGACTCGTCACAGGAGCTCGCACTTAGACTTGTTTTACCTGTTCTGGGCTCCATCTTCCCTCACCCCAACATATTTTGGTGCAAATTCCAAATACTGTATTATTTTAGCCATAGATGTTTCAGTACCTTTCTAAATTATGTAAGCCTCAAAGTTAATGCAATCCCAATGCCATCTCAGAGTTTTAACAGTTTTTTTTTAATATGAGTTATTGAGTCATGACTCAAATGGTCAATTCTGTAGAATTTTTTTAAAAATAGCAAGCTTGTCATTGATATTTAAATCTAGACATCTCATAATTGAGAGTTTCATGATGTAAAAAGTAGCATAGCAATACAAGGTTTGTATTCATTCTTGATAAGAATATAGGGGCAAGGACCTTGATGAAAGTCCCTAGCCTAATCATTATAGTGCCGTGAGTAGCCTTGAGAAGGGTTTAAGTGGGCTGATGTACTCTGTCAGAATATCTACTATGGAAAAGGAGCTGAGAATGGCTGAGGGTGGGAGGATGAGAAGGATGTCCAAACAAGCCAGAAGATGCTCACAGAAGACAAGAGCACAGGTCTGGAGTGTGTGTGCAGGAGTGGGGAGCGTTCCCGCCACTGCCTAAAACGGGCAGCAGCATATGGATACACTAAGGGCATGGTACAACTACGACATTTACGTGACTGGAAAATTGTGAGGCCTTGTAAAACAGGAACGTCATAGTGAAGTGGTTGGTAACTGGGAAGATTAAATGACGTGGGTATTTTGTGTAATAGAAAGAGAAAAGGAAAGATGGTTTGTAAATGTGAGAGTACGTGCAGTCAGCTCTCTTAAAGATAACTCTCACTTGGTTCAAATAGAGGATGGTCGGAGAACTGCTTGCAGAGTTAGTGTCATTTTTTTGCTAGGAAATGGGCAGGCTGTTTACCCTAGGAAACGCAGGGTAACGGGGCCTGGCATCTAGGAAGTGCTTACTGATCTGGCTGGGCGAGCGTCTCACCCCACGCGCGCTCGGCAGCAGTGCCCATCCGCACCGCACGTGTCACTCGACTAGATACTGCAGTGTCCTCCAGCGGGAAACTCGGGAAGTCCTTGTGAACGGATAACCTGGCCATTTGAGTGACTTACTTCAAAGGGCTCTTTTTTTCCTTCCTTAGCTTGAGATGGTATCAACATCCTTCCGAAGAAGAATTAAGGATCCTTGCAGGGAAACAGCAGAAAGGAAAAAGTAAAAAAGACAGGTAAATTATATTGATGAGCTTCTAACTTATTAAGCATTTAACATAATTCATACAGATATATTTGTTTTAATTAAAGGAATATTTATTAATGATGTTATAAGTAGTTGGTAAATTTCTATAAAGTAGAAATTAGAATATAAATACAAGATAATGATTGCCACATTCAAAGATTAACTTTATTCAAGTAGTTTGTATATTTGACATCAGAACCCATGTAAATCTCAGTATAAAACAGTAATTGTTGTTTTAAAATTGTTAACTTTATTCTGATTTAAGTTATGAGAACTTTTAGATATTTACGTGGCTTAAGAGAAGAGCTACAAGGATATCGATATCTGTAGGTCTTTCAGAGATGCCATTTTTTGGAGTCTGTTGGGTTGGGAGTGCAGGGGTAACTTTTTACTAGATAAGGCTTTGCAGGTTCCCTTCAGCCACTCGCCGCATTGCTGTTTTCGAAGGCCCGACTGAGCACAGCTCTCTACCACTGAGCCCTAGCCCTTGCCCGGCTCTTTACATTTTGATTGATGTTTTGACTATCTGCTAACAGGCCTTGTGTGACAGTCACCTCTGTGAACTGGAAAGACTGGATGCAGTCATATGTAGAACTCTGATGGCTTTAAAGTTGCATACCCCTATTTAAATCTCAGAGAAAGTCTTTGTTGACTACAAAGTCCACATTAGCGTCAGTGTCCTCAGCTGGGGATCAACTGAGGATATCTTTTTTATTAATCTTGAATTTCAGTGGATTATTAATCATAAGCCTTTCCCTTTTTTAAGTCTCAGTACTTTAATAAAGTATTCTTAACCAATGTTTTTGTTCATAAGATATTATTATGTACAGCTGCTACTTAGTATAGACAGCCACCCTAAATAATTGAATTTACATTTTACTAAAATGCTGTTGATTAGAAGTGTTGAACGAGGGGCTGGAATGGTGGTGCTGTTCATGTCCCGGGCACCCAGTTGACAGCTCACAAGCTGTCTAGATCCAGTTCTGCTGGCTGTAATGTCCTCTTCTGGTCTCCAAGGGCACTGCATGCATGTGCTGCACAGATTCTGACAGAAAAACCCATTCATCCAAAAATTGTAAAAAATGACTTAAAAATGTCAAATGGATTTCTCAAGTTTATGTACTTAAGGACCAGTATTTAATACAGGTTGGATTTCTTTTCTTTTGTTGTTTGTTTTCTGTTCTCACCCACTAAACTCTGCTGAGGGCCATTGTTCCCGTGTCTAAACAGTTGTGGGATTTAATTATGTAGTGTATTATTCATTTTGAAGATATTCGGATTCTTCTTGGATGCCTCATAATCTGCTAATTTGCTTTTCTTATGTACCTCAGGCTGGCATATAGGATGACCTGGAAATTCTGATCCTCCTGCCTCCCAGTAGCAGCAGTGTATAACTGTCCCTGGCTTATGCCATCCTAGAGCAAGCCCAGGGTGTGGTGAAAGCCAGCGTCAGTCTCCTGTGCGAAGCAGAGTGCCCAGGTCTTCTGGTGCTCTCTTCTCACTAATAGCAGCCATGGGGCTTGGGTCCCTTATGGGAAATATTGTCACTGAAAGCCTCCGTGTTTACTTAAGAGGAAATACAAGGTTGAAAATAATGTTACTAAAACGGGGCTTATTACTTTGTGTATCCATTTGATTGTCCTTAAAACTTAAGTTTAGGAGTGACAGAATACACTTGAAGAACTTTGCTGGTTTTCCCCCTCTGTAAGCCTTTGTAGGGACGTCCACAGGTGCCTTTCATGTTTCTGAATTTCCTACAAACATTAATTTTAATATACTTATTCATCTCTGACCTACATTACAGCTGTGTTTGTGTGTGTATGTATGTACATGTATGTTCAAACAGAATTTTATTTTCTCTTCCTTTCCTTTAATCTTGTACCTACCAAAGAGACACTAGGTTGCTTTTAAATTTGCAAAAGAGAGTAGAAAAATAGGTGTGAAACATGATACTAGCAAGCAAGATTTTGTTGCTCTTGCAGTTTAGGTAATTCTTCCTCTGGTCATCTACACAGTCACATAATTTACCTCAGCATCTTGTAGTCTGCTTTGGAAAACTGTTTTTGAGTATCTGACCTCCTCTAGGGTGACAGTAGAATGAAGCTAAAATCTCTTGTATTTAGAATAATGTATGCACTTGGATAACTAAGTATTTTATTTTTATGTTGTTTATCTAATTATTGCAGAAAATACAATGGCCATATTGAAAATAAGCCTCTGACCATTCCAAAAGACATTGACCTTCATCTAGAAACCAAGTCCGTTACAGAAGTGGATACTCTAGGTACGGAGTCTTGCTAAGTGTTCTGCGTACACTAGTCTATGGCCGTGAGAAGACTGTGTGCTGTGGGTATAGTTTTGTTTGCATGGAATCTAACAACTGACTTTCTCAAGCTCCAGAGACTTCATTCAAATGAAATTTCCCTTTTCTGTTTATATGGTATTATTCTTCCCAGTCTGGAAAGTGATACACTTTGAAACCAGTCTTATGATCATAAATTTCAAATTTATCTCCTTTAATAATCTATTACTGTCATAATGAACTTTAAACTACATTTGCAAATTGAGATATCTAAACTTTAGTAATTCAACCATTCTAATGGTGTTAGGGATTAAGGGATTTTATTCACTATTCACCTTTATCAATTGAGTATATCAAAATAAATAATGAATTTTCCCTCCTCAGTTTCTGTAATAATGACTATAATAATTTTAAGTTTAAAATGAATTTTATATAAAGCTAATTAAATGCTGGAGGGGGAAGATGTCTGAAGTGGTGCTCCTATCACTAGTTTTCAAGCCTTATACATTATATTATTGAAGAGTTCTTTAAAAATAAAGATTCCTTATTCTCACCTTTAAAGCTTTATTGATTCTAGAATAGGTTTTGGGAATTTGACTTCAAAAATACCAGTGATTTTGATGCTTAATCAGATGTGAGAACTATTGGATCACATGAAAAATGGGCAACTCCCACATTAATCAGTCAATACGTTTTGTTGAAAAAAATTTATACATTATATTCTGATCCAGATTTCCTCTCCCTTAGCTCCTCCTCCTCTGCCCTCTCAGCTCTGTGCCCTCCCCCCTCGTTTAGAAAATAAAACAAAACAACCCCCCCAATAGAATTTTTAAAAGTCACAAAAACCACACATAACATCACCACTGTCAGCTCCCTCCAATAAAATCCCATTAAAACCACAGAATTGGAAACAATAATAAAGAAGCAAAAGACCAGTAAGACAAAAATACCCAAAACATTATAAGATAGAAAGTTTACAAAACTACCAGGGAATTTGTTTTGTGCTGGCCATGGGCCTACCCTAAGTGTAGCTGATAAGTAAGACTCACCTGGAGAAAGCACTTTTTGCATTTGCAAGCCAGTGTCAGTTTGTTAGGGGTGAATTCCTTATCCACTATTCTTCCTTAGTACTGGGATCCCATCTGACTTCACCTTTACCAGGTTCTATGCATGCTGCCAGACTCTAAGTTCATGTATGTGTCAGGTTCTATGCATGCTGCCAGACTCTTAAGTTCATGTATGTCAGGCCTACTGTGTCTAAAGACACGATTTCCTTGGGGCCACCTCTGGCTCTTAGAGTCCTTCCTCCTCCTCTACACCATGGCTTCCTGAACCCTGTGAGGAGGGATTTGACTTGATAAAGGCATGCTTAGAACTGACTCTTCCAAAGCCTCTTACTCTGCTCATTGTTGAGTTGTGACGTCTGTTAGTTCCTGTCTCCTACAATAGGAAGCTTCTCTGATGAAGGCCAAGCAAGACAATGATCTATAGCAGAGTGGTGTGAAGAATCTTTACGTTCTTTTAGCAGAACAATAATATTGGATTTCCCCCTAAGCCATGGCCTATCCAGTCGCAGATTCTTGGCCACCTGAGCAGTGTCAGGCATAGGTTCCATTTGCTGGAATGTGGTTTTGATCCAGTCAGAGAGTGGGTGGTCATTCGTACAACCTTTGTGTGAGCACTGTACTACCATATCACGCAGGCATGTTACCATTATAAGTCACAGGGTTCGTAGTTGGGTTAATGCTCACCTTTTTCCCCTGGTACATGCAGCATTTCTTCCAGTACCATGAACCTAGTCCTAGCAGGAAAGGCTCTAGTTAGGTACCAACTTGTCCTCTTTGTGTTCAGTAAAATTGTATGTGCTGTCTTCAGCGGTAGGACCTTACCATAAACTTATAGAGAGCGTCTCGTGGCCTGAGATGTTTGGGTGTCCCCCCCCTCTTTGTCTAACAATGCAACTAGATGTAGCCCATTCCTGGCTCTGAAGTTTTCACTTGGTGACGAAAGCTGACTAATTGGGGCGCTATTATTGGAGCCTCCAACTATATTTTGTTCATACATGTGGCATGTTAGGAAGCTTCTGTGGGCTTTCATATGAACCCTCAACTGGCCCTTAGTATGAGCTGTCCCTCCTGATATAGCTCCTTCTTCACCCTCTATTCCATCTGCTTCCCCATTTAGTCCTCCTACTCCAGACTCCCTCATGTCTCTCCATATCTGTATATTTTATTTCAGCTTTCTTGGGAGATCCTTCCCATCGTGTTAGTTCCTTATTCAGTACCAAATACCTGTGGCTATATAGTTACATTTGCAGCATGCTGATTGAAGGTTTAAAAGCTAATATCCACATAAGCATATTTGTCTTTCTTGGTCACAGTTGCTTCACTCCATATGATTTTTTTCTAGTGCCATCCAATTAACTGCAAATTTCATTATTTCAGAGTCTTTTTCTTTAACAGTTGAGTAATATCTCATTGTGAAATGTACCACATTTTCACTTTTCACTCATCAGTTGGTGGACATCTACATTGTTTCTCATTTCTGACTGTGATAGAGTAACAATGAACACGTCGAGCAAGTGTAGGATGCAGAGACCTTTGGGTATATGCCCAAGAGTGTTATAGCTAGATCTTGAGGAAAATGGATTCTCCGCTTCCTGGGGGAGGCGCCATACTGATTTCAGTAGTGACTGTGCAAGTTTGTGCTCCGAGCAACTGTGGATAGATGTTCCTTTACCCTACATCCTTGCCACCATGAGCTGACATTTGTTGTAATGATCTTGACCATTCTTGTGGGTATAAAATGAAATCTCCAAATAATTATGATTTGCATTTCACTGATGACTAAGGATGTTGAACATTTAAGTGTTTTTTTAGCCATTCATGGTTCCTCCTGAAAATTCTCCATTTAAATCTATACCAAATTTTTAAATTGCACTGTTTTTTGATGTCTAGCGTTTTTCTTTACATATTCTGGATATTAACCCTTATCAGATATATAATTAGTAAAAAATCTTTTTCCATTCTATATGTAGTCTGCCACTTTGTCCAAATGATGGTATTGTTTGCCATGCAGAAACTTTTTGGTTTGTTTCATGAAAATCCATTTATTGATTGTTCTTTGGGTCCGTGCTCAGTGTTCTGTTGACAAAACCTTTCCTTCCTTCAGGACTGTTTCCCACTTTCTCTTCAGTCTGAGTCAGTGTGTCTGGCCTTATGTGAAGGGCCTTTATCCATTTAAAGTTACGTATTGTGTGAAGTGATAAATACAGATGAATATTTTTCATTCATCTATAGGCAACCATCCAGTAGGACCAGCATCATTTGTTAATGTCTTTTTCCCATTGTATATTTCTGGTTTTGTCAAAACTCAGGTATCCATAGGTATACAGAGTTAAGTGTAGGTCTTCAGTTTGATTCTACTGATCTGTGTACCTATGTTTATAACAGCACCATGCTGTTTTTAATTACTATAGATCTGTAGTACAGCTTGACATTGGGTATAGTGATACCTCTTGCAGTTCCTTCATTATTCAGAATGTGTTAGATATTCTGGGTTTCTTGTGTTTTCATATGAAGCTGAAAATTGTCCTTTCAGTTTCTGTGAAGAATTGTGTTTTGATAGGGGTTGCATTGAATCTGTAGATTAATTTTGGTGGGATGGCCATTTTCAGCATGTTAACAATATGAAGATCATGGGACATGTTTCCATCCTCTGATGTCTTCAATTTCTTTTTTCAGTGTCTTAAAATTTTTATTATACACTTACTTCCTTAGAGGTGTCCCATGTGTTTTTGTTGTTTTTGAGGCTATTATGAAAGGTTTTGCTTTCCTGATCTATTTCTCACTTAGTTTGTCATTTGTATATTGATTTTTGTTAGTTTTATATTCTGCTACTTTGCTTAAAGTGTTTATGAGCTGTAGAAGTTTCCTGGTGGAATTTTTAAGGTCACTTATATATGCTGTTATATCATTTACTAATAAAGATACTTTGATGTCTTCCTTTTCTATTTGTATATCACTGATCTTCAGTTGTCTGATTGCTCTAGATAAGATTTTAAGTACTATATATTAAATAGGTAAAAAGAAGGTGACATGTTTGTCTTTTTCTTGGTTTTACTGGAAATTCTTTGAGTTTCTCTCAGTTTAGGTCTATGTTGGCTGTAGGTTTGCTAAACATTGCATTTATTATTTTTAAGTTTATCCTTTGTATCCATAGTGTTTCTAGGACTTTTGTCTTGAAAAGGGTGTTGGATTTTGTCAGAGAACTTTTTTGCATCTAATGAGATGATCATGTCATTTTTGTATTGAGTATGTTTATTTGGTGGATTATGTGTATCTATTTATTTATATATGTTAAACCATCCCTATACTTTTGGGATGAAGTCTACTTGACCATGATTTGCAAGTATTTTATTAAAAATTATTACATCTATGTTCTCATAAGGGATATTGGGTTGGGTCTGTGTGTGGTTTAGGTGTTAGAGTAATTGTGGCCTCATAAAAAGAATTAAACATTCTTCCTTCGGTTTCTGTTTTGCAAAATAATTTGAGGAGTATTAGCATGAGTTCTTTTTTGAAGGTCCTATTAGTATTCTGTGTGGAATTAATCTTGACCTGGGCTTTTATTGGTTGGTAGACTTTTAATGACTGCTTCTATTTGATAGGTACTTAAATACTGATCTTGATTTAACTTTGTTAGCTTGTATATACTATTTCTTTTAGGTTTTTCAGTTTTGTAAAGTACATATTTTTAAAGTTTGTCCTTAGGATTCACTGGCTTTCCATGGTGTCTGTTGTGATGTTCCAATTTTATCTCTTATTTCTTATTAATCTGAATCTTCACAAAGAACCATTTCTTCATTTTATTCATTCTTTGTATACTTTTTTTTTACTTAATTGATTTCCGGCCAGAGTTTGGTTATTTCTTTCTGTCTGCTCTGTTGGGGTATTATTTCTTCTTTTTGTTCTAGAATCCTCAGGTGCACTATTAACTTGCTTGTATGAGAGCTCTCTAGTTTTGTTTGTTTGTTTTATGTAGGCATTTAATTCTATGAACTTCGTTTTAGAACCTCTTTCATTGTGTCCCATAAGTTTGGGTATGCTGCCTATTTGTTTTCGCTTAATTCTAGAAGGTTTTTATTTTCTTTATTTTGGTCTTGACCCATTTTTCATTCAGGAGAGAGTTCAGTTCCCGCCGGTTTGCAAGCTTCCTCTCGCTTCTGCTGCTGATATTCAGCTTCAGTCACGGGGGCTGATGGAGTGCAGGGTGTTATGTAAGTTTCCTTGTATCTGTCGAGACCTGCTTTGTGTCCAAATGAGTGGTCAATCTTTGAGAAAGTTTCATGAGGTACAGAGAAGAAGATAAATAATTTTGTTAGGGTGAAATGCTCTGTTATTTGTTAGGTCTTGATTTCTAAGGTCTGTTAGGTCCTTCACTTCTCTGTCTGTGGGCTGTTAGCGAGAGCGGAATACTAAAGTCACCCACTATCACTGTTTGAGGGTCAGAATGTAATTTTATTTGTAGTAGTGTTTCTTTTATGAACTTGGGTGTCCTTGTATATGCACAGATCTTAAGAATTCCAGTGTTCTTTTCCTGGAGTTTCCTTGAATGAGTTTGTAATGGCATTCTCTATCCGGATTTCTTTTGCTTTGAGGTCTGTTTTGCCATATATTAAAGTGGCTACAACCAACCTAAACAATAGTTTGGGTAATGCATAAAGTATTGTTTTGTATTTTGATCTTTCCTAGGACTCTGTCTTACCTACTTCAACAAAAACAGCTTTATCTAACATCTTATACAAAATTATCGTATGATATAAACTAGCATCAGCGTCTTTATCAATTGATGAATCATTAGTTATTTAAAACTTGTATTTATAGAAGAAACCTAAAACTGACAAGAGCTGTGAAGAGCTTTGTAAATCAATCTTGTCAGCTCATTTAAACATTTAAGACTGAGGACGCTCCCTTTTTCCTTTTCCTTTTTTCTGTAATCTTCAAAATATCTCCCAATTTTGATTAGTAGATGTCATATTGGTTTTTCTGAGTTCTGTATGTGTGTTTGCTTGTATAAAAGTGCTCACTGATTTCTATATATTGTTGCTGTTTTGTATTAACAGCTAATATTTATTGAAAACGTTACCAGCTTTTGTGTTGTCTCAGTACATGTTATACGCAGAGGTCTTGGTCTACATAGCACCAATCTCCTTTTTTCCTCTGTTGTTCTTCATTACTTTCTTTCTCCATGTCAAGCGTAGCCTCTCCTCTCAGTCTTTCCATCCCACCCAGGTCCACGGCTCCAGTGTGCACTTCAGAAGAGTAGGCCTCTCAGAGATAATAACCAGACACAGCATAACAAGATGCACTGAGACTTGGTATAAACTCTCATGTTAGGGCTGGAAGACGCAAACCAGTAGGAAGAAAAGGGGCCCTTGAGCAGGCAAGAGTCAGACATATCACCACTCCCACTGTTAGGAGTCCCACAAAAACCCCAACTTAAACAACGACGGAATACATACAGAAGGCCTAATGTAGACCCCATGCAGACCTCATGCTGCTTTAGTCTCTGAGTGCCTGTGAGTTCTGCTTGGCTGATTGCCCTGGTGTCTTTCATGCCCCTGGCTCCCTCAGTCTGTCTTTCCCCTCTTGCTCGGTACTCACTGAGTTCTGCTGTGGGTCTCTGTATGTTCCCATCAGCGGCCAGGGGAAGCTGCTCTGATGACAGTCAGATACACACCGATCTAAGGCGTAGCAGAATACTGTTAGGTATTGACTTTTTTTTTTCTAATTTATGAAAAAAGTAAATAACTGGGCACAGTTATATTCTGGATTTTAAAAATAAACTAGTGAGAATTTGGCTATTTTAACTTAATATACTTCAGTAGTGTGACTTTAGCATGTAGTTTCTTGAACACATGGTTTCATGTAGACAGTTTTGAGAACTACTTGTGAATGGTGCCAGTTTAACTTCTGGTTGTTTGATATCAGGAACATTCTTGTTCACCAGAGTAGCAGGGACATGTTCCCTGGTGGTTATGTGCTTCTACACTGCATGCCTTGTGGTTATGTGGTTTATGTGGTTATGCGGAGGGCTTGTTGGATTCTCTTTCCTTTTCATGGTACTACTTACTGAAGTGCCTCACTTTACAGCTGAGCTTTCTGTGCACTGTGAACTTCTTTTAACTCCTGATATTCTATTGAAGAGACATATATGAATATGAACTCAATGTTTTTTATTGAATAGAAGAAAAAAAAAAAACCTTAATCATATAGGTTAATAATATGGCCAAGAATATCAGTTTTATTTTGGTTGCCTGTGTACATAATTGATAACTATCTCAACTCTGGAGGGAATAAACCACACTGCACTTTGAAAAGGTTTAAATCAAATGTATAATTAGTTGTACTGCCAGGATCATATTGGATAAGCGCTGAGTTATGGAGTGACTCTTTGAAGGGTTTTGGCTTATGTAACATTAGCATATCCGTTTAGCGCTAAACAAAGAATTGTCAACTGAGGAATACCGATTGATGGAGAAGCACCTAAAGAAATTTTCAGGATTGTTTTCATTATTTGATTTATGAGGTATCAAAATTTGGTTTTAAATGCTAAATTTGATGCATTTTTTAATCATAAAATGTACAGTTCAAGTCTCATATAGAATGGAATCTAACACACTTAATGTTACATGGATTTATGCTCATAAGCTTAAAATTTAACTGCAACTTGTCTTGGCCTTTTCTCTTTCAGCACTGCATTACTTTCCAGAATACCAGTGGCTGGTGGACTTCACGGTGGCTGCTACCATTGTGTATTTAGTAACTGAAGTCTATTACAGCTTCATGAAGCCTACACAGGAAATGAATATCAGCTTAGTCTGGTGCCTCCTGGTTTTGTCTTTTGCAATGTATCCTTCAAACCATCATTAACCTTGTGAACTTACATATATATATATATATATATATATATATATCTTAATCCCATTAGACCTTGTGTTTAATTTTGAAAAGATTTGTTGATTGTTAGAGAATTTTCCTTTGTTGACTCCTTTACGGAATTTTTAGGATATGTTAACTTTCTTCTTTGATAATTTCTTATATGTATACAGTATAAATTGATCACATGCAATAAACATTCTTCTTGTAACTTCTTAAAATTTCAAAATAAGATAGTTCTAAAAGGTAAATGTAGAAAAAGATGTAACTTCATTCCATTTCTTGTTTTACCCATGGAGATATCAGAGAGGCTAGCAGACATCTCCCCCTGTCACAAGCTCTACGCTTATAGTAGGAGGATTTTCTTCTGGATGTCTGCTTGCTCCGTGATCCTGAGACATAGATATTCTGACTTTCCCTTCTCCCCTTCCAGACCCTCCAATACAGATAACATTTTATTAAGCTTCACTCAGGTTTACCGTGCTACCTATGAAAACCTTGTTTGTAGCAAAACATATTTTACTGCCTTCCTTCAATAATGTATTTTTATTTCATGGAAAGTAAGCTTTCCCAGAGTGGTGACTTGTCAGTAGATCAGTACATCATTTCCATCTTGTTTGCCGTAGAACTGTCCTTCTGAAACCCTCATTACTTTATAACCTTTCTATCTTTTAATGTGTTACTTTATGTGTGCTCATGTTGGGAGACCGGAGGCCAGCTGGCAGGAGTCCGCTTTGCCCACCGTGCTGACTAGAGACAGGCCTCCCTCAGGCTTGCCGCCCTCAGGCTTGCCGCCCTGCCCCCTCGCCTGCCCTGCCCCCTCGCCTGCTCGGCTGTGTCCACTTCCGTCTCCACCAGCCTTTGCAGAGACTTGTCCTGGAGCACCATTCTCTGCTGTCCTCCTAACAATCCCTGTGTCCCTTCTAGGTGCCTTGGCTCCCTCTGTCTGAAAGCACGAACTCTTGCGTGATAGCTTTAGAAAGTAGTTTGTGAAGTTTTGTGTGCATCAAGCTATCTTCTTAATCAGTTGATATTTTGGCTCAGGAGAAAATTCAAAACGAGTATTTCTTTAGGATTTTGAAGTGTTTAAGAACTGGGTGCCCTATTAACTCCCATGCTGTGCACCTTTCCCTCCCTCCCCAACTCCCAAGTACGACCTCTCTGGAACTTTTCTTTTTACTAGTTTCTGTTTGTTTGTTTGTTTGTTTGTTTTTTTAAATTATTATTGGTATTCTGAAATTTTCCTGTTAAGTCTTATTTTATCCTTTACATTAACAAAAGTTAGATTCTGTACCTTAGGGAGGATTTGATCTTACTCTTGTAAAATCACCTGTTTTGAAAATTCATGTTCATGAGTTCTAAGAAGGTTTCTTGTAATTATTTATCTGATGAGTTATTCTTCATTTGAACATTTTGGCGATGCTTACTGCTGAGGAAGTACAGTGACCTACATTAGCATCTGGAACTGTCTGTGTTTCATATGTATGGTTATTATAATTTTAGGTTTTTTAGGAAATTTTCTTAACTTTCTCAACTATTTTTTTATGTTTCTTGCTTAGACTTTTACTACAGTTTAAAATGTTCATGAGCTCTTTATTTTTTAACTCCTATTAAAATCTGTCATATTACATCTTGTGTATTTTTATTAGTGATAAATATTCCTTATAAAATGCTTCTCTTTCCACTTTAGTTACAGTTTATACATATGTGGAAATGGATATGCTTCCTATGCAGATTATTTTATGTGGTATAGCCACTCATATGTTACTAAAGAAACAAACATACATTTGTAACTAGCTACTCACATATTTTCTGTCATATTTCATTTTATTTCACATTGCTTCGTGTGATGGCAGCAATCTTACACAGTAAGCAGTAAACTTGTTCTACTCCATTTAAGTGGTGTTCTCTTAAAGGGTTCGAAACAATAGCATCTCCCCCACAGAAATATTGGGGTTGCTGTGTGTTCACAGTAGAGACTACAGAAGACAGTAGAGTTTACATATACTCCAGGCCGTTTTCTTTAGAAGTAGAATAGTATATATAACTGGGTGTGTGAGTTTTATTTAACATTGAGTGTGAAATAATAACCTACTGCAGTTACGTCCATTCAAGAGACAGAATTAAATGCCTTATACCTATATTAACACCAACGGAGAAGGTGCTGACAGCCCATGCTGTTCCTAGCTTTAACTGCTCTCATCTTGAACTCTATGAACCAAATCTACTAGCAGTGACTACTGACTGGGATCTCTTCATCTCCTTATTGTATGTCCCTACTTATGAATCAGATGGTCTCGGCAGAATTCCAAGCACATATACAGTAATTGACTTAGATATTCTTAGCATTTGTTACTAATGAAATATTCTTGGTTAAAGTAGTTCTCAAATTAGAAACATTTAACTTAATCAGTTCAGTGATAACGTTACATAAGTCGTTGTTTCATTTCCCTAATCATTTGTTTCTTTTCTTGGTGTATTTATGTTGATGCACTTACATCGGACAGCAGAAATGTTTTCTGTAGTCTTGAGAGTCCTAAAAGAAGGGACTGGCACTCTGAATGCAAATGCATGATACTAAAATTAAATGTTGGAGCCAGGAAGTATACCACCTCTTGTCACCAGTGTACTCTAAACTCACTTGTAAAATCGCTCTAAACCAACACTACCTCCTCCTCACTGGTGTGTAGCTCTGCGCCATCAGTGACCAGTCTTTGTTTGCGTCCTATTTATGCCATGCACTACCGTGCAAGGCAACGGCAGTGGAGACCTCGCAGCACGGGGCAGCAGCTGCACCATTGCTCCATTCGATGTCCCCGAGTCCTAGGAAAATGTCTGTGATCTTATGATTATGAAACATTTTAGTCTCAATACGAAAAAATGAAAAACAGAAAGATAAAATCATCATAGCAAAAGCCTGATCCTGAGATAGAAGTAAAAATGTTAAAGTAATTTACAGCATACAGGCAGGTTTTTAAATAAACTTTCTTGAGAATAAACTGTAGCCCAGAGTGGTGTTGGGTCAATTACATGAATCTCAAGGAGAGAGCTATGCTGCAAAGAGTTCTAAGGCTTCTTTCTCCCTTAGACCCATTGTGCTTGGCTGAAGAACTGAACCCTTAGTCACACCTCCACACTGTCGTATACAGCGACAAGTGTGTAGGATTCAGAAGGCATTATGTGTCTTTATACCTAGCTGGAGTTTTTAATTTGCTACAATTATGGACATGCAAATATTTATAAAACCAAGTTGTACATAGTTTAAATGAAAATAAGTGCTAAAGCTTTCCAGTTGAGGCAGTTTTATTTGTAGACATACAAAGGTATATGCTACTTTATCAGCTGTGGGAAATAGCCGTAGCAAAGTAGGGCAAGTCAGTTCGTAGCTACGTCCAAATCCCTTAAAAGGTTACAAATTACTATATTCTTCCTTCATACAAATATGTTGCTTTAAATTAATATGGAAGTTGGAACTCTGAAGTAGTTTGCTTTAGATGTCAGGTCTAGTCAAAAAGGACCAGTTACTGACTCGGCTAAGGTACCAATGTGAACTTGAGAACTCCGTGTAACAAACATGTCTAAGCTTGTCTTTTGTGTGTGGGCATATGTGCACATATATACACGTGAAGGTTGGGACAACGTGAGGAAGTCATTTCTCTCCACCACCCATCTTGCTTCTTGGGGATCACACTCTAGGTTGCCAAGCTTGGCAGAAAATGCCCTAACAGACTCTGAACTGGCCAGCCTGCCAGCCCCAGGCTTGTTCTAACTCTCTGAGGCCTTTTGTGACATCAGTCCTTTCAGACTACTAAGACTTCTGCTCAGAACCCCAGAATAAAGGATGGCGGCTGAGAAACAGCCTAATTTCTGTCTGCTGATGTATAACCAGTTTGATATACTCCTTTTAGATAGGAGTTAAAAATCTAAGGGTGGTCTTTTGTTTTATTAGAATCTAGAACCTTGGCCATTTCTATTTTTTAAAATAAAGCCCATCTTTATGCTTTCATATATCTTTGATTGGTAGTTTTCTCTATTGTCTGGTTAGATTGACCCTGGCTCACTAAGGCTATTTTGTAATATACTTGAAAACATGTATGATACTTTTTTCTAATGTCTAGAAGAATTTTATGTTCCCTTTTTCTTCCTAAGTAACTTTACGGAGAGCCCAGCATGGTCCAGAGATTCTGGCATGCTTATACACTTGATTCAAAATCAATTCCAATAAAGCCAAAATTCCTGCCTCCTTTGATGCTTCTATTCCTGTCAGAGTAGAATAATTATTTAATTATTTTCTGCACATCTAGTAAACTTTTTATACTATTGAGTTGGAATGATTATCTTGAAAGATTTTGCTACATAGATCACAAGAGTGAATGTGCTTATTATACATTAGCTTAAAATGAGCATGTGTAATAGAAATTTAATATTGTTTTTAGGGTTTTGTTTGTCTCTTTGTTTTGTAGTATAGAATGAAAAATGTAATTGTCTTAGTTGGTTCTCCACCAAGAAAAATAAAAGTGGGAAACAATTATTTGAATGGGGGGAAAATACTAGCATTTTTAATAATAGTCACAAAAATAAGTATATTATCTCTCCATGGTTGAACAAATTTCAGTTTATATGAAATTCAGTTTATGTAGGAACACGATCTCTTTCTAGCGTGTGAAGGTTAGTTATCAGGAAGTTTCCTGTTTGGTATGAGATTGATTTATGTCCTGTAGCCCAAGTATGTGGTGTCTTCAGCAATATGATTTTACCTGTACCTATGATGCGTTACCAAGTGCAGTGACAGTAGCCTGTGATAGTTTTACTATCTCTTGGGCCTCTAACTAATAACTTATGGGGGCACCCCATGCCTTGCTCCTTGACTTATTTAATAACCTATGTCTTCTGGAAATGGCATTGTCCATCTATGTGGGGGTCCTGCTCAAACTACTGTTCTGAAATTCGCTTGCTAAACTAGTCAGTTTCCATAGTACTCTTTTATGCATCCTTAGTTTTGAGTAACCTGCTTGATTTCCTTTCCTCTTTCCGTTCTCCTACCAGACCGCCACTTAATTCGCTAAGCCCACTCCCGTCCGTGGAGCCTACTAGGCTTCCATTGCTTTCCCCATACTATCCCACCTCCTGCATGAGCCTCCCCACCCTCAATTTTCCAGGTTTCTACTTTCTTTTGACCTATAATCTATATTGCCCTCCTCTTTAACGTACCTCCCCATATCTTCCTTTTAATTTCCTGGCTTCAACTTGTCTTCCAAATTAAATACACAAAACAAAAGTTTGCAACTAGGATATAAATATAAGAGAGAGTTTGGGCCCTGAAATACCACTTTCTTGGTCCTATCCATTTCTTTATTTTGTTGTTCTTTGTTCCTGAACAAAGAACACACAACCACTTTGTATGTGCAGTCTTCTTCCGTATCCATCTGTTGGGATATCTTGGCTGTTTCATTCCCTTCCTCTGTGAATAGAAGAGCTGTGAACACGGCTGTAGGAGAATCGCCCAGGCACAAGTCCTTTGACTGCCTCAGGGCACTGTGGCTGGGTCTTTAAAGTATCTCCTGGCTGTTTGTATGAGGATTTTCTGCTCTGTTCCATAGCCCATATTTTAGTTGGCTTCTTGATATTTTTAATGTTTAGTTTTTGAGTTCTTGGTGTATTTTGGACAAGAATCCCTGATGGATGCATAGCTGATAAATGTGGGCCTGCTCCTTGTTTCACAGTTGGTTTTTCTGTACAGAAGCCTTTGAGTTTGGGGGGGACCCCATGTGTCAGGTGTTCTATTGCCGAGGTCCTGGGGTCTCGTCGCTAGCTTCTTGCCTGCCCTTGTTAGTTGAAGCGTACACTCTGCTTCCCCTCCTGGTTTTGTATTATCAAGACCGTGTTGAAATGTCTCATGGTCCTTTTGTAGTTGAGTTTTGTGCAGCTAGTTGTATTTGCATGTTAAGATCCAGGTTTCCCAGCATCATTTGATGAGATACAGTTTATTATTTGGCGTCTTTGCTAAAAGTTGTATAATTGTAGTTACATGAACTTATATTTGGGTTCTCAATTCTATCCTATCAATCTCTGTTTTTGTACCAGTGCCGTACTACGTTTATTACTCTAGTATAATTTGTAATCAAGTGGGTGGTACCTCCCAAACATCTTTTGGTTCAGGACTATCTTAGCTATCCTACTTCCTTTTTGCCCAGAAATGGCAGTGGTTTTTTTGTTTTGTTTTGTTTTGTTTTGTTTTTTTTTGTTTGTTTGTTTGTTTGTTTTCTGTATCTATGAAGAGGCCATGTAATTTTTTTATTTTTTTTTTATTTTCTATATTCTTTGTTTACATTCTGAAGGCTTTCCCCTTTCCCAGTTCCCCCCTCACCATATGTCCCATAAGTCCTCTTCCCACTCCCCCCCCCCCCCCGCCCCGGCCTATTCCCCAATTGGAATTGCATTGACTCTGAAGGTTGCTATTGGTAGGATGGCCATTTTTGCAAGATTAGTTGTCATCCATGAGCATGGGAACTCTTCAATCTTCTAGTATGTTCCTTAATTACTTCATTCTCTGTTGTAAAGTTTTTGTTGTAGAGTCCTTTTATTTCCTTGGTTCGGTTTTATTCCTAGGCATTTTTTATTTTATTTTATTATAGCTGTTGTAAATGAGATTTCTCTTTTAGTATATTTGTCATTGTTATATAAGACAGTTCTCTTGGTTTTTGTGTGTTTGTGTTTTCCCACTTTGCAGAAAGTATCATCTATAAAAGTTTTTTTGGTGGAGTCTTTAGGAACTCTTACATAATCATATCTTCTGCAAAAAGGAATACGTCATTCTCTCCTATTCATATCCCAGGTATTTCCTTCTCTTGTCCTATTGGTCTGCGAATACTTCAAACTGTATTGTATAACAGTGAAAAGAGTGGACATCTTTTTATTCCAGATCTTAGTGTGAATGTGCTTGAGGTTTTCTGCATTCAGTATGATAGTAGCTAATGGATTGTTATATATAGCTTTTAGTATGTCGATGTACACTTCCTCTCTCACGGGGTCCAGCACCTGCACATTTATTTTACCCCTTTCACATTACTATGGCTATTGTTATTGTCATGATTCGGGAGTTTTTAGCCAGTCACTTCTAGTAGGTACTGTAGACTTCTTGGTCCTCTGGTTCTTATAATCCTCCCCCCTCCCAACCACCCCCAGTCTAAATGTTCTCTGAGCCTTAGATAACCGGAGTTGTACTGTAGATATATCAGTTGGTTCTGAGTTCCCCATGGTCTGTTGATTGCTGCATTGTGTCTGTTGTTTTCTGTGATAGTCTTTATTTGTTGTAGAAAGAACCTGTACTTACCTGGATGTTACAAGAATAAGTTTTAGCTGGGTGGTAGTGGTGCATGCCTTTAATTCAGACACTCAGGAAGCAGAGGCAGGTGGATCTCTGAGTTTGAGAGGAGGCTGATCTACAGAGCAAGTTACAGGACATCCAGGGCTCTGCACAGAGAACCCATGTCTCAATGAAAGATGAAACAAAGCAAACAAGTTTGTTTTAGAATAAGTTTTAGAATGTAGTTAAGAATTATGCTGGTCTAGTAAAGTAGAATGTAATAGATACACTTCTAAGATTCATGACTTCACCAGTCCCAGGTGGTTGGCTAGGGTTCTGTACCAAGTACGGTTTAAGTGACGTGAGTACATACCCCACACCCCCCCACACACACACACACACAGAGAGAGAGAGACAGACAGACAGACAGACAGACAGACAGACAGACAGACTTTAGTTTTGAGGTAAATATAAAATAATATGGTTCCTTTAAGGCTTTATCAAAAACCTGGTATTGAAGAGTCTCTGTAATTGAAAGCATAATTGCCAAGATCTCTGTATGTATAAAAGTTGAGAATAATAATATTTTGTTATATGTAATGATTTCATGGAAGAGAAACTTTAAAAATCCTTTCTTAAAGTAACATGGAAATGATGCTTTTGACAAACCTCTGAATCATTTGAATTGAAATTCACATCAAATAAATTTGATAATTTGCTTAAGCTTGATAGCACAGCGTCATGTCAGTTCAACAGTGCCACAGTATACTCATAGCGGCTTATAAATGATTGAGTAGGTGTTACTAAAAAACAGGAGAAATCCTGACTAGCAGGTTCAGGTAAGACTTAGAGAGCAGTCGTAGGGATTTTAGGGAATGAAGCATCACAGCACCACGTCCTGCTTTGCCGAGCACGTGTCGGTCCTGCTTCTTAAACTCTCTCTACTTCGAAGAGATTGCCGGCTTTCCAGGTTCAAAGACACGAAGATTTATTCTTTGCTATAGAAATTATTGAGCAGGATGTACATGTCTCATGGTCAAGCTCTTGCCTAGAAAGCTTAAGGCCCCTAGGCTAAGAACCTAACAGTATTTATTCATTAATTGATGGGTTAAATAAAATAAAATAGAGCATGCTCCTTTTGAAAAGTAAAGCAAGAATGCTTAACTAGTTAGAAAGATCCATCTTTTACCTCCGAGTGCCATTGACTCTTCAGTGGAGTTGGTGGAGGCGGGCAGCTGAGTGCTGAGCGTCCAGGCTCTGGGCTGCGAGGCCTGGGTAGGGTTAACTCTCAGCCTCCTCTAGTCTGACTGCAGGACTTCCAGGCTTTCGCTTAACTTCTGGCACCGGCCTCTCTAGCCTAGCTGTGTTCTGTAGGTGACTAATACTGGACAGCTGATTTTTCCAGTGCTTAACATGGCACTCGGATCAGAGTTGCTTATGTCTAGGTTTGTTTACTGGCTGCATTACGTTGTGTATTTGGTTTATCCTTTCAAGGAGCGTGAGGCCCAGGCGCTAGGTTTGCGCTAGATTAGACTTAATCCTAATGAAAGAAGTTATGTGTGTTATGCGGGGCTTGGGTAACATGTTGACTTTCGTTTTATTGTCAAGGTGGGCATGTTGACACTTTGATTGTATTGGAATATTCAAGTGGAATTGTCTTTGTTTAACCCTCATATGAAGGATCATTCTAAATAGTTTTCATATAACACCAGCAGCTATAAGCAATTTTTAAATTTTATAGTTTAGTGGTTACAAATGACTTCTGTGGTATTGTGCTATGTATTTTATTATAAGTCAAAGTAATAAATATAAATGTTTGATATGTGTGCCCAGTAAGAGCAGCAGCCGAAAATCTCTCCCACTCCTTTTTAAGCTGCTGTTGTCTGAACCTATTGTCTTCTCAGATTCTGTTGTTAACCTCCATTAAACTTGAGTCATATATATAAGAAATACATTATGGAATTACAGTTTAATTTTTATATACTTTTCCTTAATTTAAAAATATAAACTCATATTAGATTTCTCTTTGTGTTCTATTTTCATTAAGATTTTCATTAGTTTTCACTTCCCCAGGACCTCTGACAGAAACTGGATAGAATCAAAGCGAATACTGTGTATTCTTTTGGCATTTGCCTCATGTAAAGATGGCTGTGCATAGCTCCCACAAGTTATTTGTGGTTTTTCCTGAACTTTTCCTTTTGCAGCAAAGTTCTATTTTCATTAACTACACACTATTTTAAAGTAGAAGATGGAGGCGAGAGGTCCGTTTGTGTCACCTTTGGATTTTTTTTCTTCGTTAAAGCAATGGCAGTTTTGATCGTAACAGAGAACTACCTGGAGTTTGGACTTGAAACAGGTAAAAGTTTTATACAACTTTAAAAATCAATTTTAGTTATATAATTTTATTTCAGTGCTTAAGTTTTAGTCGGATAAATATTTAAATGTGGAGTTGGCTTATGTTCTAATTAACCTTTACTAATCTTCAATAAGATCTTTATTGTTGCTGTTTTATAAGGTTTTATTAACCTTATCCCCAAAATACTCCACCCTTAGTTTTTTCTTAAGGTTTAATCAATTTCTGTAATGCTAAAGAATTAATTCAAATTTTCTGCACTCACGGAATGTACAAGTAGCAAAGGGATATTTTAGAGACTGTTCTTGCTAATAACCAATTTTTACTGCATCATCACATACTTATTAACACAGAAAAAGAAGCTAGTCATTAGAATATAAGAGCTATGTTTTCTAAGAGTATATTTCACCCTATAATGACAATAATCTCTTTTTTATTCCTACAGGGTTTACAAATTTTTCAGACAGTGCAATGCAGTTTCTTGAAAAGCAGGGTTTAGAATCTCAGTAAGTTTTTGACAACTTGACCATTATTTACACTTAACATTTTTCATTGTTAAAGCAGTTTTTACTATAATTAGTTGATTTTCATCAGTAAAAATAATTCCCTTATGCTAAAACTCTCACTTCTCTCCGTCCCTCATTCTGGTATTTGGATCCACCCCTGGAGCCAGTACATGCAGACAAACAGGGGCTTACCTCCAAACTCCTGTGAGAGGTCTTACCTCCAAACTCCTGTGAGAGGTCTTACCTCCAAACTCCTGTGAGAGGGCTTACCTCCAAACTCCTGTGAGAGGGCTTACCTCCAAACTCCTGTGAGAGGTCTTACCTCCAAACTCCTGTGAGAGGGCTTACCTCCAAACTCCTGTGAGAGGGCTTACCTCCAAACTCCTGTGAGAGGGCTTACCCCCTGGGAGCGCCTGCTTCTGCTCTGTGTGGTCACTGAGGCTAGACTTCATCAGACTCTTAGCCGTGTGTGTTCTTACAGTCCTGTCTCCAGAGATGAAGCTGACTTCTGTCCAAGCCATATACCATTAACGTGTAGCTGGGGTTGCTGGCTGTTATTTAAGAAATATCTGGTTTACTTTATAGTTCACCCTGATCTGTTAAAAGTAAGATCAATATGTATGTATGTAATACATACTTTGATGCACTGACACTATTATGATTTATAAATTACCTGGATAGAAAAAAATGATTCTTAGTAACTTATCAAAAAATTTATAAGTATTTTTAAACTTTATTTTTAGGAGTCCTGTTTCAAAACTTACTTTCAAATTTTTCCTGGCTGTTTTCTGTTCACTCATTGGGGCTTTTTTGACATTTCCTGGATTACGGCTGGCTCAAATGCATCTGGATGCCCTGAATTTGGCAACAGAAAAAATTACACAGTAAGCGGAAAATGTACATAAGCACATGCAGATAAATATATGTTTTCCATCTTAATTAAGGTATATGATTGTGATAAAATAAATTATTTTAAAAATTATTAATAAATATTTGATGTCACACCACTTCCTATCAGTTATAAGTAGTTTCTGTTTGAAATTTCAAGCCTGTGCTAAAAAAAATTTGTTGTTAAACTCATTTTTACCTGTTTAAATGAAAATGTTAAGGTTTATGGGTTTTTGTTTTTGTTTTTGTTTGTTTTTTGTTTTTTTTGTTGTTGTTGGTTGGTTGGTTGGATGGTTGTTTTGGTTTTTTTTGGGGTTTTTTTTGGTTTTTTTTTTTGTTGTTGTTGTTGGTTTTTCGAGACAGGGTTTCTCTTTGTAGCCCTGGCTGTCCTGGAACTCACTCTGTAGACCAGGCTGGCCTCGAACTTGGAAATCCACCTGCCTCTGCCTCCCAAGTGCTGGGATTAAAGGCATGTGCCCCCACTGCCCGGCTATGTTAATTCTTTTTAATTCAGAGATTTATATTTCGGTCTCTACATTCAAACTGAAAATCTCATGAAAATTTCCTTTTTAAAAACTTACTTTAAAATACTTAAAGTTTATGTGTTTATTCAGATATTTTATGACAAATAATTTTAACCCTCAGTTACATTTGTAAAAAGGTTTTGAAGTTGTTGATCTGCATGTTAGACTTAAAAGTAATTCACTATTTTATTTCAAGATTGTAAATACTGTGCAACATCCTATATTAAGTTAGTTTAACCACCAAATCTTATTTTGATTCTGAAAGGGAGAATACATTAAACCTCTGCTCATGGCTCTGAAGTGGTTGCTGTTTTCTGTGGTTACTTGGGGGTCTTAGTTTATTTGGTTGATTGGGGTTTTGTTTATCAATAGAGACATCTTAACAGAAAGGTGAGCTTGTATATACTTTTGTTTATATCTCGTCGTCTTGCCTGCAGTGCAAGTCATGCTGAGAATACTCCATTTTTATGTACATATGTATAGTCGTTAAGCTCCTCCAGGAGGATTCTAAAGCCAGTGTTCTTTAAGACACTGCATGTAAGACACTTCAGGATGCCAGTTCCTCTCTACATTCTTATCTTTACCTAGGTTCTTCAATTTCACTTTTCTCCTTGACTCCGTTTCATCCTTGTTTAGGGGTTTACTTGTTTCTAGCCCCCCACCCCTGCTATACCCTGCTTCTTCCTCTCCCCCACTTCTTTTCTTTATCCAGCATGCTCTCCCTGTGTCCTGCCATTCCCACCACCCAGCTCTCTAAAGGCTTCTTTTTAGACAAAATCTGGTTCCCCCTCCTCTCTACACACACACTGCAGTCCACTAACCCCAGTGTTAGGATTTAAATAAGCTGAAAAGGGTGGGTGGAGGGGAGCCCTTCACAAGCTCCTGAAACCGCTGTGGGCTGCTCCTCGATACTGGAGTGTTCCCTAGCAACACTGCATACCTAATACTGCTCTTTCTTCCCTGCCCTCCATGGTTTACCAAGACCGTGGGATGAAAGAATCGCATTATAAAACATAAAGCATTTAGTGATGGTTGGAGACAGGGTGACACATCTATCGTCAGTAAAACGTGGCTTCATTTTAAGGGTTTTCCTCTTGAGAATTTGGGATTTTGTGTGTTTCCAGTTTATTGCAGCCTCATATTGTGGCCCAGCACTCACCCTGTTGTGCTGTGACAGTATGGGCAAGCTAGTTCTGCTGTGGGCACCCTGAGTGGCGAAGGAGCAGCGGGGACTGCACCCCTGTGGGAAAGCACTGCGGCTCTTACTGTGCTTGGCTTGTAACCACTCTTCCTTGTCAGGACTTCCTGTTCCTGACTCAGCCCTGTGTCCTCCAGACCTGTCTCTACACATTTGTCTATGTAGTAATATTTAAAAGTCTGTGTATTTTAAAACCTATAGTGAAGCCCCCTCAGTGGTTGATAATGAAAGCAGTGTGTTATAATAAAATAGTGTGACATGCTCTTCTTTTGTTCCAAAGAGAAACATTTTGGCAAGCCATGTGCGTCTGTAGGATACCTATTTAGACACTAGTTAACAGAGAGGCTGCAGCTCAGTCCTAACAGCTCCTTTCTGCATTAGGGATGTAGCCTTGTCCAGAGTCAGCCCAGGCTGGGTATAGTGGCTCATGTCTACAGTTCAGCTTTTGTGAGGCTGAGAATAACATGAAGGCCAGGCTAGGCTGTGTAAAAGATCTGTTCCATAGAACTAAAAATTGGGGAGGGGGGAGTAAATTATCTTTATTTGCATATGGTAAATTTAATTTCATCTGTGTTTATAGCAGTTCAAGAAGAAATACAAATCTTCAGTCATTTGTAATTTTGGTAATATAATTTTATCATTATAAATGATCATTGCATATTGTAAGGTTACTCAGTTATAAGTTGTGTTTCATTTGCCATTTGCCTTCTAATATTAAGACTTTTCTAATCACTGTCATTTATTTGTGAATGATAAGTAAGTGTTTAGTTTAGCTGTGTTGAAAATTTTCAGATGACGTGTGTGTGTGTGTGTGTGTGTGTGTGTGTGTATGTGTTTACACACACATCCCTTGGGCTCACTGGACTTAGATGATCATTAAAGCACCTATCTAGTGTGTGTGTGTGTGTGTGTGTGTGTGTGTGTGTGTGTGTTTCTACACACATCCCTTGGGATCACTGGACTTAGATGATCATTAAAGCACCTGTCTGTTGAGTCCTGGACTTCAGGGGTTGCCATTGAACTTTCCAGGTCTGCATGTTCACACGCACCTGAAACACAAGAGAACAACTCAGTCCTTAAGGATTATGGTTGACAGTAAATGATTAGAAATGTCATACCTGAGTTATCCTTGCACAGTTTGTTTCTAGATCTTAATGTGTATTTCTTGTATACTTTCAGAACATTACTTCATATCAACTTCTTGGCACCTTTATTTATGGTTCTGCTCTGGGTGAAACCAATCACCAAAGACTACATCATGAACCCACCACTGGGTAAAGAAAGTGTCCCTTTGTAAGTATGGGTACTTGAGCCCTATGTTTTGTTTCATTATACATCAAAGGTGCTTTTCTTAATGGTAGGTAGGTTTGCTCGCTTTTTTTAGACAGAGTCTCAGTATCCCGGACTATCCTGGAACTCACTGTGTGTATCAGTCTGGTCTTGAACTCAGAGATTTGCCTTGCTCTGTCTCCTGAATACTAGAATTGAAGACATGTCACCCTTCTAAAATTTTTTGAGTGTCTGTTTTTATGATAAGTTGAGGTACTTTATTCTTGAATATTAGTGTAAGTGCTAAAGATAAGGTTTGAACCTGAAGCAGTGGGCTTTTATATAACCTATTTTTGACCTTTTTTGGGGGAAAGAATACTAACAGTTATTACTCTACACTAATATTAGCCTATATATACCCTGAGACGTATCTCCAGATGTCCAATTATCATCTGCCATTCATCTGCCATTGCCTATTTAGATCCTTCTAAGTGTTTTTATTATTGTTCCTCTGTGAAACTTATGGAGGGAAAGTAATGCCAATGAAAACTATAGTGGTATTTATTTCCTTATCCATGGAAATTTTTAACATTTCCTTTTGCTTCGTGCATGGCTTTTAGATAAATTTTTTTCAAATAAATTAGAGATATATTTTTATACACTAAGTACTGCAATTGCCATCTAACAAATGAGAAATTTTTTCTACAGCATATTTAGGAAAATTAAAAGTAAGGTCTTAAACGTATTATTCTTACTTGTTTATATATCCTCCATTAGACAACTGTTTTAGCAGATAAGCTGTCAGGGAAATACGAAGCAGCTTATTGACCGGCAGCCACCACTGCTCCGAGTGCTGGTTGCATGCTGTGGGATTCTCTCACCGTCTAGAAAGGTTCAGGCCGCAGCGGCACACTCTAGCCTGGCTCCTCACTGAGGCTATCAATAAGGCAGGCTATTTGATTTATTATCTGTACTTCCTGATTTCCCACCTGGAAAAGGAAGTGATATCTACCTCACAGGGCTCTTGGTAGAATTCAGTGAAAGATCACATGTAAGGCAGCCCTTTGAAAAGTGCTTAATAATGTCCTTTTCACTGTTGTGTCGTCAGAATTAAAATGGAGAAGTCTGACAAGTCACTGGTTGCACAGGCTGCACTGTGTCCTATACAGTATATACTTGATTGCCTTGGAGAGTAGAACCAGTGATGACCATGACATTCTTCTTTTTACTCAATCCTTTTGAACTAGGGAAGTATTCACTGAAGAAGTAGTGTCTATCCTCCATATAACTAAACCAACTAAACCGTAATAATAGCTATAATTTGACATATTACAAGTAAAATTAGGAAAAACAAGGAAAGAAACTAGCATTTTTCAGAAACCAGTTATGCTGTGTCAGTGATTCTCAGCATTTTTTCTTGGTCTTTTGTGTAGTAATTGTTCATGGTTACAGTTCTCATTGACTAGATGAGATGGCAGAGTCAACCATTTTGTGGGAGACAGACCTGGGGGTGCACATCTAATGATCCCAATCATGGGTCTAAAGGCATGGGGCCTACAGATGAGGAGCCTAAGGCCGGCTGGGCAGCAGAGTGCAATTCTCAGTTCTCCTGCTCCCACCTCCTCCAAATGTAACAGTACCAAAATCCATTATCCAGTTTGTTTACATACAACATCCTTGGGGTAGTCTCGTAACTTTTCTCTCCTTTTTTCTAATCTTTGCTCCTGCTCTATTTCATAAACAGTTAATCACAATTATACCCTAGATATGTTCCATTTTATTGTTTTAGTTGTAAATTAATAATTTAGTTTAAAATCTGTTTGCCTGGCTAGTGGCAGATCACACCTTTAATCCCAGCACATGGATGGCAGAGGCAGGTGAATGTCTTGAGTTTGAAGCCAGCCTGGTCCATAATGCAAATTCCAGGACAGTCAGAATACACAGAAACCCTGTCTCAAAACAAAATGTGTTTAAAGTCAAGCATCCATGTGGTAGACGATGACTGTCTGTTGGTCAAGAAGAGAGTGATTTGTTTTTTCTGTCACATAAAGTACTAAGTATATGAAATAGTGCTTGTAGTCAGAACTAGAGTGAATATGCTGTTGTCTGTTTGGAAACGTGCTTAAATGTGTACTTATATTCTGGTACAGTATCGAAAAAGTAAAATGTGGTTATGTGCTGCCTTTGTGTGTTTATAGCCAGAAAGGAAAACCAGCAGGTATCCTAAAGACCATTATTACTTTGGAATTTGGGAAGAATTATTTCTCACCATTCTCTCTGATTGATTGGTTGGTTGGTTGGTTGGTTGATTGGTTGATTGATTGATTGAGATTAGGTCTTATTGTAGCCCCAGCTAACTTTGATACTTAATTAGTAGCTGATTCCAGATCCTGAACTTGGAAAATGAGCCAGTCATTTTCTAGTTTATTCTAGTAATTTTATGTTGTTCTCCTCCATACCTGTGAAATAGCCCTCTCTGCTGTGTTACCAGTCAGTCCTTGTTCCACACTCCAGGGAACAGATTTCTAGACAGGTCCCTTGGAATGGCAGCTTCAAGGCCGCACATGCCCTTACATCTCTATACGGTTATTGTCTGACTGGCTCCTTTGTCTCACTTATTCTAGTGGAAATGGATTGTTAAAATGTTATGTTTATGTTTTCTAGCCAACTGTGCCTTTGCATTGGAGTTTAAATCTGTGTACCATTATAACCTTGAAAAGGGAAACAAAACACTATGAATTATAAAGTTTTTGTCTCATTCCCATTTCTGACCTTCAGTTCAGAAAACACTCAGACAAAATCACATTTTCATGTCTTCTCTGCCTTTCCTTTGACTTTGTTATTCAACAGCACGATATGCCACAGCAGGCCTGTAGTTGATGTCCCAGAGAGCTGCGGTTGGACAGAGGGTGATGGAGTAATGGAACATGTGTAGGGAAGGCATATGGTGAATTGTTTTAGGCTCTTTTTTTAATTGTTTCAGGCTGGGAGATGGTTCGTTTGGTAAAGTTGACAGCTAGAAAAGCACAGAGACCAGAGTTCGGGTTCCCAGAACCTACATAAAAAGCCAGGCATGACAGCATATACTCTTACTATATCTTTTCAAAAGCTAGACTGCTTGGAAAAGCTTAAAGTATTTTGGTAATGAAGATAGACTCTTTGATGTCTCCTTAAGCCTTAAAAGTTTTATTGTTGTCTTGTAAGAACTGGTCTCTGTTTGAAAAGGGAGTACTTTGTGAGTGATTTGATGTCGTAACTCTATGATGCTTGGTGCAGTTCCACACACTGATTTCCCAAGTAAGACCCGGAGTTAAGATGCACCCTGAAGTCGATGATAGAAAGAATAGAGCACACAAAGGGGAAAATTTTGTGTAGGGGGTGTCTCAGCTAAGGTTCCATTGCTGTGAAGGAACACCATGACCAAGGCAACTCTTAGGAAGGAAAACATTTCATTGGGCCTGACTTGAAGT
This sequence comes from Apodemus agrarius, assembly GCA_964023405.1. NCBI lineage: Eukaryota > Metazoa > Chordata > Mammalia > Rodentia > Muridae > Apodemus > Apodemus agrarius. The sequence goes on along the minus strand of OZ030020.1, from coordinate 72,809,785 downwards.
TTCAGAGGTTTAGTCATTATCATCTGCAGGCAGCACCTGGAGATTGCATATCACACTGGGTGTTGCTCGAGCATAGGAAACCTCAAAGAATGTCCCAACAATGACACATTTTGTTCAAAAGAAAGGCCACACCCACAGGCCACACTTTCTGATAGTACCACTCCCAATGAGTCAAGCATTCAAACAAGAGCCTGTGGGGGTCACATCTATGTGAATGTATGTATGGTGGTGTGCTCGTGTATGTGACCATGATAAGGGGTGGGGGGCACTGTCAATATCAGGTGTCTTTCTTGGATCACATTCTACTAGTATTTTTCTGGGACAGTGTCACTGATGCTTATTGATTCATGGACTGTCTCCCAGAGAGCTTCTGGGACACACCTGTCTGTTTCCCCCAGTGCCCTTCGTCTTGAGCTACAGAGCTGTGCTAAAATCTTAAACTTGTTGTTGAGGCACCACTTAGAACATGACAGATTAATTAAGGAGGTTTCTAATCTGTGAGATGTTTTTTTCAGTTGTCAGTGGTCCTAATTAGAAACAGAGCAGACTGAAATCTCCCCAACTAAATATATAAACATGTAAAACTAAAGCGAAGTGTAGGTGAGTCATTGACTTCATTAGTTCTACCTGTGATCACTTATGATCCTTGTGGACTCAGTCATCTGTGAGCATTCAGACTCACTGACTTCTTATATAGCTCTAGACATAGTAGATAGTAAGGGGGCTCTCGTGTGACTTATACTTTCATTATGCATTTATATGATTGCTTATTTTATACAAGTGAAGCCATTAGATATGTTATTGGCAGTGTGGAATTCTTTGATTCTGGTTGTCCCGGTTCGGTCTGGGTACGTTTAGATTTCTTGGGTTGTACATGGTGGACAGTAAGTAGCATGACTACTGTGCTGATAATACACTGTGGTCCCTGAGAGCCCCGTATCAACTTTCTGACCTCTAGAATGACAGAAGCTACATTCGATACTCTTCGGCTCTGGTTAATAGTCCTGCTGTGTGTTTTGCGGTTGGCCATGATGCGAAGTCACCTGCAAGCATATTTAAATTTGGCCCAGAAATGTGTGGATCAAATGAAGAAAGAAGCCGGCCGGATAAGTACAGTCGAGCTACAGAGAATGGCAAGTTTTCCAACAGTCAGATGGAGAAATGATGACAGAGGCCATTTCATGAGGAATAATATGGGCCTCTAATTGAAATATGCCATCTCATAATATCTTCCCTGCAGAAGATATTATGAAGTATTAGAAGAAGTGAGGTGGACATAAGCTGGCACTTGTCAGAGACCTTTATCTAGTTGTGCTGCTGAAAGGGCTTATGTGTCTATACTGTTAGTTGCCACAAAGCTGTGGCTTGTCCCTTTTGCTGAATGGGAAGCCATCTAACCTGAAAGGTTTTACAGTATGTTGTCAGACCTTATGACTAGCAGACTGGGGAAATGCAGTGCCTCTAAGCCTCCTCCATGTATGTCCATGCGAATTCTAAGTACTTAGAGGAGACGCCCAAGAAGATGGGTGTGAGTAATGAGTCACCAGTACAGTGGGCCTAGACTCGGATACGTTTTCTTTTTGGATTTACTAGAATGTTGGCCCCCATTTTTCATCTATATTTTATATTTTTTTGTGTTATTCAAAAGTTGACCTCAAATATGTTCATATGGAATGACGATTTAGTGTTTTCTTTCTAGAGTTCATGTCCATGTCTGCCTATTATAGTTGTTTACTGTGTTGTTTAAGTAGCTCTCATAGAGACTTTAGTGATATCTTTCACTTTTGAGATTTTTTTTCAATTTTGTAATATTTTCAAATTCTAAAATCTTTATCTTTACATTGAACCTAGTTGAAGTTAAGGTGCATGCATAATGAAATGTAGACTTAATACTAGTTTACTTTTCTCACAAAAGGATTAGTTACTATCATAAGCATTGCAGCGTGATAATTTTAGGACCGGTTGATTCTCTCATAACTTGTTGGCTATTGTTGGTTACAGGTGGCACGAGTCTTCTATTACCTGTGTGTCATTGCCCTGCAGTATGTGGCACCTCTGGTGATGCTGCTTCACATGACGCTGCTTCTGAAAACACTCGGTAGGCATGCCTGCGTGCCATGGCACCCCAGAGGCACCTCTGCTGTCCATCTCCAGTGTGCATGTGCACTTCATGACATTGCTGCTGTTCACTGTAGCTTTAGGAGGAAGCCAGGGAAATCTTTTCTGAATTAAGGAGGCTGGGTGTGTGCAGTTTTATTTTATGTTTAAAGGGTTTTCATTTGAGGTTAATTCCAGAGTTCTCAAATAATGTGGCTAAGCACTGTTGTTTAGACTTGAGTGTTATAAGCAGATGAATTAAAGGTTTGTTGGGGCCTAACATTTCAGTTATTACAAAGTCTTTGTAAACTTGGCTGGGTGGCAGGGTTTATAGACAGTTTGACTTCAGGTAACTTATGTTGAAAGGGTAAAGGGTTTTCAGGGTGAAAGTGGGGTCTGGGACTGTCAAGTCTCCTTATGTGGTAGTACCCATGGTTACCCTGTTTCCTTCTCCTTAGATCAGGCAGCCTTCCATAGTTGGGATTTAGAAGGCCCAAGAACCTCTTAAATATGATCTGAATAGGCTCCCTCATACCAGGGAACAGACCCCTAGTGTGCCTGCACACCTGTGTACTGTAAGGGGCATGTAGCTCAGTTACAGTGTGTGACTCACATCCTAGGTAAGGTAAAGACGCTTAGGATGAAACCAGTTCTAAAAGCCATTAACGTTTCTCACACTGACATCATGTGTGGTTTCTCAGAAAGATATTTGGTATGAGGCTGAGGAGGCAGAAAGGCTTTCCAGGAACTTGATGAGTCTGTCCTGTCAGCGAAGGCGGCTGACTCACGGCTGACGCCTTGCCAGACTTCACGGCACTGAGCTAAGAACCTGCCGTACTTAGCTCTTCAATATACTTTTACATAAAAACCATTCTATATTATGGTTCAGTTAACTTTATTACTTTAACAGATAGCAAAAATATTACTTTATTTTCAACATAAAACGGTTCACTGTATCACTTTAAACTTTTTAATCTGTAATATGGGTGGGGATTTAAGACTTTCTTTTCTTATGTATTTTATTTTGTTTTGTTTTCTTTTGTTTTGTTTGATCCTTAGAATCATTTACTTACTAAGTTTTGTGTCCTGAATATTGTAGGTAATCATTCCTGGGGGATTTATCCCGAAGCTGTCTCTCCCTTGCCAGTGGATAGTAATCTCCCCTCCAGCTTGGTTTACCCTGAACTACCATCACCTGATGGGAAGATGAAGGTAACTGTTACACAGATCACAGTGGCACTGAGCAGCTTTAAAAACATCTTCACGCCTCTCCTTTTTCGAGGACTTCTGTCATTTCTGACATGGTGGATTGCTGCTTGCCTCTTTTCTACAAGCCTTTTTGGGCTTTTCTATCATCAGTATCTGACAGTGGCATGAATTTCAGTCAAAAACGGATATCCAAGTCACACTTTAAATTCAAATATCTGTGCCCTTGAAGGGTTGACAAAAGATGAACGCAAATAGAACGGAGAAAGAATTATTGGAGTGCTTTGTTTTGAATGCTTCCTCTGTACTCTCAGGGTGAATTAGTGTAATATTTAAAACTCACAAGACAGGTTGTTACACTGTTACACTGTGGCATTGGAATTGTAACTCATTGTGAACTAATGTGAGAGGGCTCTCTACAGGGGTAATCCTTCTGATTACCTTGGTTTACAGTTACAAACCTCCAACCGTCCTACAGGCTTCTTCTAGGACTCCAGTTACTGACTGCTTTTCATGGTGTTGTGGTACTGTTATTCCTCGTAGTTGCTGCCTACAGAACAGTCTTCAAACTGAGCCATGCTCGAGGGAAGGGAAAGAAACTAAGATTACTTCTGTTGGTAATATATTAGTCTTCAAAAAAAATCCAACAGAAAGGAAGAGAAAGCTACTGTATATTACAGTAAGAAAAGCTGCACAGTCATTTTAAATTGAATGGAGATATAAATCACCTCTTGTCTACAAGTACTGTTACTTGAGAGTAGCAGGAATATTGTTTTAAAGTGTATGCCACCCAGCGTGAAAGTTCTTTTTAAATGATTGGCCATATGAACATCAGCAGTCTGTTTTGGGCCTGCTGTATTTTATTTTTATTTGATTCTAAATCGTTATGTTTAATCTAAAAATATTTATCAATACTGATCAAATTTGAGAATTACTTTGTAATCCTGCTGACTACATGTATGTATTGTATATATATTATATATTAAATATATAATATATTGAGGTTATAAAAGATGAAAATATTGAATCCTTATAATATTTTAAGTTTCAGAATGTAAAACAGTGAATTGAATGAGATGTATTTGAATCTAGAAACTTCTGTTTGGAATGAGATTAAAATACATTTTTTTAAAGCTCAACAGAGTGTAATTTATTTGTTGTACATATATGATTATTGTACTTAAAATATCATGAATGATTAGGTGATTTCTCACAAGTTTTTCATGGTTTTTGCCTCTTATTAAACATAAATTCTTTTCTCGTACAATATATCTCCTCTTTCTGCTCACCTCCTCTCACACCTAGATCGACTCCCTTTCTGTCTTTCACTAGAAAAGAATAGGCTTCTAAGAGATAGCAATAAAACATGACAAAAGAAAATACAATAAGATGAAACAAAAACCATCATAGATAGCATAGTTGAACAAGCCAAGCCAACCAAAAAATAAGAGTACCAATAATAGGCACTATTAGAGATTAGAGATTAGGATTAGAGCCACTCTGCGTTCATCCAGCAGTCCCTCGCCATAAGTGCTAACCTGAAAGCTAGAGTATAAATACAGGGGACCTGGTACAGACCCGTGGGCCCTGCCCACAGTGCCTTAGTCTCTGAGTTCACAGGAGCTTTGCTCACATGTCTTAGAGGGCCTTGTTCTGGTGTCCGTTGTCCCCTTTGTCTCCATTCTCTGTCTTCTGACGTTTCCTGCGCTCAGAGGAGAAGGATTTAATGGAGACAAATCCAGTAAAGCTGTGTGTTCCGAGAGATGTGTCTTTGTCTATCTCTCCCTTTCTTCCCCACTTCCTGTCTGGCGGTGGGTCTCTATTTGTTCCCATCTGCTCTAAGAAGTGTCTCTGATGTCAGCTGAATAAGATACTGATCTTTGAGTATAAAAGTATCATTTGGAGTCATTTTATAGTTACTTTCCATTCTTGCCCTCAACTGCCTTTCAGTTCCAGCTGTCTCCCCTCATTCCCTCTTCAGTCCGTCTCCTTTCAGCCTTCCTCCCCCCCCCCCAATCGCCCTAGTCTTACCACCCCACACCCCATACCAGCTTCGTGCCAGTCATAAAATTCATGTGTCCCCTCACTGGTCCCTTTCTCTATACCACAACATGTCAGGATCTACATGTTGTAGCTTATTTATTATTTAAAAGCTAATAACGACATATAAGAAAATGCATACTATATTTATTTTTGTGGGTCTCGGTTTACTCACTCTGGATGGTTTTCTACTTCCATTCATTTACCCACAAGTTGCACAATTTCATGTTTTAATAGCTGAATAATACCCCATTGTGTAAACGCCCCACATTTTCTGTATCCACTCTGTATCTTCTGTTGAGGCACACCTAGGTTGTTTCTGATTTCTGGCTATTAGAAGTAGAATAGACAAATGGGACCTCATAAATTTACAAAGTTTCTGTAAGGCAAAAGACACTGTCAAAAGGATTTTTCTGTTGTTTTTGTTGCTATTGAAGAATACTCTTACTCCATGGTGATCCGATAAGAGGCATGGGATTAGTTCGATCTTTTTATATTTGTTGAGTTATGTCTTGTGACCAATTATATGGTCGATTTTGGAGAAGGTACCATGAGGTGCTGAGAAAAAGGTATAGTCTTTTGCTTTAGGATGAAATGTTCTATATATATCTGTTAAATCCAATTGGTCCAACATTTCAATGAGTTTCTCTGTGTCCCTGTTTAGTTTCTGTTTTCCTGATCGGTCCATTGAGGATAGTGGAGTATTGCGGTCCCACACAATTATTGTGTTAGGGCCAATGTGTGCTTTGAGCTTTATTAAAATTTCTTTTACAAATGAGGGTACCCTTGCATTTGGAGCATAGATGTTTAGAATTGTGAGTTCTTGGTGGATTCTTCCTTTGACTAGCAAGAAGTGACCTTCTGTGTCTCTTTTGATGACTTTGGGTTAAAAGTCAATTTTATCTGATATTAGAATGGCTATTCCAGCTCGCTTCCTGCGACCATTTGCTTGCAAAATTGTCTTCCAGCCTTTTACTCTAAGGTAGTGTTTGTCTTTGACTCTGAGGTGTGTTTCCTGTATGCAGCAAATTGTAGGGTCCTGTTTCTTTATCCAATCTGTTAGTCTATGTCTTTTTATTGGGGAATTGAGTCAATTGATGTTAAGAGATATTAAGGAATAGTGATTATTTCTTCCTGTCATTTTTTTTTTTTGTTATTTTGATGTTATTTTTGTTTTTGAGTGGTTATCTTCTTTTGAGTTTGTTGGAAGGTTACTATCTTGCTTTTTCTTGGGTGCAGTTTCCCTCCTTGTATTGGAGTTTCCCTCCTATTATCCTTTGTAGAGCTGGGTTAGTGGAAAGATATTGTATAAATTTGGTCCTGTCATGGAATATTTTGATTTCTCCATCTATGTTGATTGAGAGTTTTGCTGGGTATAGTAGTCTTGGCTGAAGTTTGTGTTCTCTTAGGGTCTGCATGAGATCCTCCTAGGATCTTCTAGCTTTCATGGTTTCTGGAGAGAAGTCTGGTGTGATTCTGATAGGTCTTCCTTTATATGTTACTTGGCCTTTTTCTCTTACTGCCTTTAATATTCTTTCTTTCTTTAGTACATTTGGGGTTATTATTATGTGACGGGAGGTATTTCTGTTCTGGTCCAGTCTGTTTGTAGTTCTGTAGGCTTCTTGTATGTTCATGGGCATCTCTCTGTTTAGGTTGGGGAAGTTTTCTTCCATAATTTTGTTGAAGATATTTGCTGGCCCTTTAAATTGTAGATCTTCACTCTCATTTATCCCTATAATCCTTAGGTTTGGTCTTCTTATTGTGTCCTGGATTTCCTGGATGTTTTGGGTTACAAGCCTTTTGCATTTTGCATTTTCGTTGACTGCGGAGTAAATGGTTACTATGGTATCGTCAGCATCTGAGATTCTTACCTCTATCTCTTGTATTCTGTTGTTGATATTTGCATCTACAACTCCTGATTTCTTCCCAAGGTTTTCTGCCTCCAAAGTTGTCTCCTTTTGTGATTTCTTAGTTGTTTCTACTTCTGTGTTCAGATCTTGGATGGTTTTGCTAAGTTCCTTCATTTGTTTGTTTGTGTTTTCTTGCAGTTCTTTAAGAGATTTTTGTGTTTCCTCTTTCATGACTTCTGCCTGTTGATTCAAGTTCTCCTGCATTTCTTTAAGTGCTTTTCTCATTTCCTCTTTATTGGCTTGTGTCTGTTGATACATATTCTCCTAGAATTCTTCAAGTGATTTTTGTGTTTGCATTGTAAGGGCTTCTACCCTATTTATGTTCCCCTGCATTTCTTTAAGAGATTTGTTGCCGGGCATGGTGGCGCATGCCTGTAATCCCAGCACTTGGGAGGCAGAGGCAGGAGGATTTCTGAGTTTGAGGCCAACCTGGTCTACAGAGTGAGTTCCAGGACAGCCAGGGCTACACAGAGAAACCCTGTCTCGGGGGGGGGGGGGGGAGCCAAAAAAAAAAAAAAAAGAGAGAGAGAGATTTGTTTATGTCTTTTTTTGTGTTCCACTAACAGCATCATGACCAGTGCTTTTAAATCCAGCTCTTGTTTTTCTGGTGTGTTGGGGTATCCAGGACTTGCTGAGGTTGGCAACTTGGGTTCAGATGCTGCCATATTGCCTTGATTTCTGTTAGTAATGTTCCTCCATTTGCCTTTTGCCATCTGTTTATCTCTGGATTTAGTTGGTCTTGTTGTTACTGGTTGGTGTTTGAAGCTCCTGTGAGCCTGGTGTTTGGCACTGCTGTCGTAGAGGGCGTCCATGCTCTGGAGGTAGAGACTGGAAGGTTTTTGCTACTGGGCTCCGAATTGAATTACCTCCTCAGCTCTGCTGGGCCGGATCCAAGTCTTCCCCAGGCTCACTGCTGGACCTGCATTTGGCCTCTTGCAGTAGTCTCCTCCTGGCCTGCCTAGTTGCCACCTCTTTTTTTTTTTTTTGTTTTGTTTTTTTTGTTTTGTTTTTTTTTTTTAGATTCTGCTTTTTTTTCTATATTCTTTGTTTACATTCCGAAGGCTTTCCCCTTTCCCTGTTCCCCCCTCACTATATGTCCCATATGTCCTTTTCCACCCCACCCCACCCCACCCCCGCCTATTCCCCAATCACCACCCCACCATTTCTCTGCTCTATTCTGGTACTCTCCTACAAAACTGGATCCAGTCCTTTCAGGACCAGGGTCCTCTCCTTCCTTCTTCTTGGGAATCTTTTGACTTGCTAATTGTGCCTTGAATATTCAGAGCTTCTGGGCTCATTAATATTCACTTATCAGTGATTGCATTTCGTGTGTATTCTTTTGTGATTGGGTTAACTTACTTAGGATGATATTTTCCAGATCCAACCATTTGCCTACAAATTGCATGAATTCATTATTTTTAATTGCTGAGTAGTATTCCATTGTATAAATATGCCACATTTTCTGTATCCATTCTTCCTTTGAGGGACATCTGGGCTCCTTCCAACTTCTGGCTATTATAAATAAGGCTGCTGTGACCATAGTGGAGCATGTGTCTTTATTGTATGCAGGGGAATCCTCTGGGTATATGCCCAGGAGTGGTATGACAGGGTCCTCTGGAAGTGTCATGCCCAATTTTCTGAGGAACCGCCATACCGATTTCCAGAGCAGTTGTACCATCTTGCAGTCCCACCAACAGTATAGGAGTGTTCCTCTTTCTCCACATCCTCGCCAGCACTTGTTGTCTCTTGAGTTTTTAATCTTAGCCATTCTGACTGGTGTGAGGTGGAATCTCAGGGTTGTTTTGATTTGCATTTCCCTGATGACTAATGATGTTGAACATCTCTTAAGGTGTTTCTCGGCCATCCAAATTTCTTCTCTTAAGAATCAGATCTTTTTTTTTTTTTTTTTTCCCTCCACCGAACTGGGCTCATCTGTTAGATGTTTATGGTTACCTCGGCTCCTCGGTTGGTTCTCTATGGTGACCTGTTCAGGCCACCAGCTCCAAGATGGTGGCGGATCTCAGGGCTCTGGCTAACCACTGGATTCCCTGCAGGACCTGAGGTTCCCTGTTTGGGCTGCTAGAACCTAGATGGTGTTGCTCTCAGTCCACAGGGCTCTGTCTTTTTAGCTGTCTGTGGTGTCCTGAGGCAAGATGTCGGCCTCAGGCTGTACTCCAGGCACAGACCCACTAGCAGGTTGATGCCCACGCGGGTTGGTGCAGAGACTGCTTGCTGAGCTGATCTGACTCTGGGTACACTGCCGAGCTGTTGGTGCACAGACCTCCCGCTGACCTGCTCTGGCTCTGGGCGTGAGCAAGAGCCTGACCAGGTAGCCATTGCTAGGCTAGGTCTCTGTCCATACACCTGAACCCAGCTACCGTCAGGCAGTCCACAGTGACCCGGGGGAAAATGGCGGCCTGACTGCAAGCCTGCAATCCGGTCTCCAGCAGTCAGAGACAGCCTCTGAGCTGTAGGTGCACAGACCTTCCACAGACCTCCTTGGCTCTAGGCACGAGCAAGAGCCTGACTGGGTAGTCGTTGCTAGGCTAAGTCTTTGTTCACACAACTGAACCCAGCTGCCGGCAGGCAGTCCACGGTGACCTGGGGGAAGATGGCGGCCTGGCTCCAGCCCATGTATTCTCTTTGATTAGTGGCTAAATCTCTGGGAGCTCCTCAGGGTCTATTGTTCTTCCTATGGGGTTGATATCCCCTTCAGATCTTCAGTCCTTCCCCTAACTCTTCCATAGGGGTCCTCAACCTCAGTCCAATTAATTATCTGTAGTATAATAATATTAATATAACATATTATATTAATATATTATATTATTGTGCTGTAATTATCTGCATCTGTCTCAGTCAGCTGCTGGTAGGGCCTCTCAGAAGACAGCCATGCTAGGCTCCTGTCTGCAAATACAATATACCATCAGTAATAGTGTCTGGGTTTAGTTCCTACCCATGGCATGGATGCAAAGTTAGGCCAGTCACTAGGTGACCTTTGCTTCAGTCTCAGCTCCATTTTTCTCCCTGTATTTCTTTTAGGCAGGAACAATTTTGCAGATGGGTTGGTGACCACATTCCTCCACTGAAGGCCCTATCTAGTGCAGGGAAGGTCTCTTCAGGTTGCATCTCCCCACTATTGGGCATTTAGGCTAAGGTCATCACCATTGAATCCTGGGAGCCTCTCACATCCCCGGTCTCTGGGACTTTCTAGAGGTTTCTCCTACCTCCAGCAGCTGCATAGTTCCATTCATTCTTCTGGTCTTCTCTCCTGTCTCCTCCCCATACCAGATCCTGCCTCCTCCTTTTCCCTTCCCCCTCCCGTCTGCCTCTCATGATTATTTTCTCCCCCCTTCTAAGTGGGATTGAAGCATCCTCACTTGGGCCTTCCTTGTTGTTAAACTTCTTACAGTCTGTGGATTGTATCAGGTCTGGGTTACCTCTCTCAGCATATTTTCTAGTTCTGTCCATTTGCTTGCAAAATTCATGATGTCCTCATTTTTAATAGCTGAATAGTATTCCATTGTGTAAATTGACCATATTTTTTGTATTCATTCTTCCGTTGAGGAACATCTGGATTGTTTCCAGCTTCTGGCTATTACAAATAAGGCTACTGTGAACATGGTGGAGCATATGTTCTTGTTTTATTAACCATCTGTTTTGTACTTTTTCTTTCTAAACTTGCTATTCTTGATCAGAACTCTCTTCATGAGAATGAACTGCAGGACAGACTATGCTAAGCTGTTTTGAGCTTCCTTTCCTCAATGCATTGAATCTAAATCTCTTTAGGCTCAGGCAGACTCTTTAGACAAGGGCAAAAAGCAGCTACATTCTTCACCAAAATGTCACAGGAATAATCTCTAGGCAAAGTTGACATTCTTTTCCTCTGAAATCTCTTGAGTTAGCCACCCCACCACCACCAGTTCAGATCACCCTCAGTACCATATTTCATATTTTTCCTAGTATGGCCTCTTAAGCTCCACTTTAAGCATTCCAGTGCTTCCAAACAAAAGCAAAAAACAAAAGTCCTGTCACAGCAATGCCCCAATCTCTGGTATGAACTTCTGTCTTAGTTTGGGTTTCATGGCTGTGAAGAGGCACCATGACCAAGGCAGCTCTTATAAAGAAAATATTTAATGAGAGCTAGCTTACAGTTCAGAGGTTATCTTCATAGTGGGAAGGAAGCAAACTTGGGCTGTGTAGCACTAGCCAGATTTGAGAGGGAAAAAATGGGGGGGGGGGGCGCATTCACCTCAAAGCCCTGTCTCTACAGTGACAAACTACCACAGAGGGCTGATTTTTGTGAGTCAATTTTGTATCCAACTGTTTTGCTGAAAGTGTTTATCAGCTATGGGAGTTTCCCAGTGGTGTTTTTAGTCACTTATGTATATTATCATGTCATCTGTGAATAATAACACTTTCACTTGTTTTTCCTTCAGTTACCTTATTCTAGCTAAGGCTTCAAGTATTATGTTGAATAGTTATAGAGAGAGTGGACAAACTCTTTCAATTGCTTTGAGTTTCTCTCCATTTACTTTGATGTTGACAATGGGCCTGCTGTAAATTGCCTTTGTTATGTTTAGGTATTTTCCCTTGAATCCTTAATGTCTTCAGGACTTTTATCATGAAAGGTATTTGATTTTGTCAAAAGCCTTTTCTGCATCTAATGAGAAAACCATGTGTCTTTTCTTATACTTTGTATGGTAGGTTACTTTCATTGATTTTTTTTTTTTTGAAGCATCCTTCTATCTCTGGGAAGAAGCCTACTTGATTATGGTAGATGATCTGTTGCTGCTGTAGTTGGAGTATTTTCACATCTGTGGTCTTAAGGGAAATGATCTATAATTTTCTTTGGTCTTTTTGTGCTTTGGGAATCAGGGTAAATGTGGTCTCATAGAAAGAATTGGGCAGTGTTCCTTCTGTATCTGTTTTGTGGACTAATTTGGGGACTATTGGCTTCTTCTGTAAAAGTCTTGTAGAACTCTGAGCTAAAGCCGTCTGGCTCTGGCTCTTTTGATTGGGAGACTTTTGAAGTGTGTCTTCATTGTTTTCTGAATTTCCTTAGAGTCTTTACTATGTACCTCTTTTCATTTCTGATTTTGTTAATTTTTATATTCTCTGCCTTTTTAGTTAGTTTGGATAAAGTTTTTTATTTTTCTCAACAAACTCTGCTTCATTGATTTTTATTTTTTGTATTATTTATTCTCTTTGTTTCTTATTTTATTAATTTCAGCCCTGAGTTCATTTCTTCCCATCTATTACTTCTTGGTGTGATCTATTCTTTTTGTTCTAGAGCTTTCTTGTGTGGTATTAAAATTGCTATTAGGAAATCTCTCCACTTTTTTTTTTTTAATGAAGATGCTTAGTGCTGTGTGCTTGCCTTTTAGAACCACTTTCATTGTATTCAATCTAGAAAGATTTTATTGTTTTTATTTCTGCCTGTACCCATTTTTCATTCAGTAGAGAGTTGTTTAGTCTCTATGACTTTGTAAACTTCTTTTGTTGATATCTAGGTTTAATCTCTAGTGAGCTAGTAGGATGGAGGGAGTTATTTTTATTTTCTTGTATTTGTGGACACTTGTTTTGTGTCCCCGCATTTCTAATTTCTTGTATTTGTGGAAACTTGTTTTGTGTCCTCGTATGTGGTTAACTCTTGAGAAAGTTCCATGAGGTCCAGAAAAGGTCAATTCCTTTGTATTTGGATGAAATGTTCTGTATATCTGTTAGGTTCATTTGGTTTATGACATCTGTTAGGTTCGCTTGATTTTTGTCTGGATGACCTTTCCATTAGTAGAAGTAGGTATTGAAGTCTCCGACTATCAATGTCTGAGGGTCGGTATGTGATTTAAGCTGTTAGGGAACTCTGACAATCTTAGGCACCCTTGTGTTTGAGGCATAGAAGTTACAAATTGACCAATGGTTGTTGATTTATTTTGTTTGTGGTAGTGGTAGTGATACTGGGGAGAGGGGAGGTGCGTGTCTGGGATTTCCTTTGATTTTGGTCTGGGATTATTTACTCCCTGTGATTTCATGGTTGTTAACTTCCTTAGGTTCAAGTTTTTCCTATAGTACCTTATATAGAGCCAGATTTATAAGTATTGCTTAAATTTGATTTTTATCATGAAATATATTATTTTCTCCATTGTTGGTGATTGATAGTTTTGCTGGGTATTGTAGTCTGGACTAGCATTGTGGTCTCTTAGAGTCCTCCACATCTAGAATCTCCATTAAGAAATCAGGTATAGGGGCTGGAGAGATGGCTCAGTGGCTAAGAGCACCGACTGCTCTCCCGGAGGTCCTGAGTTCAATTCCCAGCAACCACATGGTAGCTCACAGCCATCCGCAATGAGATCTGATGCCCTCTTCTGGTGTGTCTGAAAACAGCCACAGTACTTACATATAATAAATAAATCTTTAAAAAAAAAATCAGGTATAAATTGTGTCTGGGGTATTCCAAGCTTATGGGCTAATATCCACTTATCAGTGAGTACATATCATGTGTATTATTTTGTGATTGGGTTACCTCAATCAGGATGTTATTTTCCAGTTCTACCCATTTGCCTAAGAACTTCATGAATTCATTGTTTTTAATAGCTGAGTAGTACTCCATTGTGTAAATATACCACATTTTCTGTATCCATTCCTCCATTGATGGATTTCTGAGTTCTTCCCAGCTTCTGGCTATTATAAATAGTGCTGCAATGAACATAGTGGAGCATGTGTCCTTATTACATGCTGGAGAATCCTCTGGGTATATGCCAGGAGTGGTATAACAGGATCCTCTGGTAGTATCATGCCCAGTTTTCTGAGGAACCACCAAACTGATTTCCAGAGTGGTTGTACCAGCTTGCAATCCCACCAGCAGTTGAGGAGTGTTCCTCTTTCTCCATATCCTTATCAGCACCTGCTATCCCCTGAGTTTTTTATCTTGGCCATTCTGACTGATGTGAGGTGGAATCTCAGGTTCAAAGTATGGATATTCTGGTCCTTCTTAGAAGGGAGAACAAAATACCCACAGAAGGAGATAAAGAGACAAAATGTGAAGCAGAGACTGCCCAACTAGGGATCCATCCCATATACAGCTACAAAACCCAGACACTATTGTGGATGCCCACAAGTGCTTGCTGACTGGAGCCGGATATAGCCGTCACCTGGGAGGCACTGCTAGTGTATGACAAATACAGAGGGGGTCACTCTCAGCCAGCCATTGAACTGAGCACAGCGTCCCCAATGGAGCTAGAGAAAGGACTCAAGGAGCTGAAGGGGTTTGCAGAGCCATAGGAGGAACAAGGATATGAGCCACCCAGTACTTCCAGAGCTCCCAGGCATAAAACCATCTACCAAAGACTACATATGGAGTTGCCCATGGTTCTAGATGCACATGCAGCAGAGGATGATGACCTTGGATATCAAAGGGAGGAGAGGCCCCTCATCCCGGGAAGGCTTAATGCCTCAGGATAGGGTAATACCAGGACAGGGAAGCCGGATGCGGTTGATTGGTGAACAGGGGGAGGGGAGATGGATTATGGGACATTCAGGGAGGCAGGGAAACCAGGAAAAGGGGACAACATTTGAAATGTAAATAAAGGATATCTAATTTTTTAAAAAAAACTATTGAATCAGAAAAAAAATCAAGTGTAATTCTAATAGGTCTCTGCCTTTATATGTTACTTGGTCTTTATCCCTTGCATTTTCTTTCTTTATCCCTTTAATTTTCTTTCTGTGTTCTGTATTTTTAATGTTTTGATTATTATGTGTCCAGGGGACTTTCTTTTCTCATCCAATCTATTTGGTGTTTTGTATGCTTCTTGTACCTTTCTAAGTTAGGAAAAATTTCTTATATTATTTTGTTGAAAATATGTCCTGGACTTTGAACTAGGTTTCTTCTTCTTCCTCTATTTTTGTTACTTTTATGTTTGGTCTCTTTATAGTGTCTGAAGTTTACGTATGTTTTGTATTGGGAGATTTTTGGATTTGATGGATGTGTCCATTTTTTTTTTCTGTCATATCTTCAGTGCCTGAGATTCTTTCTTCCATCTCTTGTATTCTTTCGGTAAAGCCTGCCTTTGTAGTTCCTGTTTGATTTCCCAAATTTGTCAGTGCTATAATTCCCTCAATTTATGTTTTCTTAACTGAATCTATTTCCATTTTCAGGTCTTGAGCCATTTTATTCATTTCCTTCAACTGTGCTTTTCTGTATTTCTTGAATGTATGTAAGTCATTTATTTTTAAGGGCCTCTATCATCTTTATAAAGGCTCTTTCAAGGTCTTCCTGTGCTTCAGCTGTGTTGCAGTTCTCAGGGCCTGCTGTGGTGGGGTTGTTGGGCTCCAGTGGAAACATTCTGACTATTATTGATTGTGTTTTTATACTGAAGTCTAGGCATCAAGATTGGGATGATTTTAGGTCTGTGTGATGATACCTGGTTTTGTCTCTGTTCTTTGAGTGTTTTGTTCCTTGGTTTCTGCTTTGTCTCTAGACTTCAGGAGAATATGGTGGCTGAGTACAGACAGAAATTTTTCTGTGGACCTGTGCCCTTGTCCTGCTCAACTGGTGTATTCCTTAGGAATGCCTGCTGGTATTGGAGGCTGGGATAATGCAATGAGTTATATAGTAAGGAAGGTTGTGGGAGAGGATCTTTGTGATCCATTAGAGATGGAGTCAGAGAGGAAAGGAAGACGTTGGTAAGTTTTCTCCTTACAAAACTGTGAATAAGACTGGGGAAAATGGATCCTGAGGAACAGAGGAAAGATGTGGATCCACTTTCAGCCTATTTTTCCCTTGACTGGAAGGGTCCTTGGCTTAGCAGGAATACCTGCTGGGATTGGAGGATGGGGCAAAGCATGAGCCTGGGGAGGAAGGTTAGATAGGAAACATGTATAGACTCTATAGGAGATGAGGTGGTTGGTAGCACAGTTGGCTTCCATAGATATCCTGCTACAGAGCTGGGAATGGGAATAGGGGATTGAATGTACGTGAACAGAGAGAAAAGATCTACAATCAGGCTACCTGGTTTTCGGGCAAGTGTGGCCTGTAAATTTCCTTTCTTTCATTTTCAGAACTGTCTTTTTCTAACAAAGTGTGCATGTACTGTTTAGGCTCTGTTAAATAATATTTCTTCCAAATATCTAGTGACTGGAATTCAAAATACTTATTTAATAGGTCAGATATGACATAATCTGAATTAAAAAAATGAATCAAGTAAACACATGGGTCCCTCCATGTGCACTCTTTGGTTGGTAGTTTAGTCCCTGGGAACTCTGGGGATACTGGTTGATTCATATTTTTGTTCCTCTTATGGGGCTGCAGACCCCTTCAGCTCCTTGGTTCCTTTCTCTAGCTACTCCATCTCAGACCCTATGCTCAGTCCATTGATTGGCTGTGAGCATCAACTTCTGTATTTGTCAGGCACTGGCAGAGCCTCTCAGGAGACAACTGTATGAGGCTCCTGTCAGCTAGTACTTGTTGACATCCATCCGCAATATTATCTGTGTTTGGTAACTGTATATGGGATGGATCCCAAGGTGGGACAGTCTCTAAGTGGCCTTTCCTTCAGACTCCGCTCCACACTTTGTCTCTGAAATCTCTTCCAATGGGTATTTTGATCCCCCTTCAAATAAGGACCAAGGACAATGCAGTTCCATGTGGTCAGTGCATTGTATCTTGGGTATTCCGAGCTTTTGGGCTGATAACCACTTATCAGTGAGTGCATACCATGTGTGTTCTTTTGTGATTGGGTTACCTTTCTCGGGATATTTTCTAGTTCCATCCATTTGCCTAAGAATTTCATGAATTCATTGTTTTTAATAGCTGAGTAAATGTACCACATTTTCTGTATCCATTCCTCTGGTGAGGGACATTTGGATTCTTTCCAGCTTCTGGCTATTATAAAGAAGGCTGTTATGAACATAGTAGAGCATGTGTCCTTATTACCTGTTAGAGCATCTTCTGGTATATGCCCAGGAGTAGTATAGCTAGGCCCTCAGGTATACTATGTCTAAGTCTCTGAGGAACTGCCAAACTGATTTCCAGAGTGGTTGTACCAGCTTGCAATCCCACCAGCAATGGAGTGTTCTCCTTTCTTCACATCCTCACCAGCATCTGCTGTCCCCTGAGGTTTTTTAATCTTAGCCATTCTGACTGGTGTGAAGTGGAATCTCAGGGTTGTTTTGGTTTGCATTTTCTGATGATTAAGGATGTTGAACATTTCTTTAGGTGCGTCTCAGCCATTCATTATTCCGCGGTTGAGTATTCTTTGTTTATCTCCCTGTACAAAGCTCAAGTCCAAGTAGATCAAGGACCTCCACATAAAACCAGATACACTGAATCTAATAGAAGAGAAAGTAGGGAAAAGTCTTGAACACATGGGCACAGGGGAAATTTTCCTGAACAGAACACCAATAGCTTATGCTTTAAGATCAAGAATTGACAAATGGAACCTCATAAAATGGCCAAGCAACTGTAAGGAAAAGGCCACTGTCAATAGGAGAAAATGGCAACCAACAGATTGGAAAAAGATCTTTACCAATCCTACATCTGATAGAGGGCTAATATCCAATATATATATACAAACAACTCAAGAAGTTAGACTCCATAGAAGCAGATAACCCTATTAAAACAATGAGTTACAGAGCTAAACATTTCTTAAGTAAGTTATTTATTTTATTCTTATTTGAGCTAGTATATTTAACTACTTTATCTTTCTGCCCAAACTTATATTCTTTAATTGAAAAAAATTTAATTTATATAACCCAAATAATATTTTCACCTTTTCCTTTTTTAATAGTTTTTGTTGTTATTTTGTTTTGATTTGATTTGTTTTTTAAGGCAGGATTTCTCTGTAGGTCTGGCTGTCCTAGAACTCTGGAACTCTCTGTAGACCAGGCTGGCTTTGAACTATAAATTGTTGGAACTGAAGGCATGCACCACCATACCTGTCTACCAAGTAATAGTCATATCCTTCAATTGGACCAGTGTAGTTCTTTGTGCTTTTTGCATTAGACTCTAATCATTAGAATGTGTTTCAGAGGCCATTTTTCAAATTTGTGTTTAAAATATTAAATAGGAATTCTCATAACACTGCTTTGCATAATTTGTAGAATTTTATTTGACAATTTTTGGCTCTTTGCAAACTATTGCTATAAAGTTCATGATGACCATGTACCCACATTTCTGAATTGAAAGCATATAATTTTCTCTATATTTACATGCATTTTTTATTATCTTTCCTTCAAATTCCAGTTGTGCTAGGAATGACCATGGGCCCATTCTCTTATTGTTTCTTAAATAAATGTCATTGATAAAAATACTGCCATGTGTTCTAGAATCATGATTCAAAACAGATAATCATGTATTGTTGGAACTATTACATACAGGAAGCAGTGAGTCGCATTCATTATAAAAATATAATTGGAATATCAAGAGATAAAGTTCTTTTCAGTGCAAATTTTAAATTCTCAGTATTTCAAAGTATAATATCTCAACATTCTCTGAATTCATAAACATTTTCTGAGCCATCACATAATTAAAAATATTCCTATGGTATATGACTTTATTCAGAAAAATAAAACTAAGTAATTTTTTAATGTGGGTCATTCTTCATATTCACAGATCTTCAAGTAGCTTGAAGATTCAGATTTAAGGACATGTAGACTCTCAACCCTACTCTTCTCTCAATGCATTATGCAAAAGCAACATAAGCCCTGACACTTAGAAAGCTGATGTTAGCATTTCTCTTAATTAGACTAGTAAATGTTCTCACCTGTTTGTGTTTTCTTCCTATAGAAGAAAAACAAGGTACAGGCTTTAAGTCTGTCTTCTGTTTCTTTATTCTTAATAGAGTAAGTAATCTGTAGTATTCCAATTTGTTTCCATTTTGCATTTCTTCCATATAACGCTCTCTACTTGGCAAAAGAGTTTATGTTCTTGAATGAACTAGCATAATTTTCCAGAAATACTAATTTAATAATAAAAATAGTTGATTCAATTTCACACTCTAATTAGCCTTTTTTTTCTTTTTCTCCCCCTCCCTTTTTTTTTTTTTTTTTTCACTGAGCCCACAATACCTAATTAAACACAGCTAAACTGCCTTGGGTGGAATTTGGTGAGCGGTGTATAAAATAAACAGATGGATGTCTCGCATATAGGATGTGTTAAATAGGAATGAGATCTGGTAAATTCAGGGTAGGAGTACTCGAAGGGGAAGCATTGAATTGGAGATAAAGTTGAAATTTTAAATAGGCTGAGTATAGAACGCATCACTGAGATTGGTTTCTCAGAACATGAAGGACAGGAGTGCACAGAGGAACATAGCTTGATAATGTCATTGTTTCTGTAGCTAACTAACTAGAAAACAAACAACCTGACTATTGGGACTTTCCTTGCTGTGAGGCCACTATGGAAGTAAATATGTATACACCTTTCCATTTTAATTCATATGTAAGAATATATTAAAAAAAAATACAGTGTATTAAGTACCACAAAATGAAGTTGTAGATATTTCTGATTGAGAACATGTGCAGGTTGGATCCCAACACAGCTGTTTTTTGTTTTTTAAGAGAAAGATGTGTTGTTTTTAATGTCTACCAAAATTAGCTTTGTAGAGGAATTTTAATCCAGCAATATGGCTGCTCTTACAAGTAATCACATCTATAGACCTTCTAGTTCTGTGTGATCCAGCTGGAATGACATACCTTTAATCCATCTGCCTGGAATACAGAAACAACCTTACTATACACCTTTAATCACCAAACAATGAAGGTAAAATTAGTTTGTAGAAGGAAGCAGCCATGTTTGAAAATGACATCTAATTGAGGGGCAGACAAAGTGACAAATCAGAGAAATATTTTACAGAACAAGTCAGAGATAGAGTACACCCAACTCTCTGGAGAACAGACAGGAAGGAGTGGCTTCCTGAGAGCAGTGCAGAGTGAGTCAGGTATGGAGAGTAATTTAGTGATTCAGTTCAGTTGAGTTCAGGCACCTTACTGAGTTCAGTTGAGTACAGTTGAGTTTGAGCAGTTCTGTTCAGCTCTGTTCAGTTCTGGTAGTCAGTGAAATCAATATAGTTTCAGTTCAAGTTTCTCTATGCAGAGCAATTTAGTGAGAAGCCAAGAGAAGCCAGATCTAATCAGTCAGCTTGGAAGGGAGTTTTGAGCAGGAGCAGCTGGGTTGAAACAGCCAGCCAGAGTTCAGAAAGAACCAGAAAGGGTGAACTTACTCAGCAGTAAACCTCCAAGACAACAATTGCATCTGGCAAATAAAAGTTACTGTTACATGGCCTTAGCACATATTTTTATTTGTGATTGATTTTTCAGTCAGTAATTGTAAAATGAGATAATTTGTACTTTTGAATAAAAAGTACCAAGATTAGAAGTATGAAATTAGCAGTGAAAAGATACAGAAATTATTGCAATTATTGTTTTGTGGGTGTGTTTTTTGCTCTTCCTTTCCTGCTTTTAAAAGTTTTTTTGAGCATGAAATAAAGTTCAAACAAATGTTCAGAATTCTAATGTCATGATAAGAAAGTTTTTTAAAATCTATTTTGAATAAGTGGATTATAGTTAAAGAATGTTCTGTTGTGGCTAAATTGAAGAGTACTAGGTTATAAAAAATAAAATTATCTTAAATTTTTGATTATTAGATTTAAAAGCTCAGTCAAAAAATTTGAAGAATAGTAGCATTCTGAAGTAAAAGGAAAAAATAATTTGAATAGTTGAAGTTATATTCATATTCTTGAATTACTTGAATCCCTAAGGTGGTGATTCTCCCAGCTGCTAAATATATATACATACATACATGCATGCATACAAGCTTACATATCTCAAAGGACTCAGAGACCCTCAATGAGCCCTGTGGATGATAGATATACGCTAACATTCCATTGAGAACCTCCTCTCTACAAGTATTTTAGTACTTTACTCAAGTACCAACACAGAGGAGGTAGAATCCGGAGTACAAGGTTATCCTCAGATACAAATTGGATTCAAGACTAGCTTGTGCTACATGAAAACACTGTCGTAAAGGAAACAGGGAGGGCGAGAGGCTGAACTAGGGAGAGAATGTGTGAACAAGTACATAAACCCAACCTCCACAGTGCTTAAATGGACTGACAGACACGTTGAGGGCTATAGAAGTAGAATTCATGTCTGCATCACAGATTTTCCTTCAGGAGTCCTTGCCTCTCCTTCATTCAACCCTGTGATTGATTCCACCTCACACCAGTCAGAATGGCTAAGATCAAAAACTCAGGAGACAGCAGGTGCTGACAAGGATATGGAGAAAGAGGAACACTCCTCAACTGCTGGTGGGATTGCAAGCTGGTACAACCACTCTGGAAATCAGTTTGGTGGTTCCTCAGAAAACTGGGCATAATACTACCAGAGGACCCTACTATACTACGCATGGGCATATACCCAGAAGATTCTCCAGCATGTAATAAGGACACATGCTCCACTATGTTCATTGCAGCCTTATTTATAATAGCCAGAAGCTGGAAAGAACCCAGATGCTACAGAGACGAAGTGTGGAGCAGAGACTGAGGGAAAGACCATTCAGAGACTACCCCACCCACCTAGTGATCTATCCTATATACAGTTACAAAACCCAGACACTATTATCGATGCCCACAAGATCTTGCTGATTGGAGCTGGATATAGCTATCACTTGGGAGGCTCTGCTAGTGCATGACAAATCAGAGGGGGACACTTTCAGTCAGCCATTGAATTGAGCACAGGGTTCCCAATGGGGGAGCTAGAGAAAGACCCAATAAGCTGAAGGGGTTTGCAGAGCCATAGGAGGAAGAACAATATGAGCCACTCAGTACTCCCAGAGCTCCCAGGGGCAAAAACATCACCCAGATAGTACACATAGTGTTATCCATGGCTCCAGATGCATAGACAGCCTTGTTGGACATTAAAGGGAGGAGAGGTCCCCTCGTCCTGGAAAGGCTCAATGCAGCAGTGTAGGGGAATACCAGAACAGGGAAGCAGGAGAGGGTTGATTGTGGAAGAGGGGAAGGGGAGGTGGGTTATGGGATTTTCGAGGTGGGGGGGGTAAGACCAGGAAAGGGGAAATCATTTGAAATGTAAATAAAGGATATATCTTATCTTTAAAAAAAGAACTGAGGGCTGTGCCTCTGTTTCAAAATAAATAAAATATGAGAGCTGTGCTATACATGCTTTTGAAATATTTCTTAGAGACTTCTTGAAGCAACATTTAACTTTTAAATTAATTTTCACAAGATGAGTAGAATTTCTTGTAGCAAGATTTTCCCTGTCCAAACACATTAGGGCAATGGGAGGCCTGTGATTGGACAGGGAAAAGGGAGGCGGAGCTAAGAGTTGCAGAGACAGGTAGCTTCTCAGAGAAGAGAGAAAAGAAGGAGTATGGAGGCTAACTTAAACCAGCGTGGCTTGAACCAGCCACAGGTATGAAACCATAAGGTTAAAATAATTGAGATTAAGTTTTCATCATTATCAATTGGCTATGAAATTATTGTATTGGCATCTTGTAAATGGTTATTTTATTGATATAAATATCTATTGGTTAACTATAAGAATTGAGTCTTGCTTTTACCAGGTTACTAGGTATTGTGTTACCAAATCGCAAGGATGGTGGTTTTATTTGGTTATTGGCATGTGGAACATAGCAGGTGGGATCCCACCAGGACATAGTGCTGTTGCCTGCCGGTGCCGGTACTGGAACAGGAACATGGCCTGGTGGAGCCAGAGAGTTGAGAGAAGCAGAGGTTGAGAGAAGTAGGGTGCAGAGAGTTAGTGGGGTTATTTTTAATATTTCCTGCAACAATTTCTAAGAAGACTAACGGCTTAAACTGAACTACATGATTAAAGGTCATTTGCTACAAGTATGCTGCTGGTGTCACTCTTTTTTACTATATCAGTGCTGTTCAGTCTAGAATCTCCTTTACTTCTTTGAGGATTTTGCACAATGTATCCTGATCACATTTACCTCTTATATTTCTCAGAAACCCCTCCATCCTGCAATGTTGTGTCCTCTTTTTTGATAAAAAGTGCAATTGGAAAACCGCTCTGGAAATCACTCTGGCGGTTCCTCAGAAAATTGGGCATGTCCCTTCCAGAGGACCCTGGCATACCACTCCTGGGCATATACCCAGAGGATTCCCCTGCATACAATAAAGACACATGCTCCACTATGTTTATAGCAGCCTTGTTTATAATAGCCAGAAATTGGAAGGAGCCCAAATATCCCTCAAAGGAGGAATGGATACAGAAAATGCGGTGTATTTATACAATGGAATACTACTCAGCAATTAAAAATAATGAATTCATGCAATTTGTAGGTAAATGGTTAGACCTGGAAAATATCATCCTGAGTGAATTAACCCAATCACAAAAGAATGCACATGAAATGCAATCACTGATAAGTGGATATTAATGAGCCCAGAAGCCCTAAGTACTCAAGACACAAATAGCAAGTCAAATGATTCCCAAGAAGAAGAAAGGAGAGGACCCTGGGCCTGTAAAGATTGCATCCAGTTTAGTAAAGAAACTGAGGGGGGAGGGGGAATGATTGGGGAATAGTTGGGGGGGAGAGGAACGATGGAAAGTATGGTGGGTGGGAACTGGGAAAGGGGAAAGCCTTTGGAATGTAAACATAGAATATAGAAAATAAAAATTTAAAAAAAAGTGCAATTGGTGCTCCCCATATACTCTTGGATGGGTACCTTCCACTAGAACATGGTTTAACTTTCAGGGGCTATATGCTTAAAAACAATTGACTAATCCCTCCCTCACATCCATTACCGTACCTTGTTGACTATAGGTGGGACTTAATGCCCATCCTCCCTCTCCATGCTGGAATTATGTCCTGCTTAAACAGGCCCTCTGCTTGCTGTCCCAGGGCTAGGAGTTCATATGTATAGCTTCTCTGCTGTGGTTAGGAAACATTATTTCTTTAAAGTCATTTACCAACACCTCCTCAATGATCCCTGAAATATGTTAAAAGAGTTTCAGTGTGTACTAGAAATGGTTAATGCTGTGTGCATATTTACAAGATTACTAGTTCTTACAATGGCACTTGTTTTAGCATCATAAACTTGTGAAGTTTTAATGTACAAAGCACATGAGGAAAGTATTAATCTCAAACTAGGAGGAGGATATTTTGTTCTAATTGAAGATGTCTTTTCCTTAGCTAGCTAAGCCCCACAGTTGCCATTCTACAGAGAAAAATGTACTGTTTACAGGTATACACCATGGGGTCACATTTCACTCAGGCTGTGTCTCAGCTTTGTGAAACCATATGAAGAAGCAAAGTTATCAGTGTGCTAAAGTTGACCTATACCATTACAAGTTAAAACTTAAATCCGCTGTTCATTTTTTCTATATTCTTTGTTTATATTCCAAATGCCTTCCCCTTTCCCAGTTCCCCCTTCCCCGTAAGCCCATAAGCCCTCTTCCCTCCACCCATTCCCCAATCATCCCCCTCCAATTTCTCTGTCTTGGAAATCCCCTACAATGCTGAATCAAGCCTTTCCAGGACCAGGGCCCTCTCCTTCCTTCTTCTTGGGAATGATTTGATATGTGAGTTGTGCCTTGGGTATTCAGAACTTCTGGGCTAATATCCACATATCAGTGACTACATTCCATGTGTGTTCTTTTGTGAATGAGTAAGCTCACTTAGGATGATATTTTCCAGTTCCAACCGTTTGCCTAAGAATTTCATGAACTCATTGTTTTTAATTGCTGAGTAGTATTCCATTGTGTAAATATACCAAATTTTCTGTATCCATTTCTCCATTGAGGGACATCTGGGTTATTTACAGCTTGTGGCTATTATAAATAAGGTTGCTATGAACATAGTGGAGCATGTATCCTTATTGCATGCCGGAGAATCCTCTGGGTATATGCCCAGGAGTGGTATAGCAGGGTCCACTGGAAGTGTCATGCCTAGTTTTCTGAGGAACTGCCAGACTGATTCCCAGAGTGGTTGTACCAACTTGCAATCCCACCAGCAGTTGAGGAGCGTTCCTCTTTCTCCACATTCACGCCTACACCTGCTGTCTCCTGAGTTTTTAATCTTAGCCATTCTGACTGGTGTGAGATGAAATCTCAGGGTTGTTTTGATTTGCATTTCCCTAATGACTAATGATGTTGAACATTTCTTAAGGTGCTTCTCAGCCATCTGAAGTTCTTCAGGTGAAAATTATTTGTTTAGCTCTGTACCCCATTTTTAATAGGATTATTTGGCTCTCTAGAGTCTAACTTCTTAAATTCTTTATATATTGGATATTAACCCTCTGTCAGATGTAGGGTTGGTGAAGATCTTTTCCCAATTTGTTTGTTGCCATTTTGTCCTTTTGACAGTGTAAATGTTTTCTTTTAGTGTACACTAATGCTCTAATTTTAACAGGTTTATCACAAGTCGGATTGAAAGGGTAAAGTCATATCAGGTTTTTATGGCTAGTCAGTAGGTAAAGATAAAAGGAAAGAAATAATTTAGTAGTTCATAATTTTAGTTCTAAAAGACAGAATTAGGCGAACCTTGAGAGGTGCTATTGATGACCATTTGTTCCAGTTATCTATTGCTCCAAAGCTAGGACAACAAACTTGTGGCTTCAAACAGTTACTCTGTTGCCTGTGCTGATCTTGGGGGTTAGTTTCCAGTCCCTCTCCTCCACATGGCACAGGCTGGAGTTCCTTTGTGGTATTCTGCTAGGCTGGAAGGTCCAAGTGATTCAAAGTATGTTTTTTTTTTAATTTTTTTATTTTATTTTCTATATTCTATGTTTACATTCCAAAGGCTTTCCCCTTTCCCAGTTCCCACCCACCATAGTTCCCATAGTTTCTCTCCCCCCCCATCTGTTCCCCAATAATTCCCCCTCCCCCCTCGGTTTCTTTACTAAACTGGATGCAATCTTTACAGGCCCAGGGTCCTCTCCTTTCTTCTTCTTGGGAATCATTTGACTTGCTATTTGTGTCTTGAGTATTTAGGGCTTCTGGGCTCATTAATATCCACTTATCAGTGATTGCATTTCATGTGCATTCTTTTGTGATTGGGTTAATTCACTCAGGATGATATTTTCCAGGTCTAACCATTTACCTACAAATTGCATGAATTCATTATTTTTAATTGCTGAGTAGTATTCCATTGTATAAATATACCACATTTTCTGTATCCATTCCTCCTTTGAGGGATATTTGGGCTCCTTCCAATTTCTGGCGATTATAAACAAGGCTGCTATGAACATAGTGGAGCATGTGTCCTTATTGCATGCAGGGGAATCCTCTGGGTATATGCCCAGGAGTAGTATGCCAGGGTCCTCTGGAAGTGACATGCCCAATTTTCTGAGGAACCGCCAAACTGATTTCCAGAGCGGTTTTACCATTTTGCAATCCCACCAACAGTGGAGGAGTGTTCCTTTTTCTCCACATCCTCGCCAGCACTTGTTGTCTCTTGGGTTTTTAATCTTAGCCATTCTGACTGGTGTGAGGTGGAATCTCAGGGTTGTTTTGATTTGCATTTCCCTGATGACTAATGATGTTGAACATCTTTTAAGGTGTTTCTCGGCCATCCGAATTTCTTCTGGTGAAAATTCTTTGTTTAACTCTGTGCCCCATTTTTTGATAGGGTTATTTGGTTCTTTGCGGTCTAACTTCTTGAGTTCTTTGTATATATTAGATATTAGCCCTCTGTCAGATGTGGAGTTGGTGAAGATCTTTTCCCACTTTGTTGGTTGCCGTTTTGTCCTTCTGACAGTGTCCTTTGCTTTGCAGAAACTTTGTAATTTTATGAGGTCCCATTTGTCGATTCTTGATCTTAGAGCATAAGCTATTGGTGTTCTGTTCAGGAACTTTTCCCCTGTGCCCAAGTCCTCCAGGGTCTTCCCAAGTTTCTTTTCTAATAGTTTCAGTGTGTCTGGTTTTATGTGGAGGTCCTTGATCCACTTGGAGTTGATCTTAGTGCAAAGAGATAAGATTGGATCAATTCGCATTCTTCTGCATGTTGACTTCCAGTTGAACCAGCACCATTTGTTAAAAAGGCTATCTTTATTCCACCGGATGGTTGTGGCTCCTTTATCAAAGATCAAGTGACCATAAGTCTGTGGGTTAACCTCTGGGTCTTCAATCCTGTTCCATTGATCTGCTTGCCTGTTGCTATACCAATACCATGCAGTTTTTAACACAATTGCTCTGTAGTACTGCTTGAGGTCAGGGATATTGATTCCCCCAGAAGTCCTTTTATTGTTGAGAATAGTTTTAGCTATCCTGGGTTTTTTGTTGCTCCAGATGAATTTGAGAATTGCTCTTTCTAGATCTATGAAGAATTGAGTTGGGATTTTGATGGGGATTGCATTGAATCTGTATATTGCTTTTGGCAAGATGGCCATTTTTACTATATTGATCCTGCCAATCCAGGAGCAAGAAATATTTTTCCATCTTCTGAGGTCTTCTTTGATTTCTTTCTTCAAGGACTTGAAGTTCCTGTTGTACAGATCTTTCACTTGTTTGGTTAGAGTTACGCCAAGATACTTTATGTTGTTTGTGGCTATTGTGAAGGGTGTTATTTCCCTAATTTCTTTCTCTGCCTGCTTGTCCTTTGAGTACAAGAAGGCCACTGACTTGCTTGAGTTAATTTTATAACCTGCCACTTTGCTGAAGTTGTTTATCAGCTGTAGAAGTTCTCTGGTGGAGTTTTTTGGGTCGCTTAGGTAAACTATCATATCGTCTGCAAATAATGATAGTTTCACTTCTTCCTTTCCAATTTGTATCCCTTTGACTTCCTTATGTTGTCTAATTGCTCTCGCTAGAACTTCAAGTACTATATTGAAAAGATATGGAGAGAGAGGGCAGCCTTGTCTAGTCCCTGATTTTAGTGGGAATGCTTCAAGTTTCTCTCCATTTATTTTGATGTTGGCTACTGGTTTGCTGTAGATTGCTTTTACTATGTTTAGGTATGGGCCTTGAATTCCTGCTCTTTCCAAGACTTTTAGCATGAAAGGATGCTGAATTTTGTCAAATGCTTTTTCAGCATCTAATGAGATGACCATGTGGTTTTTTTCTTTCAGTTTGTTTATGTAGTGGATTACATTGATGGATTTCCGTATATTGAACCATCCCTGCATCCCTGGGATGAAGCCTACTTGATCATGGTGGATGATCGTTTTGATGTGCTCTTGGATTCGGTTAGCAAGAATTTTATTTAGTATTTTTGCATCTATATTCATAAGAGAAATTGGCCTGTAGTTCTCTTTCTTTGTTGTATCTTTTTGTGGTTTAGGTATTAGGGTAATTGTGGCTTCGAAGAATGAGTTGGGCAGTGTCCCTTCTGTCTCTATTTTGTGGAATAGTTTGGAGAGTATGGGTGTTAAGTCTTCTTTGAAGGTCTGGTAGAATTCTTCACTAAAACCATCTGGTCCCGTACTTTTTTTGGTTGGGAGGCTTTCTATAACCCCTTCTATTTCTTTAGGGGTTATGGGACTATTTAGCTGATCTACTTGATGCTGATTTAATTTTGGTATTTGATATCTGTCTAGGAAATTGTCCATTTCCTCCAGGTTCTCCAGTTGTTTTGAGTATAGACCTTTGTAGTAGGATCTGATGATGTTTTGAATTTCCTCAGTTTCTGTTGTTATGTCTCCCTTTTCATTTCTAATTTTCTTAATTCGTATACTGTCTCTGTGTCCTTTGGTTAGTCTGGCTAAGGGTTTATCTATCTTGTTGATTTTCTCAAAGAACCAGCTCCTGGTCTTGTTGATTCTTTGTATGGTTCTCTTTGTTTCTATTTGATTGATTTCAGCCCTGAGTTTGATGATTTCTTGTCTTCTACTCCTCCTGGGTGAATTAACTTGTTTTTCTTCCAGGGCTTTAAGGTGTGCCATTAAGCTGCTAGTATATGCTCTCTCCAGTTTCTTTTTGGATGCACTTAGAGCTAAGAGTTTTCCTCTTAGCACTGCTTTCATTGTGTCCCATAGATTTGGGTAGGTTGTACCTTCATTTTCATTGAATTCTAAAAAGTCTTTGATTTCTTTTTTTATTTCTTCCTTGACCAAGGTGTCATTGAGTAGAGTATTATTCAGTTTCCATGTGTATGTGGGCTTTCTGTTGTTTTTGTTGTTATTGAAGACCACTCTTACTCCATGGTGATCTGATAGAAGGCATGGGAATAGCTCGATATTCTTGTATTTGTTGACATCTGTCTTGTGACCAATTATATGGTCTATTTTGGAGAAGGTCCCATGTGGAGCTGAGAAAAAGGTATATTCTTTAGCTTTAGGATGAAATGTCTGTTAAATCCAATTGGTCCAGAGTTTCAATTAGTTTCACTGTGTCCCTGTTTAGTTTCTGCTTTCCTGATCGGTCCATTGAGGAGAGTGGAGTGTTGAAGTCACCCACAATTATTGTGTTAGGTGTAATGTGTGCTTTAAGCTTTAGTAAGGTTTCTTTTACGAATTAGGCTGCCCTTGCATTTGGAGCATAGATGTTCAGTATTGAGAGCTCTTCTTGGTGGATTTTTCCTTTGGCCAGCAAGAAGTGACCTTCTGAGTCTCTTTTGATGATTTTAGGTTGGAAGTCAATTTTATCTGATATTAGAATGGCTACTCCAGCTTGTTTCCTGAGACCATTTGCTTGTAAAATTGTCTTCCAGCCTTTTACTCTAAGGCAGTGTTTGTCTTTGACACTGAGATGTGTTTCCTGTATGCAGCAAAATGTAGGGTCCTGTTTCCGTATCCAGTCTGTTAATCTATGTCTTTTTATTGGGGAATTGAGTCCATTGACGTTAAGAGATATTAAGGAATCGTAATCATTTCCTCCAGACATTTTTGAAATTATATTCATTTATTTTATTTATTTTTTATATTCGAGAGGTTACCTTCTTTTGGGTTTGATGAGAGGAGGTTTCTATCTTGCTTCTTCCCGGGTGTAGTTTCCGTCCTTGTCTTGGTGTTTTCCCCCTATTATCCTTTGTAGGGCTGGATTTGTGGAAAGATATTGTGCAAATTTGGTTTTGTCATGGAATACCTTGATGTCTCCATCTATGGTGATTGAGAGCTTTGCTGGGTAAAGTAGTTTTGGCTGAAGTTTGTGTTCTCTTAGAGTTTGCATGATATCTGCCCAGGATCTTCTAGCTTTCATGGTCTCAGGTGAGAAGTCTGGTGTTATTCTGATAGGTCTTCCTTTATAAGTTACTTGGCCTTTTTCTCTTGCTGCCTTTAATATTCTTTCTTTGTTTAGTACATTTGGAGTTTTGATTATTATGTGACGGGATGTATTTCTGTTCTGATCCAGTCTGTTTGGGGTTCTGTATGCTTCTTGTATATTCATGGGCATCTCTCTCTTTAGGTTGGAGAAGTTTTCTTCCATAATTTTGTAGAAGATATTTGCTGGCCCTTTAACTTGTACATCTTCATTCTCGTCTATACCTATAATCCTTAGGTTTGGTCTTCTCATTGTGTCCTGGATTTCCTGGATGTTTTGGGTTACAGCCTTTTTGCATTTAGTATTTTCTTTGACTGTTGAATCAATGGTTCCTATGGTATCTTCGGCTTCTGATATTCTGTCTTCTATCTCTTGTATTCTATTGTTGATATTTGCATCTATGGCTCCTGATTTCTTCCCAAGGTTTTCTATCTCCAATGTTGTCTCCCTCTGCGATTTCTTAGTTGTTTCTACTTCTGTTTTTAGTGCCTGGATGGATGTGCTCAGATCTTTCGCTTGCTTGATTGTGTTTTCATGTATTTCTTTAATAGATTTTTGTGTTTCCTCTTTCATAGCTTCTACTTGTTGGCCCACGTTCTTCTGTAGTTCTTTAAGTGATTTTTGTCTTTCCTCCTTATTGTCTTCTTCTTTTTGATCCATCTTCTCCTGCATTTCTTGAAGTGATTTTTGTATTTGCCTTGTAAAGGCTTCTAACTTTTGATCCATTTTCTCTTCTATTTCTTTACGAGATTTTTCTATGTGTTCAGCTACCAGCATCCTGACCAGTGATTTTATATCCAAGTCTTGTTTTTCTGGTGTTTTGGGGTATCCAGGGCTTCCTGTTGTTGGCGAACTGGGTTCAGATGCTGTCATGTTGTCTTGATTTCTGTTAGTGACATTCCTTCGTTTACCTTTTGCCATCTGGTTATTTCTGGTGTTAGTTGACCTTGTTGTCACTGGCTGGTGTTTGAATCTCCTATGAGGCTGGGCTTACCTGTTGTTTCCCTACTGGTGGTTATGCGTGATTGCTGCTCAACGGGATCATGAGCTGGCTGCCACCCGCTGACTTTGTGCAGGGCCTGAGGTCTCCGGGAAGTGTGGGGGAGTGCAGCAGAGCCTCGGCAGGTGCTGCTGGGCCTGCCTAGTAGCGAGAGCCTAGCAGATCCCCCCACGTGGTAGCCCCTGATGGAATCTGTCTACCTGTTTCTTTCCAGCTGTGTTCTGGTTGCAGTATGGAGGCCTGCCGCTATCGCTGGTCCGGGCTCCTGGGGAGCTGGGTGGTTCCGGCTGCCTCGGTGCACGGCCTAAGCTCGCAGGGACGTGCTGCAGAGCCTAGGCGCCTGGGCCCACCTGTGGGCGAGAGCTTAGCAGCTCTCCCTGCTCTAGCCCCAGGCGGAGTCTCTATCTGCACCTTTCCAGCTGTGTCCTGGTTGCAATATGGAGGCCTGCCGCTATAGCTGGTCCTCACTCTTCTTAATAAACAAGAATTGTTGCTTATCCTGGTTCCGTGGGCAGGGTCTGAGCACCTGGCAAGCTGGCTAGGTCTGGCTGACCTGCTACCGGCTGGATGGGAAGCTGCAGACAAGATGGCGCTGCCTGCAGGGGGTTTGGGGTCTGGCCTGCGAGCGCAGAGCGCAGGCACGGCCGCTGTACTCCAAACCACTAGGCTGTGCGCAGTTCCTGCCCCAGACCTGAGTCCCCGGAGGTCTTAAACTCGGGCTGTCTCTGGTACCTGGTTCCGCTGGCAGGGTCTCAGTACCTGGCAGGCTGGCTAGGTCTGGCTGACCTGCTACCGGCTGGATGGGATGCTGCAGACAAGATGGCGCTGCCTGCAGGGGGTTCGGGTCTGGCCTGCGAGCGCAGAGCTCAAGCATGGCCGCTGTACTCCAAACCGCTAGGCTGTGCGCAGTTCCTGCCCCAGACCTGAGTCCCCGGAGGTCTTAAACTCGGGCTGTCTCTGGTACCTGGTTCCGCCGGCAGGGTCTCAGCACCTGGCCGGTTGGCTAGGTATGGCTGACCTGCTACTGGCTGGATGGGAAGCTGCAGACAAGATGGCGCTGCCTGCAGGGGGTTCGGGGGTCTGGCCTGTGAGCGCAGAGCTCAGGCACGGCCGCTGTACTCCAAACCGCTAGGCTGTGCGCAGTTCCTGTCCCAGACCTGAGTCCCCGGAGGTCTTAAACACGGGCTGTCTCTGGTACCTGGTTCTGCTGGCAGGGTCTCAGCACCTGGCAGGCTGGCTACGTATGGCTGACCTGCTACCGGCTGGATGGGAATCAAAGTATGTTCTTGATGTACTGTGAACTATACTGTGAACAACCAGAGAACTGGACTTGACTTTCTTCCCAATGCATTTCTCAGATGCTATTCTTGTGGGCACTGTATTTTATATTATCACTTGACTTCCCACAGGCCAAAAGGAATCTGCCTTTCTTTGTGGAGCTGGGTCTGGATAGGACACTAGATTCTATGGTCAGTTCAGTGGAGGACCATCTAGGAAAGTGTGGGGACCACCCCATACTCAATAAGGGAATGAATGTCTTATAATTGGAATTCACCTTTACTCACTCACTCACACATCAACATTTCTTTACAAGAT
This sequence comes from Apodemus agrarius, assembly GCA_964023405.1. Taxonomy (NCBI): domain Eukaryota; kingdom Metazoa; phylum Chordata; class Mammalia; order Rodentia; family Muridae; genus Apodemus; species Apodemus agrarius. Next base: position 72,776,764 of record OZ030020.1, on the reverse strand, counting down.
AGTAACAGTACTATTACTGCCATACAGAAATCAAACTATTGAATAACTGAGCTTTTCTATCAAAATGTTCTTTTTAATTGTGTTCATTAATTTCCTGCAAGTATTGTTTAGTCATCATTACTCCCTCAAAAATTAGAAGTCAGTTTAGAATATAATTGAGCACACTTGAACACTTAGATTTACAAAAAGAAGTTTCTGTTGTATATAAATTGGGATTGCTGGAGCAGTGAAGAAAAGTACATTTAAGATTGGTCAAAGGATTTTAGATTCTAAGATGTAACCCTCACAAGTCTTCTGTACTCATTTATATTCTTACTCCAGAGTAATGCTTCAGATACAGAGATGAATGCCTGGATTGAGCTACAGTGAGATGGCTAACATACCACTATTATTTTCAAACAGAAATAAATCTACAAAAGGAGTATTTTAGATTTAAAAATAGTAAAATTATAGTATTAACATTCACAAGAAAACAATAAATGTCACTGTGTGTGTGTGTGTGTGTGTGTGTGTGTCCATGAGTGTTCCTTAAAATGATAGTATATCCAAGATGTGTTTTAAAGGACTTAAGATAAACTGAATATGTTCTCTTCCCACCCCAGTTTCAATGTTATGGTTTGGTGTTTCAATTCCATGCTTTATTTTTGGATAAGAAAAGCATGTTTCAAGAGATAACCACTTGCAAAGAAACAAGGCCTGTGGGACTGTGGCCTATGACCGCAAAGTCAGATGTGGGTGTGTATTTTGTTCTCTGTCTCCTCAAGGAGAATCTGGAAGCTTGTCTACTCCTAGGCAATCCACAAGGCTGTGTAGATACTAATAAGTGCATGATACTGAATTTCATGACAGCTTTTGTGTACAAATCCCTGCTCATGGGGTTATAGGAACTCAACTGACTTCTGTACGTCTCATGAATGAGTTGGTTACATACTGCTGATCTGATGTATCTGTCAGCTGGGAAAGAAGGGTTTAGGACCTGACACTCTGAGGTTTAGCTGCTGTCAGTCTCCATTTTGGATGACTTCTTCAGTGTGTTAAAAGGAAATAACTGCTGATATAAAACCTTGTGCACTTTAGATAAGGAAGGTGGTTTCTTTTGATTCTGGAAAGACAGTCTGTGATGAATAGGACCACACTGAAATAGTGTAACAGGAATTCTAACAGCAAGAAGAAGAGGAGGAGGAAGAGAAGGAAACAGCAGCAGTGAATGAGTAAGGATAGGAAGATGGGGAAAATGGAAAGTGGGGAAAATAAAAAATCTAAGGAAGAACAACCCCCAAAAATGCTTAAGTCACCTTGGAAAATTAAGACTTCTACATGAGTTTTTTGCAGATCACTAGCTTGTCTGCTCCTCTGAAGACACCACAGACTGAAGACCTCCCAGGAGTTTCACTGCATGCAGGGCAACAGGTAAGGGACCTGGACAAATAACTGCAGCAGCTGGGAACCCGAGGAGCCCAGCAGACTCAGGACCCATCACCCCCCCCAACACCTCCCATCAAATTCCACTCCCCTTCTGGCCTGTGCCTTCCTCTGGGGCAGATCACCAGCCTACCTGCTCCTCTGAAGGCCTCCCAGGAGTTCTGCTGCACACAGGACAACTGATCAGCAGCTTGTCTGACCCACTGAAAACCCCTCAGTCTGAAGGACTTACAGGAGATCTGCTACAGCCAGGGCCATAGGCCACCCAGGAGACCTGCAGCAACCTAGGGACACAGGAGGCAGACTCCAGACAGAGACACTCAGGCCAGCTAATAGCAGAGATAACCAGATAGCTAGAAGCAATTACAAGACCATAAACAACAGAAGCCAATATACATTGGCATCATCAGAACCCAGTTCTCCCATGACAGCGCTTGCACTGCCATAGTAATGAGTATCGTGCATAGGCCTGGGTGATTGACAGAAGACAGATTCCAGTCATTCTGGTGAGGAGAATGCCAAAGCTTTACTGAGGGACCAGCAATATATACTAGAGGCCAGGAAAAACAACAGGAAAAAACAATCATAGCCATAGGTCAGCCACCTGGGAAGTACCTACCACACCAAGTGGGAAAACAGGAATCAAGCTAAGCTACAGGATGTTCTGTTCTCAGGAAACCTGTGCAAACAGCTCAGCTGAGGGCGTTGAGCTAAGCTCACTGATACCCAACACTCCCAACACAGCAAGCCCTGGATACAACAACACACCTGAAAATCAGGAAGCTGACCTAAAATTCTATCTCATGAAGATAATAGAGTCTTTAAAGGAATATATAAACAACTCACTGAAAGAAATAAGGAAAACAGGTAAACAGGTAGAAGTCCTTAAAGAGGATACAAATGAATTTCTTAAAGAAATACAGGAAAACACAATCAAACAGGTAAAGGAATTGAACAAAGCTGTCCAAGACCTAAAAGTTAAAATAGAAACAATAAAACACAGATGGAGGCAACCCTTGAAATGGAATACATAGAAAAGAGGTCAGGAATTACAGACGTAAGCATCATCAACAACATACAAGAGATGGAAGATAGAATCTCAGGTGAAGATATATTAGAAGGCAAAGGTCAAAGAAAATTCAAACCAGAAATGACTCCTAACTGAAAACATCCAGGAAATCCAAGACACAATGAGAATGCCAAATCTAAGAATAATAACAGAAGAGAATGAAGATTCCCAGCTCAAAGGACTGGGAAACATCAACAAAATCATAAAAGAAAACTTCCCCAACCTAAAGAAAGAGATAGCTATAAATGTACGGGAAATAATAAAAATGTGGCACTATCCTGCACTTAACCCAGCTACTCTGCCCCAGGTTGCTACCATGACAACAGCCTCATGATTCAGAACACCCATGGCCTTTTGTAGTGCACATCAGGCAAACCCATGCTTTGCCACTATACCTTTCTCTCTGGAACCCAGTTGAGCTGGCATGTGAATGAAAACACCATGCAAACTTAGTTCAGAAACTATGGTAATTCAATTGCTGAGCACTGCACCTAGAATCCTAATCTTGTAAGCCATATTAAATCTAAAAGCTTTTGTGGCAAAACCTTCAGATCCACCATCGAAACTGTGAGACACTAGTAGCTACATTTTGTCCTCTGACTATCTCTGTCCAAAAGCCCATATCTTTCTCCTGTCTACTCTCTTCTCCTATCTGACCCAGCAGTCCTGCCTGCTCACCCAGTGATTGGCTCCTTTATTCATTAGGGGATGGTTCACAAGAAGTCACCTAAGTACTGAGTACATGACTCATTCTTCATTCCAGACAGCCCCTCCTGGGAAAGGGGAATTAACATCAAAATACAAACAACACCAGGGCCATCCACAACATAAATGTACAAGAAGTCTACAGAACATCAGAAGAGCCTGGGCAGAGGTCATGCAGACACTAAGAGAATATGAATGCCAGCCCAGGCTACTATACCCAGCAAAACTATCAATCAACATAGATAGAGAAACCAAATTTAAACAATATCAAACAATCTAACCCTACAGAGGACTCTAGAAGGAAAGCTCCAACACAAGGAGAGTACCTACACCAAAGGAAAAACAAGATATTAATCATTTCACAACAAAGTCAAAAGAAGAAAATCACTTTTTGTTGTTGTTGTTGTTGTTTTGTTCTTTCGAGACAGGGTTTTTCTGTGTAGCACTGGCTGTCCCTGAACTCACTCTGTAGACCAGGCTGGCCTCGAACTCAGAAATCTGCCTGCCTCTGCCTCTCAAGTGCTGGGATTAAAGGCGTGCGCCACCACCACCCGGCTAAAAGAAGAAAATCCCATTCATACAATGTCACCCACAACAGCTAACCGGAGCTAACAATCATCTGTCTTAAATATGTCTCAATGTCAATGGACTTAATTCCCCAAGAAAAAGACATAAACTAACAGATTGGATATGCAAATAGGCTGCAGCATTTTGTTGCACACAAGAAACACATCTCAATAACAAAGATAGACACTACCTCAGAGTAAAAGGCTGGAAAAAAGTCTTCCAAGCAAATGATCCCAAGAAACAAGCTGGAGTTGCCATCATAATATTAAATAAAATAAATCTCAACCAAAAGTTAAAAAGTAAGATGAGGAAAGACACTTCATATTCATCAAAGGAAAATTCACTAAGAGAAAGTCTCAATTCTAAACACCTATGCCTCGAATGCAATGGCACTCACACTCATAAAAGAAACTTTACTAAAGTTCAAAACAGACATTGAACCCCACACAATAGTAGTGGGAGACTTCAACACCCCACTCTCACTAATGGACAGGTCATTGAAAAAGAAGCTAAACAGAAACAGTGAAACTAATAGAGGTTATGAACCAAATGGATGTAACAAATATCTACAGAACATTTCGCCCTAAAACAAAAGAATATACCTTCACAGCACCTCATGGTACCTTCTCCAAAATTGACCATATAATTGTTCACAAGACAAGCCTCAACCAATGTAAGAAGATTGAATTAATCCTATGCATCATTTCAGATCACTCTGGACTAAGGCTAGACTTCAGTAACAAAAACAACAGAAAACTTGCATAGCCATGAAAAATGAACAACTCTATACTTGATAATTAGTCAGGGAAAAGATAAAAAAATAAATATTTCCTGAGATTCAATGAAAATGATGACACATCATACCCAAAGTTATGGGACACAATGAAAGCAGTGCTAAGAGGAAAATTCATATCACTGAATACCCTGATAAAGAAATTAGAGAGATCCTACACTAGCAACTTAACAGCACAACTCAGAGTTCTAGAACAAAAAGAAGCAAACATACCCAAGAGTAGTAGATGGCAGGAAATAGTCAAACTCGGCAGAAATCAACCAAATAGAAACAAAGAGAATGATATGAAGAATGAACAAAACCAAAAGTTGGTTCTTTGAGAAAATCAACAGGACAATTAAACCCTAGCCAAACTAACTAAAGGGCTCAGAGACAGTATCCAAATTAAAATATAAAATCTTCTCAGCACCTCATGGTTCCTTCTCCAAAACTGACCACATAATTGGTCACAAGACAAGAAATGAAAAGGAAGACATAACAGAAACTGAGGAAATTCAAAAAAAAAAAAAAATCATCAGATCCACTACAAAAGCCAACACTCAACAAAACTAGAAAATCTAGATGAAATGTATGATTTTCTAGACAGATATCACATACTAAAGTTAAGTAAGGAGCAGGTAACATATCTAAACATGCCCATATCGCCTAATAGAAAAAAAAGTCTTTAAAAACCCCACCCCCACAAAACAAACAGGGCCAGATGGCACAGAAGAAGATCTGGTACCAACATTTCTCAAACTATTCCATAAAATAGAAACAGAAGGAACACTTCCTAATTCATTCTACAAAGTCACAATTACTCTGATACCCAAACCACACAAAGACCCAACAAAAAACAAGAGCTTCAAACCAATTTTGCTTAAGAATATCAATGCAAAAATACTCAATTAAATTCTAGCAAACTGAATCCAAGAACATATCAAAACCCTCATTTGCCACAATCAACTAAGCTTTATCCCAGGAATGCAGGGATGCTTCAATATATGAAAATACATTAACATAATCCACTATATAAAGAAACTCAAAGAAAAAAAAAAACAAGATCATTTAATTAGATCCTGAAAAAGCATTTGACAAAATATAACACACCTTCATGTTAAAAGTATTGGAGAGATCCGGAATTCAAGCAATGAAACAACAAAAGGAGATCAAGAGGAAACAATTGGCAAAGAAGAATAACAGATGCTATTATAGTATACATAAGCCCAAAAATTCTACCAGAGAACTTATAAAGCTGATGAGCAACTTCAGAGAAGTGGCTAGATATAAAATTAGTTCAAACAAATCAGTAGCTTTCCTTTATATAAATGATAATCTGGCAGAGAAAGAAATTAGGGAAACAACACCTTTCACTAAAATCAAAAAATATAAAATATCTTGGAGTAACACAAACCAAACAAGTGAAAGATCTGAATGACAAGAACTTCAAGTATCTCAAGAAAGAAATCAAAGACCTCAGAAATGTAGAGATCTCTCATGCTCATGGACTGATAGAATTAACATAGTAAAAATGGCCATCCTACCAAAAGCAATCTACAGATTCAATGCAATCCTCATTAAAATCTTAACAAAATTCTTCAAAGACTTGGAAAGAAAAATTTTCAATTTCATATGGACAAACAAAAAATCCAGGATAGCAAAACAGTTCTTTACAACAAAAGACCTTCTGGGGGAATCACCATCAACTGACCTCAATCTATACTACAGAGAAATAGTGATAAAAACTGCATGGTATTGGTACAGAGACAAACAGGTTAACCAAAGGAATAGAATTGAAGACCCTGAAATAAAATCACACACTTATGGACACCTGATCTTTGACAAAGAAGCCAAAATTATACACTGAAAAGCAGAAAACATCTTCAATAGATATTGCTGGTCTAACTGGCAATTGGTAGGTAGAAACATTAAAAAAAAGATCCATATTTGTCACCTTGCACAAAGTTTAAGCCCAAGTGGATCAAGGACCTCAACATAAAACCAGATATGCTGAATCTAATAGAAGAGATAGTGGGAAAGAGCCTTGAACTCATTAGCACAGGGGGAAATTTCCCAAACAGAACTCCAATATCTCAGGTTCTAAGATTAAGAACTGACAAATGGGACCTCAAGAAACTTAAAAGCTTCAATAAGGTAAAGGGCAAATAAGAAATGCCTTCTGTAAGGCAGAGTCAATAGAACAAATAGGCAACCTACACATTGGGAAAAAAATTCTTCACTAACCTTACATCTGATAGAGGGCTAATATCTAAACTGTATAAAGAATTCAAGAAGCTAACCTCCAAAAAACCAAACAACCCAATCTAAAATAGGATTTAGAACTAAACAGAGAATTTACAACAGATGAATCTCAAATGGTCAAGAGGCACTTAAATGTTCAAAGTCCTTAGTGATCAGAGAAATGTAAATAAAAATGCCTCTGAGATTCCACCTTACACCAGTCAGAATGGCTAAAATTAAAACTTCAAGTGATAACATGTTGTTGGTGAGAATGTGGAGAAAGAGGAATGCTCCTCCATTGCTGGTAGAATTGCAAACTGGTACAACCACTCTGGAAATCAATCTAGAGGTTCCTCAGAAAATTGGAAATAAAACTACTTGAAGTCTCAGGTATACCACTCTAGGGCATATACCCAAAAGATGCCCTACCATGCCACAGGGGCACAAACTTCATTATGTTCATAGTGGCCTTATTTGTAATAGCCAGAAGCTAGATAAAGCCCAGATACCCCACAACAGAAGAATGGATTCAGAAAATGTGATTCATTTACACAATAGAATACTACTTAGCTATTAAGAACAAGGACATCATGAGTTTTGCAGGCATATAAAATATACTGAAGAGATGGATCAGTGGTTAAAAGCGTTTGCTACTCTTGCAAAGAATCTGGCTCAGAACCACCTGTAACTTCAGCTCCAGCTGTTCTGATGTCCTCCTGTGAACTGTGTTGGCATTGCACACACACACACACACACACACACACACACACACACAGGCAAAACAAAAAATAAAATAAAAATAAAGTACTTGTGGTTGGAGTGATAGCAGGTTAAGAGCACTTACTGCTCTTGCTGAGAACCCAGAAAGTCTCTGTTCCCAGCACCTACATGTAGCTCCCAACAACATGTAACTCCAATTCTGGAGTATCTGATACCTTTTGTGGCCTTAGGCTCCTCCATGCACATGGCACACATACATAAATCTGTGGACAAAACCATATGCATAAAAGTATTTTTTAATTACTGTGTTTAATTAAAGGTTTTTTTACCCTTGTCAATCCAGGTCCAGGGGATCTGATGCCCCTTTCTGATCTCCAAGGCGTCAGGCATACACATGGTGTATAGATATGAATTCAGGTAAACACTCATGCATGTAAAATAAATTTGTCTTTTTTATTTTTATTTGTTAAAGATTTATCTATTTATGTATGTTAGTACACTATTGCTGTCTTCAGACACACCAGAAGAGGGTACCAGATCCCATAACAGATTGCTCCTGTCTAAAAGAAATACAGGGACAAAGTGCAGCAGAGACTGAAGGAAAGGCCATCCAGATACTACCCCACTTGGGGATCCATCCCACATGTAGAAACCAAACTCAGACACTATTGCTGATGCCAAGGAGTGCTTGCTGACAGGAGCCTGATAGGGCTGTCTCCTAAGTGGCTCTGCCAGAGCCTTACTGATACAGATGAGATGCAGATGCTTGCAGCCAACCATCAGACTGAGCAGGGGGACCCCAACAGAGGTGTTAGGAGAAGGACTGAAGCAGCTAAAGGTGTTTGTAAGCCCATAGGAAGAACAACAATATCAACCAACCAGGCCCCTCCTTCCCCAGAGCTCCCAGGAACTAAACCACCTCCAAAAAAATACATGTGGAGGGACATATTGATCCAGTTGCATATGTAGCAGAGGATGGCCTTGTCTGGCATCAAAGGGAGGGGAGGCCCTTGATCTTGTGAAGGCTTGATGCCCCAGCATAGGGGAATGTTAAGGTGGTGAGGTGGGAGTAGGTGAGTGGGTGGGTGGGGGAGCACCCTTGTGGAGGCAGGGTGATGGGGTTGGGATAAGAGGTTTCGGGAGGGGAACCAGAAAAAGGGATAACATTTGAAATGTACATAAGTAAAATAACCAATTTAAAAAAAGATATTCTCTACCTCTTTTACCTCTTTACCTATTCTTCTGTCATGAATAAATACACTATGAAGAGGTGCCTAGAAATAATACAAATATTTTGGCTGTTTTTATAAATAAAGTTGTTTACATCATGTGGACCCATTGATTCTATGGGTCATTATCTATTTAGCACTTTTATTTTCATGTGCAGTAATACCAGATTTATCTACCTTCTGCAAGCTGACTCTTATGACCTTGGACATGTTTGGTGTACTGTTCATGTCATGAGGTATATCTTAGTCCATTTATGCTGCTACTAAAATCATGGTAAAGGGCAGGGGGCTAGAGAGATGGCTCAGAGGTTAAGAGCACTGAATGCTCTTCAAGAGGATTTGTAGTCAACTCCCAGCACCTACACGGCAGCTTACACCTGTCTGTAAGTCCACTTCCAGGGGACTTGACAAAACACCAATGCATATAAAATTAATAAAAAAAAAAACTAAAAAACAAAAACCACTGTTGCTTGGAACATTGTTGTGAATGCTGGAACTCCAAGGTCACTAATTTGGTTTCTGAGTGAGCCCTAGGTATCCATTTCTGAAATGATGACCATACTGCTACACCTTCTCTGTGGAACACATGCTGTCCCCTACATGGTAAACAAAGCAGAAGGAACAATTTCTTCCTTATTTTCTGAGAATGGAACTCCTATGACTTGATCATCTTCTAAACGCCCCACCTCTTAATGCTGGCTCATTCCTTGGGTCTTAGGTTCCACCCTGTGAATTTGAGTTTAATCATGTCATCAGAGATGATTAAAAAGCAGGAGCTTTCTTCCACAACATAGACACTGACCTTGCTCAGACCATCCTATGTCTTCAAGACTACATTTTCCGAAAAAGGAAGGAGCAAAAGAGTTCTACTTAAAACCTAAATAAAACTTAAAACAAAATGTTGACTTTATTCCATGATCTTTAATCTCCAGGTGTGTCTCATCTCTATTTCCAGAAGACTCTACATTTGCCTCAGTATCTGATGGGGAGAATTATTCTTCTGAAGAGGAATATAACAAAACATTGGTGCTCTTATTTTACTCTCAAGTGCTTATATCTGTGTTTATGAGCATTTGAGTATTTCTCAATGAAATATTTTTAGTAGCCTCAAGTCTTTTTGATAGGACTGTGCTAACATTGACAAATATTTTGTAACCCAAATTTCTCTTCACCGTTGCCACTAGGGGGCTGCCCCTTTCTATCTCCCCACCCCCCAAATAAAAAAAAACTGTCAAAATAGAAAAAGAAAGGCAACAAACATATCAAATCATTCCCAAGAAGAAGGAAGGAGAGGACCCTGGTCCTGGAAAGGCTTGAATGCAGCATTGTAGGGGATTGCCAGGACAGAGGAGTGGGAGGGGGTTGATTGGGGAACTGGCGGAGGAAAGAGGACTTATGGGACTTAGGGGGAAGGGGAAACTGGGAAAGGGAAAATCATTTGGAATGTAAACAAAGAATATAGAAAAATAAAATAAAATAAAAAAAGATAAAAGAAAAAGAAAAGAAAAACAAAGGCAACCATAAAATACTCAGGTATCTCCTTAATCCCCCCAAATTGATAACCCTTGGAACTCTGCATTTCATACAATAGCGACTTCTAGTACATTCCTAGGCTCAAAATGATTCACAGGAGGGAGGACCTTTGGTTTTTCCTTCTCCATGAACCTTCTAATTTTTACAACCTTAAGAAATACTTTTTACAGCCAGGCGGTGGTTGTGCACGCCTTTAATCCCAGCACTTGGGAGGCAGAGGCAGGTGGATTTCTGAGTTCGAGGCCAGCCTGGTCTTACAAAAGAAATATCACACCCGTATTGCCCTAGTAAATGTTTCCTATTGATCTTATTTGGGATTCAGAGGTCTCAAACCAGATGTTGCTTTTAAATGGAGTTTCACTGTTACTGAAATGTTCCTTGAATGGATTGAAGCATAGAACTTCCAGATACTTTATGTGTATGAGTGTTTCGTCTGCATGTATGTGTATACCACGTGTGTGCCTGGTGTCCATGGAGACCAGAAAAAGACACAAATAACTGGAGTTAGAGACAGTTGTAAGCCACCATGTGGAATCTGGAAAGCAAATTTGTGCCTTTTGCAAGAGCAATTGGTGCTCTTGACTACTGAGACATCTCTACATCCCTTTAAAGTATTTTTAAATTGTGCTCAAAATGGATATAGAATGTTTTCATTAGACTGTCGTGGAGATGGAAGACAGTTATGAAACAAGATGTCTGAGAAACTTTCATTGAAATACCAGTACTTGGTTTTAAGTATTTAATTTTTATTGTAAACAAGAATTGAAATGATGCCTTAGCTAAAAGAATCTAACCTGAGTAGAATCCATGCGATTATTTAAAGACACAGGAAACGCAGGGAGCACAGAGGTGGACTGTGCTGCTGTTCTGAGCACGTCAAAGGAAACTCCTCCTTCTGCACACTCCACTTTCCCTCCCAGGAGCTACTTACTCTTCCTGACCACGTGGAACATACTTCAAAGCTATTATTAAAGAGTTACATTAGTAGTCCTTGTACCTTTAGATGCCTTCTTTCCAATTTTGTAGGATTCTGGCCAAATGCACAGGTACGTGTGCATCCACAGAGAGAGGTGGGGCAGAGGAGCAGAGTCAGGGATACAGCTTACTTTGAGATAGCCAAAAGAAATATGTTTGTTCATCTAAGAACTTCCTGGAATTTGGTTAGTTACTACTGTTGGAAAATGGAGATTCTATGTGTTGCCCTTAAGACCAGTTGTTTTTTTTTTTCCACTTGGTAAACAAAAAACAGAGAAAGACAGACAGACAAAGACAGAGACAGAAAGACAGAGAAAGGGACAGAGAGAGACAAAGGGGGAGACGGAGGAAGAGAGGGAGAGAGGGAGAAGGAGGGAGAGATGGAGAAGGAAAGAGAGAGGATGACAGAGGAAGACAGAGAGGGAGAGACAGAGGGAGGGAGGGAGACAGAGGGGGAAGGAAAGAGAGAGACAAGGAGAGAGCTAGAAAAAATTTCATACCTAAAATTGAAGAAGTTGATTACTGTCATTCTGATGATGTGCCTTTTGTACATTTGCAATGGTTAAGAAAGACTTCATAGTTTGGAGCATGAGTACTTTAAAATGATTCAAAGTCATCCAAGAGCCACAAAATTTATAAAGTGCTTCAATTTGCGACAGACTAGAACAACAGCAGACAGACTCAACAGAGCGTTTGGGTTTAAGTGCAACCTACAGATGCTCTCCCGATCTTCCAAGGCACCTCTCCCTTTTCACATGGGGACTTTGAATGGACCTGCTCAGAAACTCCCAGCAGCGGCAGCAGCACTCTCAATGCCTGTCCTCAGAGCTGGGATACAGCATAATGCCTGCGTGCACACAGATCCAGTCTGGGCTAATGCTGAAAACTCTAAGGTAACCCTCTATTTTTTCAAAAGAATTAATAATTGCTCAAATGAGAACAAAATAAAGAATGATTTGACTGTAGGGCACTCTGTTTGGTGCCTGAATGGGGGTAGGCAGGTAAGCAGTGCATTAGAAACTAACATTGTAAAAGCTGATACTTTTGAGAAGCTTTGTAAAAAGTAGGCTTTGACAATTTCTTTCTGTCCCACAATTAGTTACCATTACTTTGATCTTAATGTTTAAGCAATGAAAAGCTCCATTTTTATAAAACTGGAAAAATGAGACATAATCTTTGACGTTTAAAATGAACAGCCGGAGAGGGCTCCCCGCCGCCATCTTTGCTCCCAGTAGGACAGGACAGTCAGCTCCAGCCAGGTACAGAGATATCCTGAGTTTAACAGCAGCTGGGACACAGACCTCTAAACAAAGAATTTTCACCTGAAGAATTTCAAATGGCTGAGAAACACCTTAAGAAATGTTCAACATCGTTAATCATTAGGGAAATGCAAATCAAAACAACCCTGAGATTCCACCTCACACCAGTCAGAATGGCTAAGATCAAAAACTCAGGAGACAGCAGGTGATGGTGAGGATGTGGAGAAAGAGGAACACTCCTCCACTGCTGGTGGAATTGCAAGATGGTACAATGGCTCTGGAAATCAGTCTGGCGGCTTCTCAGAAAATTGGGCATGACACTTCTGGAGGACCCTGCTATACCACTCCTGGGCATATACCCAGAGGATTCCCCTGCATGTAATAAAGATGCATGCTCCACTATGTTCATAGCAGCCTTATTTATAATAGCCAGAATTTGGAAAGGACCCAGATGTCCCTCAATGGAGGAATGGATACAGAAAATGTGGTATATTTACACAATGGAAATTAAAATTACTCAGAAATTTAAAAAAAATGAATTCATGAAATTTTTAGGCAAATGGTTGGAACTGGAAAATATCATCCTAAGTGAGGTAACACAATCACAGAACACACATGGAATGCAATCACTGATAAGTGGATACTAATTAGCCTAGAAGCTCTGAATACTTGACATAACTCACATATCAAATGATTCCCGAGAAGAAGGAAGGAGAGGGCCCTGGTCCTGGAAAGGCTTGATCCAGCATTGTAGGGGATTGCCAGGACAGAGAAGTGGGAGTGGTATGATTGGGGAATGGGCGGAGGGAAGAGGGCTTATGGGACTTATGGGGAGGAGGAACTGGGAAAGGGGAAGGCATTTGGAATGTAAACAAAGAATATAGAAAAAAAATGAACAGCCGATTTAAGTTTTACCTTCTAATGGTAGAGGTCAACTTTAGCACACTGATAACTTTGCTTCTTCATATGGTTTCACAAAGCTGAGACACAGCCTGAGTGAAATGTGACCCCATGGTGTATACCTGTAAACAGTACATTTTTCTCTGTAGAATGGCAATTGTGGGGCTCAGCTAGCTAAGGAAAAGAGACATCTTCAATTAGAACAAAGCCAAAGACATAAAAGGTCAAAGATATAGCCCATCTGGAGGGATCTGCCAAATCTCTGGATTCTAGCAAGGTCCCAAGTGTCTGGGGATCTTTGCTGTGTGTGGTTGCTGTGTGTCAGTGATTGCTTCCCAGTGGAAGCTGGAGTGCGCCTGTTCCAACACTTCTCTCTGTGCTGTTCATTACCATGAAGTTACCTGTTCCTCCCATTAAAGTTCAGATGCACTACTGTAATATAAGACCTATGTTGTAACAAGTTATAAACGGTTTATAAAATAATGTCACTCTAGACTTAATTTGTTATAGAGAAAATGTTTGCATTAAATTTATTAATATAATTAATCCAAGTGCCTACAACCCAAACTTTTAAAGCTCCTAAGTGTTTCATCCTTTTAGCGGTCTTGTTTGCATTTCTGAAGCATACCTCTGTATGCTTTCTCTATCCTGAACTGTAAAGTCAGATGCTGTTTCACAAGATCTAAGATTTAAGAGCCAAGATAGATAATGCAGAGAAACAACTCCCCCTCCTTCCTCAGAGACAGCAAAAGGAAAGTCATATGTCCTTGTATGGAAACTCTTCATCTTAAGAGAATGAATTCTTTACCTCCAACCCTCCACACACTATTTCTTTCTTTCTTATTGATTGATTGATTGATTGATTGTCTCCTTAGATGAAGTAATGTGTGTTCTGAACCAAGGGCAATTGACCTTATTACTATAATTATTTTCTCCCCTTCTTTGCTTTCTACATTTTTTCAGTCATGAATGTCTCTGCTCTTGTGGAGAGGCTCTTTTCCCATGTCAGAGTAACTAGAATTGATGGTGACTTCTATCTCTGTTCAGAAGGAGGTCACATTGCAAATAAGTGTCCCAGAGCCACGATCTGCCCAAATCAACTCAGATACTGAATTCTATCGAATCCACCTTCTAGTTCCTTTGATTATAGTTCAAACACCTGCATGTTTGGAAAAATACCTAGGCATTTCTTTTCTTTTCTTTCCTTTTCTTTTCTTTTTTTTAATTTTCGAGACAGGGTTTCTCTGTGTAGCCGTGGCTGTCCTGGAACTCAGGACCAGGCAGGCCTCGAACTCAGAAATCCTCCTGCCTCTGCCTCCCAAGTGCTGGGATTACAGGCATGTGCCGCCACCGCCCGGCGGCATTTGTTTTCAGTAAGGAAGACCTAGAGCCATGTGATGAAACTGAGAAACTGCACAAACTAATGGATAATTGCATTTCTCCATGCTTTCTGAGCAATCAACCACAAATAAGGAATTTTAAAATTAAACTATTCTTTCTTATTGTTTCTAAAAAGTATTTATTTTATTTTTATTGGTGTTTTGTCTGTCTGTATGTGTGAGGGAGTTACAAACAATTCTGAGCTGCCATGTAGGAGCTGGGAATTGAGCCTGGGTCTTCTGGAAGAGCAGACAATGCAATTTCCCCAGCCCCCAAATTCTATCCCTTACTTTCTACTGGGTATTCGGTCACTTTTGTTTAGTGCACTCTTTTGGTTTTTGAATGCCTATTATTGAATTCTCCATAGGGGACCCATATGACACTTACATGCTGCAAACTCTTCTTGGTGTGGAGATGTATCTCATCTCTTATATGCCGGTTTCAGAACACTGTCAGGAAGTGTGTCCCCTAACATTTACTAGGCCTGTTTCCTGCAGAACTCTATATGCAAGTTTTCCAGGCCCTGGCAGTGTAATGGTGAAAGGCAGAGAGAGCGGGCCTGTGAAATTGATCCACAGGTGAGTACAAGAGTTAGTCTAAGAGTCTATGTAATTTGTGATATCATATATGACACTCTAAGCATTGTGTGGCAATGATGATACTTTTGAGGAGGGATTAAAGGTCCTGGTTGTTGTAAATAAACTTACATCCACGGTTAGTTGCCAGTTGTTGGTCTGAATGGTTGTGGCTCAAGCAATATTTTCTAATTTCTTTAAGTTGCTTTTGAAAAGATGCAGCATATAAACAAGTTAAAATAAACTTGAAGGTTTTCTTTTCTCTAGGGTTTTAATGCTAAATGTAGGGCTCTAGCAAATGAATTTTTTCCCATTTATTTCATGATAAAAAGCATACGTTTGAAGATTCGTGTAAGATCACTAAAATAATCAAAGGCCATCTAAGAACAAAATGAGAATTCCAAATTGCACAGGAAGTTAATCTCAGGCTTGTGACTGGGTACCATTTTCAACAGAAGTCTATCGAAGGTATTGTATTAAAAAGAAAACTATATGTAATGTTTTTAAAACTTTAAAAATATTTTTTAATGTAGATCAATGTGACCTCCCTAAAACATGAATAAATGATCAGAAATCATATAAAATTTCAGAAAACACTCAACATTGAAAAATGACAAAAGTAAGAGAGAGAGAGAGAGAGAGAGAGAGAGAGAGAGAGAGAGACTTTGAAAGCTCTCAGGATTAAAAAGCAGGGATGAGGCCTTGAGATTGAGCGCGGCAGTTAAGCGCTGCACTTGCAGAGGGCTGGAGTTCAGTCCCAGTATTCCAGTATGCACATCTGCTGAAGACCTCTGACAAACCCCTGGAAGTCCAGCTCCCTAAATTCTGACAACTTTTCCTGGCTTCCAAGGGACTTTTCACCAACAATGCCCCTCCCAAATACATAACACAACAAAATAAAAACAAATCATCTTTTGAAGTGGATTTAAATACCACGTGATGGATGAGGGCGGAAGCAACTGCTCTGTAGAACACACCCAGAAGCCGGGCGGCGGTGGCGCACGCCTGTAATCCCAGCACTTGGGAGGCAGAGGCAGGGAGATTTCTGAGTTCAAGGTCAGCCTGGTCTACAGAGTGAGTTCCAGGACAGCCAGGACTACATAGAGAAACCCTGTCTCGAAAAAACAAAAAAACAAAAAACAAACAAACAAACAAAAAACCAAAAGCAGACACCCAGAGATGACAACAGTGGAGAAAACCACCTGTAACACTGGAAGGCTCATAGCTCAGAGCACCAGAGATGGGCAAGTGTTGTGGATGTCATGTCGGTTTTTTAAACTGACTTATGTGAAGTAACACTGGCTCCTGCCATGTATGATATGGGCGACCACACAGCTTCCTGAGCATACAGGAAGAGCTTCTGTAACTTAGCAAAGTCCAAAGAAGCTCACACATGTATGGCAACTCCAAAACAAAGATTTCCAACATGCGGAATATATGAGTGTTGCATACACAGCCAATTTCTACTGCCTGGAATGCCAGTGAACTTCCTCTCATATCAGGGAGCTACTAGTCAATTTATCATTATTACTATTTATTATTTATTACCATGATTTTTTTTTATTGTTGTACTATAACAGTGTCTCCTCGTGTAGTCTGGCTTGCCTCATGGAAATCCCCCTGACTCTGACTTGTCAGTGCTAAGATTCAAGGTGCACACCACCACACCTAAACTCTTTTCATTATTTCTTAATTATAAAAAGGAACAAAGTATTTCTAGTAATTTGAGGAAAATCTGCACTGTGAATGAGAAAGACCGAGGGGCAAAAATTAATAACAAATAAGAACATAGAAGAATACAGCAATGCCATGCAGGAAACATACAACTAAGAAAATACAACATATTCATTTCATCAAAGACAAGGTAGAAACTGTGCTTTGCATTGTGAGGCAGGTCACCAGAAGAAGGGGAGTCATATGTAGTTCATATTTCCTAAGTGACTCTTATAAACCTTTGTAATGGAGGTCAGGAAAATAACAAGAGATTGAAGTTACAAACTGGGCATAATGATGATGCCTTTGATCCCAGCACCTGGAGGCAGAGGTAGGTGGGATAGACTGGTCTACAAAGTGTGTTCCAGGACAGCCAGGGCTACACAAACTTTGTGTCAAAATACCAGAGGTGTGTGGGAGAGGAGAGAGACTAAAGGTTTATATTATAAATTATTCTTCAATATTTTTAAGTTGTGTATATGCTTTACCTTAATACAATTAAAAATATTAAACATGCAAAGCATTATAAACAGGGAAATCTCCTCCCAAAGGAAAATGGTTGACTCCATTAGAAAGTCTGTCAAGCCACAAGAAAATCCACATAACTGACTAACCTGGGCTCACAGGGACTCACAGACTGATCTGACCATCAGACCCTGCATGAGTCTGACCAAGGCCTTCTGTGTATATATGTTGTCTTGGTCTCATGGAACTCCATCGGGGGAAGGGGGCTGTCTCTGACTCTTTTGTGTGCTTCTCAGAGTCTGTCCCTCCTGCTGGGAGCATGCATATGAGAGGAGATGCTGCCGAGTCCTCCTTGAGATGCCTTCTTTGGTAGCTATTCCTGGGAGGCCTGCTATTTTTGAAGAGAAAGTGGATTGGGGGAGAGATGAAGAGGTTTGGAGTGACTGGAAGGAGAGGAAGGAGAGGAAACTGCAGCCAGGATGTAATATATGAGAAAAAATTTAAAAGTTGATACAACAAAAGTCTACGTCTGATCGTGAACTAGTCTTCTACCACAGAGCTGCTTCAGCTGGCGAACATTTCTCCAAAGGCAGCACTTTCTGTGGAGCAAAAAGAATGTAAGTTTCCCTCTGAAATACAAAAGACTCTAGCTGCTTGGTTTCATATTGAATGTAACAGATAATTATCTCAAAATAACAGATTAGGAAAGCAGGATCAGGATGTTGGGCAAGCAGCACAGGGAGAACGGCCTAACCTAACTAAATGCTGGCCTTTTAGTCTTCAAATTAATCTCAATCAGATAGCAACCAGGATACCACTTAATAACATAGCCTATATCCCATGTAATAACAACATAATACTGTGTGTTAAGTATATATGTATAATAGTTATAAGACCAGAGAGTTAGAATTTCATTTATTCATTCATTCATTTATTGATTGATTGATTGATTGATTGATTGATTTGGAGGTACGGTGAACTTTATTGATGGTATTCAAGAGAATAGGGCATCCTAGGCACCTCCCATAATTGTGAGGGGCTGGGATGGAAACTGAGAGGGAGATGTTCAGTGTAGGGAGATAAATTGGGACAGGGCAAACTCCTCAGTCTCTCTTGCTCTCAGTGTCCTTGCTGGGGTGAGTAGTCCAGGGCTTCTTACTCCTTGGAGGCCATGTAGGCCATGTAGGCCACCACCCTGTCCCTGTAGCCTTATTCATTGTCATACCAGGAAATGAGCTTTACAGAGTTGTCATTAAGAGCAGTGCCAAACCCAGCATCAAAGATGGAAGAGTGGAAGTCACTGTTATAGTCATAGGAGACAACCTAGTCCTCAGTGTAGCCCAGGATGCCCTTTAGTGGTTCCCTCAGATGCCCGGTTCACACCACCAAGTACTGATGCCATCACACTTGTCAGCTTTCGTTGGGCAGCACGTCAGGTCCACGGCAGGCATATTGGGGACATGGAAGTCCATGCCACTGAACTTCCCGTTCAACTCTGGGATGACTCTAACCATAGCCTTGGTAGCGTAAGTACAGGCAGGGATGAAGCTCTGGGCAGGCCACAGCCATCACACCACAGCTTCCCAGAGGAGACAGCCACAGTCGTCTGTGTGTAATGATGGCATGGACTGTGACCATGCGATCACAAGTCCTTTCAGGAAGCCAAAGCTGTCAATAAAGACCTTGGCCGGGGGTGGGGGGTGATGGGGGTTGGTGGAGGGGTGGGGGGTGGTAGGGTGGTGGTGGGGTGGGGGGTGGGGGGGTGTCTAAGCTGTTGGTAATGAAGAAAGCATTTCTGATACTCTTAAGTGAGTTGTCATGGTTCATACCTATCATAAACATGGGGCATCAGCAGAGAGGGGGCAGAGATGATGACCCTTTGGCCTCACCCTTCAAGTGGGTGGGACCCAGCCTTTTCCACGGTGATAAAGACACCAGTAGACTCCACAACATAACAAGCACCAGCATTACCTTATTTGCTGTTGGTAGGGTCTCTGTCCTGGAAGAAGGCAATGACCTTCCCATTAATGACAAGCTGCCACTTCTCAGCCTTGACTGTGTGGTTGAAC
Source organism: Apodemus agrarius (assembly GCA_964023405.1). Lineage (NCBI taxonomy): Eukaryota > Metazoa > Chordata > Mammalia > Rodentia > Muridae > Apodemus > Apodemus agrarius. The sequence continues at coordinate 72,757,170 of OZ030020.1, read as the reverse complement.
TTGCCATAGCAAGGGTCATAAGGAAATATGCAGATAATGTGGTTGAGGTCAAGGAAGGGGTCATTAATGACAACAGCATCTACTTTGTCAGACATGGAAGAAGCCCTGGTAACCGGGCACCCAATTCAACCAAATCTGTGCACTCTAGCCATCAGCATCACGTCTCAGGGATAAGCTAGCATGGCCCAAGAAGATGGAGCTGTGTCTGGAATGGGGAGGGGCAGAGGCTGCCATCGACTACGCAAAGAGTCAAGGCTTAGAAAAGCTAGACTTTTCAAAAGCCTCTTTGTTAGTACGTGGGAAGTTATGGATGTGAACCCACCTTAGTTAACTCAGTGGCCCATGCCACCATGCGACACCATGTTGTTTTTCTCCTCCCTCCTGACTTCCCCCATTCCCCGTCTCCCTGTTAGCATTACAACTACTCTCTTTTGGTTATTAGAAGCCTTAGGTGATTTTCTGAATTTCACACTTCTTTCAACAAATTGTGTTGTCATCAGTTTAGCATTGAGCCCCATATCTGGATTCAAGATGCTTTCCTTGAGTCTAGACGCCATTATATTCAAGCCATCAGCATCATAGGATATATGGAGTTAAACTCTCTTGGCATTGGCTTCTTTCCTGTAAAGTGGTCCCAGTCCATGCCTCAGAAGGTACCCCACACACAAAGCCTAAAGACACAGTGTAGCTTTCTTAAATTCACTAGTTTAGTTTCCACTTCTCCCATTTTGCTCAGCTGAAAGAATTATGTGAATTTTATGATAGTGAACTGCTTAACAATCAAACCTAAAAATCAAACTCAAATCAAAATTAAAATTAAATCAAAATTAAACGTAAAAGTGCAGATTTGTTAACTCTAGTGTTTTATTGGATTCAATTTATATTTTCAACTTTGAGAACCCCTGTAACACAGAACCATGCTAGTAGTCATAAAACGGCGGTCGGTCTTCACCTATCCCCAGTCCACATAGCCGAGCAGACACACAGACACTTGGTGCCCTGGACATTTTCATTGTTAATTTGGTCCTTCCCTCAGTCACGTGTCCAGCATGCTTAGGGGAGTAAGACATTGCTGAGCCGCTGTTCTAATTGTAGCAGGCACAAGGCAGTCAACACAAGGCACTCAAAGTGCGGTTGGAGCATCTGTCTTGTGTAAATGCTAGGTGAGGTAAGACCCAGATCATAAGGTGCCTGGATTAGTCCATGTAGGCCAAGTCCCTTGTCACATGTCAACATTTAACAATTAAGGTTATGTTTTGGTGTAGCAGAATGGAGGAGGGTCTTCAGCAGTTTACTGTCCTTGTGCCTGCTTATGCAAAAAAGGAACGGGGTGGGGAGGAGGACTTGATAAGAGTGCTAAGTCTGCTGGCCCAGGTCTAATCACTCTACACCTTGTTCCAATTGAAACTATAACACAATCGCCTTCACTTGATGGAGCTCCTACCCACACTTGATCTGTCTGTGGCTTGTGCAGTCACTGATATTTCCAAGGGAAACCTTTTGATTATCAAAATGGAAATTAATTTCATAGACTGGGGACTGAATTGGGAGAAAACGTCCATTGTAATCTGCTGCGGATTCCAGAATATGTTACTTAAGGTAAATAAGCTTGGCCTGCCAGCATGGGCCTTGGTGGGGGCGGGGCCTGGGGAACAGAAGTGGCAACAGAAGTGAGACTGGTGAGACGAGGAAAGTGAGAAAAGATTCTGTTACTGTAGAAAAAGACAACCTCAAGGACATTATCAGAGCGCATATTTTCAATATAATTCTTGATTCTTATAATTGTCGAGGTGAACCAGCTGTCTCCTAAAGAAAGTTATAAAATTACCAAAGGGACTGATTCACCAACTTCAACAGCTAAAGGGAAAATTCAAGCTCTTTTAACACATGACATTCTTATAGATAACACATTTCCTGAGAACTTCATTTCCTCCAACTGAAAGTAGCAGTGTTGGAGAAGTTCACAAGCATTTGGTGCCCTTAAATTACTTTAAGAGCCAACCTTCTTATCTGTGCAAAGGGAAAGCTACCGGGAGAAACAATGCCCATCTCAATGAAGACTGAGGCGTGGACCTCTCACCTAAACTAGGGGCTTAGATATTTGCTCTGAAAACAGCTAAATAGCTGCAGACCAACTGCCTCTTCTCAGAATGTAAAACCTATGGACTGTTTGAACTAGATGGCATGTGGAGCTTGTCTGATCTGGTTTCTAATTTGTTCGGAGATGAAATAGTGCTCATGGGGATGAGGTGTCTGTCAGGTCACTAGGTATTTAGAGAGAACTTGGGATTCCAGATTTGAATCCCCTAATGTTCGCTTTAGTGGCTTTTGTGCTTTCCAAGGTGTTTAGAAAAGTGATTATACTCGTATCGAAGAGATCTAGAGTAAATGTAAGAGTGCTTAGGCCGCTGCTGTGCTTTGGTTCTGTGAATGTCCAGAGTACTGTGGAACGGTTCTTAGTCGTTCTGTGACATATAAGTAGACGTAAGTAAAGATACTGACATCTTACTTGTCTGTGCGGTGTTTTCATACACTCGTAAGTGACAGAGCATGGAGTGGTGCACTAGGAAGTCGTTGTGGAGAGCTAACATATAGAGAACTATTAGTGCTGATCACAAAAAATATTGCTAACTTTCTAGTATTAGTAACTTATTATTGTATGTAATTGCAAAGTTCAGTAAAATAAACTTTTTAAAACTTCCTAACTTTCAACGTGTGGATTTCATTTATTCATGCTCTTAAGTTAACAAATTGATGGTCTCTGGGAGATAAAAAAAAAAGTTGTGTAGCTCATCAGTAATATTTATTCTGATTTGCACACCAACATAGCGGGTGTTAAAAGGAAAAGGAAATTAAATTAAATTTAGACTTGCTTATTTCTACTGAATCAGAACACTTAATTACCATAAATATTATATATATATTTAAATATCCCTCACTTCTAATTCAATTTCGTAAAAAAAAAAAAAAAGAAAGTAGTCTATTTACTTTTTAAAACAACTTTTCCAGAAGAAAAAAAATTTATTATTTTCGGGGAAAATTATTTGGCAATGAAAATTTTTTTGAATTGGTAAATTTGTTAATAATCAAATGGTTTCGATTCATGTGTCACACACAAACGAGCAGAACAAATGGCTAATAAATTAGGTGCTGTTAAGAAAGGGTTTTTAAGATTGCCATCTGAGACACTTATGCAAAAAGACGCCCGGGGTGAGGCTGTGGCATCTGCCTGTGCTTGGGGGCAGTTCATCTGCGCTCTCTCCAGGCCCACACCCAGGTCCTCCAGCGGTCCCGGGTCCCGAGGAGGCTTGGTTACCTCCTCTGGAGGCTCTTTTGTTTTGAAAGAACAGAGGTGTGCGCCAGTCCGCTGCAGGAACTGTCCTCACTCCTGCACTCCTCCCCGCCTCCTTAGAAGGGAGTAGGTGTGGCTTTGACTTTAAACTTTGTCAGTGCGGCTGGCTTCTGGAAGGGGGTCATTGCAGAATTTCAGTTCTAGAAGGTGTCCGCCTGGCTTGAGGGGACTTCCACCTGCCCGTCTGGGTGTGCTCTCACTCTCTCTGTACGACCCCTTTCCAGTCCACCAACCTCACCCAGGGCCCTCAAGGTTCAACTTCTGGGCGGTTAACTTTGAGTACTACTCACTTCCCTAACCTGGATCCCTGAGGTCAAAGGGATTAAAGGCCGGTGGCTCCTTCCCCCACCCAACGACCACCTCCACCACCCCTACCCCTACCCCTACCCCCACGCACTCGGCCTGGGCCTTCTCTCAACCCCTTCTGCCAACTTTACTCTGTCTTATTCTGGACCAGTTCTCCTATGAGAGGTCGGGTGGAAAAATAAAAATCGCCTGGGTGCTGGGCACGCAGGCTTGGTTCGAAAGAAGAATGTGCCTAAATCCACCATTGGGCCTCAGTTCCTTCTGTTCCCGCTCTCACTCCATAATAGCACATTCAGACGGTGCGACCTCAGGAAAAAATGGGCGCCAAGTGACATCTCCAAATTGTCCTCTGGAGGCTATCACTTGGACTCTATTTTTTTTTTTTTTTTATCTTTTAGTTTTGCCTTCTCCCTTCTGTATGGACGAGTGCACCGTCGTGTTTCCCCCTTTCTCTCAATACACCGTCTTCACCTTTTTCTGCGCTTCTCTCTAAGCCTCACAAAGTGCTTCTTGCTTTCTCGACTCTCCGACTCTCCGCCAATGGTTGTCCACCTCCCCAGTACACCTTCCCTAACCAGCCAAGGGCCTGAAAAGACGAGCTCTCCCCACACCATTCCCCGGCTTTCCTGGCAAGACAGAGAGGGTCAGGAGACCGAGGTAGGGACGTGGTGACAGAGAGAAGCCAGGGAAAACCTGTCCCAAGCTCTGCCCAGATCTTTTTGGTATTTTAGAAACCTCAGACCCTTTTCTTCTGAGCTTTACACTTCTCTTCTGTTATGAAAACCTAAAAACCAGGCAGGCAAAGAGAGAGGGACCCTGAGGGAAAAAGAAACAAGAGACTCCCAGATTATGTATTTATTTTATGTAAAGAAACGTTACATATGTAATTTTAGATTTTCTTCCAAATTAGCGTTCTGAGGCTTTAGAAAACCTATTTTTAACAAGTTCTTCTCCCCTACGGTCTTGATTGCCTAAATTGCTTCTAATTGGGTGGCGCACATTACCGAAAACGAAGGACACATGACAAGCAGCCTTCATTCTTACGCAGATTTAGATAATGTGTCCAAATGAATATCTTTTCTGATAAGAAACTAGAACAACGGCAAGCGGGGCAGTTTTCTTCTGGGCTCGAGCAGTAGGTGGACAATCATGCAGGCCCTGCCAACCCACACATGTTAGAGGGTGTGCCTGCGATGTGCAGTACCAGCCTTCCTCCACCTCTAACGTGGCACACAAAGGGAACACACTTGTGTTCTGGTTGGCTTTGAAACAGCTTTTCATCCTCTTCAGCAAGTGTAAATGTTGTTTTTTTTTTTTAATTTTGTTGTTTTTTAGTTTCTTTTTCTTGGTAAGACACTTAAAAATATGTATGCCATCCCTTCGCTCAAGGCTTTGGCGGCCCTGAGAGCTGTGGGTGCGGGCGTGCTTGCTCTGACAGCAGCGGGCAAAGTCCACTGCCATACCGAAGGAAGCTGAGCTTTCCAGTGAGTCAAGCCAGTTGCTGGGGGTTTCTCCGGGTGAGAGTTTCTTGGACCACTGACAGGTGTGATCCTAACTTGAGTTTGCTGAGGGCAAGCGTCAGGGCTGAGGGCTGTTTGTCTTTTAAGATGCTTCTGCGGGCTGCGAGTTGGATTACCTTGCAGGCTGAGGGATTCCCCGAAGTTGTTTGAAACTGGTACGCGCCAACCATTGAACAAAGGGCAGTGGGCACTCATCTTACTGTCTGGCCAAATTGCACCTTCATTGTTCCATCTTCTCCGAAATAAGGCTGGCAGCGGATTATAAATAAAGTTATTCTTTTTTTAGGCCAGAGGAAATTCGCTGAGAGTCAATCTTCTTCCATGCGTCAACTTTACAGGCACCGTTATTTTATTTTATTTTTCCTGACATTCTTTGAGACTCCCTCTCCCTCAAAGACATGGAGAAGCACCTTCAGGCTACTTTAAATGGTGTCACAGAAGAAAGTCCTAAGTGAGGCGGAGAACCTTGGGGGGGAAATGCTTCTGTTGGTCGGTCGATCAAAGGGAACCCTCTCCTGGGCAGCCGCCTGCGGAGCTGGGCTGGGCAGGGCCTGGGCGGTGAAGGATCAGTTCAGTTCCACAGTCTGCTGTGGCCACGCTGTGCCCACGCTGTACCCATCAGCATAAGGAAATCTCGATGTTTGGAAAGCTCCTGCTCTAATAAAGGTCCACCACCAGACACCTTCGCAGTTTGCTCTGCCCCTTAGAATGTGTTATTTGACCCATAAAAGAAGATTTAGGCAGAAATTCTCTGTGGTGGTGGTCCCAGATAGTCCCAGCAACAGACGTGTGCGCCTCACCCCTGGTCACCACCACACCCTAACAAAAATTTCAGGCTGTCTTTGGAAGGTCTCCTCCTGTGCACTCGTCCCCCCTACTCGTTCCTTGACAGGAAAGAGGTGGTCCAAAGAAGTGTTTACCACGAACGAATAGTGTGGAGATCAAGAGGTTCGGGAACATGGAGAATTCTAGAGGCTCAATACGCTCCCTTGGACATAGGCAAAGCTTTTCTGAGGAGCTGTTAAAAAGCGGGGCTGAGGGGGCAGGGTGAGGACGACTTCAATGCTTCTACTTAAGAAATGTATGATGGTTCAAACTCGGTCTTTGGGACAGCAGAAAACAAACAAACACAGTTCCCACAGCTTCCACAGTTGTCAGGACACGAAATCGATAGTACAACAGTGTCAGGTGGAGCCTGTGACAGTCATGCAAAGATCTTCAGAAAGGGGCTTTCTGTGCCTTTCCTTTTTAGAAAGAGAAAGAGAAAAAGAAAGGACTGGGGAGAAGACAGACAGGGGGGAGAGGGAGAGCGCAGAGGAGAAAGGAAGAAGAGGGGGGTATTTAGCAAGTTAAGAGGTTAAATATTTGAACAGATTCGTAAATATATAGACAGCCCTTGCAATTTGGGATGTGTAATAATGCCTTTTGTGGTGCTGTCTGGCTGGGAGGGTAAGCAGAGGACCCTCCCTGCTACCTTTTTCACTGGGAAACCAACTGGAAAGCTCCTGGGTTCACAAAACAAAATCAGTTCCCCTCTTTTGGAGAAAGAGAAAACTGCTGTCTCTACTGTGCTTTCAAAAAGAAGAAGAATGGAAAACAAACCAAAAGAAAGCATAGCAAATAAACGTCTATTTTCTTAGGGATTTTTTTTTCAGGAGCATTTCAGAAAGCTATCTTCAGCCTGAAGTCATTTCAAAGTATTGTTTGAGCGAATATGTTACAGCACTCAATTATCTGAGATGCATCAATTATTTCTTTGAATCCAACTCACTTTTGTAACAAGAATGTATTGGTCTGGGTCTTAGAAACCCTTGGCGCTCTGACATGTTTCATAGCCGCCCGAATAGGGTGGGTTTCTTTTTCCGACAATTGCACTGAGCGCCGCTGATGGCATCTGTCCTCTGTGCCCATGGGCGGAGGACACAGGCTGTGGGTGTGTCCCGCCCACAGACGTGCGTGCCTGTGTGTGTGTGTGTGTGTGTGTGTGTGTGTTGTATTATACACGTATTCTCTAGTGTGTGCCTCAAATGGAGCCATTTTCCCCCTTTCAGCGCCCTGCGTGTATTAGCAATATGCAAATAGAATCATTCTGCTTGAGTATATTTTGGAGGGGGAGGGGATGAGCCCTTTAATTCTGCTCTAGTATTTCCTCTGCAATATTTTCACAGCGTGTGACTTCGCGTGAATGCCTTCTCTGAGGTGTGTGTTGTGTGTGTGTGTGTGTGTGTGTGTGTATGTGTGTGTGTTCTTGTGTGCTGGGGAAGATCATTGGCTCATCAGCGGGTGTGTGCCTCTGCGTGTGGGAAGCATGCAGACTCCGAGGACCTTGGGAGCAGCCCATGTTCTCTCCGGGTGCTCTGTCTGTATCTGCCCTGGTGTTTTGTGTTCTTGATGTGATTATGTGCGTTATTTACATATGTGCTTCCATTCTTTTGCCTTCGCGTAGTGCCTTTCTCTACAGTCCACATACATTCTTTTATCTTTTGGCAAAGTGTCTTTTTGTTCCTCGAAGACTATTTATTGATGTGATAATCTGAAATGAAAAGTGGTCTCCCATGAAGGAGATGGAAAAGAAAGGAGCGTTCATCTTTCTTAATAGACGGGGCAGTGCCAGTTGACTGGATCACAGGGTTTCTCCGCACTTTCTGCGTGAGTGTGCGTGTGGGGGTGGGGGCGGGGACGGCTGAGGAGGATGGAAAAAGACCCTTTAAGCAGAACAAAGATAGGACATCGCGCCTCCTTGCGTCCTGATTGCATACTGCATCTACCCGGGCCGTCCGGACTTTCAGAAATCAGAATTCAGAGATTTTTCTCCTTAAGCCATTCAAGGGCCGCCTCTCAGACCCAGCCCCCGGACCTCAGCCAATCACCGGACGCCATGCAAATCACCCCTTTCGCCCTCCAAACCCGCGGCCAGTTTAGCGGCAGCTTCTGCCGCCCCGCCCATCTTAGTCCTTCCCTTCCCTTCCCCCTTCCTCCTCCGCCTCCCACACAGCAGCTGCTTGGGAAGAAGGCAGTGCTGGGTGCTTCATACATATGCAGACAGATCTATCCCCCCCCCTCCACCCCTCCTCTCGCCCTCTCCTCCCGCCCAGCTTCGCCTCGCTCCCCAGCCCCTACCCCGCCGCCCACTGGTATCTCCCAGCCTCCTCGACGTGTGGTTCCCAGCTCTGGTCCTGGCAGCTGCTACCCACAAGGATGCCCAGGCGCTCCACAGGAGCCAGAGAGGGAGAGGGAGGAAACCTCTGCCTTTGAAATCCGCTCGAAGGTCAAGTTTGTGGTTTGCAGTGCGGGCGCCAGAGGCGTTGAAAATGCTCTGTTGAGTCTGCAGGAAGATGGGGCACGAAGCCTGGTCTGCCTTGGCTTTCTCCCACTAAACAGCAGATTAATTTCTCTGAAACACACAAAGTATGGGTCACGTCCAGAGGCAGGGTGATGATAGATGGTTCCTCGTGCCCACAGTCGCACTGCGTATTTGTCTTGCACATCAAGGTTCTTTAAGCCACAAAGCACTGGAGAGGAGATCAAAGGGCGCTGTATCTTCTTAGGAGCAGGAAGAGTGGGGAGTGCGGCTAGCGGTGCGAACAGTGGCTCTGGACCTGCTTGAGGTGGGCGGTTAAAAGGTAGCTACGGAAACGTGACCTGGGACCCACGGAAAGGAAAAAAAAAATTTTTCGAGAAGGCCAGTTTGCTACTGTTATGCATACGCAAACTGTGACCAAGGCCCTTCCGAGCCGCCCTAAACATTTTCAAGTTTTGAATACGGCGTGGAACAGATCTGGAGTCCTTTAAAAGTGGGGAAAAATACCACCGTGAAAACCGCGCTTGTAGAGTGCTTGGAGATCCTCTTAGGAGGAAGCCAAACCGTGGGGTGACCTTATTTTATATATCTACTTGAGCCCCGAAATACCTTCAGGATTTTCTAGAGGGAACTGCAGCAGTTTCCGCTCAAATCTTACTTACTGGAGAAGTGAGGAGGGCATAGCAAATTCTAAAGCCGCACTTTGTTAAGATTATTTACCGAACCTTTTTTATTTTTATTTTTATATATTTTAAATAGAGGTCGTTTTGTGTGCCGAGCACAGAGCAATATCTTGCAGACGAAGCGCTTCACGTGTCTGGCCGTTGTCAGGTACCACGGAAATTAGGAAAAGAAAGAGCACCCCAGAACGGGTTGTGCCCTTGAGCTGTTCCTGCACTAGCTGGATTGAAATATGTAGGTGGTGCTTCACAACCCAACAGGAAACAGTCCGGAGAGCCCTCAGACTGCAGTGAAACAGCGAGTTGGTACATTCCAATAGTGAAACACACGGCAGCAATTAAGAGTGAATGGACGATCTTGAAGGCAGTGCTGGATGAAAAAGCAAATCGCAAGAGGATGTGATATTAATGCAATGTTAATGTCTATTAACATAACACTGTAACAGACTACAAAAACACAGAAGTTGCATGATAGGGAGCATAAAATCGTGTCGGGGAATGGGGTGTGGAAACGAGGAAGGAGAGGACATGTTTTAGTCATAAAGATTCGAGCTCTGAGTAATGCTTATTCCTTTTAAAGAACTAGAATATGAGGAAACAGACTCATGGGAAGGCTTTATGGAAAAGTTAGTGATGATGCTAAATTTAAAACCTTGAATATGATAAGTAGATGGTGTCGGAATACTCAGAAGACAATTTTCCTGAATGGGGGAAAGAAAAGTGTAGCCCATGAGAAGCTTTTATATACTCTTGAATTAAAATTTCAATGTACATACAGTGAAAGCCACTCGTTAGGGGTGCTGAATTCTATAAGCTTTATGGATTCACAGGCAGGGAACGGTTGTGGAAGCAGGAAACAACAGCTCCCCAGTTCCTTTGCTGTCTTTATGGTAGATTCTTCTTTTACCCTTGACACCCAAGAGACCTTTGACTTTGGTTCCATCCCTACACTTCACCCTTTTCCTAATGCCATAGAAACAGAATCCTGTAGTGTTGCTGGTCTCATCCACAGCGGTGCTTTTCATGCAGTACACAGAGTTGCATCTTCCTCTGTGTGGCTGCTGTAGCAGCAGCTTTCCTCTCCTGTTTCAGTAATTCTTTTTTTCCATTGCATAGTTGTGCCAGACTATTTGATCTTTTTTTACCAGTAGAAGGGCATTTGAGTTCTGAATGGAGAGTTTCCTTTTTAAGTTTTATTATTATTATAACTGTTGTTGTTGTGCTCATATGAACCCATGAACATATGCTGGGGAGTGCATAAGCAGGAAGTCTTACATCAGCTTCGTGGGATCATGTCTCTCCTTAAACCTTTCCCTGGGTTCTGTCAGTTGAATTCATCTTGCCAGGTTTGTGCGGCAAGTGTCCTAACATGCTGAACTATCGCACCATTTCAGCACCCTACTGTATACATGCTTTTTAAATTTTAGGGACTGTTTCCCCCTCCCCACGTGTAATGTGGATTTCTTGTAAATAATTTCAATGTTATATGTGATAAATATGTTCAGACATTTCTGCCCAGATGCTCAGTTGATAAACTGGCATTAAATACAGTCTAATGTTGAAACCTACAGTCAAATGTATAAGAAGCCACACAGGGTCCCAGGCTTTTGTACAGGGGCGAGCAGAGAGATAAACCAGTATCCTGGTTGGAGATCAGCATCATTCCCTCGTCTGGGACTAGGCCTTATTGCCAAATGTTTCCCAAACCTTTATTGAAAGGTTGACTTTTGTCCTCAGGCTCAGATTGTACTGTACTTACTGATGGTTCCCACAGGTTCCATACAGGACAGACATATCACCAACAAAAGCCTTCTGAACACTCGGAGGGACTCACAGTGACGACATCCATCCCTGGTCTACTGCTCGGAAGGGTTTGGCTTCCTTTTGCTTATTTTTCCATGGTTCCCTGAGAATCTGACAGCTGGGTGGTTTAGATTGGGGGCTGAATTTGTCCATGGTTATTTAAATGTCTGCTTCAGAGTTCTAGAGTCAAATAGGGATGGATTCCTGTCTGCTAAGAGCTTCATGTGGATTTATTTTAAAGAGCTCTCATCTTCTCATGGCTTCTTATAAACTCATTTGTCTTGGAACAATATATTAGATGGCATGGGAAGCCGAGAATAAATACTGATGAACTGTTCTCCTGGGTGTGCTTCAGAGCGGGCTGGGGGACAAACCTAGCTGTGAAATGTGGCTAACACCAAAATTCAGGGTGTGCTGTGCTGTAATATAGTTTATCAGTCCAACGGGCCTTGGTTTTATTTTAGGATTGTATCCATTTGCTATCCATGGGCCTTGGACTGGCTTCCCCAGTCTTAGCTGTTAGTAGCATTTATGTCTTCTAACTGTTCAAGTACAGACATACTTAGAAAAGAAACACTGGGAGTTGACTGTGTAAATTCTTAAGTAAAGGTTATGAAGTCTATAAATCAAGAGATGTAAATGTCGCATTTTGACTTTAAGGTTCTAGGCCACCTTGGGAAAAAAAAGCCCACCTGTAGCATAATGCCATTGCTTACCAAAGAGCAGAAGAGTGCACACACCACTCTCTGTGATTTTAAGAGTCCTCCACTAAAAAACACTTTTTGTTTTTTGCTGTCACAAATTCCACTCATTACTCATGCCAAATGTTTTGGTCACGGCATCTACCATCTTCCAGACTAAGCTAACTGTAATATATCCAAACTAGTGCTTTCTAGTGTTAGTGATGGTTTTGAGAAAGTGCTGATTTCCCCACACAGGTTCATGTACAGCCCTTCATTCAAAAAGGTAATTTAGAATGACCCCCCCTTTTGTCCTTCATGCTGAGATTGTCTTTATAAGCACATCCAAGCTAAGTCACTCACCCAGAGACTGAGAACAGCTCTCCCATTAAGAGATCTGCTTCTCTCAAGAAGAAGGAAGACCAAAGTGTGGATACTTTGGTCCTTATTGGAAGGTGGATCAAAATACCAATGGCTCGCAGCCAATCAATAGACTGAGAATAGAGTCCCCAATGGAGTAGCTAGAGAAAGGACCCAAAGAGCTGAAGAGGTTTGCAGCCCTTCAGGAGGAACAATAATATATACCAACCAGTCCCCCTAGAGCTCCCAGGGATTAAACCACCAACCGAAGAGTACACATGGAGGGACCCATGGCTCCAGCTACATATGTACCAGAAGATGATCATTTCAGACATCAATGAGAGGAGACGACATTGGTCCTGTGAAGACTCTATTCCCCAGAATTGGGGAATGCAAGTCAGGAAATTGGGGGGGGCGGGTCAGCAGAGGGAGGTGGATGAGATAGGTGGTTTTCAGAGGGATAACTCAGAAAGGGGATACCAACTGAAATGTAAATAAAGCAAATATCTAATAAAAAAGAGATCTGCTTCTGCTATAAATGAGCTAGTAAGTCTTAGAACCAACACTTGATCCCTAATGAAAAACAAAAAGATTAAAAAAAAAAAAAAGCAGAAACATCTTTTCAGGGTCTACAATCATGGATTAAACATTTCTCTTCTAGGCAGTCTTTTAAAATGAGATTCTGTTCAAGAGTGTTACAGTAGCCTGATATAAATTGGTGGCTCTGGCTTTTTAAATTCCGGTTCCTTCTCCTGTAAAGTGGTATAAATGAGTGCCTTATCATCGCACTGGAATAATGACATCTCAGAGCCAGCACTGCATGCACAAGTGAGGACTGTCCCAGAATGGGCTTGACTCAGCACTACCTGACCAGGCTGCTTAATGCTGGGATGAATGCCACTGCCCCTAGGAATTACATGTAGAGGTGCCCAGAGCTTGTGTAAAGTTCTCGGTGCCATTTGAAAAAGGTACTTGGAGAAAAGATAGGCTGCTTTTTAATTTTAATGTTTTACTCATTGGTTTAAGTACATTTATGGTTTGCTTTGCAAAATGTCAACAGACATCCCAAGTGGATAACATTTAAAAGAGATTGAATTCCCTGTATTTACTCTAATATCATGTAAAAAATGTGGTCATCAAGGCCTACAGGTTCATTGGCTAAGAGCTCAGTCAAATGATTATTCAAAGCAACGAGCTGCCTCTTCTCTCTTTCTCTCACGTTTTCACTGACTAGGATTCCAGCAAGTGATAGCTGACAATTTTAAGCAGTTAGCATGGTTTCCAAATGGTGCTTCTAGCTACAAGGTGTTTAAAGGCTGCACTGAGGAGTTATCTGCCACCTGCTTCATTAAGAAAAAGTTTAAAGTAACACTGGGCAATTGAGTGTTATATACTCAATAATCAAGACACACATTATCCCATTTCCTGTAAATCCAAACACAATGCTATTATTCAGGTCAGTGTAACAATTATTATCTTCATACTGAAGTATAAATAAGATTAGACATATTTTAGGTAGAGATTGGGTGAATTAAAATGAGTGAAGTGCTTGGAGCAAACCCAAGAGGACGCTTCACATGCTTTAATTCATTTAGTCTGTACCTCATCCATAGCAGACAGATATTGTCATTCTTAGTAGGTGAAACTACAGAGCAATAAACTAATCTGCACAAAGTTAACCCCGAGTGGTAGAATTAGATAAGCATCCATCCTTCCAAAAGCCCCCGCCTAACCTCCACACCTTCCTGCTGATCAAGAACATGGGTCTCCTAGCACCTTGTCAAACTTTTCTACTTTGCACACGGTAGTGTTTTTTCTCATTTCTTTCATTTTATTTCATACAATTTTTTACAGTGTTTTATATATCTTTTCCATTATGTAATTTGAATCTTCTTAGTCTTGGGATGAGAGGACACTTCCTTCTATGCCTGCACTGTATCCTATGTCTTGAAATTGGTCAAACATAAGGAAAACTAGTTAAGATGCATTGAGTTGAATACAAATTATAAACTCTGAGAACAATATAAGCCTAACAATGTATTAATAGAATTTTGTCAATAAAGAATTAGTATCAGAAGGATTATATTTTTTCAAAACCTACTTTATTTAGGGTTCTTAAACTCTTCCACCCCTCTTCTAGCCCCACTGATCATAGGCAGGGGGAAAGAAGGTTAATAGGAAAAGGGTGTTGTGGACCTGTTTAGAAGTAGTTCCTTGGGGGCAACTTCACATTTTGTTGGCAGGATACCAGCAGTTCAATAGCAAATAACAAATGTAAATCAGTAGTGGCACAGGATACAGCAGAAACACCAAGGCTCTGCCTAACCCAAACTAGTAAGCAGAAGTGGCCATAATCTGCAGGAATAACACAAGAAGTTCTTTGGCAAGTTTCTCTCTACAAAGTGAAGACCAAGGAAGACCAGTGAAGGCCAATGAAGTATTGCACGGTATAGCAATGCAAAAGCATCTTCTCACTGCTTGTGGGGTTCCATATATATATATATATATATATATATATATATATATATATATAAACATCACACTCCTTCTCAAGTGTCTGTTTTCAGCAAAACATTTCATGTCCTCTGAAAAGTCAGCTTCCAGAAGAACATCACGTGACACAACTGAGTCATTAAATAAACCAGAATTTCCACTTCAGGAGACTGGTTAAACCAAATAGGGAGAAAGATGGGTTTCTCTTGTGGAGAAAAGCAAGAAAACAAAACCAGCAATTCTTCCTAGAGTTCTTTCTAGTGCCAGACACTATTCATGAATCAACCCATTTTTCCCTTACGACATGCTGGTATTATCTTCATTTATGACTGGCAGGTGGAGCACAGAGTTTATATGACCAACTCAAATCCAAAAGGAGAAGAGCAAATGCAATGAGCACTACCCAGGAGCCCCACTCTGGCCCAGGGACTGTGATATTTCTAGTTTGTTTTGATTCTTTTCAGATTTTGTTTGTTCTTGTTCTTTGTGATCTCCTCTATCTATATGTCTCTTCCTAGGTGGTGTTTGCATGCCACCATGAAGATCTCTCTCAGCCCCTTTATTCTGCCATAGCTTGGGTGTTTTGAGTCTTCCCTAAATATTCACGTGTTGAATATTCAGGTCCACTTAACATGCTGAGAAGGAGGAAACATAATTTGACTATGATGACCAGAGATGCATTCTTTAGAAGGTGATTAAGATTAGATAAATTCATCAGGTTGGTATTACAATATATATATATATATATATATATATATATATATATATATATATATATATATATCCCGGCAGCTAGGTTTCACGCTACCTGCCCCAATGTTCTGGGTTCCCAAATGAAAGACACACACTCAGCCTTTATATTTTGATATGCCTTAACCAGCTCAATGGCTGGGCCACTTCCTAACCTGCATGTGGTTAACCTCCTGCCGAGATAATTCCGACTAATTTCTATTCTACGTTCTACCTTGGCTGTCCTGGAGCAAGAGGGCTGCCCAACTCCTTCCCAACTCATCTCCTGGTTCCTTCGCGGCGGGGCGACCTTCCGTACCCCCCACTCTTCTCAGACATGGAGTTTCTACTCTCCTTCCTTCTCCCTGCTTCATGGATCTCCTTCCTCTTTCCTCTCTCTCCCAAGCCCAGGAATCCTAAATGCCCTGCCTCTGTTTACCACCATTGGATGCCGGCTTCTTTATTTACCTATCAGAACAAACTGGGGGCGCGGTCCCTCAGCTTTGGGGGACTTAATTAGCTGTCCTAATACAAGCAGCTACAATATCGAATCCCCATAACTGAACAGTTGGAACTTTGGAAGGATAGAGACCAAAAACATGCCTCCCAATCTCTTGACTTGTAATATTTTCTATCTTGTCAGGATTCCTCCAGCAAGAAAATATTTCCAGATGCAGTCCTTTAACTTTCCACCTTTAGAACTGTAAGCCACAATAAATTTATTTCTTCGTGAAGTTGCCTGACAAAAATGTTTCTTGATAGTAACAAATAAAAACAGATATATCCTTCTTATCTAGCATTCAAATGTGGCATATTGTTAATCGTTTATGTGGTTGTCTATACTACAGCCCACTTTACATTTTTATCATCATTTCAGCTTCCTTCCCAGTACCTTACTGTCTCTCTGGCTTGACTCATGTTCACTGCTTGGAATGTTGTCCCTCTCCTTTCTCCCTGGGGAATCACATTCATCCTACATAATAAAATTCAAATGCATTCCTGCCCGAAACTTTCCATAACCACACAGATAGAATTAATCACCTCATGAATACATACTTTATTTTTACCAGCAGCAACAACTAACATCTAGAGAATGTTTATATACTACAATACAGGTATCACTGATGAAGAAAATGAGAGTCAAAAGCTTTATAAGACTCCCTCAAGAATACTTGATCATACGAGTCTAGATAAACTTGATTCTCACACTCATAAACGGCCCCACTCTGCTTTGACTTCTTCTACTGGCCTACA
The DNA here is from genome assembly GCA_964023405.1 of Apodemus agrarius. Lineage (NCBI taxonomy): Eukaryota > Metazoa > Chordata > Mammalia > Rodentia > Muridae > Apodemus > Apodemus agrarius. Next base: position 72,740,692 of record OZ030020.1, on the reverse strand, counting down.
GAGTCCGCACGTTTTTAGCTGATAGCTACTGGGAAAGTGTGTTCTACATTCTTTTTTTTCTCTTCCTTCCTTCCTTCCTTCCTTCCTTCCTTCCTTCCTTCCTTCCTTCCTTCCTTCCTTTCTTTCTTTCTTTGGTTTTTTTTGGATTTGTTTCTTTCGAGACAGTGTTTCTCTGTATAGCCCGGGCTGTCCTGGAACTCACTCTGTAGACCAGGCTGGCCTCGAACTCAGAAATCCACCTGCCTCTGCCTCCCAGAGTGCTGGGATTACAGGCGTGTGCCACCACCGCCCGGCTACATCTTAATATGTAGCATAATATGTGAAATGCAAAAACAAATGAACGAACAAAACAAAAACAAAACAAAACAAAACCCCACCCCCCCCCACCTATGTGAACTCAGCAGAATGACTGAACGGGTACCACATAGTGCCTATTTCTTGGGCTGTGCATCCCTCACCCAGACTGTTGTATTCTACATCACAGGTCAACGATATACTACTTTACTGTATCCTCACACTTTATTGAGTTCTACAGTGGTTACTCATAAAACTGATCACCTTGACAACTGTTTTCTCTAGGAGTCCTAACTTGGCAGACATGACTGGGAAATGTCAGTCATGATGTATTCTGCAACCATAGGGATGCAAACACTGTCATCTGTTTTCAGTTTCTGAGTGGCATCAGAATTGGCTGAAATTTGATTTTTTTTCAATGGGAGTGAACTTCAATATCTTACTCTCAGAATGCTTCCTTCTCTCTTCAGAAGAACTCTAAAACTTCCCAGAAATCCTTTGCAGAAGGTCCTTTCCTTCTTTTGGAGGAAGTTTCCTTTAGCCCAGGACCCTGTCCCTCATGTTCACTGTGCTTTGGGACTGTTATCTGTCACCATGCTTTACTGCAGACTTGTATCCTGGAATGATCCTTCGAGTAAGAGTATTTTCCCCTCTATAACTCCTATCTTGGTGCTTATCCTTGCGTTTTACACACCATCATCTCCTTTTGCATGTTGTGCTGGAGAGCATCCTCTCTCAGAATCCACTGTCCTGAATTTGACCCCTGGGGATTCACCCCCAGGGGCCAGGCATCTTTCCTTTCCCTGGTCCTAAACAAAGGATCTATTCTCTTTTCTATTCTGGTAATTGAGCTTGTTATTGAAGCACCAGGACCATAAAAAAGTGATGTCTGCTTCCTTTCAGGATGTGGTGAGAGAAGCACCTCCCCTTCTTCCTGAAAATCCTTTCTCTGAAGGACGGAATGGGATACTTCATGATATCTTCATGTCAAAGTGGCCTAACAAAGCTCCACTAAGTCTTCAGCAAGTCCTTCTGTTGGGTAGTTCCTCACTGAGACGTCCTGTTCAAAATCAAAACCCAAACACCCAGGCATAGCTTAGCTGTGCATATAAGGGAGAGTTTCTCTCCAGCGTATCACTGTGCTGCCAGTGTCCAAGTGATTTTGAATTCTTCTGGTTTTTTAGAGCAACCAGCCCAATTGTCTTACTACTCCCAAAGAGAGCAAATATTTGTACTTACAAAAATAGATTTGATTTTGGAAAAAGCCCAGTGTTACTTGGCTTAGTGTTCTGAGTAAAATCAGTGTGAAAAGCTGAGTTTGTACCAAAAGAGGTAAAGCGATCAAGTAATGGCGTTGGTTTTGTGAGTTGTGCTGAGTCTAAAAAGGGATGTCCAACTACATCATCAGCAAGCTAGTCTTAGGTAGTAAGTGTGAATAGACTAAGAAAGACAAAACAAAACAAAAGCACAGGTATTACAGTATATCTGTGACAAGCCAGGCTTGCTCCTATTCTGTGTAGGCCAAACCAGCAGGGCATGCTCAAAGCTCTTGAAGATAGTATTTAGTGGCACACGAATGGTTCTCAAATGTGTTATGGCACAACTCTCAGTAGTTGTCAGTAAACTGGATCTGAGGGCAGTGATGTGCCTCAGGGGAGTCAGCATCTCACACTGCTCCTAGCTGTGGAGTCAGAGGCCCCCTGAGTGCTGAGGCCCTGCACCCTGGGAATAGCCTGACTAAGCAAGTTACATTGTGGTTTGCTGAATGAGCTATGCGTCACTTGTTTGTTTTTTAGCTTACTTCTGCTCATGTGCATATAAGCCTATCCTTAGAAGAAGTATGTTCATGGTTGAATAAGGAGCAGAACTCTGCACTGTCTCCCTTATACTGGGGGCCTTTTATTGTTGTTCAGAATATAACTGAAATTACTAAGGAGAAAATGATAGAGTAGTTTAAATGCCTAATGTAACTAATTATTACATGGTAGATATCACACAAGAAAGAGTAAAGGACATTTTGAGGTATTTGAAGTTATTTCTGATGTCAGTTTTTGAAACTGATGTAACAGAAGTTCTCATGTTAGCCAGCTAAAAACAAAATCCCATTTCACAGCTCAAATGTAAACAGCTAAGATGTAATCAGAGGACTAAATTTCACAGCCACAAAAACACAGCTGTGGAGCATAACTTTGGAGTGTAATATAGCCAAATAGCTTTGCATGCTAATGGTGGATATTACAAATAAAGATAAGAAAGGTTTTGTCAGACATTTTTACTGTCTAAATACTTTCATTAAGGTTACCTTTTAACTGAGAATTTTTCAAGCTATTTGCTGCATATGCACTTATTGAATGACTACTATGATTACAATTGTGTTGTTAAGTTAATCTAAGGAGACTCCTCAAGTCACACAAGTGAGGTAAGCTTTAAAAAATTGATTACATTCTAATTAATTAATTAATTAATTAATTGTGTGTGTGTGTGCGCGTGTGTCTGTGTGTTTGTACAAAGTGGGAGGTTAGAAGACAACTTTCAAGACTCAGTTTCCTCCTTCCATGATTTAAGTCCAGCGATCCAGTTAGGCCTAGCAGCAAGAACCTTTATCGAGCTGACCCTGGACTCAGTTATGAAGCTCCTGCTCAGTTCACATTCACAGGAATTCTCCCCTCTCTGCCACCTGGGTTGTTGTTGTTGTTGTTGTTGTTGTTGTTGTTGTTGTTTAAGTGGTTCTGTTGCCCTGGCCTGAATTTTGGAAACCCATAAATGCATAAGTATGTGTATATGTGCATGCACACATGTGTCTTTAGAGCAGGGACTTTTCTATGGATTAGGCTTTTGTCTTTTTACTGCAGTAAGGAATTAGGGAAGTAGTTTGGTGCCCCATCTAATTGTGTAGGACTAGTGAGCCCTTTATCTGTGGTGTGATTGAGAGTGTTACATCTACAGGATTACTAGTGTATATGTTGTTCTTTTCTTTTTGAATTATGTAATCACATTTTTGAGTTGTGATAATTTGGGTTGGAACCTAGGGGAACTGGCTGTTAAAACCTGTCTCCCATCTTATCATCTGTAAAATACGGTCCGTGAACTACAGATTTTAAAAGATTTCTTGTTACTTAGAAATTCAATTTTAAAAAATATGTGTTCTGTGTATGACTCTGTGTACATGTATATGTGTATGTGTGTGTATATATATGTTTGTATACATGTGTGTATATATGCATGTGTGTACACACACATGTGTGTCTGTGTGTGTATGTAGATGGTATATGTCTACACATGTATTTGCAAAGGGTGCCCATGGAGGGCAGAGGATGACTTTGGATCTTCTGATGCTAAAGTTGTGGGATGTTGTGAGTAGGTGCTGGGAACTGAACTTCTCTTAGCAGGAGAGTCTAACTGGTAAGCCGCCGTCTCCCCAGCTCCTGAAAATCTATTTTTAAAAAATTTTTATTGAAAATTTTTGTGAATTTTGCATCATGAATACCAGTCCCACTCATCTCCTATCCCCTTTATGTATCCTCAGCCCTTGCAACCTTCCCCCAAAAGAAAATAAGATAGAATAATAATAAATAATAATAAGCTCCATCCTGTTGTGGGAGCTGTAGTGTGTCACAGTGTCACACACTGGATCCTTTTGTCCACACATCTTTACTTGCAAATGTTCATTGCAATGAGTCATTGGTCTAAGGCCTCTGGCTTCTGCTGCACTCTTAATACTCAATCTCACCGGGACACCTCTCTGATATCCTGTTGTTGCCCTGTGTCATGGGGACCCTGCAGCTTTGGATCTGCAGGCCCAGCCCTTCCATGTACTCAAGTAGATCACTGATGAGGTAGATGTTGAAGTAGGCCACCTCAAATAGATGACATAGATTATCTGGGCCTGGAAAGCTAGCCTAGTTGGCCACTTTCCCAGCTTTCCTGTGCTGGCACCACCAGAATGAGCTCCAGCTAGCATACTCAATGCCTCAGGCAGTAAGGGAGCAGGGTCACCTCTCTTCTCCTGTCCTCAGGGCTGTCTCACCCATGCCTCAGCCACCAGGGCCAGCTCTACTGGGTTGTCAGGTGAGGTGCATGGCCCACTCTCCCAAGTAGTGCACCTGGTAAGGAGCAGGGCCAGCTCTTCCACTCTAATGACCTTGGGGTCAACTCTTTCACTTGCTACAGGGAGGAAGGGATGAGGGAGGTGGAGGACATCTCTCCCTTGTCCATGCCACCCCACAGAAGACAAATGGTGGGGCCAGCTTTCCCATGCTCACACCCTCAGGGCTGGCTCTCCTACTCCCCAGCCATCAGGGTCAGCTCTCCGGTGCTGCCCAGGCAAGGGGCAGCACCAGCTCAGCACAGTGCCTCACGCAACAGTCCAGACCAGGGACATCAGCATGGCCTTTGGTTGTAGCACTGGCCTGGGACACCAACACAGACCCCAGTCGCCATAGGACAATAGACTCAGACATGACCTTCAGCAGCACCATGAGCCTGGATGTCACCATGACCTCAGGTGGCAGCGCAGGGCACTAAGACCACCACAAGCCCCCACACAATCTCTGATGGCAGCCCAGACCACAGATATCTGCTTGACCTTTGGTGGTAACTTGGGCCACAGATGTGGACCCAGATGCATTTTGATTGGATGTAGTTTTCCGTAATGGCTTCCATCTATCACAAAGAGGTTTCCATTATAAGAGCAAACACTGCACTTGTCTGTGTGTATGAGGAAAACTGTTTATACATTTTTGTTAAGGATCGTGCTGGTTTTGTATATGAGTAGTTGTAGATTCTCTGCCAATAACTATAACTTCACTAGTTATTGATTAGTTATCTAGGTTTCCAATACTAGGCATGGTTACTACTAAAGGTATGTGCCACTACTAACTTAGGGTTTTCCTGCCATGCTGACTGTTGATGTGGTTCGTAGGTGTTGTAGCTGGATAGGGCTATTTGTTGCCTCTGTCTTTTAGGAACTCTTGTGGCATCTTCTGACACCACAGAAAGCAGTCCTCAGGGATGGTGCTTTCAGGTCAGCTCCAGCTCGGGAGGCTGGCCTTGTGTCTTAAGTACATGTGTCTTCAGGGATACCTTCCACCTCTGAGGGCCGACCAAGGGAAATGGGAGTCAGCTATATATGTTTGACGTTTCTCGTGCAACTCCAACCAACAACTCAAAAGGGCTTCGCATGTCTGGGTTTTTGTTAGGGGACACTTGGCTCTTGGAAGGAGCACTATTAGCCCAGATGAGAAAGGCTCATTAAACCTATATATGGAATTACATTCATTATAGTTTTTTTTAATTTTTATTTTCTATATTCTATGTTTACATTCCAAAGGCTTTCCCCTTTCCCAGTCCCCCCCACCATACGTCCCATAATTCATTACAGTTTTTAAAAATAGTTAATACTATGATTCCTTGCGGCTTTTCAGACATTTTATTATAAACCTGAAGAGATTCCTTGAACCCTGCTGTTCCTCTATTTCCCCTGCGTCCTGGCAATGATTAAGTTTACTTTTCTGGTTTCTGTAGTTACTCCAAGCTATGGGCTCACACCTGAGGATCTGGAGTTAGGAGCCTCCAGTAGGAGAGAGTGTGAGGTGCTCGTCTTCTGGGTCTGGGTCATTCACTCAAGATGACATTTTTAGTCCCGTTACTTTACCTGCACTGTTCATGACTTCCTTTTAAAAAGAAGACGAATAGTATTCCACAGTACACGTGGAACTACCCATTCCTCACTCAGAGGGCATTCAGCTTGTTCTCATTTCCTCCTCTCTATGGTAAATAGAGAAGCTATGAAGGCGGCTGAGCCAATATCTGCAGAGTAGAACGAGTCCTTTGGGAATACTCTAAGAAATGGCATTGCTGGGTCATATAGGATATTTACTTTTAGTTTTTGGATGATTATCCACATTGATTCTCACTGTGGGGGTGTCAGTGTGTAATCCCATCAACGGTGAATGAGAGCTCCCTTTCCCCCAAAGGCCCTTGAGCATGTGTTGTTAGTTGTTCCATTTATCTTCTATGCCCTTACGGCAGAAATAGGATGAAATCTCAGTTATATTCATTTGGATTTCCCTAATTGCTAGGAATTCCATACTTTTCAATACTTTTTTTCTTGAAGTTTTCACATATTTATACACTGGGTTTTAATCTTATCTACCCATTACCACCTCCCTCCTGTTCCCCCTAGCGGCCATCACCCTGCCTCCATCTCAACTTTAGTTCTCTTTTAAAAATTTGTATTTATCATCCTGTGAATCTAACTAATGTTGCTCATATGTCCATGGGTATGGGGCTGTCCACTGGGACATAGGCGATTACCAGTGACCTCAATCTTTCTTAGCATCAATCAAATGCCAGCAGCCACTGCATTAGTGGCAGGGCTTTGTGGGCTACTTCCCTACTCCTGCTGTAATGTTGACTAGCTGTATATTACGTAAGATCTTGTGCATGTTACTGGAGCTTTTGGGAGTTGATGAATCATCCACGCCATGCCCAGAAGTCAGCCTCTTACAGTTCTTATCCCTATCTTCTAGCTCACACTTCTTTCTGCATCTTACTTCACTATGCTTCTGTGGGGAGGTTGGTATAGGTGACCCATTCACAGCTGGAACTTATATTTATTTATGCTCAGCACTTGACAAGTTATGAGTCTCTGGATTAACTACTACCTACTGGGGAAGGAATTTTCTCTGGCATTGTATCTTAAAAGCACCTATAAAAATAAATATCCTCACATAGTTCTAGAACCTGCCATACAGGCTACTGAGGTGAGAAAAGACATTAGTGGTCATACTCATCCCTGAACCCTGCATGCTACAATTCTACCTATGTGGCAAGCTGCGCCCAGTGGTGTAATCATGGCATTGCAGCAATGTGGGTAACCAATGCTTTCTTTTCAATATAAGACCTTTTGAATATAAGTCACAGGTAGAACTTCAAGGACGGTACTGTAAACCTGATTGAAAGCCTATGACTGAGGAGTTTGTAGACTCTAGGGGGAACCAACTGATTTGTAAATGGCCATTCTGTCAAACTATCAACACTATCTGTGTGCGGGCATAAACACATATTTAGAAAGGAAGTGTTGTGTACCAGTGTCCTCCAGATTCAGACTTTCCTAATCGGAGAGTTACCATTCATAGGAAAGTGACAAGATGAATGAGACACCATTTCCAGGTTAGCTAAGCAGTAAATTGTCAGGAAAACTGACATTTTTTGGTGGAGCTGTCTACACATTAGCTAGGCAGCTGCAGAGATGTATCTTTCATGAGTCTATCAATAATACTGAGGTGGGCTTTTTGTGATGTAGATGCCTTTGAGTGACCCATGTTCCTGTAAGTAATGCCAATAAACTTATTAACTGACCAAGCTAGACTTGAGTGGAATAATTTCTTTTGTTTATCATTGCCATCCTGACTGGAATTCATAGTAATAATTAATAATATTAATTAACAGTCATTTGTTCATGTATCCCTGTCAGGCCTATCACAGCAATATTCTACTCCCTGGTTTCAATTTATGTCCTAGTTATGGTTTTTATTGATGTGAAGAGATACTATGACCATGGTAATTCATATAAAGGGAACATTTATTTGGGAAGCATGATGACAGACAGACATGGTGCTGGATAAGATGCTGAGAGTTCTATATCTGGAACAGCATTCAGGGGGAAGAAAGAGAAATTTGGTCTGGCTTGAACATTTGAAGCCTTAAAGCCAACTCCTACTGACACACTTCCTCTAACAAGTTCACAGTTCCTAATAGTGCCCCTCAATATGAGTATGGGGGCCATTTTCTTTCAAGTCACCATAATGACAGAAAATTTTGTTTTTTTACACAAGGAAAAATTTAACATCTCATTAATGTTGGTACCAATTAGAAGTCTCTAATTTCTCAGGGTAAAGTAGTACATGCCTATCTTTTTTGAATATTAAAAACTGTGTCTAGTGGAAATGTGCTTTTTATACTGTAATTTGGTATGTTTTCAGTTAACAGTGTTGTCATTGCTGGGACTGTGTTTCCCTGTGACCCAGGAGAAGGAAAATGATTACTCTCCTGCCTATCTCCAAATCTGGCTTGATCTCTAGCATACTTCCATTCCATACCCCACCCCCACCTCCACCTCTGAGAGGATTATGTTGAATCAATATGTTAGTGGTGATGAACTAAGAATACATAAGCATGGCTAAGTAGATAAATACAGCATGGTCAAAACAAACACTCCATAAAAATGTAATGATTTTCTCTGTATTTTTGAAAGTTCTTATGACATACTGCATGGGAAACAATATAGATTTGAATATATTTGCTAGGAGAAATTTATTTTTAACCATTTGCCCTTATTGATTCATTATGGATGAAAATCTAAAAGCCACAGGGATATACTAGAAGGTAATTAATTAAAAAATATAAAGGTCTTATTTTAACAGCTTATCATACCTACCACCAAATATTGTTAGATTTAAATTTTATCCTGTTTTTCTGTCTCTGCCAAATCTTGCTTGGCCATGACAGGGACAGTGTGACATGTTTCCTTTCCCTGGAAAAGAGCCATAAGAGGGTGGGCTTCCATGAATTTCAGTGGTTGCTGTGGGCATAAGGCTTCTTAGTAATAAAAAAAAGTATATTTTACTTTGTGTGCCTTCCTTGGGAAATATTTTCCCTACCAAAGTTATCAGGGAATGTTCTCTTTGCCAAGGTTAATGACTCCATGGTATTTAGAAACAACGGGAGTCCAGGTGTCAAGGGTATGTTTGTCTTAGCAAAATGGTAAGTGGTGAGACCTTCAGGACAACCCTCAAGGCTGTGGGAAAGAACTCTGAAACCATGAGTTCAAAAATATTTGCAAACTATGCAAAAAATAATGTATATAAGGAGCTTTACAGATCTAAAGGAACAGAGGCAGCTGCGCTATGAGCCAGCTTGTCAGAAAGATACTAAAGAAGGAGATAAGAAATTTGGTGGTTGGTGATCAGAGAGCAAGATACCACCCATATAAGTATTTTGTTTATGCTTACAAAGGCAGTCAGATTCCTGAGTTCAAGGTCATCCTGGGACAGAGGGAGTTTAAGTCCATGCCCAGGCACAGTAGGATTGGTAATTTCTGGATGGGGTCCCTTCCAGCTAGTTTATTTTTTGTGCTTAACAAAGGCAGGCAGATCTCTGAAGTTTTTAGTAATGTTAAAAAATGTGCTTGTTGTCTGTTTCTAAGAATCAAGGGGCTGGGGTAATGGAATGCTGACTCTTGGGATAATCTAATGGGAACCTGGGATAATGACTGAATGGGTATGTAAATAAGACTGGCCTTTTGATCTGCCAGAGATGAGTTATGCAGAGAAATTTTTCAGCAATAGTGAAAAAAAGGTTGTCTTAAGTAGGAGAGTGAGAGAGAGAGAGAGAGAGAGAGAGAGAGAGAGAGAGAGAGAGAGCGCTCAAAGCTGTTGTCTTAGTTAGGGTTTTACTGCTGTGAACAGACACCATGACCAATGCAAGTTTTATAAAAGACAACATTTAATTGGGGCTGGCTTACAGGCTCAGAGGTTCAGTCCATTGTCATCAAGGTAGAAACATGGCAGCATCCAGGCAGGCATGGTACAGGAGGAGCTGAGTTCTACATCTTCATCTGAAGGCTCCTAGTAGAAGACTAACTTCCAGGCAACTAGGGTGAAGGACTTAAGCCCACAGTGACACACCTACTCCAACAAGGCCACACCTCCTAATAGTGCCACTCCCTGGGAAAAGCATATACAAACCATCACAGCTGTCTTGAGCAGAACACATGAATGGACCCATGATTTGACTTTGTTTTGCTGTTCCCAGAAATTCCTGTCCAAGCTAAGTCTGGTCATTCCTTGGCATGTGTCTCTTTCTGTCTGTCCAGCTACCCATCTGTCTGTCTGTAGTCATCCTGTCTGGGCTTTTAGTGCTTTCCTTTCCCCACACACAGTAAGGATCCAATAAAATTTAGTTATTTTTGGCTCATGACTCGCTGAGTTCTTTTGTTTATAACCTTCTGCATGTTTAATATTTTTTCTGTGCCAAACACAAAAGTTTATATTTATGCATTGATTCTTTCATTATTCTGCTATACTAAAAATTAAAATTGAAAAAGCACTTGTTTTTGCTCTCATGCAAGTGGAATTTGTAGATTCTTTTTCCTCATAGATTGTGGTGATGTTGAATTTGACCCTCAGTTTGCAAGCGTGTGGCCAAAACATGGGGCCTATTCAACAAATGTGAGCTTCCTGTCTCCTGTGATTTTTTAACGAGCTCATGTAGCTCAGACTGCCCTTGAATTCTCTGTGTAGCAGAGGCCTGCCTTAAACTTCTGATTCCCCCTGCCTCCTCTTAACCATCTTCAACTTCTTTTTTATTCTCATGTTTTCTGTATTTATTTTGCTGTCATTTTGGAGAACTCATTTGTAGATAAAGCATAGTGCCAGCTGTCTTAGACAAACCCCACACCTCCTGAGCGCATACTGCATGAATGTAAGGCATTAGATCTCACCCTACATCTTTTCACATTTTCTTAAATGGACCTAATCCACAGCCGTACTCTTCACCTCCATTTAAAAACAAAATTTTATAATACAGACAGGTAAAATTCAATTGACCAAATTAATACATTCTGGGCTAGACTGTTACTCCTCCCAGGTGTTTCCACCCATATGCTTACATCCATTTATTTTATTTGCTAAGGTTAAAACCAAAATTACTTGTTATAAGTTGATGGTTCTTAGCTTTAGTTTGAAGGAACGTTTATAAACAAAGATGCCAGCCCACCCATGGAATCCTATCGATTTGACCTGTTCTACTTGTCCTGCACACATTGACCTTTGAGACTCATTCACACCATTCTGGAAATTTCTACCTTTCAACAGCATCGTTGCATTATTCTCTGATACCAGCTCTTTCTGGATAAAAGTAAAAGAAAAATAAGCCCAGGGTAGGTCAAGAGACAGGGAGTTACTTTTCTTTCCATCTCAAGAAGATCACAATGACTGGCTTCCATGTTTTTTTTCAAAAATTTTGTAAAGTCATGGCTCTAAACTGCCAGTCTTCCAACATTTCCTCTTGGACACAGTGTAGCAGTTGCTAAGGTCTTCATGGCTGGAAAGATACTGGACTATATATACCATGTTGCTTTGCTCAGCAAGGAAGAGAGACTTCCCCAGGAAACTGCCAAGACTTTCATTTTCAACTTATGAACCAGATTTGGCTCACTTACTTATGTCCTCATATAAGATAAGTATAGTGAACAGCTGCTGTTTCTAGTCTCTGTACTTGTTTAGTGAAAAGGAAGAAGACAGAAAATTCTCAGATAGTTTTCTGCCAAATGCACTCCTGCACAGTGGTATCCTCAAAGTAACTTCACTGGTAGTGAATGAAGCCAGTCTCGCTCTACCCCTTCTGTCCGGCTTACACCCTACTATCCATGGACCACTTAATGAGCCCACAAAAGACCCTTACATGCCTGTCTTTTCACATGCCACTTCCTCTTGGGTTCTTTTCCCCATGACTTCCCAGGGAATTCCAACACCAGCACCAATGCTCAGCTCTGAGGTTGCCCTCTTGTGAGGCTTTCCTTCAGCCCATCTGTCAGCTATAGTTTCTTTTCCATAGAACTTTTAGTATGCTGTAGAGGTTTACCAGTTGTGGATATACCATTTGAAGTCTGATTACTGATAAGACACAAATGTCTAATCCAAAGGCATCTACAACATTTCCGAGGTGCAATCCAAATCTCGTCTGCAGAAAAGCTGGCAGGCCAAACAGTGGATTTTTTTCAACATTGAGTGTGTCATGGAATGCTGAGGATTTAGGCTTCAGTGGAGCTTAACTGTTCTGTGTAACATAGGTAGTAACTTTTGTGATCTCTCATTAAAAGCTGCATTTCATTGTGAAAATGGCTATAAATTGAGAGATAAAACTCAAGATTAAGGTTGGAATTTTGTTGGAGGAGAAGCAGTGGAAAGAAGCAATTCTCCAGAAAATATAATTTATGAGATATTAAGGCACTTGGAAAAATACTTAAATATTCTTGAGATAATGATATAATTTTATTATATTTCTTATGTTTTACAATTATTTATGCACAGTGATTTGAAAACAGTAAGCTTGTAGAAGTCAGAAAGGAAATCATATTATGTGACTGTAGGGACAGGGAGCTGAGATGGACTTACTTCTCTATTTGTTCCCAAGGTAAGGGACTCAAGGGAAGATACTTGATAATGTGGGCCTTTTGATTTCCTAATGTGATGAGGAACACACCCATCTCACAGGTTATGCAGAGCTAATGAATGGAACAGTACCTGGGAACATGTCTTGAAAGTTGTTATACTATGGATGACTTAATGATTGCCATTATTTATACTCCTAAGCTATATTATGAGAGCAGAAACTCAGATTAAAATGTATTTAATGAGTGACAAAATGAATGAGTGGAAAGCTACTCTAATAGCACACTGGAAAATACAGCATATTTTAATAGCACACTAGAAAATGCAGCATATTCTAACATTCCAGAAAATATAGCATATTCTAGTAGCATACACGGAAAAACTACTTTATTTTCCAGAAGTGTTTCTCTGAGATTAAAGGAATTTATTTGCCTGTGTTACTACAACATGGAACCCAGTAAAAATTATTGTTAAGAATTAAGTATCAGTAGATGATATTGACTTTAATATGAAGCTGAATTTCTTCCCTAAATACATTGGCTGTTCATAAACTGCCGACACTACGTGTTCACTGTTTATGGCCCCTGTGGACTGCTTCACACGTTTCTCCACTTGTGGTTCCTCTGGGACTATCTATTATTTCATGGATCCATTATTATCTATAATTCTCTTTAAAAACCTAATAAAGTTTATGATAAGATGCCGTTCTGTGTCTTGTCTTCAAACATAACCTTTTGCTCGTCTTTCTTGAGTGTTGAGCTTTTTCAAGGGTCTGATGTTATTGGAATGCAGGCACACTTGAGAGTTAGGCTTGTGCTGCTTCATGATGAAGGCACACAGGACCACTTCACTGCTGGAAAGTGATTCAAGAACCATGGAAATGTACAAATAGTTTGACACTACCGTGGGACAACCAGAGTTGCCTTCACACAGGATAACTCGGAAGATATGGGTGCTCTTGCTAAGCTGGTGGAAACTATTATGACCAATTATAATGACAGATATGACCAGATCCACAACCACTGGGGAGGCAACATCCAGGGTCCTAAGTCTGTGGCTCCCACTGCCAAGCTAGGAAAGGCAAAGGCTAAAGAACTCGCCACTAAATTGGGTTAAATGTACACTGTTTTCTGTACATAAATATAATTATAAAATTATCTTTAAAATACTATATACACTGACATGATTGTGTGTACATTATGTGGTTTAGTTTATTCTAAGGTCAGCTATAATAAAATGAAAGTTTTCTTTTCTCTGTGCAGCATGCATTTTCCCAGGATTAATGATCTGCAGGTATTTAAATTAGTTATTGATATACTAGAACTGCATGCCAGAATGTTTCTTAGAAATTGCCTTAATCATTTATTACTATTAGAGCTTCTTTTTGTTACTTAATTTGGTTCTTATATTTTTAAAATTTAATGTGTGTGTGTGTGTGTGTGTGCGCGCGCGTGCGTGCGCACATACACTTGTAGGTATCTATACCACATGTATACAGGAGTCCACCTGGAACAGAAGGGAGAATCAGGTCCTGTGGGGATTGAGTTCAGGGAGTTGTAAGCACCCTGATGTGGCTGCTAAGAACCAAACTCAAGTCATCTACAAGAATAGTGCTCTTAGCTATCTTTTCAGCTCAAAGTTTTTGTCTTTCCTACAAGTAGCCAGTCAATGATGTTAAGTGAATGAAGTCACTCTTGTCCCCTTTCAGGGACCTTAAGCTTGTCTTACTTCTTACCATGTGTTTTATTCTCTTCAGAAGCAGGTGTGTTTCCTCTACTAGTCATTTTCTCAAATCCTTTTAGTTTGGATGTATGAATATCCTAGAACACATGACACATCAAAGACAGTTATAATGGTGTTGAGGATATTTGAGGAAACTGCTTATTTTTGTTTTTTGTTTTTTGTTTTTTAGAGACAGGGTTTCTCTGTATAGCCCCGATAGCCCTGGTTGCCTGGAACTCCCTCTGTAGATCAGGCTGATCTTGAACTCAAAAATCTGCCTGCCTCTGCCTCCCATGTGCTGAGATTAAAGGCATGCACCACCACTGCCCAGCGGAAACTGCTTTCAATCGAATGTCACTTCCCTTGGCTAAGTCTTGATAAGGGCATCTATAAGAGAGTGAATGCCCTTGTTCTTTTCCTGTTGCTGTGATAAATTATGCCGACAAATGCAACTTAGGAGAGAATGAGTTTACTCTAGCTCACAGATCAAGGGTACAATCCCTTTTGGGTCACAGGAGACTGAAGCAACTGGTCACATCACCTATAGAATCAGAAGCAATGAATGAATCCTATTTATTCAGGTCCTCTTACATAGTTCTAGAATGGTGACTCACACAGTGGGCAGATCTTTGCTACAGTTTAAGTCATGAGGCTTGTGGTTATCTTAAAACAAACATTGGTGGGTCTGGGTGACATAGAATAAATATGGCAGCAAGAGTTTGTCCCCTTGTCAATGAATGAAATGAAACCGGTCATTATAGGCATATCAATGGCCCTCATCTAATTCTAGATTTTTTTTTTTACATTAACAGTCAACACTAACAGTGTTAGGTGACAAAGATCAGAGCAACAACATAGGCAATGTCATATGATAAATAAGCTTTTGTATTTATCGTGGAACCTGGAATGTTGCCTCACAAGGAAAAAGAGGCTTTTTGGATATGGTTAAGCTGGAGAACTTGTGATTTCCAGAGGTTGTCCTGGGATATCCAGGTAAGCCCTGCATCTAATCAGAGAATGCCATAATGACAGGGTAGAATTTTAAAGCCAAAGGCAATGGAGTGACAAAACCAAGGAGATCTAGTTCAAATTTCTGATCATAAAGGAGCCATCAGATAGGCAGAAGACCATCTGATGATAAGCTGAGAATCGTCTGACAGGACAGAGTGTCTGGTAGGCAGAGGACTGTTTTAAACCCTGTTTAAGCCATGAGTCTTATGGTTATTTCTAAACAAATGATGGTGGTATAGCTCAGTGGTAGAGCATTTGACTGCAAAACAAATGATGGTGGGTCTGGCCGAGGTGGAATAAGTCTGGTAGCAAGAGCTTGTTGTCTTTCAAGTCAGGGCATCTCAGCAAGGACATTTTCAGTCCTCCTCCCTTGATTTTCTTGGGAAGCAGCCCCTCTCCCTGAGGTCATAATTTAAGATGAGGTCCCATGTGTAAGGAGTCCTAGGTAGATTTCATCTGGTAGTTTTTTTTTATAGTTTCTAAAGAAGCGTTAATTTTTTTTTAACTTTCTTTCTCAATATTTCTTGTTCATGATGTCACCTTCCTCCCAATCCTGAAAAATTACAATTTTGAAATATTTCTTGGAGAATAATAGAAAATGTTTATATTGGATTCTTCTAATGCAGCAAGAGGAGGAAAATGAACCAGGAACATTTCATGTTTCTATATGAAAACAAGTAAAACTTCTAGCCTGGCTATACCATCATATCTTGAAATTATGGAAGTCCAAAATTAATGCTGGAATTATTGAGTTGCAGTCTCAAGCCCCTGGTGATACAGACTCTGAACCTATAATAAGTAAGATTCTTTACCATGACAATGGCTCTGATAGTTTCTCTCTGAAATTTCTTGCCTGGCAAAAGCTAGCCATAGTCACATTTTATATCACCAAGATCCATAACATGAGTCATTGAAAGTCAGAAGTGAGTATTTTGTGAAAGCTGGAAAAGAGCCTTATCTAACCAATGACAATGACATAGTTTTCAAATAAAACTCCCTTCTGAGTTAGCAGCACCTATGACTAATTTAGGGTTATTTTGAATAAAAGTGGCAGAATAATCAAAACTCTATTAACCCAATTTGTTTAAATGGAAGTGGCATCTTATGCATATCTTAAACAGAATTTAAATGACAAGGAATAAAAAGTACAATTCTATTCAATCAAGGTGGCAGACCATACTCATTTATTAATAGGAGAAGCAGGAGGAGGTGGAGGAGGAGGAGGAGGAGGGGAAGGGGAAGGGGAAGAGGAAGAAGAAGAAGAAGAAGAAGAAGAAGAAGAAGAAGAAGAAGAAGAAGAAGAAGAAGTTGACGTCACCAACAAAGAATTCTAGTGATAGAGTTTGGCTTTGAACATACTTAGGACATGGGAAATAGTTTAATGGCAACAACAATAGATAAGTAATGCAAAATCTCTATTTATCCCCAACTTCTCATTGATATACATCTATTGGAACTACATAAATAAGTTTCATTTCGTCTTCTAGACTGTGGCCTATAGTGTTAACTCCTGAGAGCCCTCATCGTAACCGCAAGAGAATTCTGTCAATAGCTCACATACATCAAAATGATGCCAATTTGAAACTTTATTATTAGAAGCCATGGCTCTGGAATTATCTCTGTCAGAGCTGAGAGAGCCGCCACCCTTCCCAGCAGTGTCTTTTGCATCTCTGAACGTCCGTGTCATTGCATTTCTGGGACTTGAAGTAATGGTGTGACAATTGCCTGGCTCTCCCTCCTCTCTTCAATTCTGTCTCTAAGGGTCAGGATGACCTACAGTGTGACAAAATAAGCTAGTCATTCTGTGAAGCCAGGTGTCCTTTGAGAAGCTAAAAAAAGGGAATAACCGTGTCATGAAGTTATTAGTGTGCTATATATTATAAGCCATAAATGACAGCTCTGAGTGAGGCTGTCCTGCTTGAGGGCCTGCTAGTTTCTACTGGAGTCACTCCATAGGAGGCAGGAACCCACGCACAATCAAATATCTCTGTTTGGTAGGTGAGCAAGAATCTGTGGGCCTGGACATTAGAGCATCAATTAACAATAGAGACGGGTATACATTTCATGCCTCTTCGATGTGGGAGGCTGATTCTTTTTTGGATCATCTCTGCCAGGCCACTTAAAACTAAATGTCTTAAACTGATGACAAGTTTTGTGGATGCCGGCACTCACAACTGTAGCCATTACATACCACCAAGTCCTTTCCCCACATTTCCCAGAACATGAAAGACCAACAGTCGTAAAAGCAATCATTTCGAACAGGAATCAGATGAGCCCCCTCGTGTTGCTATTCATTGACACTATCAAAAGGCCACAGTTCCTAACTGCCCCCTTTGGTCACAGCCGAATTACCAAGTATTAGATGAACCTAAGTTGTCTTTTGTACCCTGACATTCTGTGCAGAGTGAGCATCTGACCCATTTTCTGACTGTTTTGCCATGTTCTCTGCATACCATCCAGGCAAGATAGCCCCTGTCTGCTGTCTCTTTTATCTCTAGCTCAAACCAGGTCACTGGGTGATTTATTGTGTTCCCTGGGGTCTGTGGCACAGACTCAGTGGCACTAAGGGATCTGATTTGGGGTGTGTTGAGGTGGGTGTTGGCTTTGCTGCTGCTGGCTCTTCAAAAATAGGGTATCTGAATATTGGTACATTCTTGCCTAAACCAGCATGCTTTTATTTTTTATTTCTTATTTTTATTTTTTTGCTATGTATGTCTTAGGAAAGCTGTTATAATTGTATAAATACTGTTTTAAAACTAAATAGACCATGATTAATACAATTTGGGGAGATTTCTTTTTTTTTTCCTTGAGTGTAATTTTTTTTTATTGGATATATTCTATATTTACAATTCATTTCCCTTTTTCTGGTTCCCCACCCCCAAGGGTCCCACATGCCTTTTTCCCTCCCCCTGCTCCCTCATCCACCCCCTCCCACCTCACTGTTCTTGGGGCGATTTCTTTAAAAACAATCCTGTTCAGTTACTCAGGTTCCTATTGGTCAGGATAGATTTTGTTAGCATTCTTTCTAAATTCCATCTTGCAGTTACCTGGCAACAGTCAGGTATGTTCCTCCCCACAGTTACCTGGCCCACTATAAAAGGGGCTGTTTGCCCCCTCCTCTCTCTTTTTCTCTCTTGCCTCTCTCTCTTGCCTCTCCCTCTTTCTCCCTCTCTCCCCTCCATTCCTTTCCCCACGTCTCCACGTGGTCATGACAGGCCTCTACTTCTCTACTCTCTCCCTCTCTCAGCCTTTCTCTGCCTCTACTGCCCTCTTAACTCCCCTCCCCAGGCCATAAATAATCTCTATTCTATACTAGACTGTTGTGTGGCTGGTCCTTCTGGGGGAAGGGATGCCTTGGGCATGGGCCTGCTGAGACACGCCCTTCCCCCATGCCTCACCTCACCCCCATAAAACATATACCTCTTTATCTTTTTAAAAACACATCAGATTTGGTTGCAATAACAAATACCCCCTCCCCATCCCGTTCCTCCACCCCTCCCATGCTCAATGCTCAAGCAAGATTTATTGGAGGTCTTCTTCTTCAGTCATCCAAGTTGTATATCACTGAAGCTCCATTATAAAATATGCTTCTGAGCTACTCAGATCCAGAGAAACCTGGAGTGGAGTGTGCACCAGATCACTAAGCTCCCACTGGGAGAGGCGCGAATCACCCAGCGATCACATTTAATTGAACAAAATAACTCTGCACTCAAGTCTGATTTGTAAGATAGAACAGGTGTGAGTGATTCTAATGAGCCAAGAGGCAGCCTTTGTCTTTTTTCTGCCAAATCATGTGGTAATGCTGTTATTTTCATGGAAACTTCCTAGAACATCCACTTCCTCCTCACAAATGCTTTCTCTACATGAATTCAGCTTTCCCAGTTAGTGAGGTCACTTCCTGTGGAATCATTCACAGTACAGCCTTCTCCTCTTCCTTTTCTTGTAAAAAGACTTTATTTTTACTTACTGTGCATGGGTGTCTGGCTAGGCTGTATACCTGATCATCACATGCATGAGGTGCCCATGGAGGCTGGGAGAGGGCATCTGATCTCTTGGAATTAAAATGTGCTGTGAGCTGCCATGTTGGTGCTGGAGCAGAACCTGGGTCCTTTG
Organism: Apodemus agrarius; assembly: GCA_964023405.1. Classification (NCBI taxonomy): domain Eukaryota; kingdom Metazoa; phylum Chordata; class Mammalia; order Rodentia; family Muridae; genus Apodemus; species Apodemus agrarius. The sequence continues at coordinate 72,721,376 of OZ030020.1, read as the reverse complement.
GAAAAGCAGCCAGTGCTCTCGATCACTACGCATCACACTGAGTCCCACACTTCCCTGTCATTAACATAAACATAGAGGACAAGGATGAAGAGAGGAGCATATCCATTCATCACTCTTGGTTATCTTCCTGGCTGTGGAAATTCCACATTGTTCTTCCTAACAGTTTCAGCTGCTCTCTTACTGTATCAGCTATGTGCTATTCTAAACTCTGCAATACATTTTTTTTTTTTTTTTTTTTGCTTACTCTATGAATTGGTCTGATCACTACCATGTCAGGGACTCTACAGATCCCTATCTTCTTGATGCCATCCACCCCCCATTTCATGACATACTTGCATCTTACCATCTACGCGTACTATCTCTGATTCCGAGCGTCCCGTTCCTCCACAATTTTTTTCCATGTCAATTGTAACGGCCTTGCTTTTCGTCTGCGAACTTCCTTTCCGTCCTCTCTCAATCAATTCAGCTTCCCATGGCTACCTGATTCAGTTGGGCCTTTCTTGTTCCTTAACACTTCCCAGTGACCTTGAACTTCCTTCCTGGGCGGAGCAGCATTGCCAGGGTATAGCAGTTGCTAGCATAGCAAGCTGGAGGGACTGAGCCTGCCACGGTCACCTTAGTGGAGCTGTTAGTTCTGCTCGGCACTTTTTATTTCCCTCCTGCTGACTCACTGCTCAGCCCACGCAGCAGTTTCTCCAAACATTTTTAACTCTCTTTAAGATTCAAGCTCTGTTCCAGATATGGCCCCAAAAAACCTTTCCAGTCTCATCTCTCCCAAAACTCTTTGCCTTATACATCCCAAACTCTGTGGTTGTGCCCCCTTTGATACATACCAATGAAAGTGTTACCTAATGCCTTTCTTAAAGAGAGCTTGGTTTGCTGTAAATGCCCATGCAATTTTCATTACTTTATATTGGACTTAGCAAATACTTCCTTATAGTTGTTTCACATAGCCTCTGTCTGGCCATAAATTTACAAGTCTTAGACTTGCTGATGTTGGCCTTGACTTTTTCATCCTCCTGCCTTTACCTCCTAAGATCTGGAATTATAGGTACATACCACAGCGCCTGGCTTTTTCCTTTCCTTTTAAGGATAGGTTTTCACTGTGTAGCTCAAGCTGACCTTGTACTCATGATCCTCTCGACTCAGTTTTCTGAGTGCTAAGGTTGTAGGTCTGTATAACCTACCACATTTTGCATCACTTTTGCTTTTGTGTTTTGCAAAAAAAATTTCAGCATATCAAGGAAATTAAGTTTATCTTAAGGAAATTTATGTTAGTATTGTACTAGGCTCAACTGTGTAGTATCAGTGAATCATAATAAGTTATAATTTAAATATTGAACAATTGTGTTGAGGATTACAATGTTACCATGAAAGCTGAAGATTGATGAGGAAATTCAGTTAAGGCAAAGGTGTCCGTGAACCTGTTAGTTGGGGCTTAAATAAATGTTAGGATTAAAAGAGTAAGGTGAAGACCTGAAGGAGAATAGAAAGTCTGCAGCTGGGGACTGAGACAGCCCATCTAACCAGAGAAGACAAATAGGGCCCCAGAAAACAGCAAAGCTAGCCTAGGCAGGCTCCAGCCAGCTCCTAGAGAGACCTTCCCTGAAGAGCCCCAGGAAGGCACTACTATCTTTTCTCTTACTAAACTCCTCGATTTTATTAGTAATCACACCTTCACACCTATTGCATCTAATATGTCTGATTGTAGCTGATTGCACTGTGGGTAGAAATGACTTCTCAGAAAACCTCGATTCCTGACCTACCAGAGTGCTGGCAAGAGGAAGGAGAAATGATAGTTTAGATCCTCGAGGGAGGCTTGGCTGTTGCTAGTGGGTTCAGTTAGTTTTCATGCTGGAGCTTGGTTTTTCCTCACTTCCCCTGCTTAAAGTCAACTTGGGATGCTTGCCTACCTGTACGTTAGTGTGAATTCTTCACCATCAGGGACATAACAGAAGATATTGCTGCTTTGGTTGGGATTGGATGGAAGTCAGGAGGAGGGATCTCAACATAACATTTTGGCCCATAATAAGCATCTTCCCTAAAATCTCCTTAAAATATCCCAGGGAATATCTTATGTTTAGAAGAAAATGTATTATTTTCTTTTTCCTTTTAAATACACACACACACACACACACACACACACACACACACATACCCCTCTCAGTTTGCTAGAGCTGCTGTAACAGAATGGCAAAGACATGTGCTCTGTGTCCTATAAACAAGATAAATTTATTTTTCACAGTTGTGGAGGCTGAAAATCCAACATCACAGTGTCTATAGGTGTTTGGTGTGATCATGTTTCTTGGTTCATAGATGGAAACCTTAAATGTGTTCTTACACGGGGCAATAGAGCCATTAATGATTGTTGTAGTATTATAACAATTATAACAATCAATCCCTAATACTGTCACCATGGAGATTAGTCTTTCAAAATATTAGTTGAGGGAGACAAGTATTTAGAATGCTATTTATCAATCTATCTATCTACCTATCTATCTGTCTGTCTGTCTGTCTCTATCCATTCATCTACTGAGTTATATGTACCATCATTTATTTGAACAGCATTAACTGATTAGCCTCATTGAATAAACCACAGTGAAACTGAGTGAGGGTTGGCTTGTTCTTGGCAGGGCGGTGTCAGCTTTAATTCCAGTGATGTGGAGTAAGGGGTGTCAAGCATTTCCAGTGAGCATGGGCTGCACGTCAAATTGAGATCAGCCTTGATTGCAGAGTAAGAAGTTGCCACAGCAACTATAAAATAACAAAATAAAATAATTATGCTTCATTTAAGTGGGTGTTTCCTGAATTCACTGTTGCTTAAACTTTTATTTTTGTGATAAAGAAATTAACATGGACTTTATAATCTTGACCAGTACTCACTGTATAAAGTGAAAGTATACTTAATTTTTTTCAAAGCCTACTTTTAATGATGATTCTTAAATGCTTTAACCTACCTGCTCACCCACCTCCCATCAGAGGCAGCGGAAAAGAAAGGATTCGGGTTGGTGGGGAGTAGACCTGTTTAGGAAGGTTCTTTGGAGCAACTCTCATCTGTGTTGTCTGGAAATCAGCAGCTCAGATCACAGGTTAGCAGTGACAGCCTGATCTAATTTTAAACACCTCACACATACACCAACAGACCAGGTTGGCAGAGTTGGGATAGCAAACACAAATCAGCAGCGGTGGCACTACCCAGCAGAGACAACCAGGTCTCAGCCTAAGCCTGAGTCAGCAGGAGGGACCAGAAGGAATGCCAGGAGAAGTTCTCCACTTTGCCTTCCTGTCGTTTGCAAAGCGACGGTCAGACAAGCCTTGAGGCCAACAAGTGTTACTCCATAAGCAAGCCTTGCTCAGCCTCTGTTACTGTCCATTGATTTCTATTTATACTTCCTCCAGACACCATGGGTCTGGCCTTGGTATGTCCTACCTCAGCAGTTTGTCTGTCTTAGCTAACACCACTCAGCTAATCAGCCCAAGTCCACGGAAGCAACAAGAAACTACAGCACACCACCAGAAGGTTTTCGGTGCATGTCTTTCTATGGAGTCCTGATAAATGGAGCTCAACTACGCAATGTAAGGCCGAGCAATACATGCCTATTGTTAACACAGAATCCTTCACCATGTGTCCGTTCATGTGCTTGCTTTAGCAGAACATATTTTCTCATGTGTCTGCTTCGGCTGGATGTCCCTTCACAAGTCTGCCTTAGCCTTTCACCTTTGTCTACTTTAGGAAAACATTCCTTCATGTGTTTGCCACAGCAAAACAACATCCAACACAACTGACTTTCTAAAGAACCCTAAAGTCTCCACTTCATATGTGTGTTTATACTGTGTGAAACAAATTAACAATCTTTTCATCTTCCAATATTGACTCTGCATTCACTAATAATTCCTTCACCTCCCTCCATCTGGCCTTGGTAACCACCGTTACATTTTCTAGTGCAACTTAGATATATCTTGCAAGTAAAGCAGTTGTTTTCCTGTGACTGGCTATTTAACTTAATATAATGCCATCAAAGCTTTCATCCATGTTTTAACATGTGATTTCCTTCCCATTTAAGGATAAATAACATTTTATTGAAGTCTAATGCTGCATTTGCTTGCCGATTCTCTTTTAATAGACTTTGATATTTAAAAAGATATCAACAAGTATTTTGTTTACTTAGATCTCAAACGTTGCCTCCTCCCACTCTCCACTGCAGAGTTCTCTCCATTTCCCTCCCACTAGCCTCTGAGCAGCTGCCCCCTCCAGGTTTCTCCCGACCCCAGGACACCAAATCTCCACAGGATTAGGTGCATCCTCTCCCACTGAGGCCAGACAAGGCAGCCCTCTGCTACACATGTGCCAGGGATCTCAGACCAGCACATATATGCTCTTTGGCTGGTGGCTGAGTCTCTGGGAGCTCCCTGTGGTCCAGGTTAGATGACACTGTTGGTCTTCCTGTGGAGTTGCCATTTCCTTGAGGGCCTTGAATCCTTCCTCTAACTTGTCAATAGGGGTTGCCACCCTTTGTCCAGTGTCTATGGGTATTTGTATCTGTCTCAGTCAGCAACTGGGTAGAGACTCTCAGAGGGCTGCTATGCTAGGCTGCTATCTGCAAGGACATAGAGCATCAGTAACAGTGTCAAGGATTGGTGCCTCTCCATGGAAAGGAGGACCCACGTGAGGATGCTTAAATCCTACTTTGAAGGGGGAACAACATAATCATGGAGGGAGAGGGAGGGAAGATCCTGGGTAGGATAAAGGAGGAGGGAAAGGAGGATCAGGTATTGAGGAGACAGGAGAGAGGCCTAGAGGGCTAGGAGAATGAATGGAAATCTTCAGCTTCCAAGGGTTGGGGTGTGGGATGAATGTTCCAGAGACTTGGGGTGGAGACACTCCTAGGGCTGAATGTGGGTGACCTTAGCTGAAATGTCCAACACTGGGGATATGGAATCTGAAGATACCATCCCTAGCAGTCAGACAGTGGAGGGATGGGGACACTACCTCACCCACAAAACTTATAATTGCTCCTTTCTAAAAAGAAATGCAGGGACATAAATGGTGCAGAGACTGAAGGAATGGCAGACATTGAAGTTTTATCTTCTTGGGTACTGTGAATGCTACTACTATGAATATAAGTATATACACATCTCTTCAAGACACTACTGCTCAAGCTTCTGTTTTTACTTAGTTTTAAAAATATTTATTTAATTTTAATTATGTGGATATGTATGTATCTTTATGTGGATATGTGCACACGAGGACAGATACTCCTGGTGGCTGAAAGAGACTATCAGATCCCTGAAGCTGGAGCCATAGGTGGTTGTAAGCCATCAGATGAGATTGCACGGGACGGGGGGGGGGAAGGGGAGGGGGGGGACTGAACTTGAGACCACTACAAGAGCAGTATGTGCATATAACTACTGATCTATCATTCCTACCCCTCCACTTTTTAATTCATGGTGATGTATATGCAGAGGTGGCATTGCTAGATTATATGGCTGTTTAATTTTTAATATTAAATTTTAAAATTATTTTATTTATTTACATTCTAAATGTTTTCCCCTTCCATGTCCTCCCTCCACGAGTTCTTCACCCATCTTCCTTCCCCTTTGCTTCTGAGAGTGTGCCCTCCAACTAGTCATGTTGGGCTCCTGTCTGTAAGCACAATACGGCATCAGTAACAGTGTTGGCATTTGGTGCCTGTGTATGGGATGGATCCCAAGTTGGGCTGTCTCTGGGTGGCCTTTCCTTCAGTCTCTGCTCCATTTTTGTCCCTACATTTCCTTTAGACAGAAACAATTCTGGGCCAACAATTTTGAAGATGCGTGGTGGACTCATGCCTCAAATGGGGGCCTTGCCTATCTACTGGAGATGGTCTCTTTAGGTTCCATCTCCCCACTGCAGAGCATTGTGGCTAAGGCCATTCTCCACTGTGTCCTGGGAACCTCTAAAATCCCAGATATCTGGGATGTTTTACAGGTTTCCCCCACCACCTACCCCATACAGCTGCATCTTTCTATTCATTGTCCTGTCTCTACCCGTGGGCCTCTGTAAGTGTGATTTGTATCACAGATATTCTGAATTTTTTGGCTAATATTTAATTATCAGTGAGTACATACCATGTATGACCTTTGGGGTCTGGGTTATCTCACTCAGGATGACATTTTCTAGTTCTGTCCATTTGCCTGCAAAATTCATGATGTCCTCATTTTTAACAGCTGAGTAGTATTCCATTGTGTAAAGGGACCACATTTTCTGTATCTATTCTTCAGCTGAGGAACATCTGGGTTGCTTCCAGCTTCTGCCTATTACAAATAAGGTTTGTATGAACATAATGGTGCATATGTCCTTGTGGTATGGTAGAACAGCTTTTGGGTATATTCCCAGGAGTGTTATAGCTGGGTCTTTAGGCAGAGCTATTTCCAATTTTCTGAGGAACTTCCAGAACTGAGGAACTTTTCAGAGTAGTTGTACGAGTTTGCAATCCTACCAGCAATGTAGGAGTGTTCCTCTTGTTGCACTTGAGTTTTTGATCATAGCCATTCTAAAATCTCCGAGTCATTTTGATTTGCATTTCCTGATAACTAAGGATGTTGAACATTTCTTTAAGTACTTCATGGCCATTCCAGATTCTTTAGTAGAGAATTCTCTATTAGTTCTGTACCACATTTTAAATTGGCTTTTATTTTTAAATTTTATAAGACTTTGCTATCTATATGCCCAGTCTTTCAATTTGTGTAAGGCTGGTATCACCACATACATACATAAATATATAGATTAATATGTGACATAAACTTCACAAATCAAAATATTCTATCTTTGTAGCCATAGTGACTGATTCATTTTGGATGTGTCTAGATTCAATTGCCATCACTGAGGAAGAAGTGTCTGCTTTCTTTTATGGTTGCTAATCTGGTAGGCCTATTTCTTCTGCTGATCATTCTTGTTACCATGTAGGGAGAATCCATCAGAAAACAGCCCACACAGAAAGAAAGAACCAGGGCTGGAAAAGCAATCAAGAGCAGATATAATTAAAAAGAGTTACTGTATTCATTTTCAGTGTTCTAAGCCAGCAAATTTACTTTCTTTACTTTAGTTAAATTAACTCCAGCTCCTTGCATATTCCCCTCTTAATCTAGTCTAGACTTTAACAATTGATATTTTGGCTATTTCAAATTTTTCTCTATCTACTTTCTCTTATAAACCTTTTGCTCCTTCATGTATTTTTAGATCATTTTAGCCTACCTACTTCATATCCATGGGGTTGGGGGCCCTTCACTAGATTCTTCCAAGTAACTATATAAGACATTTGTGGTCTGGGTGCCAGAGGGTTCCTGGCCTAAAGACTCTTTCCTCTACTGCTTTGATCACCTGCAAGTCGAAGGTCCCTATGGGTGGCCACCCTTCTCCTAAGGTGGGCCATTCAGAAGAGCAGAGTAACTAACTTGCTTTTCTTTACCACTACTGATAAGTTTTCTCCTCTTTCCCTAACTTCCTATGATTAACTAGGATGTTTAAAGGGTAGATTCAGTCTGTTCCAGGTACAAAAATAACATCAATCCAAGTCTAAGAACACAGAGAAAGAGAATCAACATACAGACAGTTCACCCCACCACAGGTGCAGAAACCGGGTTATAGTAAGACTCAGTTAGCTCCTGCTGATACTGTGTCTTGTCATTTCCAAAAGGAGTGGAGTTATCCTGGCTCACTCCGTGGGGGGTGGGGTGGGGGCTGAAGCATCCTCCAGACTGCCCATGGTCACGGTGTTAAGGCTTCTTTACCTGCAGCAATTGACAGCACCAGAGCAGAGGCTTTCAAGCCAACAATGTGCTCTTGAGACAAAAGTGAAGCAAAAGACGGAGAGAAATAAATACAAGTGTAGGAGCCAATTGCCAAGCTTGACCTTTTCCCCTCCAATCAGTCCAGTTGATGGTCATTTGGGGGGGGGGTTCCTTGAATCCCAGATGAGCCCCCAAATGTAAGACACCCCCCCACACCCCTCAGTCAGTGGTACTTCGAGATGCCCCTGAGTGAGACAATGAGATGCAGATTGATACAAAAACAAGAGCTTTATCATATCTACCTTCAATTAGTCCCTCAAAGTGAGTGACTTGAAAGCCACTATGAGTGGCTATTACAAGCAGTTTTTATACTTTTTGGGGCACAGGTTGCAGTTTAAACTTTTTGGTTAAGCATATTGACCTTTTGTTATGGTTTGTATATGCTTTTCCCTGGAAGTGACCTCATTAGGAGGTGTGGCCTTGTTGGAGTAGGTGTGTCACTGTGGGTGTGGGCTTAAAACCCTCCCCCTGGCTGGCTGGAAGTCAGTCTTCCACTAGCAGCCTTCAGTTGAAGAGGGAGAACTCTCAGCTCCTCCTGCACCATACCTGCCTGGATGCTGCCATGTTTCTGCCTTGATGACAATGGACTGAACCTCTGAGCCTGTAAGCCAACCCCAATTAAATGTTGTCTTTTATAAAACTTGCATTGGTCATGGTGTCTGTTCACAGCAGTAAAACCCTAACTAAGACAGAAGTTGGTACCAGGGACTGGGGTATTGCTGTGATAGGCCTGACCATGCTTTTGTTTGGAAGAATGTGGATTTTGGGACTTTGCATTTGGAAAGCCACGGAATGCTTTAAGTGGGGCTTAATGGGACAGCCTAGTAGGAATATGGAAGACAGTGGTGCTGAGGGTCATTTGAACTGTGTAGGCCTGATGGAGAACTTTAATATGTGGCTGAGAGACTCTTTTGGGGATGTTTTGGTGAAGAACATGGCTGCTTTTTGCCATTGCCTGAAGAAACTGCCTAGGGCTAAGGTAAAGAGATTTATATTAACTGCATCTGCAAAGGAAGTCTCAAAAAAGCCCAACAAAGACTTTGTTCTCTGGTTAAGTCTGATGAAGAGAATTTTGAACAAACATAGCAAGCTGAGAAAGGAAAGGTACAAAATATATAGTTTGAGTATTAAAGGAACTCCAGGAAGTGAAATGGAGCTGAATTCAAGGATATTGAATTAAAGGAGTGGTGACCTTGGGGCAAGATTCCACCCAGGTAACTTTAGGTCCAGGCATGGTAGTACAAGCCTTTAATCCCAGGAGGCAAAGATAAGCAGATCTCTGAGTTCAAGGCCAGCCTAGAACAGAGTAAATTCTAGGTGAAGAAAAACTTTAATCCAGGCTTGGTGGACCACACCTTTAATCCTAGTGCTTAGGAGACAGGCATGCAGATCTCTTGAGTTCAAGGTCAGTCTAAGGAGCAAGATTCAGGACAGCCAACTTAGGCAGTGAAGGAGCTGGGAAAAAGGAAGCTGGTGATAATGTAATAGAACAAGGTGGCCAATGTTCCAGCTCCTGCAAGCAGCAGAACTCAGCAGCTTCGGCCACGTGTCTCTGGCTTTATATTAAAAGGAAGGAGACTACTGGGACAATTGATGCTGGTTAGCTGGAGCTAAGAAATTAGTGGTGATTAAGAAAAGACCAGCATCACTGAGGTGAAATATAGGAAGTGTTTTCTGAGAGCACAAAGAAGCTGTATTTCAGAGATAGCCAAGTGTTCCTCATGCTGCAGCTGTACTTGGTAATGTGTAAGGATCATCCAGGTGGTACTGGTTTTGAAGGCACGAAGGCATCATGAAGAACAGCTGAGGCTTGGTACTGTGAGAGGCCATGAAAGGCCATTGGTGAAAGTGTACCCTCAGTTGTAATTGACAGCCCAGGACTGAAGGGGTCATGCAAAGGAGTTGAGGCTTGGTACTATGAAGAGAGCCTATGAGAGGCTTTGGTGAATTATAGTTGCAGTGGAAGACCCTAGCATATTGGAGATGCCAGTACCATGGGGTGACCACCAAGAACAGCAGTGGCAGTGGAGTGGATCAATCTGAACTTAGAGTGCTACAGAGGGCAGAACTGGAGAAGTGACACCAGCTCTTTGGAGATACACAGAAGATCATGTGTGGATCTCAGACATTGGAACAAGAAGCTGCCAGAGCCATAGGATGCCTGCTAAGGAAAGCTGCTAACAGGGAGTGGAACAAGCCCAGGGGAAAGAACCTTGTTGATGTCAACAGAGATGAAAAAGAAGTTGGACATCTGAAGACAGCTTTGCCATCAGACATGGAGATGCAGAGTTTGGACTTTTCCCAGCTGGTTTCTCATCTTGCTTGGAGGATTACAGTTAAATGATTGAATGAATCTCAGAAGAGACCTTGAACTTTGGACTTTTAACACTGTTGAGACTGCTATAGTCTACAGGGACTTTTGAAGTTGGGCTAAATGTATTTTGCATTATGCTATGTTTAAGTATGGCCCCCAAAGACTCATGTTTGAACAAGCCTATGGGGGCCAGGGAGTGGAATGTTATGGTTTGTATATGCTTTTCCCTGGAAGTGACCTCATTAGGAGGTGTGGCCTTGTTGGAGTAGGTGTGTCACTGTGGGTGTGGGCTTAAAACCCTCCCCCTGGCTGCCTGGAAGTCAGTCTTCCACTAGCAGCCTTCAGTTGAAGAGGGAGAACTCTCAGCTCCTCCTGCACCATACCTGCCTGGATGCTGCCATGTTTCTGCCTTGATGACAATGGACTGAACCTCTGAGCCTGTAAGCCAACCCCAATTAAATGTTGTCTTTTATAAAACTTGCATTGGTCATGGTGTCTGTTCACAGCAGTAAAACCCTAACTAAGACACCTTTAAAATCTATTGGCTAGCAAGCATGGGCAGATCATGAGATCATGACACACGTTTGAACTCTGGGACTTTCCAGAGAGTCAGGTGACCTTCACACATTCTATGTTTTTTCCTAAGATTGTTTCTGCTCCTTCCAAGAATTGTGGGTGGAGAGTGGAACTTGGCCCCAGGAGGGAGAGGGAAGCTGTGGGAGGGGGTGTAAGACTAGCAAGAGCTCTTAGGGTCCTTCACAACTGGTAAATAAACTGAAAGATGAAGGAAGAAGAAGGAAATGTCTACACAGACAGCAGGTATGCCTTTGAGCCTGTATATATGTACAGGGTCATTTATCAACAATGGGGACTCTTAACCTTGGAAGGCAAGATCATTTTTTTTTGTGTGTGTGTGTATTATTTTTATTCCTTTTTAAAAATTTTCTATATTCTTTGTTTACATTCCAAAGGCTTTCCCCTTTCCAGTCCCCCCCATATGTCCCATAAGTCCTCTTCTTCCCCACCCATTCCCCAATCACCTCCCCCCCACCATTTCTCTGTTCTGGTACTCTCCTACAAAACTGGATTTAGTCTTTTCTGGACCAGGGTCCTCTCCATCCTTTTTCTTGGAAATCTTTTGCTTAGCTAATTGTGCCTTGAGTATTCAGAGCTTCTGGGCTAATTAATATCCACTGATCAGTGATTGCAATTCATGTGTATTCTTTTGTGATTGGGTTAACTCACTTAGGATGATATTTTCTAGATCCAACCATTTGCCTGTGAATTGCATGAATTCATTATTTTTAATTGCTGAGTAGTATTCCATTGTATAAATATATCACATTTTCTGTATCCATTCCTCCGTTGAGGGACATCTGGGTTCTTTCCAGCTTCTGGCTATTATAAATAAGGCTGCTATGAACATAGTGGAGCATGTGTCTTTATTGCATGCAGGGGAATCCTCTGGGTATATGCCCAGGAGTGGTATGACAGGGTCCTCTGGAAGTGTCATGTCTAATTTTCTGAGGAACCGCCATACTGATTTCCAGAGCAGTTGTACCATCTTGCAATCCCACCAACAATGGAGGAGTGTTCCTCTTTCTCGGAAGGCAAGATCATTAAGAACAAACCAGAGATTGTTGCCCTACTACAGGCCCCTTTTAAACCAGCAAAAGTGAGTACAATCCATTGCCCTGGGCACCAGAAGGGTGAGGACCCCATATCTAGTGAGAACTGCCTGGCAGACCCCGTGGCAACGGAAGTAGTGATAAAAGAAATTAAGACTATGATCTTGACAAGCCACCACCCAGGAGAAGAGAGCCCAGACTGGAACTTGAGAAATGGCTGGCTACCACCTGGTCATACAGATCATGAGCTTAAGCTGATTAAAGGGTGTCCTACTGACTCTTTGGACAAAAGTGGATATTGGAAGACATTGGAGGGGAAAACCATCCTACCAGAACATCATACCTTTGAACTGCTCACACAAATGTGCAGATATACCCACCTTTGGTAGTAGAAAACTAGAACAGGTGATCAAATAGTCTGGTGTAATTATTTTAAATTTAGAAAAACTAGCAGATATGATAGCTAGAACTTGTGAAGCTTGTCAGAAGGTAAATGCCTATCCCTCTAAGGCACCATCAGGAAAAAGGCCAAGGGGCAATTGTCCTGGAATATTTTGGGAAGTTGAATTTACTGAAGTCAGACCAGGAAAATATGGGTATAAATACCTCCTAGTCATTGTAGATACTTTTTCTGGATGGGCAGAAGCCTACCCCACCAAGAGAGAAACTACACAGGTGGTCATGAAAAAGATACTAGAGGAGATACTGCCTCAATTTAAAATTCCTAAAACCATCAGCTCAGATAACAGGGTAGCCTTTCTTTCTCATGTAAGCCAGGGAGTGGTTAAGTTTCTGGGGACAGATTGGAAACTCCATTTTGCAGACCATCCCCAAAGTTTGGGGCAGGTAGAAAGGATGAATTGGACCCTGAAGGAGACTTTAACCAAATAGTCTGGCACAGAGTGGGTGGTGCTCTTTCCCTTGGCATTGTTTAGGGCCAAAAATACTCCCTATCATTTCAACCTAACTCCTTTTGAGATGCTGTATTGGACCCCCCACTCCCTTGACCCTGGATCTTGACCGCCCCCCAGTGACTTTTCAGGCTGACAAGGATCTTATGGCTCTATTGAAAACTTTCCAGGTTAGCCACCATGTTGTGTCTGGTATAATGCAGATACCACAGAGATTGCATCAAGTTGGAAACTGGGTATATGTTAAGAGGCATCAGGCTGAAAACTTGGAAGCAAAATGGAAAGGGCTGTTCCTGGTGTTGACCACTCTGACTGCTGTTAAAGTGGATGAAGTAATTGCCTGGGCTCATGTAACTCATGTCAGACCAGCACCTGCACCTGACACCGACTGGATAGCAGCCAGACGCCTGAGCAACCCCCTCAACTCAAGATCACCAGCCCTTCTGCAAGGCCAGAGAAACCATGAGATGGCTAGGGTGTATCTTCTGGCGCTGAGCCTCAGCATCCCCTACAATCCCCATAATGACGTGACAAGTGCTCTCAGCCACTGGGGATGTAGCTTGGTCCACTACAGAGGAACACTCACCTTAAATCTGGTGGCCAGACCTTGTCTTTGATCTCTGTAAATTAGCAGCGAGCCTTGACTCCTGGGATATCTGCACCCCAGAGACCCAGGAGTAGGGATTACCCAAATGTGGGGGACAAGGGACTTGTGAATATAAGCCCTGTCAGAAGCAGCCTTGGAGGGTGGGGCTTAGGGTGCAGACAACCGAAGTTGAGGAGTGTCCTGCGAGAGATCCCCCACATATTTGGTCCCTGAGATGGGAGAAGCTGGGAGCAGTGTGTGTGTGTGTGTGTGTGTGTGTGTGTGTGTGTGTGTGCAATCACTTTTTACCACCTGCCCCCTGCCCTCCTCCCATTTGGATGGTGGCCTTGTGCCTCAGGATTGGCCCCTTGTGTGTACTCTATTGCCTTCGACCAGTCCGCAGATTTCTGTGTACTGCCCCATTGATCCCAAGGCTTATTTACCATCTCTTCTAGATAGACAGGTCAGTACTTTCTATTGAAGAAGAAGGGAACCCTTCACGGTGCTCAGGGTGCCGTTGCCCTTGGGGTTAGTAGCAGCAGGAATGGCTACTGGTACCTCTTCATTGGTGCTACAAGGTCACCAATTCCAGAACCTCAGGGCCGCCGTAAATCTGGACATTGGGAGGATTGAAACATTCATCTCCCACCTACAGGAGTCTCTGGCCTCTGCCGGAAGTGGTCCTAAAGAATAGAAGAGGGTTAGATTTACTATTCCCCCAACAGGGAGGATCGTGCACTGCCCTCAGTGAAGAATGTTGTTTTTACATAGACCATTCAGGGGTAATTAAGGATTCCATGGCCAAGGTTAGGAAGGGCTAGCCAAATGACGGGGTGGGGGGGGAGGGAGGGAGGGAGGGAGGGAGGGAGGGAGAGAGAGAGAGAGAGAGAGAGAGAGAGAGAGAGAGAGAGAGAGAGAAGTTGTTTGAATCTTGGTTTAATTCCTCTGCGTGGATGACAACCCTAATCTTCACTTTATTGGGACCCATTTTTTTATTTTGCTGCTTGCGCTAACCTTTGGTCCTTGCATTATTAACAAGCTGAGAGTCGGGGTCTTACAGTTGCAACCTGGACTGCAAGCTTTCGACATTTGATTCTATAACTACGATTATTAGTTTTCATTTTGGATCTGAAGTGATCTCTTGAATGACTAATACGCTAGTAGCTGGTGAAACTAATCACTGAGAAATGGTTAGCAACCAAGGGCTCTAGCCTCATTCACTGAAGTAGTCGTAGTGCCGTGGTAACGCTGGTAGATGATGAAAAGGAGTGGGTGTGGGTGAGTTGGAGGAAGTAGGTCCCAAGGTTATGCTCTGCAGAGATATGACTTGTTCTGCCTCCCTCTGGTTTCTCTTCTGCTTCCTAGCTGCTCTACGGCTAGTAAGCTGGCTTCACCATGCCCTTCTACTGAGCTGGTCTGTCTTATTCAGGCTCAGGAACACAGAGCTAACGACCATAGACTGATACACTTAAAACTATGAGCGAAAGAGAACATTCTCCTTTTTGACCTGTTTCTCTGAGGTTAACTCTCAGTGATGACAATGCAGTTAACTTCATTTTTCACTTCTTGAAAAAAAACCCGTTTGCCCTACAATAAAGGGTCTCCCTCTATCCTGTATTTAAATGGAATTTTATTTCAGCTAATTAATGAGTTAATTTTAAGACAAGCTCTTGCTCTGTAGGCTGGTCTGGAGTTTGTTGTGTTGACCAAGCTGGCTGTGTCTCTGCAGTTCCCTACCTCTGCCTCTGTACCCTTAGCCACGGACCATCCAGCAGCATTTACATTGTTTTCAAAGAGTTTGCATGTCTGTCTCTTGATTTTAAAATTCTCGATAAGAAGTGACTGTTTTTATTGACTCAATTTTCTCTCTCTAGTGCCTAACAGAATGGACTGTGATATAATTACTCAACAGTAACCAATTAATGATATTTTTTACCACGTGAAAACTTGCTTTCAAAAACAGAACTCAACTGGCCCAAAAATGAGGTGCTTTTCTGAGAATAGTTTAGATTTTTATATTTGCCATTTGATCATTCCTTATTGTATACAAAGACTCAGCTTAAAGATGCATAGGAACATATATGGACTGATATTCATATATTTCTTGGAAGAACATCTAAAACCTGTCTAACTTATTTAGGTTATTGTTTTCAAATTTATTTTTCCAATTAATAAAATTCTGTTTCTTGTAGTTATTACTCCATGGGGTGCAAGCACAAAATTTAAAACTTCAATTAAAATACATAAAACAAAACAGCAGCAGTTAAAAATAACATATTTGAAAAAAACCCTGTTTAAAATGATTCCCTAATGAGGAAGAACAATTTAAAAAGATATACACACAGAAGAAGCTGTAGGGGAAAACGTTGGTGATTTAAGAATAATCATTGTACCATGAAAAGCAAATATGAATGTATACTTTTGTTACCTGGAGTGAACTGCCTACTTCTAGTTGTGTAGAAAGTCAATATTTATATCACCATAGAAGGCATCACTGAATCAAAATGTCACTGACAGCAGAAACATTGTAGATAAAACAGCAGTGGCAAGAGCTCTCAAGACCGAGTGTGAAGTCTAACCCAGAGAGAATGACATCTCTCCATCACAGTATAGAATTCTATCAGTGGTGAAATGCTGGCTGCCTTTGTCTTCAGTGCTTTGAAATAACCAGAGATTTTTTAGTGGGTGAGTGAATTGCTTGTTGAGTCAATGAAGAAAAATCTAACCAATGAGAGGAGAGATGCAAAGGCTGATGGTTACAGCTCCAGCAATTGATGATGACAGGTTTTTATCTAAATGTGTTCTTCTTACAGGGAAAAGTCTTATTAAAATGCCTTGAAACAAGTAGGTTTCGTGAGCTTCTGGATAGAATCTCCCAACTCTTCAGTAGAGGGGACGTTTGTTGAGAACCTGTTACCACACAAGACCTCATGAGGCAGTTATGTTAGCTGCCTGTAGGAATTTCCTACTCCAGTGGGTTAAAGGTGTGTGCATTCACTAAAGTGGAGTGAATATTACCTTATGTCTTCCTGAAGTGCAAGAAAAATAGAGAGAAAAGGGGTGAGACATATGGATTGAATAGTATGGGCAGAATTGGGCAGAGAACGGAATAAGACAGTTTTAGATGACAAAAATGGGTGAAAGGCAGAATTTGACCTGATTCTATGTGTTCACAGGATGTATTGGCAATGAGGAATGAGCCAGGTTTTGCTAAAGAAACCTAGAAAGTCTCATAACTTGGAGGCACACTTTATCATAAAAATAAGAATTAAGTTTTAAACAGGAGATACTGGCTCATGAAGTTTCACAACCATCAACTCAAACCTCTTGGTTCTCCTTTGCTTTTACATGCATAGCCCACTACAGTTAAAAAGGCATCAGGTTTATGTCCAATCAGAAAACAGAGCATGGTCTCTAGGCACTGAGCTCTCATACAATGCCTATCCTTGTTTGCCCACTAAAATAACATTTGGGCCCATTTTAGATCAAGTATATATATATATATATATATATATATATATATATATATATATATATGTGTGTGTGTGTGTGTGTGTGTGTGTGTGTGTGTGTGTGTGAGAGAGAGAGAGAGAGAGAGAGAGAGAGAGAGAGAGAAAGAGAGATTAAAGAACATTATTTGCATAGATGACAAGAAAACATTTTTTACAGATAATATACGCTTTTTTATTAGATATATTCTTTATTTACATTTCAAATGATTTCCCCTTTCCTGCCCCCCCAAAAATCCCATAACCCACCTCTCCTTCCCCTGTTCCCCAATCAACCCTCTCCTGCTTCCCTGTCCTGGTGTATCCTTACACTGCTGCATCAAGCCTTTCCAGGACAAGGGGACCTCTCCTTCCTTTCATGTCCAACAAGGCCATCCTCTGCTGCTTATGCATCTGGAGACATGGATAACACTATGTGTACTATCTGGTTGGTGATTTTGTCCCTGGGAGTTCTGGGAGTACTGGGTGGCTCATATTGTTCTTCCTCCTATGGCTCTGCAAACCCCTTCAGGTCCTTGGGTCTTTCTCTAGCTCCCCTATTGGGGACCCTGTGCTCAGTTCAATGGCTGGCTGAGGGTGTCCTCCTCTGTATTTGTCATGCACTAGCAGAGCCTCCCAGGTGACAGCTATATCCAGCTCCAGTCAGCAAGTACTTGTGGGCATCGAAAATAGTGTCTGGGTTTAGTAACTGTATATGGGATGGATCACTAGGTGGGGTAGTCTCCAGTTGGTCTTTCCCTCAGACTCTGCTTCACACTTTGTCTCTGTATCTCCTTCTGTGGGAATTTTGTTCCCCCTTCTAAGAAGGACCAGAGTATCCATATTTCTTTGTTTTTCCTTCTTCTTGGGCATCATTTGATATGTGACTTATTTCTTGGGTATTCCAAGCTTCTCAGCTATTATCAACTTATCAGTGAGTGCATACCATTTGTGTTCTTTTGTGATTGGGTTACCTCACTTAGGATGATATTTTCCAGTTCCACCCATTTGCCTAAGAATTTCATGAATTCATTGTTTTTGATAGCTGAGTAGTATTCCATTGTGTAATTATACAATATTTTCTGTATCCATTCCTCCATTGAGGGACATTTGGGTTCTTTCCAGCTTCTGGCTATTATTAAATAGGGCTTTTATGACATAGCAGAATGTGTGTCCTTATTACATGCTGGAGAATCCTCTGGGTATATGCCCAAGAGTAGTATAACAGGGTCCTCTCAGTTTTCTGAGGATCCACCAGACTGATTTCCAGAGTGGTTGTAACAGCTTGCAATCCTACTAGCAGTGGAAGAGTGTTCCTCTTTCTCCACATCCTCCCCAGTACCTGCTGTCTCCTGAGTTTTTGATCTTAGCCATTCTGACTGGTGTGAGATGAAAACTCATGGTTCTTTTGATATGCATTTCCCTGATGACTAAGGGTGTTGAATATTTCTTTAGGTGCTTCTCATCCATTTATTTTTCAAGTGAAAATTCTTTGTTTAGCTCTGTACCACATTTTTTATTTGGATTATTTGGCCCTCTGGAGTCTAATTGCTCTAGCTAGAAGTGTAAGCCAGTAAAGGGACTATGGAGATCAGCCTATAGGCTTTTCAAAAAGTAGAACCATTAAATGACTCAGCTATAGCACTCCTAAGCACTCCAATAGAAGGATTCTAAGACATTCTAAGACATACCAGAGATACTGCACATCGATTATCATTGGTGTTCCATTGTTAAGCAAGAAATGAAACCATCCTAGGTATCCATCAAGAGATAAATGGATATAGAAAAATGTGGTACATATACCTAACAGAATTTTATTCAGCCATGAAGAAAAATTAAAGCTGGCCAAAGTGATTCTAGAATGTGAGAGACAGAAGCAGGCAGATCTCTCTGAGTTCAAGGCCCATCTGGTCTATGTAGCAAGTTCAGGGCAGTCGGGGCTTCAGAGAGTGTTTAAAAAAGAAAAGGAGAAAGAGTAGGGGGTGAGGAAGAAGATGGAGGAGGAGCAGGTAGAGATTAAAGTTGGACATTTTCAGGAGAGTGGAAAGTATTGTGCTAAATGAAATAAACCAGATTCTGAAAACGTAATTTGTGGGTCATAGATTATAATTCATGGATGCATTTGTAGATTGTACATATATATGGGGTGGGTAATGAAGCAGGTGAGAGGGAGGGTAATGTCATACCTACCCCACTAGCACAACAGCTTTACTTTGGCTTTTTCAGGAATTTGCTGAGAACTTTCTATTGCGACCATCTTGTGGAGATTCACGCAAAGAAATCTGGTGATGTTTTGGTTTAGTTCATGGTAAAATGTGGAAGAGGCACTGTATGCCATACTGATGACTCTGGAATTTCTTTTGGTGGTTGTAGAAGTCTCTTACAAATGAACAAGAGGGATGGATTCTGATTTGAAAGAAGTGGGATGTTACGCTCAGTTGCTTTTTGAAGACACTGGTGTGCTGTTAGAGATGATGTTGCTCACTATTTATTGCATAACTGTGTGTTTATGAAGCAATTCTGTCTTATTTCATTACCCAAGAATGCATGCTGTGCTTGTGCCTTTTCTGTTCACAAAGAATAAACTTTATCTCTAGTACATGGCGATCATTCCAGGGACGGCGTGGGGGGACACAGTATATACAAGTCAGTGTCGTTGCCAGTAAAGCAGTAATAATATCATCTGTTTTTAAAGTGCTTTAGGGCCTTTGGAGGATGTAGGTATAAAGTTAAAAAGAAAACTCAAGATGAATGATGCTTATATGGTGATGGCTTGATAATGTGTTTCAGAGGGACAGGTGAACTGCGATGTATGAGAAAAATGAATGCTACTACTTAATGGCACAAGCTGTCCAAGTTTAATCATTTTAAAGAGTGTCTCTCCTTCTTAGCAGTGCTGAAAACAAAGGCATAGTGACTCTACAAACAGAAAAAGATGGCTCCCAGCATGATTTTTATGGCACTGGAAGTACTTTCCTCTTATCTGACATTCGATCATCCCTGAAGGTCTGTATTGTCTTGAAGCATTTGTAGACGCCTTCTCTTATGGCCTTGCTCAGAGAATAGCTCCTCTTAATTGTCACAGCAGCGCTCTATGCTAGTGTTGGAAAACTTTGTCAACACACACTGCTATTCCTATACTTAGGTGTAGAGTGGCAGAAACAGTCCAAGCATCTTAAGAGAATTCTTCTGGTTTTCAGCTCATTGTGTGATCTCATTTCATGGTGCTTTATTTTTGAAACAGGATCTCCTGTACCCCACCTTGACCTGTTATTTATCCGAGGCTGGTTTTGAACTCCTGATCCTGTCTCTAACTCCTGAGTTCTAGGATCTGTGGCATGCCTGACTTTCTATCTTGGACTCAATTCCAACTTTTGGAAGTTTTACAAAATTGCTTTTCAGTACCTTTCACCTTGAAATAAAATTAATCTCAATTTCTTCCTCCATTCCATATTTTAAATTTCATTACAGTATGCTCAATTAATTTTAGTCACTTTAAAAATTAAGAGTATTATTTGAATCATTGTTTGCATCCAAAGTAATCCTAGGATAAATGAATAAGAGAATATGGAAGCAACTGTCTCTAGCTTGGGTTCCCATCAAAAGATGCTGCTAGAATGGAATAGGTCCTCTATCTGGGGTTTTGCTTTATATTTCTAAATGTAGCTCATGTTTCAGAGAATTAGGGCTGCACATCTCAATTTTAGTTCAGTGCAGGCACATAGAGCTGAACGTTAAACAAAATCAAAAGTATTTCTGGATAGAACAGAGGCAGCTTTTGAGGTACCCTGTCCCTAGTTTTCATCAAGGCCCACGGGATGCTTTCAGAATCAGAACGCGATGGAATGTTGACTCTGAGAAGTCCACCTTCCTGTCCTGAGCACAATATCAAAGTGAATGCAGCCTTTCTGTGAGCGCTCCCTCCCACGCTGGGCCACAGTGAATGACCATTATTAACCCCACCAATTCATGTCCAAGTGGCATCAATCATTTGGGTCCCACAATGTCCGACTGTAAATTATGACATTATCTCCAAGTAGGAAGGTGATAATAATAATAATCATAAAGAAGTTCCTGGCATGGCTCTAGCTGGCTGAGGACCTTGGCATGATCTGTCATATTTGTTCTTAACATGAAAGGCTTCGCTGTTCCCTCGCAGGCCCATACATCACCGGACCTGTCATAGGTTTCTGTAGGACCAGTTGACATAGCTCAGAACAGCAGCTGCAGGATGGCTTTGGGGAGCCTGACTCAAGAAAGAGTTGCTGGGGCACAGGGACCACAAGCATTCTGCCAGAGACTGACATCCTGTTGTGCTGCCCTGCCCCTGCCCTCAGTAAGTCACCACGAGGAGTAAACTGCTGTCACAGAGATGAAAGGCCCCCTTCCTCTGATCTCTCCACTACAAAATTACTTCAGTGCCACACTGTATTTTATGTCAATACCTATTTTATTTTTCAAAATTGAAAAAGATATAAGTACATTGTTCCCTGAATTCCTGATGTTCTGGGTAACCTAGCAACTGAGTATGCCACATAGCACACAACAGAACATTATCATGCATTCTGTTCAACTAACAAGCAAGCAGCACAGATTTCCCTTCCAGATGATTTAGGCTAAATTAACAGTTAATAGTTGCTATTAATATTAAAAATAATAATAACCTCCCTTTTTCATTTCTTGCAGCTAGATTTGTAGGAAATAATGCTTGGTTTTTATTGTGCATGTGGGAGAGTGTTTTCATTGAGCCTACATCTTGCAAGTGATTTGCATGGGATTTAGGTAGCCAGCAGCATGCTGCAGAGTGATAATCACATGAAACAGGAGAATATATTCAGGCCATTTGGAAACCATGCAAAATTCTCAAGTTCAAAATTGACTCACACTTGCCACCTCTGTGAAGATGCTGTCAGTAAGGGATTTAGGTGCGTGGCTCAAGCTGTTTAGCTAGGCTATCACTGTGGCTCGTCCTCTGAGAAGCCTGCCAGGCAGCCCTCTGGCCAGTGGCCCTACGGTTAAGAGTGTGGCCAGGACAAGATCTAGGGTCAGGGAGGAGTTCAAGGATGTCTGCCCTGAGAAAACCATGTATAAGGTCGTGACACAGAGCAAGGGCCAGAGGAAGAGTGGCAGAGGTTACAGGGAAGAGGAGAGAGAGAGCAAAAAGGGAAGCAGGACAGAACAAAGGAGCCAAACAAGAATCCTCTCTCGCAGACAAGGAGGGGAGCGCCAGACACACATCCCGTGAGGCAGGAGGTGGGAGGGAGGGCTGTGTCTGGAACTAGACAGGAGGCTCAGGAGTTGGAAGACCAGCATCGCAGCAGTCTTTTATGTATGAGTCTACTTGTTTTTCACTTTAGCTTGCCTTTGAAATCGACCCAGATATTTTTGTGTTTTGTGATACTGTCTCTTAGATCTCTCTCTCTCTCTCTCTCTCTCTCTCTCTCTCTCTCTCTCTCTCTCTCATTCACACACACACACACACAGACACACACACAGACACACACACACAGACACACACACAGACACACACACACACACACACACAGACACACAGACACACACACACACACACACACACACCACACACAACATTTTCATAAATGGCACCTTGTTACTAATTCACCTTTTTCACTCTTTCCTTTTCTGCCTTAAAAAGCAGCCAATTTAATTCGGTTGCTCCTTCCCTAAACCACCAGAACTTTAAGAAGCCTTTGTGACTTTCTTAGAACTCAGACCTCAGAAAGAACCCTTGAAAAGCCCCGCTGTTTCTTTCCTTAATAGTCACCTCAATATGAAGAACTAAGGCCCTTTGATTTTGAATACATCCTGCTGCTTAATAATCTACGAGTGAATTAGGCATTTTCATCTTTAGGCTGTTGCCAATAACATGATGGCTCTTGGTAATCTTGAGGAGAACAGCGTAATACTTTCTAATACCCTGAACTACCTGTTATATGAAGAATATATCAATATCTCACATAGATTAGATCAAATTCATCCACAAATGTCAACATAAAACTGGGTCTTTAAATGCAGCTGTTTCTTTTTAAACAAATTAAAAATAGATTTAAAAAGCACATTTTGCTTAGCAATAGACTTTGACACTTTACCTGTTTAGATTGCTGTGATGGTCAGGGTTGGCTCTTCACAGAGCTGATTTCTGAGTGTTCAAAGTCTATGCTGATTAAGTAGAAAACCATTTGGATGCACTCCTGGGGACCAGGGGACTGCCAGAGATCATTGCAGTCAGGCAGGGCATGGTGACACTCGACCACGGAGCTGAGACCATGAACACAATGCCTGAGCTGACTCCATAGTGGAATTATGATGGGAAACCGATCAATCTGAAAATCACTCAGTATTAGGATTTTGTAGATTAAAAACAACAGCAACAGCAATAGCAACAGTATTTCAGAAAGCAATACTTTGCTAGGATAATTTGTTGTTCAGTGAAAAATAGGATCAGTTGCTTTAAAATGGCCACATTAATGTATCTGTGTCCAAACACCTGTAAAAGCCAAACCACCCACAGGGAAAGTGTCCTTGTCAATGCCACAGTGGAGTGCCCTGTGCCTCCGAGGGTTGCTGAGGTGATGTGGTGGGAGGCTGAGAGGTGGCTGCTGGGGCAGGACCACAGAGAGGATGCCCCTCAGGCCTTTAAACGTGACCTGATAATTGTTCCAGGTATGCTCATTTTTACTTCGTAACACTTTATTTGTTCTTAAAAAAGTTAATTTTTTTCTTGCCTATAAAATGCTCTCTGGAAAAGCTTTGGTAGACTGGTAAACAATGAAAGGAAAAAAAATCCTGTTGCAGATTATGAAGACAACAAGCTGAACTGTTCATGGCTTTAGTGTATTCTAGAGAAAACCAGGGGCTAGCAAAGTACTGTCTTTATCCAGATAAATTGAGACCTTACTTTGATTTGCAGACAGCTGTGAATACACGGACATGTGTTTTAAGAATGACTTAAATATAATTTACACTATAGAATATGCACATTGCTAAATACTACAAAATCAAATCCTCCAGTTCTATATAATGGGTCCCAAGTGTTCCTCACCAGCTGAAAGCAGGAGGCTGTGGGTAAGTGATACGCCCAGCCAGCACATGACTAAGCCTTCAGTTAGCTCATGGTACAGGAGTCTCTGGCCATAGTGAGACTTTACATGTAGAACTTGGGGAGGCCTTTTGGGGGGAAGTTTGGCATGCAGAACTTGGGGATGCAGGGGTGAAGTAGGCTTAATATTTCAGGTCTGGGTCCTACTTCCTTCTTCCACAGACCTTTGCATTCTAGAAAGCAGTTCTCTTGGACTTTTTAGGGGTGGTAAGGTGTTAGAAACATTACTTAGAGCCATCTCAGTTGGTTACGTACACCTTAAAATAGACACCTGGAAATGGGCATCATTTAACCCAAAGAGATGCGTTATAATGTGAGAACGCTGCCATCCCTTCTGAATGAGTTTTTTTTTTTTTGCATTCCTCCAATTATTCCATGCCACTTACTGTCCAATCTGAATCAAGTCTGCTTCCGTTGAGTACCAGAAACTAAGCACAGGAAGTGTGCTTTACATCGAAAGACTCAACTATTAGCAGGTATGTTTTGTCCTGAAATTATAATTTTATCCTTTTACAGAATTATGCCTTTCTGTATTTTGTATTTGTTACTTTTTTATGACAAAAGGGCACTCAAATATCATATATTTGTTACTTAGTAAAAGATAACATCAAATTAGAACATTTTAAAGTTTTAATCGTGTAGAATCCTTACTAAAGAAATACTAGGTAAAGCGTGTCATATAAAACTATAAGGCCTCGATGGAGAGGACAACACGCAGTTTTGAAAACATTACCATATGGAAGCAATAATCGTTTTCTCCTTTTAAGTGTGAAGCTGAGTTCAAGGCCAGGAACAGGTATGGTCTGTGCCGCATTCCTGCTTACAGATGTGATTAGGGATAAATTTGTCAGACACCCCAGACAAGTCAGAAACAAAACAAGTCATTGTCATTTCAAATTAGATCTTATTATTAAGTATATTGAAAGTGGTCTAGGCTAGCAGCGTGGCTCGGCCACAGAGCACTTGCCTGGCATACACAGTGTCCTGTACTTCGAGAGCAAATGAACCCTAATGAAACCCTGAGCAGTAACAGAAAACAATAGTGTTCATTTCCTTCCAGATTCCTCCTTTCTCACATCTCCTCCTTCCACGACCCAGTCTACATTTGAATCTGTTAACACACTTTGGTAAAATAAGAATACCATGGCAAGGCTCCCATGTAAGCCTGAAGCTGACGTGAACCCGGGGCAGGGAGGGGGTGAGGGTGGAGGGGGAGGGAGGCAGGAAACTGGTTGACTAATCCACCAAATACCTGCTGACATGGCGCATGCGTATTGGGTACTGGGAGAACTCCTTCAGAACCGAAAAATTCTGATTACTTTTAGTGACCATGTGGTCACTAGGCTCATAGGGCCATGCGAATAGAGTATCTGTAAATTCCAGCACAGTGCTTTGCCTGGATTTTGCATCTGGTGTGAAGACACACAGCGAATCAATACCAGATAGTCTTCAGAGAGAAGCCCTCTGAGGTCATGTTAGCTGCAAAATTCTCGATGCTGTTTTCGAAGATCCTAGGATGCCTGGCAAGCAGAGACGACCGTCTTCCCTTGTTCCTGAATCATTCAGGGTTCTTCCACAGAGCTCTTCTTTCTCTTTAAGCATGCGATGGACATCAACAGCTTGCTAAGAGGGTTTAAAACTTTTCCTCATTCAAAATAAAGATTGTGAAATGGCTTTTTTTTTTTATATATCAGAAAAGAGTAGTGGAATGAACATATGTAGTAAAATTGTGTAAAAATCTAGGAAAATTAAAGAAGCATTTCTGTTTAAAAATAATGACCACCTTGAAGTAAAGAAGCATAGTAATAATTTTACATGTGTTTTTGACTTGGAATTATAACAGCAACTCTGAATTGGATGATACTGAGAATTCATAGCATTTTGATATATGTGTGTATATATTTGATATATGTGAATATATATATATATATATATATATATATATATATATATATACTTTAAAGAGCACCCAACAGCACACCAACACTGGCCCAGGGGAGAGTCTACACTTTCAAGTTGGGAGAGTAGTTTTGACTTGGTTTCTATATTGCTTGGCTTAAACTTAGTGTCTAGTGTGTACTTGCCTGGGTGTGCTGGCTATAACCTCTGTTAAGAAGAGACGGCTGTTACTGTGTTAAAGTGCATACATTTAACAAACAACTTACAACAACGTAGGATTACAGGAATACATACTTATTTATAACCCTTGGCTCTCAGTTGATTTTTGTTGATTTTTCCCCAGGAAACGCTGACGTAAGTGTAACTTTATATGAAAGCACATTTACTTTAAACAATGATGATGACAAAAACAAACAAAAAAGAAAAAAGAAAAGAAAGAAAACACTAACAACCAAAAACAACCAAGGTCATTCACAAGCCCACAGGCACATGCACACGACCATTAACCCAACTCGTTCGAGTCCCGGATTACAGAGAACTAAGTTAACCTGCTAATTTCAAAGCAGTATTCTCTGGTCGTCTCACTACAGGGCTGTTTCTTCATAGGTCAATGTTAGACACAGGCCGACTGGGTTAATTGCAGCCACATGTAGTTTCTTTTTGCATGACAAGTCACTGTCTTAAAATTGATCCACACGCCGTCAAGGGGGGTAGGGGGACGGGGACTAATTCTGAGCGTCCTCTCGGCTCCATGCTCATCCAGTGACAGACTGCAACTACCTAAAAGCTCTGGGCCACATTCGCCTGGGCTTGTTGGGAGTGTGGGAACAGACACAGAGCTGGGTCAGAGGGCAAGGAATGAATGTCGCTACATGCATGTCTCGCCTTTTGTGCTGGCCCTGGCTTCGTCCTACTTTATGCAGATTTCACTTCTGCGAGGTCCAGATTGTGCCATATGGGATTCCTGTGTATGACTAGCGAGGCCACATGCCTGTGAGAACTGTTCTAATGAAGGACTAACCGAGGCACTGTGGCCTGGGCAGTTGCTTTTCCCAGGAGATGGTCACACACAGAATTTTGTAAGGGGGGGCTCAGGGGCGATGTCTGGGGCCGAAGACATTCTCAGTGTCTGGGAAAAGAGTTGTGTGTCTGGTTCTCTACTGAGAGTGTGCATGGAAATGGGGAGCGTTTAAGGCGTAGCCTTCTGAATGAAAATGTTCATTCAGAGTGAAATGTGTTATTCCGTTTTCTCGCGTTCCCCCCACTTCCTCGCTTTTGTGTGATTTTTTATTACCTTTATTGCTTAGGATGCTTGCTTTCCTTCTCTGATGGTGCTTATGTTAAAGCCCCGCAGCGGCAGCATTTTTGCCCTGTCGGATTTGGGTCCTTTGTTCCTTCTCTTACTTCATTACCCTATAGACAAAACTCCGTCTTTTCCCCTGTCCCCAAGCTATAACTGCACATTCTTATTCCTCAGGCTTTATCTCTGTCCCCTTTCCCACTGTTACTGTTTCTGAACTTTCTGGGTCGTATGGTTTCATCTATTTTTGAGAGAAATGCTCATTTAATAGTTACTAAATTAAAAAAAAAAGCTGTCCCTCCCTCTCCTTTTCTGCTCAGTCTTGTTTTTAGCTCCTTACCCTGTCTGTATAACATTTCTTCTTTCCATTCATTATTTGACTCTCAGAAGTAATTCTTCCTACCTCACTTAAGGAGAAAGATTTCTTTTTGTTTAAATTTTATTTTCTATATTCTTTGTTTACATTCCAAAGGCTTTTCCTTTTCCCAGTTCCCCCCTCACCATATGTCCCATAAGTCCTCTTCCCTAGGCCCATTCCCCAGTAAACCCCCCCCCCCCATTTCTCTGTTCTGATACTCTCCTACAAAATTGGACCCAGTCTTTCAGGACCAGGGTCCTCTCCTTCCTTCTTCTTGGGAATCCTTTGATTTGCTAATTGTGACTTGAGTATTCAGAGCTTTTGGGCTCATTAATATCGACTTATCAGTGATTGCATTTCATGTGTATTCTTTTGTGATTGGGTTAGCTCACTTAGGATGATATTTTCCAGATCCAACCATTTGCCTACAAATTGCATGAATTCATTATTTTTAATTGCTGAGTAGTATTCCATTGTATAAATATACCACATTTTCTGTATCCATTCCTCCGTTGAGGGACATCTGGGCTCCTTCCAGCTTCTGGCTATTATAAATAAAGCTGCTATGAACATAGTGGAGCATGTGTCTTTATTGTATGCAGGGGAATCCACTGGGTATATGCCCAGGAGTGGTATGACAGGGTCCTCTGGAAGTGTCATGCCCAATTTTCTGAGGAACCACCAGACTAATTTCCAGAGTGATTGTACCATCTTGCAATCCCACCAACAGTGTAGGAGTGTTCCTTTTTCTCCACATCCTTGCCAGCACCTGTTGTCCCTTGAGTTTTTAATCTTAGCCATTCTGACTGGTGTGAGGGTTGTTTTGATTTGCATTTCCCTGATGACTAATGATGTTGAACATCTCTTAAGGTGCTTCTCAGCCATCCTAATTTATTCTGGTGAAAATTCTTTATTTAGCTTTGTACCCCATTTTTTGATAGGGTTATTTGGTTCTTTGGGGTCTAACTTCTTGAGTTCTTTGTATATATTGGATATTAGCCCTCTGTCAGATGTGGGGTTGGTGAAGATCTTTTCCCAATTTGTTGGTTGCTGTTTTGTCCTTCTGACAGTGTCCTTTGTCTTACAGAAACTTTGTAATTGTATGAGGTCCCATTTGTCAATACTTGATCTTAGAGCATAAGCTATTGGTGTTCTGTTCAGATATGATAGTATACGTAAGTGACCTAAAAAACTCCACCAGAGAACTTCTACAGCTGATAAACAGCTTCAGCAAAGTGGCTGGTTATAAAATCAACTCAAGCAAATCAGTAGCCTTCCTGTACTCAAAGGACAAGCAGGCTGAGAAAGAAATTAGGGAAATAACACCCTTCACAAAAGCCACAAACAATATAAAGTACCTTGGCGTGACTTTAACCAAACAAGTGAAAGATTTGCATGACAGGAACTTCAAGTCCTTGAAGAAAGAAATCAAGGAAGACCTCAGGATATGGAAAAATATTCCATGCTCTTGGATTGGCAGGATCAATATAGTAAAAATGGCCATCTTGCCAAAAGCAATATACAGATTCAATGCAATCCCCATCAAAATCCCAACTCAATTCTTCATAGATCTAGAAAGAGCAATTCTCAAATTCATCTGGAGCAACAAAAAACCCAGGATAGCTAAAACTATTCTCAACAATAAAAGGACTTCTGGGGGAATCAATATCCCTGACCTCAAGCAGTACTACAGAGCAATTGTGCTAAAAACTGCATGGTATTGGTACAACGACAGGCAAGTAGATCAATGAAATAGAATTGAAGACCCAGAAATGAACCCACAGACTTATGGTCACTTGATCTGTGATAAAGGAGCTACAACCATCCAGTGGAAAAAAGATAGCCTTTTCAACAAATGGTGCTGGTTCAACTGGAGGTCAACATGCAGAAGAATGCGAATTGACCCACTCTTACCTCCTTGTACCAAGATCAACTCCAAGTGGATCAAGGACCTCCACATAAAACCAAACACACTGAAATTAATAGAAAAGAAACTGGGGAAGACCCTGGAGGAGGAAGATTTCTAAACATCAATGCCCCACTTCCTGGTTTTTACCTCCCATCTCTCTCTCTGGCTGTTGTGAGACCGCTGGCTGGCTTTGTTTTGCTCTCTGTTAGTGCTCACTGTTGCACAAGAGTATGCTGGCATTTCCGAGTGGAGATTTGTGTACTTCATGTAGAAGACCACAGAAAGGAGCAGTCAGAGTCCTGGGCTGACTGTTAAAGATCTTTAGTTGCCTTTTTCTTAATTATTGATTTATTTAAATATGTCTCAAACTCTGCTCTGTGCCACTCCAGCCTTAGGTAAATAAACACCCACTTGTACATTTGACTAGCTTTATTCTTCATTTGAAATTCTTCATTCCTCTGGGAAGGCTATGGGAAGGGTACTATGTCCTATGATGACCTTTCTTGTGAGTTATAACAAGAGATGAGAAAGAGACATTCTCCTCTGGCTTGTGTTTTACTTCAGTGAGAATGGACTTTTTTTTTTTTTAACTCATAGTATGCTCTTCTTAATGCTGTGGGAACTCTCATTTTCCCCAAATACTTAGAGGTGCTTATCTGATTTCTTATAATAACAAATTCATTTCTTTCATTTGAGATGTAGTCTTGTATTAAAATATAATCACTGCTGGGTGGACAATATATTCAGTCACTGATACCACTTAAAATCTTTTCTCCCAAGGGATTTGGTTTTGGACACTAAAAGTTCACAAAGGAAAGTTATAAATTGGGGGAAGTTTAGTAACCTTCAAGAGAGAATAAATTTGGATTTTTCTATTTATGTTCTCAGCAAAAAGTTAGCTATTTTCGACAGAATGAAGTATTTTCCTATTCTTCATTGTTCTTAAAGCTTTTGGCTTACACATGTTCATCCAGAATTAGGATTTATTATTATTATTTATCAGTATTAAGTGTTATATGGGCTTTCTTTTTCTTTCTTTTTTTAATTAGGTATATTCTTTATTTACACTTCAAATGTTGTTCCTTTTCCTGGTTCCCCCCTCCCCAAAAATTTCATAAGCCATCGCCCCTTCCCTAATCAACACTCCCTCCCGCTTCCCTGGTATTCCTCTGCACTATGGCATCAAGTCTTTCCAGGACCAAGGGCCTCTCCCCCATTTGATGTCCAACAAGGCCATCCTCTGCTGCCAATGTGTCTGGAGCCGTGGGTAACAAACACCATGTGTACTCTTTGGTTGCCGGTTTTGTCCCTGGGAGCTCTGGGAGTACTTGATGACTCATATTGTTGTTCCTCCTATGACACTGCAAATACCCTCAGCTCCTTGGGTCCTTTCTCTAGCTCCCCTGTTAGGGAACCTGTGCTCACTTCAATGGCTGGCTGAGAGTGCCCTTTATGGGCTTTCTTGTGCTAAGAAAATACATTGTTAATCTGTATTCCAAGCCTCAAAAGAATTTTTAGGAATGTCATCTTTCATTTTCAAAATTATCTCAGTTTGATAAAACATCCAGTTCTTTATTCTGGTGACAAAGATAAAGGAGGAATTTAAAATGGAACCCTGTATTTATTGCTTTGAAGTATTTTTAAACTATTGTTTCTATTGCATTTTATTTATGGCATATTTATTATTCTTCATTTGTCACTTGTTCTCTATTATTATTATTATTATTATTATTATTATTATTATTTGTATGAGTACATGTGATGCCCATGCCAAGGCCTGCTCATGAAAGTCGGAGGACAACTCTGGGATAAGACTTGCTCTTTCTGCTTGTTCCTGTGCTGCACAGAACTTGGCCTTCCTTCTTCTGCTATGCACAAAGTTAAAAGCTCTCGGTAGCAAGCCCCGGGCCTGAGGTTAAGAGCCAAATCTGCATCTGAAAGCTCTGATCCATTTGTGTCAATTACTTAACTCCCAACCAAACCTTCAGTTCTCTTTCCTGTGAATTGGGGATACTACAATTTGCCTCTCCCAGATATGCAACAATTAAATGAGACTATCTGTACAAGGGCCTGGTGTAGAGATGTAGAAGGAAATACATACCTCCTTCCTCTTGTATGGATCCATGTTCAAGGTAAGCCTTGTCTTAAAGGTTTCTGTTTGAAGCATGACATTTTTTTCTACTTTTAACAAATTCTTTGTGAGTTCAACATCAGGCACCTGAGTCCCACTCATCTCTGTGTCCCTTTGTCCCTGCAATGTCCCCAAAGGAAAATTTAAAATATAAATAAAAACCAAAAACAAAGAACAACAACAAACAAACAAAAAAAAAACCCCAAAACATCAAAGCATAGAAAAATAAACCTTGTAATGGAAGCTGTAGTAGGCCACAGTGTGTCCCACAGTATACCCCTCTGTCTACACAAATGCTCATTGCAATGAGCCTTTGGTCTGATTTGAGGCTTTTGACTTTTGCCACATCATCAATTTGCCTCCTCATCAGGACTTCTATTGTTGTCTGTGTTGTAGAGATTGCAGGACTGGCCCCTTTACATACACCGATTGTTCACACATGATGTAGGCTGTTGGGTGAACCAACTCAAAGCCCTGGATCTGTACCTGGGTGCTCTCTAGTCAGCCCTCCCTCTCAGCCTTACCTGCACCACTACGATGAGGTATCAGCACTGCCCTGGCTAGCTTACCCAATGCCACCACTGGCAGGAGTCAGGGTTATCTCTCCTGCTCTCATGACCTTGGACCAGCTCCCCTGACTTCGAGAGATAAGATGGGGAGACTCTCCCAATTGCCACAGGTGGCAAGGGACATGGGCAAGGGGTAGGACATCATCTTTGTGCTGGTGCAACCTTATAACCTTATGACAGACAGACGTCAGGGTTAGCTCTTCCACTCTTATGTCGTTGGGGCAGCTCACCTGCGCTCATGCCACCAGGGCCAGCTCCACTATGCATCCTGGGTAAGGTACAAAGCCTGCTTCCCTGCGTGCCACAGCTAGTGAGGAGAAAGTACAGTTCTACATAGCTCTTGGACATCTATGTGGTCCAAGGTGGCTGCCCAGACTAGAGATACCCCCATGGTCTCTAATGTTAATATGAGCCACAGGCAACAGAACCAACCTCTGCCATTTTGGCACAGCCATAGACATAGACATGGCCCTCGATGGCATCATGGGCCGGGACTTCGTTGTATCGGGTGATGGAGCTGGCTACTCACAATAGGCTGTTCTCCACCCTCACACCTTGTTCTCTCTCTCTTCATAATGCTCCAACTGTTCAGAAGCATGACAGTTTTATACTTTAATCATGTCAGTATTCAGGTGCTTAGGGCTTTGTCCTTATTGGCTCAGGTCTACTTATGCTTCATTTCCATAAAAAGGTCATTGTTTCAAACTTCAACTAATATTCAAGAGACCTAGACTCCTTCTTCTGGGTGTCCACTGGAAGCAGCATTATTGAGAGTCTGTTTCTGGGCAAAATAACAAACTTACCTAGACTTTTAGGGAACTGATTATGCATAGAGAGCAGTTTTTATTTGTATTGTGTTTAGAAGGTGAAAAGGAAACAAAAAGTGAAGTGGCCTAGAAGGAGGCAGCTTCCAGGCCACGAAGACAATGATGCTATAACACAGTCATCTATCACCTTGGCTCATATCACACATATAATTCCATAACAGATTCTGGAGAAAAAATATGAAATATTTTATCCTATTTCCTTTCTCAAAATTAAACAGCGTTTAAGCTGGAAAATATTCATAAGTTATCATCTTCATCCAAAATTGTTCATAATATAGCTAAATGGTTTAGGTTCAATTTAAATTTAAGAAGAGTTGTAGTAATTAAAAAGAAAAGACATTGCAGACCTGTTGTATTATTTATTTATATATACAGCTGAAATAATTATATGATGGTTTATGCTTGCCCTCCCCTCAAGGATCAGGGATCTCTGCTGAAGAAAAGGTAGAGACATTGTAAGAACCCGAGGGAATGGATGACTCATAAGAGAGAGTGTCTTCCAGACACAACAGGTCCAGCACACATATGGACTCACAGAGATTGCTATGTCAATATATAAAAAGCCTATGTAGGTTCAAACTAGGTGAGGTCCCAGGAATGAGAGGGAGTAGTGGACACAAAGGTTCCATCTCTAACCAAGAATCTATCACAACAAACATCAAAGGAAACATTAGATTTCTCTCATAGAGTGTTATGGTTATATTACTCACACCTCATGCCTAGGAGTAGTTGGCTAACACAAAATAAATGATATTTTATTTCTGTTGTGTTTAAAGGGGGAAAAGGAAAGAAAATGTTAAGAGGCCTAGAACCCCTATGGTAGCTTTGTGGACATTTTGTCTCATTTTGCTTTGGGTAGCTTTGTGTGTACGTTTCAAATGTCTCGATTTGTTTTTTTATTTTGAGAAAGAGAGAAATCATGAAGTTGAATGATAGGGAGGTAGGGATGATGTTGGAAGTAGGGAAAGGGAAAAACATGAATAAAATATATCATATTTTTTTAATAAAAAAAGAGATGGGACCTTTGGGGGGCAGGGAACCAGGAAAAGGGAAATGAAATGTAAATAAAGAATACATCCAATAAAAACAAGCAAGCAAGCAAACAAACAAACAAAGAAATGTGTTTGAGCCAGGTGGTGGCACACGCCTTTAATCCCAGCACTTGGGAGGCAGAGGCAGGCGGATTTCTGAGTTCGAGGTCAGCCTGGTCTACAAAATGAGTTCCAGGACAGCCGGAGCTACACAGAGAAACCCTGTCTCGATTAAAAAAAAAAAAAAAGAAATGTGTTTTGGGGTAAGGTAATTCCAAGGCTATAAAATTAATTTACAAGAATGCCATGATTTGACATTGACTCATTGACATTTGATGGGGATTTAGACAGGAATCTAAGTCCTTGAGAAAAGAAAGAACAACCGCAGTGCAGAAATGGTTATAAAGGTAGAAAAGGATGGTTTCCTACACCTTTCATCTACATGGCTGAAATTCCCCTAATATTAGTCTACCCAAGCAACAAGATGTTCCCACATTTGACAGTTCCATGGGGATTAGAGTATAGTCTCATTTCAGTTTGGTTGAAAGCCTGAGTGAGGTCCCCCCATACCCCCAACCATTTATGTGGACAATACAGGTGGAGAGATTCCTTGTAAATACTAAGCTGCTGTATTCTGCTCACACTGTGCCATAAAGATATATTTGTGTTTAGCATTTCTCAAGAAAATTCTAAGTTTTCCATTATTAACAATTCTAAAACTCAACTTTGATAGCCAAGAATTCATATGAAAAGTCAGCAAATGAGGAAGACACTGAGGAAGTCACTGATTAGAAATTGTATTTTTTTTTTTTTACTAAAAGAAGGGATTTTGTCTCAAGTAAGTTATTTTATTTTCAGAAGTATTCTACCAGGAGA
Source organism: Apodemus agrarius (assembly GCA_964023405.1). Lineage (NCBI taxonomy): Eukaryota > Metazoa > Chordata > Mammalia > Rodentia > Muridae > Apodemus > Apodemus agrarius. The sequence goes on along the minus strand of OZ030020.1, from coordinate 72,686,599 downwards.
GTAAGCATGCCTGCCATTACAAAATCCATAAGGAATACAGATCAATGCAATGCTTGAAACACAGCTATGCCAATCAAAGAGATGCCTCATTCCTTGGAAAAGTCCAGAAGGAAGGAAGCACACTTTGTGTAGAGGGAACATTGCCCACAGCCTCATGGCTTTCATGGTCATTCCCATTTCATCTAGGTGCCATTAGGCAGGTGTGTGCATGTTCTTATCCACACTTGTGTTTATGCTTAAGAAATGCTTCATGGAGATTCAATAGACTGGGTCATTTTCACTCTTCATTATCCTCTGTCAATATTACTTATGCTGATATCTTTCTTTGACTCAGTTTAATTCTGGTTACTGGCATGAACATGAGTAGAGTTCTTTTTACCAAAACATGGGCAACTTAGTGACTACACCACTAAAGAAAATTCTCCTTCCTTCCTCAGCACCAACTGTTTGTTGGCTCTCAGTGGCGGAGGTGGGGTGGGGTGGGGTGTGTGAAGACATATGAGCTGCTTGTCCCCACACATGACCAAATGGGACACTCTTGTACAGGTAATCACATTATTTATTAAAAAAATAAATAACAATAAAGTTTCCAGAATGGTGCTTTATACCTGTAATCCTTACACTCACAGGACAGAGGCAAAAGAAATTACAAGTTTGCAGGATGCTGTCTCAAAAGGGTCAGAAAAAAGAAATTTGTTCCCCCCCTCTAAGAAGGACTGAAGCATCCACATGTTAGTCTTCCTTCTTCTTGAGCTTCATTTGGTCTGTGGATTGTAACTTGGGTATTCCGAACTTTTGGGCTAATATCCATTTATCAGTGAGTACATACCATGTGTGTTCTTTTGTGACTGGGTTACCTCATTGTACTGACTGGTTTTGTGTGAACTTGACACAGGCTGGAGTTGTCACAGAGAAAGGAGCTTCAGTTGAAGAAATGCCTCCATGTGATCCAGCTATAAGGTATTTTTTTCAATTAGTGATTAAGGAGGAGGGGGCCATTGTAGGTGGTGCCATCCTTGAGCTGGTAGTCTTAGGTTGTTCTATAAGAAAGCAAACTTAGCAAGCCAGGGGAAGCAAGCAAGTAACATCCCTTCATGGCTTCTGCATCAGCTCCTGCATCCTGACATGTTTGAGTTCCAGCCCTGACTTCCTTTGGTGATGAACAGCAATGTGGAAAGTATAAGCTGAATAAGCCCTTTCCTGCCCAACTTGCTTCTTGCTTATGATGTTTTTTTGCAGGAATAGAAACCCTGACTAAGAGATACTCACTGAGAATATTTTCAAGTTCCATCCATTTCCCTGTTCATTTCATGAAGTCATTGCTTTTAATAGCCATAATGTACCACAATTTCTGTACCCCTTTTTCTGTTGAGGGATATCTGGGATACCATCAGCTTCTGGCTATTATAAATATGGCTTCTATGAACAAGGACACATACTGGAGCATGTGTCCTTATTACAGGTTGGAGCATCTTCTGGGTATATGCCCAGGAGTGGTATAGCTGAGTCCTTAGGTAGAACCATTTCCAATTTTCTGTGGAATCACCAGACTGATTTCCAGAGTAGTTGTACTAGCTTGCAATTCCACCAGCAATGGGGGAGTATTCCTCTTTCTCTACATTTTTTGCCAGCATCTGCTGCCCCCTGAGGGTTATTTTTGTAATTTTTTTCTATATTCTTTGTTTACATTCCAAATGATTTCCCCTTTCCCAGTTCCCTCCTCCGCATAAGGCCCATAAGCCCTCTCTCTTCCTTCCATTCCCCAATCACCCCCTCCCATTTCTCTGTCCTGGTAATCCCCTACATGGCTGCTGCATCAAGCCTTTCCAGGACCAGGGCCCTCTCCTTCCTTCTTCTTGGGAATCATTTGATATGTTAATTGTGTCAAGTATTCAGAGCTTCTGGGCTAATATCCACTTATCAGTGACTGCATTCCATGTGTATTCTTTTGTGATTGGGTTACCTTATTTAGGATGATATGTTCCAACCATTTGCCTAAAATTTTTATGAATTCATTGTTTTTAATTGCTGAGTAGTATTCCATTGTGTAAATATACCACATTTTCTCTATCCATTCCTCCATTGAGGAACATCTGGGTTCTTTCCAGCTTCTGGCTATTATAAAATGGGCTGCTATGAACATAGTGGAGGATGTGTCCTTATTGCATGCTGGAAATCCTCTGGGTATATGCCCAGAAGTGGTATAGCAGGGTCATCCAGAAGTGTCATGCCCGGTTTTCTGAGGAATTGCCAGACTGATTTCCAGAGTGCTATTACCAGCTTGCAATCCCACCAGCAGTGGAGGAGTGTTCCTTTTTCTCCACATCCTTGCCAATACCTGTTGTTTTTAATTGCTGAGTAGTATTCCATTGTGTAGATATACCACATTTTCTGTATCCATTCCTCTTTTGAGGGACATCTGGGTTCTTTCCAGCTTCTGGCCATTATAAATAAGATTGCTATGAACATAGTGGAGTATGTGTCCTTATTGCATGCTGGAGAATTCTCTGGGTATATGCCCAGGAGTGGTATAACAGTCCCCTGAGTTTTTTGATCTTAGCCATTCTGAATGGTGTGAGGTGGAATCTCAGGGTAGTTTTGATTTGAATTTCCCTGATGACTAAGGACTTTGAACGGTTCTTTAGGTGGTTCTCAGCCCTCTAAGTTTCCTCCCTTGAAAATTCTCTGTTTAATTCCATTCCCCATTTTTTAACAGGGTTATTTGTTTCTCTTGAGTCTAACTTTTTGAGTTCTTTGTATACATTGAATGTTAATCCTCTATCAGATATAGGATGGGTAAAGATCGTTTCCCCATCTGTTGGTTGCTGTTTTGTCATATTGACAGTGTCCTTTGCCTTACAGAATCTTTGCAATTTTATGAGGTCCCAGTTGTCAATTCTTGATCATAAAGCAGAAGCCATTGGTGTTCTGTTCAGGAAAATTTTCCCCCACTTTCTTTTCAATTAGATATAGTGTTTATGTGAAGGTCCTTGATCCACTTAGACTTGAGCTTTGTACAAGGAGATAAGAATGGATCAATTTGGGCAGGCCTCCATATTGCAACCAGGACACAGCTGGAAAGGTGCAGGTACCGCGCAGGGAGATCTGCTAGGCTCTCGCCCCCAGGCAGGCCCAGTGGTGCCCTCCTAGGCTCTGCTGCACTTCCCGGCGACCTTAGGCTGTGCACCCAGGCAGCCGGAGGCACCCAGCTCCCAGGACCTTGGACCAGCTATAGCAGCAGGCCTCCATATTGCAACCAGGACACAGCTGGAAAGGCACAGGTAGACAGATTCCATCTGGGGCTACCGCGCGCGGGGGTATCTGCTAGGCTCTCGCCACCAGGCAGGCCCAGCGGCACCCGCCGAGGCTCTGCTGCACTTCCCCGCACTTCCCCGCGACCTCAGGCCCTGCACCAAGGCAACGGGTGGCAGCCAGCTCATGTTCCCGTTGAGCAGCAATCACGCATAACCACCAGTAGAGAAACAACAGGTGAGCCCAGCTTCACGGGAGATTCAAACACTAGCCAGTGACAACAAGGTCAACTAACACCAGAAATAACCAGATGGCAAAAGGTAAACGAAGGAACGTCACTAACAGAAATCAAGGCAACATGACAGCATCTGAACCCAGTTCGCCAACAACAGGAATCCCTGGATACACCAAAACACCAGAAAAACAAGACTTGGATATAAAATCACTGGTCAGGATGCTGGTAGCTGAACACATAGAAAAATCTCGTAAAGAAATAGAGGAGAAAATGGATCAAAAGTTAGAAGCCTTTACAAGGCAAATACAAAAATCACTTCAAGAAATGCAGGAGAAGATGGATAAAAAAGAAGAAGACAATAAGGAAGAAAGACAAAAGTCACTTAAAGAAATACAGAAGAACGTGGGCCAACAAGTAGAAGCTATGAAAGAGGAAACACAAAAATCTATTAAAGAAATACACGAAAACACAATCAAGCAAGCGAAAGATCTGAGCATATCAACCAGGTACTAAAAACAGAAGTAGAAACAACTAAGAAATCGCAGAGGGAGACAACATTGGAGATAGAAAATCTTGGGAAGAAATCAGGGGCCATAGATGCAAATATCAACAATAGAATACAAGAGATAGAAGACAGAATATCAGAAGCCGAAGATACCATAGGAACCATTGATTCAACAGTCAAAGAAAATACTAAATGCAAAAAGGCTGTAACCCAAAACATCCAGGAAATCCAGGACACAATGAGAAGACCAAACCTAAGGATTATAAGTATAAACGAGAGTGAAGATTTACAAGTTAAAGGGCCAGCAAATATCTTCTACAAAATTATGGAAGAAAACTTCCCCAACCTAAAGAGTGAGATGCCCATGAATATACAAGAAGCATATAGAACCCCAAACAGACTGGATCAGAACAGAAATACATCCCGTCATATAATAATCAAAACTCCAAACATACTAAACAAAGAAAGAATATTAAAGACAGCAAGAGAAAAAGGCCAAGTAACTTATAAAGGAAGACCTATCAGAATAACACCAGACTTCTCATCTGAGACCATGAAAGCTAGAAGATCCTGGGCAGATATAATGCAAAATCTAAGAGAACACAAACTTCAGCCAAAACTACTTTACCCAGCAAAGCTCTCAATTGCCATAGATGGAGACATCAAGGTATTCCATGACAAAACCAAATTTGCACGATATCTTTCCACAAATCCAGCCCTACAAAGGATAATAGGGGGAAAACACCAAGACAAGGACTGAAACTACACCCAGGAAGAAGCAAGATAGAAACCTCCTCTCATCAAACCCAAAAGAAGATAACCTCTCGAATATAAAAAATAAATAAATAAAGTAAATAAATATAATTTCAAAAATGTCTGGAGGTAATAATTACTATTCCTTAATATCTCTTAACATCAATGGACTCAATTCCCCAATAAAAAGACATAGATTAACAGACTGGATACGGAAACAGGACCCTACATTTTGCTGCATACAGGAAACACATCTCAGTGTTAAAGACAAACACTGCCTTAGAGTAAAAGGCTGGAAGACAATTTTACAAGCAAATGGTCTCAGGAAACAAGCTGGAGTAGCCATTCTAATATCAGATTAAATTGACTTCCAACCTAAAATCATCAAAAGAGACTCAGAAGGTCACTTCTTGCTGGCCAAAGGGAAAATCCACCAAGAAGAGCTCTGAATACTGAACATCTATGCTCCAAATGCAAGGGCACCCTCATTTGTAAAAGAAACCTTACTAAAGCTTAAAGCACACATTACACCTAACACAATAATTGTGGGTGACTTCAACACTCCACTCTCCTCAATGGACCGATCAGGAAAGCAGAAACTAAACAGGGACACAGTGAAACTAATTGAAACTCTGGACCAATTGGATTTAACAGATATATATATATATATATATATATATATATATATATATATATATATATATATACATACATATATATATATATATATATATATATATATATAACATTTCATCCTAAAGCTAAAGAATATACCTTTTTCTCAGCACCGCATGGTACCTTCTCCAAAATAGACCATATAATTGGTCACAATACAGATGTCAACAAATACAAGAAGATTGAGCTAATCCCATGCCTCCTATCAGATCACCATGGAGTAAGAGTGGTCTTCAATAGCAACAAAAACAACAGAAAGCCCACATACACATGGAAACTGAACAATACTCTACTCAATGACACCTTGGTCAAAGAAGAAATAAAAAAAGAAATCAAAGACTTTTTAGAATTCAATGAAAATGAAGGTAAAACCTACCCAAATCTATGGGTCACAATGAAAGCAGTGCTAAGAGGAAAACTCATAGCTCTAAGTGCATCCAAAAAGAAACTGGAGAGAGCATATACAAGCAGCTTAACGGCACACCTTAAAGCCCTGGAAGAAAAACAAGTTAATTCACCCAGGAGGAGTATAAGACAAGAAATCATCAAACTCAGGGCTGAAATCAATCAAATAGAAACAAAGAAAATCATACAAAGAATCAACAAGACCCGGAGCTGGTTCTTTGAGAAAATCAATAAGATAGATAAATCCTTAGCCAGACTAACCAAAGGACACAGAGACAGTATACAAATTAACAAAATTAGAAATGAAAAGGGAGACATAACAACAGAAACTGAGGAAATTCAAAAGATCATCAGATCCTACTACAAAGGTCTATACTCAAAACAACTGGAAAATCTGGAGGAAATGGACAATTTCCTAGACAGATACCAAATACGAAAATTAAATCAGCATCAAATAGATCAGCTAAATAGTCCCATAACCCCTAAAGAAATAGAAGGGTGTCATAGAAAGCCTCCCAACCAAGAAAAGTACAGGACCGGATGGTTTTAGTGCAGAATTCTACCAGACCTTCAAAGAAGACTTAACACCAATACTTCTCAAACTATTCCACAAAATAGAGACAGAAGGGATTCTGGCCAACTCATTCTTTGAAGCCACAATTATGCTAATACCTAAACCACAAAAAGATCCAACAAAGAAAGAGAACTACAGGCCAATTTCTCTTATGAATATCGATGCAAAAATACTAAATAAAATTCTTGCCAACCGAATCCAAGAGCACATCAAAACGATCATTCACCATGATCAAGTAGGCTTCATCCCAGGGATGCAGGGATGGTTCAATATACAGAAATCCATCAATGTAATCCACTACATAAACAAACTAAAAGAAAAAAACCACATGGTCATCTCATTAGATGCTGAGAAAGCATTCGACAAAATTCAGTATCCTTTCATGCTAAAAGTCTTGGAAAGAGCAGGAATTCAAGCCCATCCTAAACATAGTAAAAGCAATCTACAGCAAACCAGTAGCCAAGATCAAAATAAATGGAGAGAAACTTGAAGTAATCCCACTAAAATCAGGGACTAGACAAGGCTGCCCTCTCTGTCCATATCTTTTCAATATAGTACTTGAAGTTCTAGCAAGAGCAATTAGACAACATAAGGAAGTCAAAGGGACACAAATTGGAAAGGAAGAAGTCAAACTATCATTATTTGCAGATGATATGTTTACTTAAGTGACCCAAAAAACTCCACCAGAGAACTTCTACAGCTGATAAACAACTTCAGCAAAGTGGCTGGTTATAAAATTAACTCAAGCAAATCAGTAGCCTTCTTGTACTCAATGGACAAGCAGGCTGAGAAAGAAGTTAGGGAAATAACACCCTTCACAATAGCCACAAACAACATAAAGTACCTTGGTGTAACTCTAACCAAACAAGCGAAAGATCTGTATGACAGGAACTTCAAGTCCTTGAAGAAAGAAATCGAAGAAGACCTCAGAAGATGGAAAAATATTTCTTGCTCCTGGATTGGCAGGATCAATATAGTAAAAATGGCCATCTTGCCAAAAGCAATATACAGATTCAATGCGATCCCCATCAAAATCCCAACTCAATTCTTTATAGATCTAGAAAGAGCAATTCTCAAATTCATCTGGAGCAACAAAAAACCCAGGATAGCTAAAACTATTCTCAACAATAAAAGGACTTCTGGGGGAATCAATATCCCTGACCTTAAACAGTACTACAGAGCAATTGTGTTAAAAACTGCATGGTATTGGTACAGCAACAGGCAAGTGGATCAATGGAATAGGATTGAAGACCCAGAAATTAACCCACAGACTTATGGTCACTTGATCTTTGATAAAGGAGCCACAACCATCCAGTGGAATAAAGATAGCCTCTTGAACAAATGGTGCTGGTTCAACTGGAGGTCAACATGCAGAAGAATGGGAATTGACCCACTCTTATCTCTTTGCACTAAGATCAACTCCAAGTGGATCAAAGACCTCCACATAAAACTAGACACACTGAAACTATTAGAAAAGGAACTTGGGAAGACCCTGCAGGACATAGGCACAGGGGGAAAGTTCCTGAACAGAACACCAATAGATTATGCACTAAGATCAAGAATTGACAAATGGGACCTCATAAAATTACAAAGTTTCTGCAAGCAAAGGACATTGTCAGAAGGACAAAACGACAACCAACAAAGTGGGAAAAGTTCTTCACCAACCCCACATCCGACAGAGGGCTAATATCCAATATATACAAAGAACTCAAGAAGTTAGACCCCAAAGAACCAAATAACCCTATCCAAAAATGGGGTACAATGCTAAACAAAGAATTTTCACCAGAAGAAATTCGGATGGCCGAGAAACACCTTAAGAGATGTTCAACATCATCAGTCATCAGAGAAATGCAAATCAAAACAACCTTGAGATTCCACCTCACACCAGTCAGAATGGCTAAGATTAAAAACTCAAGAGACAACAAGTGCTGGCGAGGATGTGGAGAAAGAGGAACACTCCTCCACTGTTGGTGGGATTGCAAAATGGTAAAACCACTCTGGAAATCAGTGTGGCGGTTCTTCAGTAAATTGGGCATGTCCCTTCCAGAGGACCCTGGCATACCACTCCTGGGCATATACCCAGAGGATTCCCCTGCATACAATAAAGACACATGGTCCACTATGTTTATAGCAGCCTTGTTTATAATAGCCTGAAGTTAGAAGGAGCCCAGATATCCCTCAAAGGAGGAATGGATACAGAAAATATGGTATATATATATAAATTAATATTAAAAATATTGAATTATTAAAAATAATTAAATTATTTTAAATTAAAAATAATGAATTCATGTAATTTGTAGGTAAATGGTTAGACCTGGAAAATATCATCCTGAGTGAGCTAACCCAGTCACAAAAGAATACACATGAAATGCAATCACTGATAAGTGGATATTAATGAGCCCAGAAGCCCTAAATACTCAAGGCACAATTAGCAAGTCAAATAATTCCCAAGAAGAAAGGAGAGGACCCTGGGCCTGTAAAGATTGGATCTAGTTTTGTAGAGAAACCGTGGGGGGAGGGGGAATGATTGGGGAATAGTTGGGGGGGGAGAGGAATTATGGGACATGGGGGGGGACTGGGAAAGGGGAAAGCCTTTGGAATGTAAACAGAATATAGAAAATAAAAATTAAAAAAAAAAGAATGGATCAATTTGCATTCTTCTACATGTTGAACCAGTATCATTTGTTGAAAAAAAATTTCCCTTATGAATATCGATGCAAAAATACTCAATAAAATTTTTGCCAACTGAATCCAAGAGCACATCAAAACAATCATCCACCATGATCAAATAGGCTTCATCCCGGGATACAGGGATGGTTCAATATATAGAATTTCATCAATGTAACCTACTATATAAACAAACACAAAGAAACAAAACCACATGAAAAATATCATTTCATTAGATGGTGAGAAAGCATTTGAAAAAATTCAATACTTCTTCATGATAAAAGTCTTAGAAAGATCACAAATTCAAGGCTGACATCTAAACATAGTAAAAACAATATACAGCAAACCAGTAGCCAACCTCAAACTAAATGGAAAGAAACTTGAAGCAATCCCACTGAAATTAAAGACTAGACAAGACCATCCACTCTCTTCCTACCTGTTCAATATAGTACTCGAAATCCTAAACAAAGCAATTAGACAACAAAAGGAGTTCAAAGGGATCAAATTGGAAAGGAAGAAGTCAAAGTATCGTTATTTGCAGATGATAGGATACTATACATAAGTGACCCCAAAACTCCACCAGAAGATTCCTAAACCTGATAAACAACTTCAGCAAAGTGGCCTTCCTATACTCAAAGAATAAAGAGGCTGAGAAAGAAATTAGGGAAATGACACCCTTCACAATAGTCACAAATAATATAAAATACCTTGGTGTGACTCTAACCAAACAAGTGAAAGATCTGTTTGATCAGAGTTTCAAGTCTCTGAAGAAAGAAATTGAAGATCTCAGAAGAGGGAAAGATCTCCAATGCTCATGGATTGGTAGGGTTAATATAGTAAAAATGACCATCTTTCCTAAAGCAATCTACAGATTGAATGCAATCCCCATCAAAATTCCAACTCAATTCTTCATAGAGTTAGAAAGAGCAATTTCCAAATTTACCTGAAATAACAAAAAACTCCAGATAGCAAAAACTATTCTCAACAATAAAAGAACTTCTTGTGGAATCTCCATCCTTGACCTCAAGCTATACTATACAGAGAAATACTGATAAAAACTGCATGGTATTGGTACAAGGACAGGCAGGTAGATCAATGGAATAGAATTGAAGACTCTTAAATGAACTCTCACACCTATGGTCACTTAATCTTTCACAAAGGAGCTAAAACCATCCAGTGGAAAAAGATGGTGGTTTCAACAAATGTTGCTGGGTCAACTGGCAGTAAACATGTAGAATGATGCAAATTGATCCATTCTTATTTCCCTGTACAAAGTCCAAGTGGATCAAGGACCTCCACATAAAACCAGATACACTGAATCTAATAGAAAAGAATTTGGGGAAGAACCTGGAGCACATGGGCACTGGGGAAAATTTCCTGAATAGAATACCAATAGCTTATGCTCTAAGATCAAGAATTGACAAATGGGATCTCATAAAATTGGAAAGCTTCTATAAGGCAAAAGACACTGTGAATAGGACAAAATGGCAACCAACAGATTGGGAAAAGATCTTTACCAACCCAACATCCGATAGAGGGCTAATATCCAAAATATACAAAGAACTCAAGAAATTAGACACCAGAGAAACAAATAATCCTATAAAAAAATGGGGTAGGGAGGTAAACAAAGAATTCTCAACTGAGGAATACCAGATGGCCAAGAAACACCGAAAGAAATGTTCAACATCCTTAATCATCAGTGAAATGCCAATCAAAACAACCCTGAGATTCCACCTCACACCAGTCAGAATGGCCAAGATCAAACTCAGGGGGCAGCGATGCTGGCAAGGCTGTGGAGAAAGAGGAACACTTCTCCATTGCTGGTGGGATTGCAAGCTGATAAATCTATTCTGGAGTCAGTTTGGTGGTTCCTCAGAGAATCGGACATACCTGAGGACCTGGCTATACCACTCCTGGGCATATACCGAGAAGATGCTCCAACATGTAAAAAGGACACATGCTCTACTATGTTCACAGAAGTCTTATTTATAATAGCCAGAAGCTGGAAAGAACCGAGATGTCCCTCAACAGAGGACTGGATACAGAAAATGTGGTACATTTACACAATGGAGTACTACTCAGCTATTAAAAACAATGAATTCATGAAATTGTTAGGCAAATAGATAGAGCTAAAAAATATCATTCTGACTGAGGTAACCCAATCACAAAAGAACACACACAGTATGTACTCGCTGATAAGTGGATATTAGCCCCAAAGCTCAGAATACCCAAGATACAACTCAGAGACCACATGAAGTTCAAGAAGAAGGAAGACCAAAGTGTGGATACTTTAATCCTTATTGGAAGGTGGATCAAAACACCCATGGCTCACAGCCAACCAATAGGATGAGCATATGATCCCCAATGGAGCAGCTAGAGAAAGGACCCAAGGAGCTGAAGAGGTTTGCAGCCCTGTAGGAGGAGCAATAATATGTACCATCCATCCAATACTCCCAGTGCTCTCAGGGACTAAACCACCAACCAAAGAGTATACATGGAAGGACCCATGGCTCCACCTACATATGTAGCAAAAGACGGCCATTTCAGACATCAGTGAGAAGAGAGGCCATTGTTCCTGTGAAGGTTCAATTCCCCAGAATAGGGGAATGCAAGTCAGAATATAAGGGTGGGTTCTAGCAGGGGGAGGGGAGATGGCATGGGGGGTTTTCATAGGTGCAATGAGGAAAGGGGATACTGTTTGAAATTTAAATAAAGCAAATATCTAATAAAAAAAGAAAATGCTGTCTTTTTTTCCACTGGATGGTTTTAGCTCCTCTCTCAAAGACCATAGGTGTGTGGGTTCATTTAAGGGTCTTCAATTCTATTCTATTTATCTAATTGCCTGTAACTGTACCAGTACCAGGCAGTTTTTATCACAATTGCTCTGAAGTATAGCTTTAAGTCAGGGATGGTGATTCCCCCAGAAATTCTTTTATTTTTGAGAGTAGTTTTTGCTATCCTTAGTTTTTTTGTTATTGCAAATAAATTTGAGAATTTAGGAAGAATTGAGTTGGAATTTTGATGGGAATTGCATTAAATTTGTAGATTATTTTGGCAAGATGGCCATTTTTACTATATCAATCCTGCTAATCCATGAGCATGTGAGATCTTTCCATTTTCTGAGGTCTTCTTTTATTTCATTTTCAGAGACTTGAAGTTCTTGTCATGCAGACTTTTCAGTTGTTTGGTTAGAGGCACACCACAATATTACATATTTGTTTGTGACTATTGTGAAGAGTGTTGTATATCTTTCTTAGCTTACTTATCCTTTGAGTATAAGAATGCTACTGATTTGCTTGAATTAATTTTACATCCAACCACTTTGATGAAGTTGTTTATTAGCTGTGATATTTTAACATGAAGGGATGTTGAATTTTGTCAAATGCTATTTCAGCATTCAATGAAATGACCATGTTCTTTTTTTCTTCAAGTTTGTTTATGTGGTGTATTACATCGATGGATTTCTGTATATTGAACCATCCCTGTATCCCTGGAGTGAAGCCTACTAGATTGTTGTGAGTGATCATTTTGATGTGACGTGTTCTTGGATGCAGTTTTCAAGAATTTTATTGAGTATTTTTGCATTGATATTCATACGGGAAATTGAAATTGGTCTGAAGTTTTTCTTTCTTGGGTCTTATTTTTTTGCTTTCAGTATCTGTGTAACTATGGCTTCTTAAAATGAATTGTGTAATGTTTCTTCTGTTTCTATTTTGTGGAATAGTTTGAAGAGTATTGGTATTAGGTCTTCTTTGAAGGCTGTATAGAATTCTGCCCTAAACCCATTTGTTTCTGGGCTTTTTGTGGTTGGGAGACTTTTAATGACTGCTTCTATTTTTTAGGGGTTATGGGACTGTTGAGATGCTTTATCTGGTCCTGATTTAACTTTGGAACCTGGTATGTGTCACAAAAATTGTCCATTTTTTCCAGATTTTCCAGTTGTGTTGAGTATAGGTGTTTGTAGTAGGATCTGATAATTTTTTAATTTCCTCAGTTTCTGTTGCTATATCTCCCCTTTCATTTCTGATTTTGTTAATTTGGATACTGTCGCTGTGCCCTCTGGTTAGTCTGGCTAAGGGTTTATCAATCTTGTTAATTTCTTGAAGAACCAGCTCCTGGTTTGGTTGATTCTTTGTATAGTTCTCTTTGTTTCTACGTGGTTGATTTCAACCCTGAGTTTGATTCTTTCTTGCTGTCTACTCTTCTTTGGTATATTTGCTTCTTGTTGTTCTAGAGCATTCAAGTGTGCTGTTAAACTGCTGGTGTATGCTCTGTTCAGTTTCTTTTGGAGGCATTCACAGCTATGAGTTTTCCTCTTAGCAGTGATTTCATTGTGTCCCATAAATCTGGGTATGTTGTGCCTTCATTTTCATTAAATTCTAAAATGTCTTTGATTTCTTTCTTCCTTGACCAAGGTCTCATTGAGTAGAGCACTGCTCAGCTTCCATGTATATATGGGTTTTTGTTGTTTTTGAAGACAAGTCCTAGTCCGTGGTGATCTGATATGATGCATGGTGTTATGTTAATCTTTGTGTATCTATCTGTTCAGGCTTGTTTTGTGAACAATTAAATGGTCAGTTTTGAAGAAGGTACCATGAGGTGGTGAGGAGGTATATTCTTTTGTTTTAGGATGAACTGTTCTATAGATATCTGTTAAATCAATTTGGTCCATTCCTTCTGTTAGTTTGACTGTGTTTCTGTGTAGTTTCTGTTTCCATGATCTGTCTATTGCTGAGATTGGGGTTTTGAAGTCTCCCACTATTATTTTGTGAAGTGCATTTTGTACTTTTTATCTTTAGTAAAGTTTCTTTTGTGAATGTGGGTACCCTTGTATTTGGAACATAGATGTTCATAATTGAGAGTTCTTGGTAAATTTCTCCTTTGATGAGTATAAAGTGTCCTTCCTTATCTTTTTTGATATCTTTTGGTTGAAAGTCCATTTTATTCGATATTAGAGTGGCTACTCAAGCTTGTTTCCTGGGGTCATTTCCTTGAAACATTGTTTTCCAGCCCTTTACTGTGCTGAATGAAGTCTCTGTCTTTGACACTGAAGTGAGTCTCCTGCATCCAGCAAAATGCTGGGTCCTGTTTACATATCCAGTCTGTTAGTCTATAACTTTTTATTAGGGAATTGTGTCCATTGATGCTAAGAGATACTGAGGAATAGTGATTGTTACTTCCTTTTATATTGTTGTTTGAGGTGGTGTTATATTTATGTGACTATCTTCTTTTATGTTTCCTGAAAGAAAATTATTTTCTTCCTTTTTCTATGGTGTATTTTCCTTCCTTGTGTTGGAGTTTTCCATCTGTTATCCTTTATAGGGCTGAATTTGTGGAAAGATATTCTGTAAGTTTGGTTATGTCATGGAATATCTTGGTTTCTCCATCTATGGTTATTGAAAGTTTTGCTGGGTCTAGTAGCCTGGGCTGGCATTTGTGTTCTCTTAAGGTCTGTATGACATCTGCCCACAATTTTCTAGTTTTCATAGTCTCTGGTGAGAAGTCTGGTATAATTCTGATTGGTCTGCCTATATATGTTACTCAACCCTTTTCTCTTACTGATTTTAATATTCTTTCTTTGTTTTGTACATTTGGTGTTTTGACTATTATGTGATGGGAGGAATTTCTTTTCTGGTCCAATCTATTTGGAGTTCTGTAGGCTTCTTGTACATTTATGGGCATCTCTTTTTTTAGGCTAGGGAAGTTTTCTTCTATAATATATTTACTGCCCCTTTCAGTTGGGAATATCTTCTCTCTTCTACACCTATTATCCTTAGGTTTGATTTCCTCATTGTGTCCTGGATTTCCTGGATGTTTTGGGTTAGGAGCTTTTTGCATTTTGCATTTTCTTTGACTGTTGCGTCAATGTTTTCTGTGGTATCTTCTACACCCAAGATTCCCTCTTCTATCTCTTGTATTCTGTTGGTGATGTTTGCACTTTGCCTCCTGATATATTTCCTTGGTTTTCCTAGGTTTTCTAGGTTGTCTCCCTTTGTGATTTCCTTAGTGTTTCTATTTCCATATTTAGATCCTGAATGATTTTGTTCAATTCCTTCACCTCTTTGGTTGTGTTTTCCTGTAATTCTTTAAGGGATTTTTGTGTTTCCTGTTTAAGAGCTTCTGTCTCTTTACCTGTGCTCTCCTGTATTTCTTTAAGGGAGTTATTTATGTCCTTAAAGTCCTCTATCATCATCATGATATATGAATTTAATTCAGTCTTGCTTTTCTGGTGTGTTGGGGTATCCAGGGCTCATTGTGGTAGGAGAACTGGGTTCTGATGATTCCAAGCAGCCTTGGTTTCTGTTGTTTATGTTCTTGCCCTTGGCTCTTCACATCTGGTTGTCTATGGTGTTAGTTGTTCTTGCTGTCTCTGACTGTGGCTTGTCCCTCCTGCAAATCTGTGTGTCAGTACTCCTGGGAGACCAGCTGTCTCCTGATGGTTTTTGGGTATGCAGATCTGTAGCACAGGATCAACTCAGGGTGCAGATCAAACCATGTAATTTGCCCTATATTTTATTCAGTCTTCAACTTCTTTTGTATTTTGCTATTAAAAACTGTACACTAAGTTTTTATGGTCTTATTAGCTAGAAAATTGGCTTTTGGTTACATTTTTTTCTATGACATTTCAGAGTGTTATAACACATGTCTACCTTTAATGGTTTCACCACACTACAGTTCTTTCACAATTCACAAATTCCAAATGTTTAAAAGTTCAGCAAGAAGATGCCACTACCATCCAACCCTGGTGTGAGAGCCATCCTGTTAAGGTGGTCCAGCCACCCCCATAGCATGTGCCTATGTCCTACATACTTCTATACTCAGCCTTCTGGTCTTTTCATGTCTTTCTTGATTTCTAATCAGTCATTAAGATAATTACTTCTCCTGGAAGTTTTTCCTGTTGGGCAGATGGTTCTTTAAAGAAATTTCATATAGCTTTGCTTCAACCGTGTAAAACAAGTGGTTTCTTAAAAGAACTGATTGATTCATACAACAGTCCCTTTCTCCTTGCACAGTATTTCATGAACACAATATATTTTGAGAGCTTTTTGGAGACTGGCACGTTGGGCATTCTTTATTACTACTTTATCTGTGCCCCTGACAAATACGGAAGAAGCCAAGCACTGAGGAAATGTTGCTTTTTAAAGCAGATACAGGTAGGACTGTGAGGGCAAACCAGTCTGAATAGGGCTTTTTTACTTCAAATATCTCAGAAGGAAATCAAGGGATTCATTATGATAAAAGGCATCAAGCATGTTCCTATAGTCTTAGAACTAATGAACACATGATAAATCCTACTTCTCATGAGAAAACTTTGAATGACACAAGGTAAAGAAACATTGGCTTTCAATCCATCAATTTCTATCTTACCTTGACAGCCATCATGAATGTCATCCCATGCCAAAGCAGAGCACAGTTATAATTCAAAAAGAGTAAGATTTTCAAACCTTAAAAAAACAGTTTGGATTTATAGGTCACAATCAAAATTTCATTCCTTCTCTCAAGATTAAAATTAAAAAAAAACAAAAACAAAAACAAAACCAAAAAACAAAAAGTGCCACCTGGAAGCTTACCTTTCTTTCTTTCACAGAAATGGAATTCTGTAATGATCTTTTATGGAACCTTTTCACCTTTGATATTTAATATATAAATATTCAAGAATTGCTGCTATCTCAATTTGTCTAAACAGAAGTTTATCATACTGGCTATGGGCTGGGTGTGTAATGAGAACCATGCAGCTCATCTGGTTAATTGCTCTGGGCTGCCCTTGAGTGACATACCACCTTAGTTTTATCTTGTCTTTCTGAGGTCTTCATAATGTTTTCAGCTTTTGGGATTTCCATTGCTCTGATATATTTAGTTATTTAATGGCTTCTTCTGAAAAGCAGTGTATCTCTGAGAAACTAAATGCCATCTGTACGTAAAAACTTGTGCTTAACAAGCTACTTTTAATTGTCCAAACAGATGGAAGAATGGCCCTGCCGTTTTGTACCAGTATGAATTCAGCTACCAATGTGATTTAGGAATAATGGTGTAATCATTTCTTTTTTTTTTCATTTCTTTTTTTTATTGGATATATTCTATATTTACAATTCATTTCCCTTTTTCTGGTTCCCCACCCCCAAAGGTCCCACATGCCCTTTTCCCTCCCCCTGCTCCCTCATCCACCCCTCCCACCTCACTGTTCTTGTATTCCCCCACAATGATGCTTTGGTCCATTCTAGCACCAGTGTCCACTCCTTTCTTCTTGTGAGACATCACTTGGTATGTGATTTATGTCTTTGGTGTTCCAAGCTTCTAGGCTAATATCCACTTATCAGTGACTGCATACCATGGGTATTCTTTTGAGACTGGGTCACCTCACTTAGTATGATGTTCTCCAGCTCCATCCATTTCTCTAAGAATTTCATGAATTCATTGTTTCTAATGGCTGAATAGCACTTTATTGTGTATATATACCACATTTTTTGTATCCATTCCTCTGTTGAGGGACATCTGGTTTCTTTCCAGCTTCTGGCTATTATATATAAGGCTGCTATGAACATAGTGGAGCATGTATCCTTATTGCATGCTGGTGAATCTTCTGGGTATATTCCCAGGAGTGGTATGGCTGGGTCCTCCGGAAGTATCACGTCCAGTTTTCTGAGGAACCACCATACTGATTTCCAGAGTGGTTGTACCAGCTTGCATTCCTACCAGCAGTGGAGGAGTGTTCCTCTTTCTCCACATCCTCGCCAACACCTGATGTCTTCTGAGTTACTAATCTTAGCCATTCTGACTGGTGTGAGGTGAAATCTCAGGGTTGTTTTAATTTGCATTTCCCTAATGACTAATGATGTTGAACATTTTTTAAGGTGTTTCTCAGCCATCTGAATTTCTTCAGGAGAAAAGTCTCTGTTTAGCTCTGTACCCCATTTTTTGGATAGGGTTATTTGGTTTTCTGGGGTCTAACCTCTTGAGTTCTTTGTATACATTGGATATTAGCCCTCTGTCAGATGTGGGGTTGGTGAAGATCTTTTCCCAATTTCTTGGTTGCCGATTTATCCTTTTGACAGTGTCTTTTGCCTTACAGAAACTTTGTAATTTTATGAGGTCCCATTCGTCTATTCTTGCTCTTAGAGCATAAGCAATTGGTGTTCTGTTCAGGAATTTTTCCCCTGAGCCAATGTCCTCAAGGGTCTTCCCCAGTTTCTTTTCTATTAGTTTGAGTGTGTCTGGTTTTATGTGGAGGTCCTTGATCCACTTGGAGTTGAGCTTAGTGCAAGGAGATAAGAGTGGATCAATTCTCATTCTTCTGCATGTTGACCTCCAGTTGAGCCAGCACCATCTGTTGAAAAGGCTATCTTTTATCCACTGGATGTTTTCAGCTCCTTTGTCGAAGATCAATTGTCCATACATGTGCAGGTTCAATTCTGGGTCTTTGATCCTATTCCATTGATCTGCCTCCCTGTCACTGAACCAATACCATGCAGTTTTTAATATTACTGCTCTGTAATATTGCTTGAGGTCCGGGATATTGATTCCCCCAGAAGTTCTTTTGCTGTTGATGATAGTTTTAGCTATCTTGGGTTTTTTGTTATTCCAGATGATTTTGAGAATTGCTCTTTCTAACTCTATGAAGTACTGAGTTGGGATTTTGATGGGGATTGCATTGAATCTGTATATTGCTTTGGGCAAGATTGCCATTTTGACTATATTAGTCCTGCCAACCCACGAGCATGGAAGATTTTCCCATTTTCTGATGTCTTCTTTAATTTCCCTCTTCAGAGACCTGAAGTTTTCGTCATATAAATCTTTCACATGTTTGGTTAGCATCATTCCAAGATACTTTATATCATTTGTGGCTATTGTGAAGGGCGTCATTTCCCTAATTTCCTTCTCGGCCTGCTTATCCTTCACGTATAGGAAGGCTACTGATTTGCTTGAGTTGATTTTATAGCCAGCCACTTTGCTGAAGTTGTTTATCAGTTGCAGGAGTTCTCTGGTGGAGGTTTTTGGGTCACTTAAGTATACTATCATATCATCTGCAAATAGTGATAGTTTGACTTCTTCCGTTCTGATTTGTATCCCTTTGACTTCCCTCTGTTGTCGAATTGCTCTAGCTAGTACCTCAAGTACTATATTGAAGAGATATGGTGAGAGGAGGCAGCCTTGTCTAGTCCCTGATTTTAGTGGGATTGCTTCAAGTTTTCTCCATTTACCTTGATGTTGGCTACTGGTCTGCTGTATATTGCTTTTACTATGTTTTTATATGGGCCTTGAATTCCTGCTCTTTCCAAGACCTGTAGCATGAAAGGATGCTGAATTTTGTCAAATGCTTTTTCAGCATCCAATAAGATGACCATGTGGTTTTTTTCTTTGAGTTTGTTTATGTAGTGGATTACATTGATGGATTTCCATATATTGAACCATCCCTGCATTCCTGGGATGAAGCCAACTTGTTCAGGGTGAATGATTGTTTTGATGTGTTCTTGGATTCGGTTGGCAAGTATTTTGTTTAGTATTTTTGCATTGATATTCATAAGAGAAATTGGCCTGTAGTTCTCTTTCTTAGTTGGATCTTTGTGTGGTTTTGGTATCAGGGTAATTGTGGCTTCATAGAATGAGTTGGGTAGTGTTCCTTCTGTTTCTACTTTGTGGAATAGTTTGAAGAGTATCGGTATCAGGACTTCTTTGAAGGTCTGATAGAATTCTGCACTAAAACTGTCTGGTCCTGTGCTTTTTTTGTTTGGAAGACTGTCTATGACCCCTTCTATTTCTTTGGGGGTTATGGGTCTGTTTAGACGATCTATTTGATCCTGGTTTAATTTTGGTATTTGGTAACTGTGTAGGAAATTGTCCATTTCCTCCAGATTCTCCAGTTGTGTTGAGTATAGACTTTTGTAGTAGGATCTGATGATTTTTTTAATTTCCTCACTTTCTGTTCTTATATCTCCCTTTTCATTTCTAATTTTGTTAATTTGAATACTGTCTCTGTGCCTTTTGGTAAGTCTGGCTAGGGGTTTATCTATCTTGTTGTTTTTCTCAAAGAACCAGCTCCTGGTTTTGTGATTCTTTGTATGGTTCTCTGTGTTTCAACTTGATTGATTTCAGCCCTGAGTTTGATGATTTCCTGTCTTCTACTCCTCCTGGGTGAAATTGCTTCTTTTTGTTCCAGAGCTTTCAAGTGCCCCATTAAGTTGCTAGTATATGCTCTCTCCTGTTTCTTTTTGGAGACACTCAGGGCTATGACTTTTCCTCTAAGCACTGCTTTCATTGTGTCCCATAAATTTGGGTATGTTGTGCCTTCATTTTCATTAAATTCTAAGAAATCTTTGATTTCTTTCTTTATTTCTTCCTGGACTAAGGTATCATTGAGTAGAATATTGTTCAGCCTCCACGTGTATGAGGATTTTCTCTTGTTTTTGTTGCTATTGAAGAACACTCTTACTCCATGGTGATCTGATAAGAGGCATGGGATTAGCTCGATCTTTTTATATTTGTTGAGATCTGTCTTGTGTCCAATTATATGGTCGATTTTGGAGAAGGTAACATGAGGAGCTGAGAAAAAGGTATAGTCTTTTGCTTTAGGGTGAAATGTTCTCTATATATCTGTTAAATCCAATTGGTCCAAAGTTTTGATGAGTTTCTCCATGTCCCTGTTTAGTTTCTGTTTTCCTGGTCGGTCCACTGTGTATAGTGGAGTATTGAGGTTCCCCACAATCATTGTGTTAGGTGCAATGTGTGCTTTGAGCTTTAGTAAAGTTTCTTTTACGAATGAGGGTGCCCTTACATTTGGAGCGTAGATGTTTAGAATTGTGTGTTCTTCTTGGTGGATTCTTCCTTTGACTAGCAAGAAGTGACCTTTTGTGTCTCTTTTGATGACTTTGGGTTGAAAGTCAAATTTATCTGATATTAAAATGGCTATTCCAGCTTGCTTCCTGTGACCATTTGCTTGCAAAATTGTCTTCCATCCTTTTACTCTAAGGTAGTGTTTGTCTTTAACTCTGAGGTGTTTCCTGTAAGCAGCAAAATGTAGGGTCCTGTTTCAGTATCCAGTCTTAATCTATGTCTTTTTATTGGGGAATTGAGTCCATTGATGTTAAGAGATATTAAGGAATAGAGATTATTACTTCCTGACATTTTTGATGTTATTTTTGTTTTTGAGTAGTTATCTTCCTTTGAGTTTAATGGAAGAAGGTTACTGTCTTGCTTTTTCTTGGGTGCAGTTTCCTTCCTTGTATTGGAGTTTTCCTCCTATTATCCTTTGTAGAGCTGGGTTAGTGGAAAGATATTGTGTAAATTTGGTCCTGTCATGGAGTATTTTGATTTCTCCATCTATGTTGATTGAGAGTTTTGCTGGGTATAGTAGTCTTGGCTGACATTTGTGTTCTCTTAGGGTCTGCATGAGGTCTGCCCAGGATCTTCTAGCTTTCATGGTTTCTGGAGAGAAGTCTGGTGTGATTTTGATAGGTCTTCCTTTATATGTTACTTGGCCTTTTTCTCTTACTGCCTTTAATATTCTTTCTTTGTTTAGTACATTTGGGGTTTTGATTATTACGTGACGGGAGGTGTTTCTGTTCTGGTCCAGTCTGTTTGGAGTTCTGTAGGCTTCTTGTATATTCATGGCCATCTCTCTCTTTAAGTTAGGGAAGTTTTCTTCTATAATTTTGTTAAAGATATTTGCTGGCCCTTTAAGTTGTAGATCTTCACTCTCATCTATCCCTATAATCCTTAGGTTTGGTCTTCTCATTGTGTCCTGGATTTCCTGGATGTTTTGGGTTACAAGCCTTTTGGATTTTGTGTTTTCTTTGACTGTGGAGTCAATGGTTACTATGTTATCTTCAGCATCTGAGATTCTTATCTCTATCTCTTGTATTCTGTTGTTGATGTTTGCATCTATGACCCCTGATTTCTTCCCAAGGTTTTCTATCTCCAAAGTTGCCTCCTTTTGTGATTTCTTAGTTGTTTTTACCTCTGTGTTCAGATCTTGGATGGTTTTGCTCAGTTCCTTCATTTGTTTGTTTGTGTTTTCATGTAATTCTTTAATATATTTTTGTGCTCCCTCTTTTATGACTTCTGCATGTTGTTTGAAGTTCTCCTGCATTTCTTTAACTGATTTTCTTATTTCCTCTTTATTGGTTTCTGTCTGTTGGCCCATATTCTCCTGGAGTTCTTTAAGTGTTTTTTGTGTTTGCATTGTAAGAGCTTCTACCCTATTGATGTTCCCCTGCATTTCTTTAAGAGCTTTGTTTATGTCTTTTTTGTGTTCCTCTAGGAGCATCATGACCTGTGCTTTTATATCTAACTCTTGTTTTTCTGGTGTGCTGGGGTATCCAGGACTTGCTGTGGTTGGCGAATTGGGTTCAGATAGTGCCATATTGCCTTGATTTCTGTTAATAATGTTCCTATGTTTGCCTTTTGCCATCTGTTTATCTCTGGAGTTAGTTGGTCTTATTGTAGATGGCAGCCCCGGTGAAAGTACAGTGCGCCTGTCCCCAGGAGAAAGTGACCTTTGCTGAGCTGTTGGTACCTGGATCTGCCGATCTCCTCTGGCTCTGGGTGTAGGCCAGAGCCTGGTGGAGTTGTCTGTGCTAGACTACGCTAGCTCTCAGTCCAAGCACCTGACTCCAGCTGCTAGAATTCAGTGCTGTATCCCGAGGCAAGATGGCCCCTCGCTGCCAGCCTGCCTGGAGAGCCAGCCCGCAGCTGATCTGTCTGTGCCCAGATCTCCTGCAGAGCTAAGCTAAGCTATATCTCTGTCCACACACCTGACTCTAGTTGCTCGCTGTGCCCACCGTTCGCGCAGTGTCCCGAGGCAAGATGGCGGCCCCACACCTTAAAAAATGGTCAACATCATTAGTCATTAGGGAAATGCAAATTTAAACAACCCTGAGATTTTACCTCACACTAGTCAGAATGGCTTAGATTAAAAACTCAGAAGACATCAGGTGTTGGCGAGGATGTGGAGAAAGAGGAACACTCCTCCACTGCTGGTAGGAATGCAAGCTGGTACAACCACTCTGGAAATCAGTATGGTGGTTCCTCAGAAAACTGGACATGATACTTCCGGAGGACCCAGCCATACCACTCCTGGGAATATACCCAGAAGATTCACCAGCATGCAATAAGGATACATGCTCCACTATGTTCATAGTAGTCTTATATATAATAGCCAGAAGCTGGAAAGAACCCAGATGTCCCTCAACAGAGGAATGGATACAAAAAATGTGGTATATATACACAATGGAGTACTATTCAGCCATTAGAAACAATGAATTCATGAAATTCTTAGAGAAATGGATGGAGCTGGAGAACATCATTCTAAGTGAGGTGACCCAGTCTCAAAAGAATACCCATGGTATGCAGTCACTGATAAGTGGATATTAGCCTAGAAGCTTGGAACACCAAAGACATAAATCACATACCAAGTGATGTCTTACAAGAAGAAAGGAGTGGACACTGGTGCTAGAATGGACCAAAGCATCATTGTGGGGGAATACAAGAACAGTGAGGTGGGAGGGGTGGATGAGGGAGCAGGGGGAGGGAAAAGGGCATGTGGGACCTTTGGGGGTGGGGAACCAGAAAAAGGGAAATGAATTGTAAATATAGAATATATCCAATAAAAAAAAGATTGAAGTGGACTAAATATATTTGTTCCAAGATGAAGTGAGGAGAAACCAAACATGTTCAATGATTTGGACCATTACAGAAAAATAAGTTTCTTTTTTTTTTTTTTAAAGATTTTTTATTATATGTAAGTAAACTGTAGCTGTCTTCAGAAACACCAGAAGAAGTGTCAGATTTCATTAAAGATGGTTCTGAACCACCATGTGGTTGCTGGGAATTGAACTCAGGACCTTTAGAGGAGCAGTCAGTGCTCTTAACCGCTGAGCCATATCTCCAACCCTTCTTTTTTTTTAAAGTAAAAATAATGGCAAACCTTTAATTGTGGACCATATTTAGTTTGTAGAAGTAATTAATTGTTTTGGATGATTGAAAACTCTGCATATTTTACCCACCATAATTGTTTTCTTTCCATGAAACTAATTTAGCATGCTTTTTTAGTTACAAAAATTGTGTATATTAAAGGAAAATGTATATTAAACATCATCATGGGATGATGATTCCATGCTATTCTATCTGGGATACTTTTAGATTTTTCTGCAGTTTGCAGGTAGTCATTTAGGATAACTCTTAGCTTAACACTTGAAGAAAAGTAAAATCTTGGACCAGTGTCCAGCTTCCTTTTTGAAAAGTGAAAAATGACCTGCTCTCTCTCTCTCTCTCTCTCTCTCTCTCTCTCTCTCTCTCTCTTTCTCTCTCTCTCTCTTTTAGAGACAGGGTTTCTCTGTGTAGTCCTGGCTGTCCTGGAACTCACTCTGTAGAGCAGGCTGGCCTCGAACTCAGAAATCTGCCTGCCTCTGCCTCCCAAGTGCTGGGATTACAGGCGTGCGCCACCACGCCCGGCTTATCTCTTTTTTTAAATAGTGGGAAATCCAAACATTTGTTGCAGGATATTTGATCACATGGTGAAACCTGAGATTGTGTTATTTACTGGAAAAAATCCATTTTTCATTGTGGTGTGGCTCAGCCTTTGCATTTACCTTTAATCAAAGAGCTTTTTGCTTGAATATTGTAAGCAGGATTAAATAAGATCAACCATAGGTCAAGAGGAGGAGCAATCAACAAATTGACAGGAAGTGAGTGAGGTAACCCAAATCACAAAAGAACAGACATGTTATGCACTCACTGATAAGCCCAGAAGCTTGGAATACCCAAGACACAATTCACATATCAAATGATGTCCAAGAAGAAGGAAGAACAAAGTATGGACATTCTGGTCCTTCTTAGAAGGGGAAACAAAATACCCACAGAAGGAGATACAGAGACAAAGTGTGGAGCAGAGCCTGAGGGAAAGACCATCCAGAGACTACCCCAGCTAGTGATCCATCCCATATACAGTTACAAAACCCAAACACTATTATTGATGCCCAAAAGTACTTGCTGACCAGAGCTGGATATGGCTGTCACCTGGGAGGCTGTGTTAGTCCATGACAAATACAGAGGGGGACACTCTCAGCCAGCCATTGAACTTAGCACAGGGTCCCCAATGGGGGATAGAGAAAGAACCCAAAGAGCTGAAGGTGTTAGCAGAGCCATAGGAGGAAGAACAATATGAGCTACCCAGTACTCTCAGTGCTCCCAGGGACAAAAACATCAACTAGTGAGTGCACATGGTGTTACCCATGGTTCGAGATGCATAGGCAGCAGATGTCCTGGTTGGACATCAAAGGGAGGAGAGGCTCTTGGTCTTGGAAAGGCTCCATGCAGCAGTGTAGGGTATACCAGGAGAGGGAAGTGGGGGGGTTAATTGGGGAACAGGGGGAGGGGAGATGGGTTATGAGAGGACAGGTTCAGGAGGGGGGAACCAGGAAAGAGGACAACATTTGAAATGTAAATAAATAATCTATCTAATAAAATAAAATAATAAAAAAAAACCGTAGAGTGTAAGAAGTAGTCAGAAAACTAGACAGAGAGACTCACAGCAAGTAGAAGAGAGGGACCTGTAGTTTAAATAAGGTTGTTTGGGAGATTGCAGTTGCCTGTGAGAGGAGATTCCTTGTGCAAAGTCAGCTGAGGTAGAAGGTCAGCTGGGGGCTTTCTTTGTCTCTCTAAGATAGCAGATTTTCACCCTAGCATCTGGCTCTTCAGTCTTCATTGGTAAAATCAAATGATTGAGATTTTGTTAAAAACAAAAACAACAACACCTTTTATTTTAAATAAATGAGAAAATGACCATGATACCTCTGTGGGGTATAATTTCTGAGGTGATTCTGAGAAGGCTAGGTTGACTCCATGACCAGCTTCAAATGGACAGTTCAGGAGACTAGGCCTAAATCTTTGTTTCCAAGAACTGAGCAAGTCCAGGCAAGTCCAGTCCTCAGAAGCTGCCCTGCCACCTGGCCTGAGGTAAGGACAATGGATTAGCAGCATTTTCTAGACTTCACCAGTAACAGTTTCCAACCTCCCAGACCCCAGCAGTGGTTCTAGACTGTCCCTAGATATAGAGCCATGATTAAGATGGAGGTCATCTACTTCTCCCCACAATTCCCCTAATGAGCTTTAAATGATGCCTGCAAGCTCACTCAAGGTCTCTTCATCTTTGTAGATCATGCTGGGATTCTGCAGAATAAAACACCCTTTGCATTTGCATACAACTGAGTCTGGGGTTCCATTCTTTGGTGAATCATGGACCCTTAAGATTCTATTAGTTTTGTAGATATGATGGAAAATACCATAGTCCAGTGAACCCAACAACATACATGAAATTGTTGGTTAAAAAAGAAATAAGTCACAATTCTACATGCCATGTCTACATCTTTAGATCAATGTCTTCACATACTGTTTACTGAGATTGTAGGATGACACAGGAAGGAAGAACTTTTGAAGGAAAGAAGCTCAGAAAACTTAACTTTTCAGCCAAGTGTCTTTCTTATAAGACTGCTTCAAGTATTCAGTAATCTAATGAGAATTATTAATCCCTCCAGGTTATATAGCTGACCATGGAGGTCTTTTGTATTTTTTCTTTGTTAAGTAATTAATAACATTTCACCATGATGCTCATGCATTGAGAAATATGACATACAAAAATATAATTCTAACATGCTTTCAATATTTCCTGAAAAATCAGCTTTCTGGCAAATCAATTTTAAACATTTATGCTGACATTTAAGCATTTATAGTTCTATTATGAGGAGAGTAAAGTCCAAGTGGGTTCAGTGAGTCATGCTGTTCCATGATCTCTTGACTCTTTACTTTGTTTAGAAGACTTCACCTTTGCTTTTTAGTCCTAGACAGTGGTCCCTTTAAAACTATACTATTTAATGGCATTGAGCTTTTTCCCCCTTTCCTGTCTCTCCCCCCCTCTCTCTCTACCTCTCTGTTTCCTTCTCTGTCTCTATCTTTGTCTCTGCCCCTGTATCTTTATCTCCTTTTTCATATTATCCCTTCATTGGACTGTGAATTCCTTGAGGTGATAAAGCATGATAAATAATTTTCTTTTATTTTATAGTCTGGGATACTTGATGCAAGCAAGGTAAGGACTAGTCTTTCTAGAGCTTCTTTAATGTTTTGGAAAGAAAAGAAGCAATCTTCCTGAGATGTACAAACCATTATGGTGGAAGCAATATAGACTGTTTGCAAAAGGCCCTCTAGGGAAGGTACCCTGATTCCTTACATTTCTTTAAAAAAATTCCAAAGTTGAGAAATAAGAACTGAGCAAGGACCATAGGAAATGAGCTAAAAGAGGGAATTTTCTAAAATATGTGGCAGGAGAATTAATATATCTCTGGAGGAAATAGGACAGCCTTCACTCTCTCTTCTGAGGTTTGATGAAGGCTTTGGAAGCATGAAAAGATTCATTTTCACTTTCTTCTACCCTCATATCCCCATTGTAATTTCTAGGACTCATTTAACAATTTTCAAGAACATTATATTTTGGTACTTTCTGTGTAAAATACCTTTTATAACATTTAACATAGAAAAATTATTCATGGGAACAGTTCAATGAAATATTTATATCTGCCATGTATCTGTATCAAAGTATATTTTATAGATGGGTAATGTGTTTATTTATTTTAATCATCATTATAATACCTAACAATTTTAAAGCTATTCATATATATAATATTTTCTTTTACATACGTTCACATTTCTCATGGCCTAGTCATTGATTCTGTGAGTCTATGTAAATCAAATACCAATTTTATCTGCCTCTATGTTCTCTCAACCAAATGGAGAAGAAACCTAGCAAGAAGACAGTACAGAGTGGTATGGTCACAAAGTAGCAACGCGAAAGTAGTTAATCAAATTAGGATTAGGAAACATTCACTCATCATGTAAATTTTTTCAGATTTTTTTAATCTGCTAGATAAGGGTTTTTGTGTAGATCCTTGTGAAGCATTATTGATCATCTAATATGAGAAAGTTTTTATATTTAATGAAATATACCACACAAACTATTTTTCTAGTCTCATTATGCCTAAAAAAGAAGGGCTATGTGATAGGAGTTTTGGTTTTGAAAAGTTCAGAGAGAATAAGGATATAATGAATATACCTTTTTTTTTTTTTTTAAAAAAGTATATCTTTAAGGCAGTTTACAGCAAAAATAAGACTAGGATGTCTACTCTCTCTATCTATTCAATGTAGTACTTGATATCTTAGAATAACAAGACAACTGAAGAATACCAAGGGGATACAAAGAAGAAAGCAAGAGATTAAAGTACTTCGAGATGATAAGATTTCATGTATAAAATACCCCAATGACTACATCAGGAAACGTTTAAAGCTAATTGTTCTTTCAACTAAGTAGCAAGATACAAAATGAACACATAAAAATTAGTACCTTTCCTCTATACAAATAAGAAACGGCCTGAGAAGAAATAAGGGAAATAGTATTTTTTATAATAGCCTCAAAAATATCATGGGATAACTCCAAAAAAGCAAATGGAAAGCATTGTGCAATAAAAACTTCAAGAATTTGAAGAAAGACATTGAAAAAGGTATCAAAAGATACAAATATCCGGTATGCCTCCCTTATTCCCCCCCACCCCCCTGCAACCACCCTGTTACTTTGGATGTGGTAGACCCGTGCCAGAATTGGGACAGGGAAGATCCTACTTCCTGATACTGAGATCCAGCAGCAGCAGGACATTTGAGAACTTTCAGCCTGAAGGGCATTCGACCCTTGCCCTATCTGCCAGAGGGAAGAACGAATCTACTGAAACTTGTTGGAGAACCATATGTATACAGGGCATTTGAGAGAAAGGGAATCCCAGAAGTACAGAAAAAAGAGACAGCAAGACCAGCTAACATGAGAGATAACTAGATCGCCATAGGCAAATACAAGATCATTACTAACAGAAACCAAGGCAACATGGTTGCCATCAGAACCCAGTTCTCCCACAACAACACATAACACACAACATCAAATCCTGGATACTCCATCACATCAGAAAAGCAAGAGCTGGATTTAAATTCACATCTCATGATGCTGATGGAGGACTTCAAGTAGGACACAAATAACTCCCTTAAAGAAATACAGGAGAACATGAGTCAACAGGTAGAAGCCCTTAAAGATGAAACACAAAAATCCCTTAAAGAAATACAGAAGAACATGTGTCAACAGGTAGAAATCCTTAAAGAGGTAACACAAAAATCCCTTAAAGAATTTCAGAAAACAAACAAACAAGTAAAGGTACTGAACAAAACTATCAAGGTTCTAAAAATGGAAGTAGAAACAATAGAGAAATTGCAAAGTGAAACATCTCTGGAGATAGAAAACTTAGAAACAATTTAGGAGTCATAGATGCAAGCATCAAAAACAGAATTCAAGAGATAGAAGAAAGAATCTCAGATGCTGAAGATTCCATAGGAAACATTAACTCAACAGTAAAAGAAAATGCAAAATAGAAAAAGCTTCAAACCCAAAATATCCAAGAAATCCAGGAGAAAATGAGACCAAACCTAAGGATTATAGGTATAGAAGAGAGAGGATTTACATCTTAAAGGGCCAGTAAATATCTCCAACAAAATTATAGAAGAAAATCTCCCTAACCTAAAGAAAGAAATGCCCATGAATATACAAGAAGCCTACAGAACTCCAAACAGACTGTACCAGAGCAGAAATTCCTCCTGTCACATAATAATCACAACCCCAAATGCACTAAACAAAGAAAAATATTAAAAGCTGTAAGGGAAAAAGGTCAAGTAACATATAAAGGCAGACCTATCAGGATTACACCAGACTTCTCACCAGAGACTATGAAAGCCAGAAGATCCTGGGCAGATGCCATACAGACCCTAAGAGAACATAAATGTCTGCCCAGACTACTATACCCAGCAAAACTTTCAATTACCATAGACGAAGAAAACAAGATATTCCATGACAAAAGAAAATTTATATAATATCTTTCCAGAAATCCAGCACTACAAAGGATAATGGGTAGAAAATACCAACACAAGGCAGGAAACCACACCATAGAAAAAGCAATAAGGTAATATTTCAACAAACCCAATAGAAGATAGCTAACAACCAGAATTTCACCTTTAACTAGGAAGATAACAGTAAGCAACAAACTATTTTCCTTAATATCTCTTAATATCAATGGTCTCAATTACTCTATAAAAAACACATAGACTAACAAACTGGATACATAAACAGGACCCAACATTTTGCTGCATACAAGAAACCCACCTCAGTGAAAAAGACAATCACTACTTAAGAGTCAAAGGTTGGAAAATAATTTTCCAAGCAAATGGTCCCAAGAAACAAGCTGGAGTGGCCATTCTTATATTGGATAAAATTGACTTTCATCCAAAAGCTGTCAAAAAAGATAAGGAGGGACACTTCATACTGGTCAAAGGAAAAGTCTACCACGATGAACTCTCAATTCTGAGCATCTATGCTCCAAAGGCAAGGACACCCACATTCATAAAAGAAACTTTAATAAAGATCAAAGCACACATTGCACCCCACACAATAATAGTGGGAGACTTCAACACCCATCTCTCAACAATGGACAAATTATGGAGACAGAAACTAAATAGAGATATGGTGAAACTAACTGAAGTTATGGACCAAATGGGTCTAACAGATATTTATACAACATTCCACCCTAAAGCAAAAGAATATATCTTCTCAGCTCCTCATGGTACCTTCTCCAAAACTGACCATATAATTGGTCACAAAACGGGCCTCAGCAGATACAGAAATATTGAAACTATTCCATGTACCTTATCAGATCAGCAAGGCCTAAGGCTGGTCTTAAGCTCAAACAAAAACAATGGAAAACACACATACACGTGGACTTTGAACAATGCTCTTGGTTAAGGAAGCCAACAATAGCTTGGTTAAGGAAGAAATAAATTAAAGACTTTCTAGAATTTAATGAAAATGAAGACACATCATAGCAAAATTTATGAGACACAATGAAAGCAGTGCTAAGAGGAAAACTCATAGCTCTGAGTGCCTCCAAAAAGAGAATGGAGAGGGCTTTCACTAACAACTGGACAGTGTATTTCAAAGCTCTAGAACAAAAAGAAGCAAATACACCCCAGAGGAGTAGACAGCAGGAAATAATCAAACTCAGGGCCAAAATCAACCAAATAGAAACAATAAGTACTATATAAAGAATCAACAAAACCAGGAGCTAGTTCTTTGGGAAAATCAAAAATATAGATAAACCCTCAGCCAAACTAACCAGAGGGCACAGAGGTACTACCCAAATTAATAAAATCAGAAATGAAAAGGGAGACATAACAACAGAAACTGTGGAAATTCAAATTCTACTACGAGATTATATTCAACAAAGTTTGAAAATTTGGATAAAATAGTCAACTTTCTGTCTGCCAATGTTAAAACAGAATAAGATAAATAATCAAACTCAGGGCCAAAATCAACCAAATAGAAACAATAAGTACTATATAAAGAATCAACAAAACCAGGAGCTAGTTCTTTGGGAAAATCAAAAATATAGATAAACCCTCAGCCAAACTAACCAGAGGGCACAGAGGTACTACCCAAATTAATAAAATCAGAAATGAAAAGGGAGACATAACAACAGAAACTGTGGAAATTCAAATTCTACTACGAGATTATATTCAACAAAGTTTGAAAATTTGGATAAAATAGTCAACTTTCTGTCTGCCAATGTTAAAACAGAATAAGATAAACCATCTAAGTAGTCCCGTATGTCCTGAGGAAATAGAAGCAGTCATTAATAGTCTCCCATAAAAAAAAAAAAGCCCAGAACCAGAGGGGTTCAGCGGGGAATTCTATCAGATCTTCAAAGAAGAGCTAATATCGATACTCTTCAAACTATTCCATGAAATAGAAACTCAAGGAACACTACCCAACTCATTCTATGAAGTCACAGTAATGCTTATACCTAAACCAAACAAAGACCAAACAATGAAGGTGAACTTCAAACCAATTTCTCTCATGAACATCTATACAAAAATACTGAACAAAATTCTGGCCAACTGAATCCAAGAATGCATTAAAACTATAATTCGCCACAATCAGGTAGGCTTCATCCCAGGGATGCAGGGATGGTTCCATGTAATCAACTACATAAAGAAACTCAAGGAAAAAAAACACATGGTCATTTCATTAGATGCTGAAAAGGCTTTTGACAAAATCCAGCATCCCTTCATGATAAAAGTCTTGGAGAGATCAGGAATCCAACGTCCATACCTAAACATTGTGAAAGCAATATACCACAAATCAGTAGCCAGCATCAAGTTAAACAGAGAGGAACTTGAAGCAATCCTAGTAAAATTGGGGACCAGACAGGCTGCCCACTCTCTCCTTATCTATTCAATATAGTATTTGAAGTCCTAGCCAGAGCAATCTAGCAGCAAAAGGAGGTCAAAGGTATACAAATTGGAAAGGAAGAAGTCAAAATATCTCTATATGCAGATGAGATGATAGTATACTTAAGCGATGGGAAAACTTCCACCAAAGAACTCTTAAAGCTGATCAACAACTTCAGCAAAGTGACTGGATATAAAATTAACTCAAGCAAATCAGTATCCTTCCTCTACTCAAAGGATAAACAAGCTGAGAAAGAAATGGCACCCTTCACAATAGTCCCAAATAATATTTCTTAGCTAGATGTGACCCTAATGAAGCAAGTAAAAGATCTGTATCACAAGAACTCCAAGCCTCTGAAGAAAGAAACTGAAGAAGATCTCAGAAGATGAAATGATCTCCCATGTTCATGGATTGGCAGGATCAATATAGTAAAAATGGCCATCTTGCCAAAAGCAATCTACAGATTCAATGCAATCCCCATCAAAATCCCAAATAAATTCTTTATAGATCTAGAAAGAGCAATTCTCTTTTTTTTAAATT
This sequence comes from Apodemus agrarius, assembly GCA_964023405.1. Lineage (NCBI taxonomy): Eukaryota > Metazoa > Chordata > Mammalia > Rodentia > Muridae > Apodemus > Apodemus agrarius. The sequence goes on along the minus strand of OZ030020.1, from coordinate 72,653,637 downwards.
CTTTTTTAAATTTTTTTTTATTTATTGAAAAGGGAAATAAAGGGAAATAAAAACACTTTGATAAATTTAAAGATTTACATGGAAAATATTTCAGATAAACAGGTTAAAATTGACACTTTTCATGGAAATTAAAGATTAAAGTGGTAGACATGTAAAACATTGCTAAATTAATTGAAATATGGGATAGAAACATTTTATGATAGAATTGAAGATTTATGTGGAAAATATTTCTGATAAAATTGTAGAAAAATGTAGAAAAACATGGTAGAATTGAAGATTATTGTAAGGAGCCATTCTAAGCTACATGGCCACAAATGCTCAGCCCTGAGATGGCTGTTGCAGGGTTGTGAGATTGTTAAACAAAAGCCTTTCCCACAAATTGATGGCACAGAAGACTCCAGGAACTGACCAGCCATAAAAGATAAGGGACATCCCTAGATAATCTCCACCAAACCCTGAGCCATTTGGTCTGGCATCATCTTGTCTTCATCTCCTAGATGAGTCGTCTTCCTTTCTCACTGGTCCTCAGCTCTCACCACCTGAATGCCATAATTAACTACTGGAGTGTAAGCATCTCACAATGCTGCTATCTCACCTTCTTTGATCTGCCATACCAGGAACTGGCTGAAGCAATAAACTGATTATTTATTTGTTTTGTTTTGTTTTGTTTTGTTTTGTTTTTGTTTTTCGAGACAGGGTTTCTCTGTGTAGTCCTGGCTGTCCTGGAGCTAACTCTGTAGACCAGGCTGGCCTCGAACTCAGAAATCTGCCTGCCTCTGCCTCCCAAGTGCTGGGATTACAGGTGTGCACCACCACGCCCGGCTAAACTGATTATTTAGATACCAGACTTCCTTACAGGAACCAGTTAATTGACAAACTGGCCTTCAAAGTGTCTTTATCCCTCATGCCACGACATCCCATTTGGCTGTTTCAAGATTTACTGCCTTTGCCTCACTTCCTCTTCTTACTGCTTATAAGCCATTGCTTTCCAAATATTAAATGGACTCTGACTAAAGCCTGTTGAATGCAGGGTCCGGGTTCTTTCTCTCCCCCCCCATGACCCCTAGGTAGCTCTTCTCCGGGGACCCTGGAATAACTGGACCTGCTGGTCGGGTACAGATTATCATGGAAGATTTTATATAGATATAATAAAGGTAGGTATAAAAGTATTTTTAAGTTGATTGAAAGTGGAATTATAAACATTTTCTGATAAGCTTGAAGATTTACATGGAAAATATTTCTGATAAAATTGGAGAAATATATAGAAAAACATGCTAAAATTAAAGATTATCATGGAAACTATATAGACAAAATGATAGGCATTAAGATAATTCTTAGTTGATTGAAGGTGGAATTGTAAACATTTTTAGGTAACATTGAAGATTTACATGGAAATATTTCTGGTAAAATTCAAGAAATAAATAGACAAACATTAAAATTGACTATTTCATGGAAAATTTTACATATAAAATGGTAGATATAAAATCTTTCTAAATTAATTGAAGGTGGAATTAGAAACATTTGTGATAAAATCAAAGATTTACATCGAAAACATTTCTGATAAAATAGAGAAAGTATATAGAGACATTAGAATTAAAGATTATCATGAAAAATAATGCAGATAAAATGGTAGACAAAAAACATTACTAAATTAATTAAAAGGGGAATTATAAACATTTTCTGATAAAATTGAAGATTTACATGAGAAATATCTCATTAGTCTGTCTTTTTATTGGGAAGTTGAGTCCATTGTTGTTAAGAGATATTAGGGAATAGTGATTGTTGCTTCCTGTTATTTTTGATGTTATTTTTATGTTTGTGTGGGTATCTTCTTTTGTTGGAAGAAAATTACTTTCTTGCTTTTTCTAGGGTGTTGTTTCCCTCCTTGTGTTGGCATTTTTCATCAATTATCCTTTGTAGAGCTGGATTTGTGGAGAGATATTGTGTAAATTTGGTTTTATCATGGAATATCTTGGTTTCTCCATCTATTATTATCGAGAATTTTGCTGGGTAGAGTAGCCTGGGCTGGCATTTGTGTTCTCTTAGGGTCTATATGAGGTCTGCCCAGTATCTTCTAGCTTTCATCATTTCTGGTGAGAAGTCTGGTGTGATTCTGATAGGTCCTCCTTTATATGTTACTTGCCGTTTTTCCCTTACTGCTTTTAATATTCTTTCTTTGTTTAGTGATTTTGGTGTTTTGATTATTATGTCCTGGGAGTACTTTCTGTTCTGTTCCAGTCTGGAGTTCTGAAGGCTTCTTGTATGTTCATCGGCATCTCTTTCTCTAGGTTAGGGGAGTTTTCTTCTACAGTTTTGTTGAAGATATTTCCTGGGCCTTTAAGATGTAAATCCCCACTTTCTTCTATACCTATGATCCTTAGGTTTGCTCTTCTTATTGTGTCCTGGAGTTCCTGGATGTTTTGCGTTAACAGATTTATGCATTTTGCATTTTCTTTGACTGTTAAGTCAAGGTTTTCTATGGTATCTTCAGCACCTGAGGTTCTTTCTTTATCTCTTGTATTCTGTTGTTGATGCTTGCATCTATGACTCCTGAATTCTTTCCAAGGTTTTCTATCTCCAGAGATGACTCACTTTGTGATTTCTTTATTGTTTCTACTTCCACTTTTAGATCCTGGATGGTTTTGTTCAGTTCCTTCACTTGATCGTTTGTGTTTTCCTGTAATTCTTTAAGGGATTTTTGTCTTTCTTCTTTAAGGGCTTCTGCCTGTTGACCCATGATCTCCTGTATTTCTTTAAGGTATTTTTGCATTTCATCTTTAAGGGCTTTTACCTGTTGACCAATGTTTTCCTGTATTTCTTTAAGGAAGTTATTTAAGTCTTTCTTGAAGCCCTCTATCAACATCATCAGATACAATTTTAAATCCATCTCTTGCTTTTCCAGTGTGTTGGGGTATCTGGGACTTGCTTTGGTGTGAGAAGTGGGTTCTGATGTTGTCATGTGGCCTTGGTTTCTGTTGGTAAGGTTCTTGTGCTTGCCTTTTACCATCTGGTTATCTCTGGTGCTATTTGGTATTGTTGTCTCTGACTGGTGTTTGTTCCTCCTGTGGGCATGCAAGCCTGTGTCCTTACTTCTCTGAGTTCAAAAGTGAATGCACTGCTGGGAGATCGCTCTCTCTCCTGGAAGGCTATGCACAGAAGGCTGTGGAGTTTCCCAGCTCTCTGGTGCAAATGTCACCAGGAAGACTTCTTTCCCACCTGCTCTACTGATTTTAGGCCCTGTGTGCTCCTAGCAGGTCCCCTCTAGAGAGAAGGTGGAGATCTCACCTCTTTGGTCAGAATTGAAAGCACTGCTGGGAGATCACTCTCTTCTGGTGGTCTGTGCACAGAAGGTTGTGGAAACTCTAGGCTCCCTGGTGCTAATGGCAGCAGGAAGACTCAGCAATTTTCAAGTTCATCTGGGATAACAAAAAACCCAGGATAGCAAAAACTATTCTCCACAACAAAAGATCTACTGGGAGAATCACCATCCCTGACTTCCAAGCTTTACTACAGAGCAATAGTGATAAAAATTGTTTGGTATTTGTACAGTGTCAAGCAGGTAGATCAATGGAATAGAATTGAAGACCCAGAAAAGAACTCACACACTTACAGTCACTTGATATTTGACAAAGGAGCTAAAAACATCCAGTGGAAAAATACAGCATTTTTAACAATCGGTACTGGATCAACTGGAGGTCAGCATGCAGAAAAATGCAAATCGACCCATTCTTATCTCCTTGTACAAAGCTCAAGTCCAAGTGGATCAAGGATCTACACATAAAACCAGACACACTGAAGATTATGGAGGAGAAAGTGGGGAAGAATCTTGAACACATGGGCACAGGGAAAAAATTCCTGATCAGAACACCAATGGCGTATGCTCTAAGAACAAGAATTGACAAATGAGACCTCATAAAACTGCAAAGCTTCTGTAAGGCAAAGGACACGGTCAATAGGACAAAATGGCAACCAACAAATTGGGAAAAGATCTTTACTAATCCTACACCTGCTAGAGGGCTAATAATGTATATAAAGAATTCAAGATGTTAGTCTCCAGAGAGTCAAATAGCCCTATTAAAAAATGGGATACAGAGCTAAACAGGGAATTCTTAACTGAGGAAACTCGAATGACACTAAAGCACCTAAAGAAATGTTCAGCATCCTTAGTTATCAGGGAAATGCAAATCGAAACAACACTGAAATTCCACCTCACACTGGTCAGAATGGCTAAGATGAACAACTCAGGGGACAGCAGATGCTCGAGAGGATGTGGGGGAAAAAAGGAACAATTCTCCATTATTAGTGGGATTGAAACCTGGTAAAACCACTCTGAAAATCAGTTTGGCAATTCCTCAGAAAATTAGACATAGTAGTACCTGGAGACCCAGCTATACCACTCCTGGGCATATTCCCAGAAGATTCTCCTATATGTAATAAGGACACATGGTCCACTATGTTCATAGCTGCCTTATTCATAATACTCGGAAGCTGAAAAGAACCCAGATGTCCTTCAACAGAAGAATAGATACAGAAACTATGTTATATATATATATATATATATATATATATATATATATATGTATATGTATATATATATACATATATATATATATATGTACTATTCAGCTATTAAAAACAATGAATTCTTGAAATTCTTAGGCAAATGGATGGAACTACAAAGTGTCATCCTGAGGGAGGTAACCCAATCACAAAAGAACGTACATGGTATGCACTCATTGATAAGTGGATGTTAGCCCAAAAGCTCAAAATGAACAAGTTACAATTCACCCAGCATAGGAAGCTCAAGAAAGCTCTGAGAAAGGGAACAAAATATTCATCAGAGCAATAAGGAAGACAATGTGTGGAGCAGATACTGAAGTAAAGGCCACCCAGAGACTGCCCTGCCTGGGAATTCATCCTATAAACAGTCACCAAACCCTGACACTACTATGGATGAAAAGAAGTGTATACCAAAAGAAGCATGCCATGGTTGTCTCCAGAGGGGCCCTGCCAGAACCTTACAAATACAGAGACAGATGCTAGCAACCAACTATTGGACTGGGCATGGGGTCCCCAATGGAGGAGCTGGAGGGTGGTCCGGAGGAGCTGAAGGGGTTTACAGAACCATGGGAAGAACAATGATTTTGGCCACCCAGGTGCCCCAAGACTCCCAGGGACTAAACCATCAACCAAGTGGTACACATGGTTCCAGCCAAAAATGTGGCAGAGGAATGCCTTGTCAGGCATCAGTGGGAGGAGTGGCCCTTGGCCAGATGAGGGCTCAATAGATATACCAACAAAGAAAATCAAAAGGGGGGAGGTGGGGGGAGGTGGGAGTGGGTTGGGTGGAGGGGTGTATATGTGGAGGCAGAGGGTTGGAGGAGGAGTTGGGGGGTTTGTGGGAGGAGGAAATTGGGAAAGATTTTACTATTGGAAATGTAAATGAAGATTATATTCAATAAATAAAATGTAAAAAAAAGATACATACATCTGCCATTCTAATGAATTTGTAGGATTAATATAGTGCAAATGACCACCATAGGAAAGCAGTTTATTGACTGAACACAATCTCCACCAAAATTCTAGTATGATTCTCCACAGAAATTTAAAAAAAGTATTTAATAGAATCACAGTCCTAGATCATAAAAAACTACTGGAAATATCCCAGATTGTGAGTTGTGTTATAAAGTTAAAGTAATAAAACCAGCATAGAATTGTCATAAAAATAAGTACATTGATCAATAAAATCAAACTGAAGACCACACATAAGTCCACCTAAGTCCATACACCTATGTACACCTGTGAAAGCGTTGGGACAGATTCATATCTATACCCTTTACAAAATGCAACTGCAAATGGATTCAACAATTTCAATATGAAGCCATGAATCTGATTGACTATCAACCAATAAATGATACCTCATGAAGCTGAAAACCTTCGGTATAGCAAAGATCAACATCATTTTAACAAAGCGGCCTACAGTATGGAAAAAGATCTTTACCAATTATATATATGATAGAGTGTTAATATCTGAAATATATAAACAAACATCAAGAAAATAAATAAGCCAATTAAAAAGTGGTGTACAGAATAAAACAGGGAGTTCTCAATAGATGAAACACAAATCACTGAGAAACACAATGAAATATTTAACATCCTTAGCCATCAGGATAATGCATATTAACAAAATCTTGTTCCAGTCACAATAGCCAAGATTAATAAAACAAATGATAGCAGATGTGAAGAATGGTAACACTTATTTTTAGTGGAAATGAAAAAATCTACAATCACTACTGAAACCAATATGGTGGTTCTGCAGAACACCTGGAATCCATCTACTGCAAGATCCAAGTTTTTAATTCTTGGGAATGTCCCCAAATGACTCTACATTTTACTATAGAGATAATTGCTCACTCCTGTTCATTGCTACTCTATTCATAATAGTCAAAATTTGAAACATCTTAGATTTCTATCAGTGGATGAATGGACAAATGTAAATGTGGTACATTTACCCAATGTAATATTATTCAGTTCTTAATTAAAATAAAATGAAAAAAATTTCAGGTAAATTGAGGAACTAGAATGAAAACCAACTTTAGTGAGATTATGCTTACTCAAAAGATACACACTGCATATTTTTTCTTATATGTGGATGTTATGTTTTAAGCTTTCAAAGCATATTACAATATTAATAACCACAAATATTAGTTATCTAGGCAGGGAGCAAGGAGGAGAAGATGCTTTGCCAAGGAAGGGGAAACAGTATATAGTGTTGTAGAGAATCAAAGGGAAAACTCAATAGGAGAATTAAATGGGCATGGGGATGGGAGAAAAAGGTAAAGAAAGGAATACGGCAAGAGGCAACTAACATTAAAGGACATTTGATAGAACCTGCTATTGCAGAAACTTTATACACCCCCCCCCACACACACACACGCACACACATATACTTGAAAGAAATTTAAATGGAGTCACCAAATTATATATGAGATAATGCATCAACTAGATATTTTATGCTCCCAAGTAAAGCCTCCAGTGCCTGGAAAGGCTTACATCTTGTTGATTCATTGGTGAAAGAGGCACTCTAGAAAATCCCAACCTTTACAGACTATTGTCAAAGCTATTGGGTGCTTTCCATAACCTACTGTTAAGATCCTATTGTTGAAGACAGTACTTACTTATGTCATTGAACATGGAGAAGGTGAGCTGGTGTCATACTAAAAGTTTCACCTTCACTGAGTAGTGTTCAGGGTGCAGGAAGATACACTGTATGACACTGGAGAAGAAAAACAATCATTACTACTTCTCTACTACAAACCCCGAGTCCTGTCTACGAGATATACTTATATAATAGTGGCACAAATATTGTAAGCAACCAACCTCCTCCCCTCTCTTTTCTTGGATTAAGGCCTACTTCATAAGATGGAATTATACCTGTGTGTTGTGGATAGCCCTGGGCTTGTATTTTGATGCTAATTCCACTCCTCAGAGGGGGCTGCAGATGAGGAGTTACCTTGTGAACCTTAACTTTTCAACCCACCTTAACTTTTCAAATAAAGGCTTGAGCCAATGATTGGGCAGGAGGAAGTGGGAAGAACTGAGAGTCTAAGGGAGGAGCAATGGAAAAAAAACAGGAAGGGGAGGAGGTACAAGGAGAAATAGAGAGGCCGGAGGGAGAGACGCTGGGGGCCTGGAGAAACCGCAAGTTATATGGGATAATATAGATGGAAACAGAGTAGTGGAGTGGGAGGCCTGCCCTATCTAGGCTTGTAGCTTGTTTTTAACTGAGTTGAGCTTTCTTTTTTTTTTTAATATTTTTTTTTATTTTCTATATTCTTTGTTTACATTCCAAAGGCTTTCCCCTTTCCCAGTTCCCCCCTCACCATATTTACCATAAGTCCTCTCCCCCCTTCCCTAATCACCCCCCACCATTTCTCTGTTCTGGTACTCTCCTACAAAACTAGATCCAGTCTTTTCAGGACCAGGGTCCTCTCCTTCCTTCTTCTTGGGAATCTTTTGATTTGCTAATTGTGCCTTGAGTATTCAGAGCTTCTGGGCTCCTTAATATCCACTTATCAGTGATTGCATTTCATGTGTATTCTTTTGTGATTGAGTTAACTCATTTAGGATGATATTTTCCTCTGGATACAGAAAATGTGGTATATTTATACAATGGAATACTACTCAGCAATTAAAAATAATGAATTCATGCAATTTGTAGGCTAATGGATGGATCTGGAAAATATCATCCTAAGTGAGTTGAGCTTTCTTTTACCAGGGAATTGGGTTGGAAACAAAGTAGCAACACCTGTGCTGTTAAAGCAGCTAATAACTTGAAACTAGATAGATCACTGGGCCTAGGGAAAATCCTGCTACAACCATACTGCTAAGGCAGTAAAATGATTCCTAATGCATAATACTAGACCTACAGACATTTGCCTTATCCAAGCTACCTCAGAAAGCTTCTTCTAGCAGTAGATGGGATTTAACATAGATGTGTAGAGAAGGAGAAACTTTGGAGCACTCAATACTAAAAGGGATGCCTTCATCAACTCCTATCTTTCAAATGCTCAGGGATATTTGTGCAAGATAGCAGAAATATTTTAAGAGCCAGAGATGATGGATGTCTCCAAGGTAATAGGGTCTTCTAGACACAATAGGACTGATGCACGTATGACCTCACAGAGATTGTGTAGGCATGTATCAGACCTGGAAAAGTTCAAGAAAGATGGAATTTGGGCATTGAGATGTGGACATAGGTCTACTAATTTAGAAGTTATCTGCAGTTCATATCCTCTGGCAAAGGAAAATCAGTTTTCTTCAATGGGTCTCATTGGGTATATCAGTCACACTTCAGGTTAGACAAGAGTTTGTAGTTAGACAATATAAACTCAATAATGTTTTTTAGTGTATTTTGTGGGTTTTTTTACTTTTCTCCATTTTTTGAGAGAGAGAGGGGGAGAGAGACAGACAGAGAGAGAGAGAGAGAGAGAGAGAGAGAGAGAGAGAACATAAAATTGGGTGGTTACAATCTGAGGGGATTTGACACTGGAAAAAAACAAGATCAAAATATATCATAGGAAAGTTTTCAAAGAAAACATTTTAAAAGTGTGATCAAAATACATTGCGAAGAAGCCAATAAAACCTTCGTCAAGAAGCTGAAACCTAGCCCTGAAGATTGATTGGTATTGGGAGAGGGTCTCCACCATCTTGGCTCCCGGATGGACTGGTCAGGCAGTGCCAGGTAAACAGAGATGTCCCGTGTCTAACCAGCCATGCTTCTGAGTGATTGGCATTTGGAAAAGGTCCCCCATGGCATCTGCAGTTTTCACTCCTGGACGGAACAGACAGGCAGCACCAGGTACACAGAGCCAACCCGTGTATAACATTGTTAGGGGCAAAGCACACCAGGGCTCCAATGGCACCCAAGAGTAGGACAGCCCATCAGCAATCTGTGCCAGAAGAAACTCAGTACGGAAATAGCCTTACTGACTCACAGGAGGTTCAAGCACCAGCCAGTAACAACAGGACCAACTAATGCCAGAGATAACCAGATGGAAAAAAGCAAACATAGGAATATTACTAACAGAAATCAAGGCAATATGGCAGCATCTGAACTCAATTCTCCAACAAAAGCAAGTCCTGGATACCCCAACACACTAGGAAAACAAGATTTGGATTTAAGATCACTTGTCATGATGCTGTTAGAAGAACACAAGAAGGACATAAATAAATCTCTTAAAGAAATACAGGAGAACATGAATCAAAAGGTAGAAGCCCATGCAAGGGAAACACAAAAATCATTTAAAGAAATTCAGGAGAATATGGGTCAACAGATAGAAACCAATAAAGAGGAAATGCAAAAATCACTCAAAGTAACGTACGAGAACTTGGGTTAACAGGCAGAAGGACTGGAAATGCAAAAATCTCTTAAAGAATTACAGGAAAACACAAACAAGTGAGGGAACTAAGCAAAACCATCCAGGCTCTAAAAACAGAAGTAGAAACAACTAAGAAATCACAAAAGGAGACAACTTTGGAGATAGAAAATCTTGGTAAGAAATCAGGGGCCACAGATGCAAATATCAACAACAGAATATGGATGGAGCTGGAGAACATCATACTAAGTGAGGTGACACAGTCTCAAAAGAATACCCATGGTATGCAGTCACTGATAAGTGGCTATTAGCCTAGAATCTTGGAACACCAAAGACATAAATCACATACCAAATGATGTCTGACAAGAAGAAAGGAGTGGACACTGGTGCTGGAATGGATCAAAGCATCAGTGTAGGGGAGTACAAGAACAGGGAAGTGGGAAGGGGTAGATGAGGGAGCAGGGGGAGGGAAAAGGGTATGTGGGACCTTTGGGGGTGTGGGGAACCAGAAAAAGGGAAATGAATTGTAAATATAGAATATATCCAATAATAAAAAAAAAAAAAAAAAAAAACAGAATACAAGAGATAGAAGAAAGAATCTCAGAGGCCAAAGATACCATAGAAACCATTGACTCAACAGTAAAAGAAAATGCAAAATGCAAAAAGCTTGTAACCCAAAACATCCAGGAAATCCAGGACACAATGAGAAGACCAAACCTAAGGATTATAGGTATAGATGAGAGTGAAGATTTACAACTTAAAGGGCCAGCAAATATCTTCAACAAAATTATGCAAGAAAACTTCCCTAAACTAAAGAAAGAGATGACCATGAATATACAAGAAGACTACAGAACTCCAAACAGACTGGACCAGAACAGAAATACCTCCCACCACAAAGTAATCAAAACCCCAAAAGTACTAAACAAAGAAAGAATATTAAAAACAGTAAGAGAAAATGGCCAAGTAACATATAAAGGAAGACCTATAAGAATTACACCAGACTTCTCACCAGAGACCATGAAAGCTAGAGGATCCTGGGCAGAGCTCATGCAGACTCTAAGAGAACACAAATATCAGCCAAGACTACTATACCCAGCAAAACTCTCAATCACCATAGAGGGAGAAACCAAGATATTCCATGATAAAACCAAATTTACACAATATCTTTCCTCAAACGCAGTGCTACCAAGGATAATAGGTGGAAAACACCAATTCAAGGAGGGAAACTACACCTTGGAAAAAGCACGATACTAACCTTACATCACACCCAAAAGAAGATAACCACTCAAATATAAAAACAACATCAAAAATAACAGGAAGTAATAATCACTATTACTTAATATCTCTTAACATCAATGGACTCAATTCCCCAATAAAAAGACATAGACTAACAGACTGGATACAGAAAAAGAACCCTATATTTGCTGCATACAGGAAACACACATCAGTGTCAAAGACAAACACTACCTTAGAGTAAAAGGCTGTAAGACAATTTTACAAGTAAATGGTCTCAGGAAACAAGCCAGACTAGCCATATTAATATCAGATAAAATTGACTTTCAACCTAAAGTTATCAAAAGAGACACGGAAGGACACTTCTTACTGGTCAAAAGAAAAATCCACCAAGAAGAGCTTTCAATTCTGAACATCTATGCTCCAAATGCAAGGGCACCCTCATTTGTAAAAGAAACTTTACTAAAGCTCAAAGCACACATTGCACCTAACACAATAATTGTGGGTGACTTCAACACTCCACTCGCCTCAATGGATTGATCAGGAAAACAGAAACTAAACAGGGACACAGTGAAACTAATTGAAGCTCTGGACCAATTGGATTTAACAGATACATATAGAACATTTCATTCTAAAGCAAAAGAATATACCTTTTTCTCAGTACCTCATGGTACCTTCTCTAAAATAAACCATATAATTGGTCACAAGACAGACCTCAACAGATATTAGAAGATCAAACTATTCCCATGCCTCCTATCAGATCACAATGAAGTAAGAGTGGTTGGTCTTCAATAGCAACAAAAACAACAGAAAGCCCACATACACATGGAAGCTGAACAATACTCTACTCAAAGATACCTTGTTCAAGGAAGAAATAAAGAAAGAAATCAAAGACTTTTTAGAATTTAATGAAAATGAAGGAAGAACATACCCAAAATTATGGGATACAATGGAAGCAGTGCTAAAAGGAAAACTCATAGCCCTGTGTGCCTCCAAAAGGAAACTGGAGAGAGCATACACTAGCAGCTTAATGGCACACCTGAAAGCCCTGGAACAAAAAGAAGCTAATTCACCCAGGAGGAGTGAAAGCATCAAACTCTGAATTCAAAGCTGAAATCAGTCAAGTGGAAACAAAAAGAATCATACAAAGAATCAACAAAACCAGGAGCTGGTTCTTTGAGAAAATCAACAAGATAGATAAACCCTTAGCCAGACTAACCAAAGGGCATAGAGACAGTAACCAAATTAACGAAATTAGAAATGAAAAGGGATATATCCACAGAATTTAATAGAATTCAAAAAATCATCAGATCCTACTACAAAAGCCTATATTCAACACAACTGGAGAATCTGGAGAAAATGGACAATTTCCTAGACAGATACCAAACATGAAAATTAAATCAGGATCAAATAGATCATCTAAACCTTCCCATTAACCCCTAAAGAAATAGAAGGGGTCATAGAAAGTCTTCCAACCAAAAAAAAAAAAAAAAAGCAGAGGACCAGATGGTTTTAGTGCAGAATTCTATCAGACCCTCAAAGAAGACCTAACACCAATACTCTTCAAGCTATCCCATAAATAGAAACAGAAGGAACACTATCCAACTCATTCTAAGAAACCAAAATTATGCCGATACCAAAACCACACAAAGAGCCTAAAAAGAAAGAGAACTTCAGGCCAATTTCCCTTATGAGCATTGATGCAAAAATACTCAATAAAATTCTTTCCAACCGAATCTTAGAACACATCAGAAGGATCATTCGTCATGATCAAATAGGATTCATCCCAGGGCTACAGGGATGGTTCAATATATGGAAATCCATCAATGCAATCCACTACATAAACAACCTCAAAGAAAAAAACCACATGGTCTTTTCATTAGATGCTGAAAATGCATTTGACAAAATTCAGTATCCTTTCATGCTAAAAGTCTTAGAAAGAACAGGAATTCAATGTCCATACCTAAACATAGTAAAAGCAATATGTAGCAAACTGGTAGCCAACATCAAACTAAATGGAGAGAAACTTGAAGCAATTTCACTAAAATCAGGGACTAGACAAGACTGCCCCTCCTCTTCATATCTTTTCTATATAGTACTTGAAGTTCTAGCTAGAGCAATTAGAGAACATAAGGTCAAAGGGATACAAATTGGAAAGGAAGAAGTCAAACTCTCACTATTTGCAGATGATATGATAGTACACTTAAGTGACCCAAAAAACTCCACCAGCGAAATTCTACAGCTTATAAACAACTTCAGCAAAGTGTCTGGTTATAAAATCAACTTAAGCAAATTAGTAGCCTTCCTATACTCAAAGGATAAGCAGACTGAGAAAGAAATTAGGGAAATGACACCCTTCACAATAGCCACAAACAATATAAAGTATCTTGGTGTGACTCTAACCACACAAGTGAAAGATCTATATGACAAGAACTTCAGGTCTCTGAAGAAGGAAATTGAAGAAGACCTCAGAAAATGGAAAAATCTTCCATGCTCTTGGATTGGCAGGATTAATATAGTAAAAATGGCAATCTTGCCAAAAGCAATATATCGGTTCAGTGCAATCCCCATCAAAATCCCAACTCAGTTCTTCATAGAGTTAGAAAGAGCAATTCTCAAATACATCTGGAATAACAAAAAAAAACCAGGATAACTAAAACTATTCTCAATAGTAAAAGGACTTCTGGGGGAAGCAGTACCCTTGACCTCAAACAGTACTATAGAGCAATATTGTTAAAAAAATGTATGGTATTGGTAGAGTGATAGGCAGGTAGGTCAATGGAATAGGATTGAAGACCCAGAAATGAACCCACACACCTATGGTCACTTGATGTTCTACAAAGGAGCTAAAACCATCCAGTGGAAAAAAAGATACCTTTTTCAACAAATGGTGCTGGCTCAACTGGAGATCAGCATGCAGAAGAATGCGAATTGATTCATTCTTATCTCCTTGTACTAAGCTCAAGTCCAAGTGGATCAAGGACCTCCACATAAAGCCAGACACATAGAAACTAAGAGAAAAGTAACTGGAGCAGACCCTTGTGGACATGGGCACAGGGCGATATTTCCTGAACCAAACACCAATAGCTTATGCTCTTAGATCAAGAATTGACAAATGGGAACTCATAAAATTACAAAGTTTCTGTCAAAAGGACAAATTGGCAACCACCAAATTGGGAAAAGATCTTCACCAACCCTACATCTGACAGAGGGCTAATATCCAACTCAAGAAGTTAGACCCCAGAAAACCTAATAACTCTATCAAAAAAGGGGTACAGAGCTAAACAAAGACTTTCTACCTGAAGAACTTTGGATGGCTGAGAAGCACATGTGCAACATCATTAGTCATTAGAGAAATGCAAATCAAAACAACCCTGAGATTTCACCTCACACCAGTCAGAATAGCTAAGGTCAAAAACTCAGGAGACAGCAGGTGCTGGCTAAGATGTGGAGAAAGAGGACTAATCCTCCACTGCTAGTGGGATTGCAAGTTGGTGCAACTAGTCTGGAAATCAGTCTGGTGGTTCCTCAGAAAACTGGGCATGCCATTTCTGGAGGACCCTGCCATACCACTCCTGGGCATATACCCAGAGGTTTTCCTGGCATGCAATAAGGACACATGCTCCACTCTGTTCTTAGCAGCCTTATTTATAATATCCCGAAGTTGGAAAGAAACCAGATGTCCCTCAATGGAGGAATGGGTACAGAAAATGTGGTATACCTCCACAATGGAAAACTGCTCAGCAATTAAAAACAATGAATTCATGAAATCTTAGGCAAATTGTTGGAACTGGAAAATATCCTAAGTGAGGTAACCCAATCACAAAAGAACACACATGGAATGCAGTCTGTGATATGTGGATATTAGGCCAGAAGCTCCCACTCATTCCCAAGAAGAAGGAAGGAGAGAGCTGGGGTCCTGGAGAGGCTTGATGCAGCATTGAAGGGGATTACCAGGACAGAGAAGTGGGAGGCGGTTGATTGGGGAATGGGCAGAGAGAAGAGGGCTTATGGAACTTATGTGGAGTGGGGAACTGGGAAAGGGAAAATTATTCGGAATGAAAACAAAGAATATAGAAAAAAAAAAAGCTGAAGCCTTGCATTCTTTAACTTCTGAGCAATCCCATGAAGAAGCAAAGAGGCATAATGAGTATTCTGTTTTTAATCATTTGATTTTTCATTTGTTTTTCTTTATTTTTCATGAAAAATTTGATGTCTCTTGCCTCCTTGCCCTCTTTCTTCAGAGAGCCATTTAACGTCTGTCAGATGTCATGTTACATGTTATAATAACACCACATGGTTATATACAATGCTATAAAATATACACATGTGACAGCTAGTCATAACCGTGTCAATGATGATGATCAGATTCCATTATACATTTTATATGTCCATATGACATTTACATCACAGCTACCTCTACACTCATCTTTGTGATTGTAATTTAAAAAAAAAAAACATCACTCATTTTCACCCCTTTCTTTCAAAATAATCATTGCACAGAAAGAAAGAAAGCCAAGCAAGAATGTTTGATAATTTAAGTGAATTCTTTTCATGAATTTAAAACTCTTTCTGTTAATCACTGTTGGAGAATGAAGAGTATGCCATTTGAAACAAATAATCTGTAAGCACAAAGCAATGTCTCTCAAATATTTTGTTGTAGAAAATGTGAAAGTTATACACAAATATCTCACTATTATATGTGTAGGGGGATACAAGAACAGAAGTTTGAATGTCAAAGTAGGAAACACTGAGCAAAATGAAAAACATGAAGTAAAAGGAAAAGATATACCTATAGATAATGATCAATTTTAAGAATTTTAACTGATTTCTCACATTAATTTCCTGATAACAGTAGAGAAGAGGAAACCATGTGTGATGTCATTTTCTCAGGTAGCAAAATAAACATGCACAGCCCCTGCACCTGCTGTGTTTCAATCTGTGAAGTTAAACCCCATGCAATGAGCTTGCTGTCAGCATCTCTGGCTGAGGTCTTTTGATTCCTTTCAGATTATTCTGTCTTATTTTAAATAACTTTTAGTTTAGTTACACGTTGCATAAAGAGCATCCGTTATGGTAAAGATCTCACCCAGTTCCATGGGGGCCTGCGATGAAACTCAAGGGCCTCACTCCTTCCCAGAAATTAGCTAAATTAAAGCGACTTCACACTGGTACTCTATCCAACTGAAAATGGAAGAGATGAAATGTTTAACATTCCAAGCATGATCCAGATGCACAAAGTAATGCCATCTGAGAGAAAAGCCTTTTGCCAAATTCTATAAAGAACGATAATCAATGAGAAAACCCTATGAAAAACACACAATAAAAACAGTAAAATTAAAACCCCAGAAGCCTCAGACTAACTGGCCACACAAAAGCTTACTGGTTAACTAACATTCTTATGTCACTCTTGTCTCATGCCAAGGAAATGACTGTTTGTGAATAAAATTGTGTGTTCTTTTTCCTTCCACACCGCACCCTCTTAGTCAGGTATCCACAAATACCATTCGTGCCAATTGTCTCAGAGAAAAATATAGACTAATTAAAATGCTAATCTTTAGTAAACACATAAGTACTTGCATGAAAATTAAGCACTTTGGCTGCTAATTTGTGAATGCGTGCTCAGACATCAGTAACACTGAAACCAGTGTGAACTTCACAATCTCGGGCTTAAAACAGCCTCGCCTACATGTCAAATCCACTTCACAGCTGAGAGTATCTACCATTGAAATCACCCAGTGTGCCTTCTCTCAAGAGTATGTAAGGAGAATAGAAAAGTGATGTGCACTTTGAGAAGATTATTTAAAGCCTGCGGATTCATTAGGAGAGAACTTAATTGTGATCGAATCTATAATCCTTTCAGTGCATCCCATAAATAATAACCGTCTGAACTCTATTGAATCTCATGGCTTCTTTTGCACAAACCTATAGAAGAGAGTCCTCAAAATTGAATAGATGGAACTGAATGGCCTTGGGAAGTGGGAACTGGAATTTGATGGACAGCCTTTCACCTCTAGGTTATTGGTTTGTATCTGACCCAGGTGATGAAAAGTCGTCGCTCTACAATGGCTGTTTAGTAGTTTTCAGTGTAATGAGCTGTTGGCGCCAGTCCATTCCTCAGTGGACAGGTGTCTGCTCACATTCCCAAATCACCACTCCACTTGTCAGTCACATTTGAGGTCAAGGACTAAATAGGAACTGGGGCTGAAATACTTTCTCATTCTGATGAGCACAGGCTTTCTTTGTTGGTTGACTTGGTTGAAAAGCAGAACCCACCATAGTCACTGTTCGTGCTTTGCCTAATTCTATAAAAGAAGACTTTATTGTTTATGGCTTCAATCATAATGAGAAATTATTAGGTCCTCACATGTATGTGTTTTTATTGCAACATATCAGAAAATGGGATATCTAAATATACTGTCTGCCTCAAAGGACATTAAAATTTAAATTTATTTGCTGGCTTCAACAGGGATATATCACACTGAGAAAGCATTTGCATCTGGCTTTAATTCATTGACACATGAGAACTATGATACAAACCTGAACCCTTTGAGAAAACTGTCAGAAGAGAGCCAATGGATAAACATTATATATTTTTTGCCTGGAAAAGCAGCTCTTTTTGAGGTGGGTAATAGAAGATATATGGGAATGTCTCAATGTTTTCTGGGACTAATAAGGGGAGATAAACTTTTTTCATTAAACTTGGTTTAACTACTTTTGTTTTTGTAGTTTACACCAGTATGCAACATTTCTAGAAGAGTTTATGTCTTATAGTAACTAATCAAGGACAGAAGGAGGGGAATTGAGAAATGCCAACTGGACTTTGGATTAAATGTTCCATTTCAAACATGTGATATGGTTACATGAATAAACCTGCAGATATTTTAATGAAGGAATTAGAAAGTTCACCCTCACGTGCTTCTGTGGTTTGTTCTTTACTCGCTTATGAAAGACATCAGTGCAGGGAGTTTTCTGAACTACTGCAACTTATTGTTAAGCACACAACCAACTTTAAAAAAATGCTAAATTTAACGGAAGGTTTTAATTCAAGCTTAATCATTGTTTGCCTTCTGACTTGTTTGAATGTCCAAACCTCTAATAGAGAAGTGTTTGCCAGATCACCACACCATCTCTTTTCCTGACAGCAAATAGAAAATGAATGTTGCTTTACTTTTAGAAACAAGTAAACTCCAGGCACATCAAGGACAAATGTTTTCATACTTCTGCAAGCTGTTTTTGTTTTTTTTGGTCTCATTTCTGCATTTGCTTCTTTCATGCATTCTGAGAAAATTGTACAAGTATGTAGGTCTTTATTGGCAACATGGCCATCTATAGATTAACATTAGTTGCTTTCAGTGGGCATTTTCATTAGGACCCCATAATATAGAAAGCACTTAGTAAATCTGTAGACTAGAAACTTGATTCAAAGTTTGGCAATATTCATGTAGTTAATTTTTTTTGCAAGAAGATAAGCTATACTTGCATAAATATATAATACGTTTGTGTAAGTTTATGAAGCATTAGCAATAATACAAATAATAAAGGACAATAAAAAGGAAACAGGTATAGCCTATTTTCTTATTTCTTGTGAAAAATATGCTGGATTTCACTAACATGTAATAGGGATTATTTCTATTATATTACTCTTCTTTGTGAGAACATAAAATTAAAGTCATTGTGACTGAAGAGAGGGCTCAGAAGTAAAGAGTGTGCACTGTTTTCACCCAAGCTAAATCCCCAGCACTATGTGGGGGAGCTCATACAGCTTGTAATGGGCACCTGCATGCCACATGCACATGGCTTCACATGGATGAACACACACACACACACACACACACACACACACACAAAATTAAAAAATAACTCTTAAAAAACAAGCCAGAATAGCTGCACTTCTGCCCTGGGTGAATTAACAGAAAGCTGGACTGTTACTGATTTTGACTGGATTATGAGAACTTGTCAAAACCCTACCTATAGAGAATGATACCATGCCTTCTGATGCTCCTCTTTTCTTACTGATCAAATTCAGACTGGTCAGTTAACATCTGCCAATTTGGGAGGGTCTGACTCTTACACCTTTCGGAGAATGAAATGTAAAATTTTAAAAGCTGAATCAACATAGCTTCTGACTCATAATGCAGAAGCCTTGAGATGAATAGTATGTTAAGAAATGCTGCCCAAATTTCTAGTCATCTACAAGTATTTAGTTTCCACATCCTGCATCATATCTTCTACCTAGAGAAATTAGTTTTTGGAACAAGAACTTTGAGCCCATATTCCTCTCATTTTTATTAAAAAAACATGATGAATACAGTATTGTTAAGTAATTGTTCATGAAGTGGATGTTTTAGAAAGGTGTTAAAAGTGGCTTCATCCTGCCCCTTAAACAAATGCTGCTATGGAAGCACAGTCTTTGATAGAGGAACAGTGCTAAAGGTGCCGCATATGCACATAATTGTGTCCTTGCATGAAGGTATGAGACAGTGCGCTCTCTCTCTCTCTCTCTCTCTCTCTCTCTCTCTCTCTCTCTCTCTCTCTGTGTGTGTGTGTGTGTGTGTGTGTGTGTGTGTGTGTGTGTGTGTGTTGTTTAAATACAACTGTATTCAGCTCATCACATTGGTGGGAAACATCTTGTGGCAGCACTGGGAGAAGGCCTGTAGCAAGTTATTCAGTCTAGCAATTATTGCAAATTAGAACCTTATTCAGGAAAGAATATCAATTTGGGAGTATATGGAACACATTAACTATAGCTAATTCAAACCTTCTTTGAATGGGGCACATTTTCTTAGAAGGAGCCATAGAGATAAATGCATCACGTGAATCTCAGAACCAAACTGCTGAATGAAGATATTGGTGGACTGAGGTTATTCATTTCCATTTACAGAATCCAAATTGCTAAAGAGTCATGGGAAGGCAGCAAAGAGACTTGTTTTTAAAATGCTCCCCAACATTTTGTGTGCTGTGTTATCCAATGCAGTATCTCATTCTGTTGCCACCCGGAGTCCCATTCACTGGTTTGTTTAACCTCAAAGTGGGAAAGTAACTAACACAAATACCTTCATTGTCCATGCTCTAATAGAATTAAGATTCCCAGTGCACTGCCTGCATTTGGATGAGGTTGGCTACACACTAGCTTTTATGGTCCCACCCTTTTCCCTTGATGGTTCTTAAGAATGGCAGAAGCAGGAGACCAGAAATTTTGTAAGCTCATAAATATGAAGCAAACTGTGTTTGAATAATGCAAGGGTGGTGATACAAATGGACCAATGCCAGGAAGCTGGGAGTGAAAGCTCACAATTCATCCTCACATCACTGTGAATGAGAAGGAAGGGGAAGAGGGCAGTGTGTTAGCTAGAGCTACGCTACCAGGGAAACTCACAGAGTTCTGTCTAATGAGCCGGTGTGGCACAGAGCTCTGAATCACACACTGTTTACCCAGAAGACAGGAAGTAGGCCTATTATCTTCCATAAAGGCCAGCTTTACAAGTTGGGGAATTACATAATAATGTTTATTTCACACCACACAGTATCAGCTCGAGTAGCTGTAAGCTTTTGGAATAAATCCATATCTACTGTTTTGGCAGTCACTGTCAGATGAGTGTAGGGTGTTCAGTTTGGAGGCAGGTACTGTGTGACTGTGTGCCACGACCAACACATTTCACCAGCTAGCCTTACCAACCTATAGCTTAGCTATGACACCTGCTACTTCTCTCACTAGGAAAGTTAGAGGAACTGAGCACAGGCTGGGAAAGCCTGCATTAAGATGGCCGGGCTGTAAGCCTCGGTTCTGTTTGTGGACAGAGTCCTTGTTCTAAAACAAAGTGCCATGTTTTTGTAACCATATTTTCTTTAGTACACTGGGGTTCGCCATTCAGTTGTTTAGTGACTCCATTAGGGGTAAGAATGTTTCTCTGTCTTCAACCAGATTGAACTTGGCTGTGTACTTTTGAAGCTTATTCTTTCTGATTATCAGAAAGAAAATATTTGCCTTTTAAAAAGCAATAATGAGAGAAAAATAGATTTCTTTTAATGCGGGATTCCTTTTAATTTATAAAATTTATCTATTCACTTTACATTCCAATATCAGCCACCCCTTTCCTCCCAGTACCTCCCCACACAATTCCTCCCCCTATTTCTCCCTACTTCTCCTCTGAGAAGGAGGAGCACCCCTGCATATCACCCCACCCCTGGCACATCAAGTTACTACAGGACTAGGCACATCCTCTCCCACTTAGGCCAGACAAGGAGGCCTAATTAGGGGGACAGGATCCATAGATAAGCAATAGATTCAGGATAGCCCCCGCTCCACTTGTTGGGGGACCTGCATGAAGACCAAGCTGCACATCTGCTACATATGTGCAGGGCTAGATGGGGTAGGTCCGGCCCATGCTTGCTCTTTGGTTGGAGCTCTCTTGGAGCTCCCAAGCATTCAGGTTAGTTGACTCTGTTGGTTTTCCCGTGGAGTCCCTGTCCTTAATGAAGAATTCGCCCAGAGGTAATTTTCTGGGGCTGGAGAGATGGCTCAGAGGAACATCAACTCTTCTCCCAGAAGACCCAGGTTTACTTCCCAGCACCCACATTGCCGTCCACCATCATCTGTAATTTCAGTTTCAGGGGATCTGATGACGTGTAGCCTCTTTGGGTACCAAACACTCATGTAGTATGCAGGCATACACATAGACAAAAGACGCATACACATTTATGTTAATATATGTATTTTATTTTCATAATCCTTGTGCTTAAAATAATTAAATTTTATGTAACTCCACATTACCCATTCTCTTTGTTTCTCTCACAGTGGGTTTGTGGTGACTCTGATTCCTCAGTGCATGAAGTGACCATGGCTTTCAGTCAGTGCGCTCTCAGGACTGTATTAGCTTTCCCCAATGTTTGGCTCTCTTTAGAGCAAATTAAACCTGAGGATCCTTGGCAAACCTCTGCCTGAACTCATGGCATCAAAGGCTATAAACAATGGGATATCCTGTGGGTTGTCTTTTCCCTAGTAGGGTTAAAGCCATAATAGTGACATTGCAGACACTGCTACTATGAGAACCACTGCTAGTCAACAATAATCTCCTCATACTGCATCAGAGTGCTGTCTGAACTATTTTACTTAACAACTTAACAACCTGTCTTAGTTACTTTTCTGTTGCTGTGATAAAATGCCATGATCAAAGCAAACTATCACACTTTAACCCTCATTTCAGTGGGTTAGAGTCCATAACCATCATGGGAGGGAGCATGGCAGCAGACAGGCAGGCACGGTCCTGGAGTAGTAGATGAGAGTTTACATCCTGAGACATAATCATAAGACAGAAAGACACACTCAAAATGGTGCTAGTCTCTTGACACCTCAAAGCCTGCTCTCATTGACACAACTCTTCTAACAGCTCTTCTTTTTCCCAAACAGTTCAAACCAACTGGGGATAAAGTATTCACACTTGAGCTTATGGGGGATCATTCTCATCCACCCATCACACAACTTCATGCAATTATCTCATTGCACTAATTAGAGCAATTTAAGCTATAAATGGATAAGAACCTTAAAATAGGTCCTTATTTTTCCTTATAATGAAAGAAGTTTGGAGAATGAGAACGGTAGATGACTATATTGTGGCTCCATGACGGCAGGGCCATCCCCTTAAGCTACAAGGGGGTTTCTGTAATTTAGAAGATGTCTCCATTTTGGTAAGATGACAAATGAAGATGCTGAGCCAGATACTTCAGGTTTTTTTTTCACTAAAAAAGAAATGTTTTCCTCCTACTCCTGCAGAGATGGTGCTGCACATGTCACTTCAGTGACCCACCACACTGCTGCTGTTACAGCTCCAAGAACACAGAGAGCAAGCGCTGATGCCCTCTACCTACTGTGGGGAAAGAAGAAAGGCATTAGGAATTGCCTTGGATCGGCAACATTAAGGGTTTGTGACTCCAATTCAGAGACAGAGAAGCCAGTGTGTAGAGTGGCTGTTTTTAAGGAGCTACTGAGTGATTGTAAGAGAATTTGAACTCACAGTATTTGAGTCCAAAGCCAATACTTTTAGTCTTGATTGCTTTACATAATTCTGTAATTCATTCTCTCCCTTTACAGAGACACATTGACCAGAAGGAATGCTTAAATATCCCATCCTAATCTAATTTGAATCTAGGTCTGAAGGATGCTTCCAGCATTAGTATAATTTATACGGTCCTTGTCTGCCACCATATTCGTGAAAGATGCGAGTCTCTGAGCCACATTATCTCACAGTATCTAAGCAGGCAATCATCCTGTCACTTCCGTGTGCATGGGAGAATCTCATCACTTATGGACAGATACTGTTATTTTAAGAGTTTTAATTACCTTTATCCTCCCCCCTCACTTACTGCCGAGTCTGCCCAAGTGTTTGTTGTAACCTATAATCAAGAGACAGACTCTGCCTTGCTGCCAAGGACGTTCCTCTCCTTACCACAAATCCAGATAGATTTCTATTACAACTAATTTATTAAGATATTAATAGATTTTTTCCTGGCTAAAAAGTATCCTATCATATCTGAGGACTCTTGGTTATAAGGTTATTGGGTCAGCCTGTTGCGTGACCAGCAGTTATAGTGGAATTGGAGATCTTTGGGGATATGGGCATATTTCTTCCCAATGTACATGACCTAGTAGATGTGGAAGTTCATTTACTAAAAGAATAAAGCCACCAGGAATATTTTTCCAGTTCTCAGTGCTATTCTTTTTCTTTGGAGTTGCTAGTGAATAGCATAGATACAACATCTAGCGATACCACATAGATTATACACTAGGTTTATTTGGTTTGTAATGAAGGTGATACATTCTAATTCAAAAATGGATGAGGCATCAAGTCTAAAAAAGAAATCCAACAACTTTACCCTGTAAAGGTCCTAGAATATGTAAACATAAAATTTGTAATCTATCTTTGATTTGCTCCATAATGCTCCTTTGCTTTGAAATCATGGCTATATTACCAAACTGACAGTTTTAATGGAAAAAGTGGCTTTCAAAAGCTGCTGTTGAAAACACACTGCATAATTCTCTAAGTCGTGAATATTTTACTACCAACATATGCAGGGAGGCCATGAAAACACATTGGCATTTTATTCCCTACAAGCTGAGATGAAGAAAATTCACTGATGTTAAACCTGCATGCTTGTAATAGGATGCAAATTTATAAATACCTGTGAATGTGCGCCATGGTTATTGGCAGGCAACAGTACTTCAGAGAGTCATTTGAGAGTGATAAATGGGTATATTTTCATTTGTAATTTGCTCATTCAGCAAACATCAGGCACGGTACTAGATGCAGTGCAAAACTGAACAGAGGAAATCCCCAATGATGCCCATGAATGAATTCTGTCTAGTGAAGGTCATCTGCAGAAAGCTCTGATGAGTCCTGGGGGTGATGTAAGGAAGACTGGGATTCACAGGCAGGGGCTATCAAGTACAACTCCTGTCACCTCAAGAACATCGGCTAGGGAAGCCTGACAGTGTAGGCGGCAGACCCAGCCCTTCTGTGGACATCACTTTTAATGGGGAGAACATGACAGCAGTGTTTGGGGAACTGGAAAAATAAGAATTTTCAGATCAGATGTCAAGAATTCTAAACATCAATACTGTTTAAGGAGTGATGGGAAATGCCACCTGCACTCAATTGGAAACCCAGAGATCCTCTTCCTTGGGAAGTTAGATTGAAATGCTGTCTCTTCTGAAAGGAAAGGTAGGACATAGTTCCTGCTTGTGTACTGGCAGCCCAGCTAAAATAAACCTCACATGGATCCTGGATAAAATAAACAAAATAAGATATAGATGATTTTAAGGATTATTTGAGATATTTGACTATAGACTCATACTAATTGACATTGAATTTTAAATTCTTGTCTGTAATAATTGTATATTGCATGCTTAGAGTGTTAAAATATTTAGGGATAATGTGTCATCTTACAGTCAACTGATTTTTCAAGAGGGTTATGTGTGTGTGCTTATGTTGAAAGAGATATATTAGTGACTTAGATTAGACATATATGTCTCTCTCTATATAAATATATATTTACACATTTCTTTTTTATTAGATATATTCTTTATTTACATTTCCCCTTTCCTTGTTCCCCCACCCCACCCCCCACAAAGTCCCATAAGCCATCTCCCCTCCCTGTTCCCCAATCAACCCCCTTCCACTCCCTGTCCTGGTATTCCCTTACACTGCTGCATCGAGCCTTTCTAAAACCAAAATACTTAGGGGTCAGCAAGATGACTCAGCATGCGATGACACTAGCCCCAAGCATGTTTGATCTATTGAATCCTTATGATGGAACAAGATAACTGATTCCTCCAAGTTGTCTTCGGACCTACACATATATACAGTGCATGCCCACATGCACGCATACACAAACACATACACACATGCACACCCATAAATAATTTTAGGAAAATTAAGTCAAATAAAAATATATCGTTTTGAACATTTCAAATTAAAGCTGGAAGAAAAAGGTATAAATGGAATGACCTTCATCTTATTTGCTTGCTGGCTTAAGACGCCTTATCCAAGAATCTTTTCCTGATGTCTTAGACAGAGGCAGGCACCCCCATGCCTGTCCTGCTGGAGTGCTTCCCACCTACTGTGGTAATTGCTTGTCTGCCTGTCTGCACACCTCTCTGCAGTACACTGTTTTCGAGAGAGACTGTCAGGGACTGTGAAGGTTTCATTTACTGTTGCAGCCACAGTTTTTGGCAGTCATCACCACTAAATAATTATCAAATGAAGGAATCTATAAACTCTGAATATGGTGACAGTAGATATGCCCCAATTAACAAAATTTACATAGAAATTGAAGAGATAATCCCAGCTCATTGTTGCAAAGGTCAGAATTGTGAAATTTGAAAGTTTTTATGAAACATTTTTTAAAAATTTAAGACCTCTTGTATATAATTATGTTATAATTTCTTTGTTCTGTTGGCTAATGCTATGTTATCGAAAAAAGCATATGACAGGGGTTTAATGAATCTTCTTATATTCTGCCAAGCAAGGCATATTGATTTTTCAAGCTTAATCTCTAGAAGTAGCTATAGAGACAGCTTAGAAATATACTTATGATACAACATCTAATATACTAAAGTAGTTATTTAAAATATTATGAAAATGGAATCTATCTGTTTCACACTGTTTCCTCCGACCACTCTTATTAAGTTTTTGGGAAATTTTCCTCTTGTTTGTTGTGTACTCTCAGTCAACACAGCAGAGCTCGCTTAGCCAGTAACTCCTGAAACTCTTAGATTTCCATCCCATTCTCATTTTCCTCTCTTGGTTTCAGGGTTCAGTAACCTTTAGCAGCAGTGTAGGAAGATGTGAGAAATGGAGGTACAATGGACTGATTGCACCTCCCATTTCTTATGATAACTTTGATCCAGTCTCCTAAAATGAGATTGTATTTGAGGTCACTTTAAGCCTTGGAATGTAATCCAGAGTGATTGGATTCCTGGAAGAGGAGACACTGGACATGAACACACAGAGAGGCCACATGTAGACACAGAAAGAACGCTTCTGTAAGCTAAACAACGGTACATGACTAAATGCAGGCTAATAGATACAAACAGAAGTTGTATACGTCTTCTTCCATATATGTATATATAGGGAATACAACTGTTGCTCTTTTTCATTTCTTTTCTATCCACTGGAACAGTCATGATGTTTAGAGTTTTTTATGATGTTTAGAGTTTAAGCAACCATCTTAGGCTATGAGATAGAAGACACACATTGAAGTATGAAGCACCGGAGTGGTGATTATAAAATTTTGAAAAGAGATTACACCATTTATATTTGTTTACTTGAGAGAAACAAACTCCTCTATTCCTTTAGGTATGTTACATTTGGGATTCAGCGTTAATTGTAGTTAAATTTATAGTACACTTATGAAATTTTACTCCTTTGTTTTTGATTTGTTCTTTTGAATCAAATGAGAAAGGTTTAATTCCACTTCCATATGACAAACATAATATTGCAAGACTTTTATCCTGTCATCCTTCTGTTTACACATTCAGGGACAACTGATACTTTAACAGTTCCTGTAAGACAAGATCTCTCATCTCTGGTCATTTTAATAGTTCTTCTGGGGTCCTGCTTTACTTGGGTTTTCTTTGTTTTCATTAACTACATATTTCATAGAACTGCAAATGATACATTAATAGATAGTACCAGTTTTGGGTGTAATAAGAGGAAAGTTTTAGGTGTCTGAAATTGATGCAGAAATAGTGTTAACACCAGAACTGAGTTTTCAATTTCTTAATATTCTTTAACTTATAGATCTCTGTTGTACTAATAGAAGAATCTGTTTGTACAGTTTCTTACCCAATAATGTTTTTTTTTAATCAATAAATGAGAATTAGAGTTACTAAAGAAGGAATGCATTGTTTCATTATTTCTGGGAAGAAGTAGGTTTGTTAATGGACGTTTTTTTTTTCCTCTGAGGATTCTCCAGCTGGTATTCAAGTTAACAAGGAGAAATGGAAGTGGAGTGTCCATCTCTGGCAATTTGCTATGATCTGTAACTTGAAGAACATTTTTTCAATGCAGTCGTTTGACAGTAGTCTTCTGAGCAGATGTGACGTGGTATCTCATTGTGATTTTTTTAATTTTTCTTATAATTAGTAATGTTGAATATCATTTTTATATTACTTTCTTTTTTCTTTTCTTTTTTCTTCCCTATGGCTTTCTTAGAGTTTCTATTTTTTTATTTCTTGGTACTGAAATGCTTTTATTTTCAAAGCTGAGAAAATGTTTGGAGAACATTGCAGTAACACTAGACTTCTGTTTTTCAAGACCAAAAACAACTTAACTATTTTTGTTCATAGTATGTTTTGTTCATTCCTTAGATTTTTTTTCCAAATTCTTTCTGTATGTTGCTCTTTTTCTTTTTTTTTCTTATAGGAATTTAAAAATATCTATCTATCTATCTATCTATCTATCTATCTATCTATCTATCTATCTATCTATTTTTACATGAGCATACATTACTATTATTGTTGTTTTTATCATTCTTTAGTCTTTTTTTACAGTCCAGTTATTATCCCTCTCCTGGTCCACCCTCCAACAGTTCCTCATCCCATTCCACCTCGCCCCTTCTCCAAGAGGATGTCACCCATCATCACCCCACCAGACCTCCTTACTCCCTGGGGCCTTAAGTCTCTCAAGGGTTAGGCGCACCTTCTCTCACTGTGGGCAGAGTAGGCAGTCCTCTGCTGTATATGTGTCTGGGGCCTCATATCAGTTAGTGTACATCTCCCCTTCCTTTCTCTTACTACAAAGCCACCTTCCATATACTCCTCTGATCTTTTTTACACTCTCTTTTTCCACTTACTGTTTACATGTGTGCACGCACGCGTATGCATGCACGCGCGCGTGCGTGCACACACACACACAGAGTCATATACATGCATAAATGTGAATATGTCTCTGTGTATATTCCTAAATACAAAACTACAATCTGCTCAATCTGCATAATGTTTCTTGATAATGATTGGTGTGATTCTCCCTGGAGGAGACTATTTCTCCTGTTCTCAGCATTTTTTTTTTTTTATCTCCCTGTAGTTCTTTGGGTAAGGTTAAGCTTTCTCCACTTATAGTAATATGTCTATTATTGTTGTCTTCATTCAGATCATGTTTAGGCAGTCGTGTTTTGAGGCTTTATGAGTATAGTTCTGAAATTTCTAAAAGACACAATCTCACAGTTCCCCATCCTCTGTTTCTTATGACCGTTTTCAGAATATTTCCTGAACCTTAAATTCAGGAATTATTTTTTTAATTGGATATATTCTATATTTACATTTCATTTGCCCCTTTCTGGTTCCCCACCCCCCTAAGGTCCCACATGCCTTTTTCCCTCCCCCTGTTCCCCCATCCACCCCTTCCCACTTCCCTGTTCTGGTATTCCCCTACACTGATGCTTTGAGCCTTTACAGCAACAGGGTCCACTCCTTCCTTCTTGTTGGACATCATTTGGTATGTGGATTGTGTCTTTGGTGTTCCAAGATTCTAGGCTAATATCCACTTATCAGTGAGTGCATACCATGGGTATTCTTTTGA
Organism: Apodemus agrarius; assembly: GCA_964023405.1. Lineage (NCBI taxonomy): Eukaryota > Metazoa > Chordata > Mammalia > Rodentia > Muridae > Apodemus > Apodemus agrarius. Next base: position 72,624,449 of record OZ030020.1, on the reverse strand, counting down.
GACTGGGTTACCTCACTTAGTATTATGTTCTCCAGCTCCATCCATTTCTCTAAGAATTTCATGAATTCATTGTTTCTAATGGCTGAATAGTAATCCATTGTATGTATGTGTGTGTGTGTGTGTGTGTGTGTGTGTGTGTGTGTGTATATATATATATATATATATATACATATATATATATGTATATATATATATATATATATATATATATCACATTTTTTTGTATCCATTCTTCTACTGAGCGACATCTGGGTTCTTTCCAGCTTCTGGCTATTATAAATAAGGCTGCTATGAACATAGTGGAGCATGTATCCTTATTGCATGCTGGGGAATCTTCTGGGTAAATGCCCAGGAGTGGTATGGCTGGGTCCTCCGGAAGTATCATGTCCAGTTATCTGAGGAACCGCCAGACTGATTTCCAGAGTGGTTGTACCAGCTTACAGTTCCACCAGCATTCGTGGAATGTTCCTCTTTCTCCACATCCTCGCCAACACCTGCTGTTTCCTGAGTTTTTAGTCTTAGCCATTCTGACTGGTGTGAGGTGAAATCTCAGGGTTGTTTTGATTTGCATTTCTCTAATGACTAATGATGTTGAACATTTTTAAAGATGTTTCTCAGCCATCCAGATTTCTTCAGGTGAAAAGTCTTTCTTTAGCTCTGTACCCCATTTTTTGATAGGCTTATTTGGTTTTCTGGGGTCTAACTTCTTGAGTTCTTTGTATACATTGGATATTAGCCCTCTGTCAGATGTAGGGTTGGTGAAGATCTTTTCTCAATTTGTTGGTTGATGATTTGTTCTTTTGACAGTGTTTTTTGCCTTATAGAAACTTTATAATTTTATGAGGTCCAATTTGTCTATTCTTGATCTTAGAGCATAAGCTATTGGTGTTCTGTTCAGGAACTTTCCCCCTGAGCCAATGTCCTCAAGGGTCTTCCCCACTTTCTTTTCTATTAGTTTTAGTGTGTCTGGTTTTATGTGGAGGTCTTTGATCCACTTGGAATTGAGGTTACTACAAGGAGATAAGAGTGGATCAATTCTCATTCTTCTGCATGTTGACCTTCAGTTGAGCCAGCACCATTTGTTGAAAAGGCTATCTTTTTTTCCACTGGATGTTTACAGCTCCTTTGTCAAAGATGAATTGGCCATAGATGTGTGGGTTCACTTCTGGGTCTTCAATCCTATTCTATTGATCCATCTCCCTGTCACTGGACCAATACCATGCAGTTTTTAACACTACTGCTCTGTAGTATTGCTTGAGGTCCGTGATACTGATTCCCCCAGAAGTTCTTTTGCTGTTGATGATAGTTTTATCTATCCTGGGTTTTTTGTTATTCTAGATGAATTTGAGAATTGCTCTTTCTAACTCTATGAAGAACTGAGTTCGGGTTTTGATGGGGATTGCATTGAATTTGTATATTGCTTTTGGCAAGATTGCCATTTTAACTATATTAATCCTGCCAACCCACGAGCATGGAAGATTTTTCCATTTTCTGAGTTCTTCTCCTATTTCCTCCTTCAGAGACCTGAAGTTCTTATACAAATCTTTCACTTGTTTGGGTTAGAGTCACACCAAGATACTTTATATTGTTTGTGGCTATTGTGAAGGGTGTCATTTCCCTAATTTCTTTCTCAGTCTGTTTATCCTTTGAGTATTGGAAGGCTATTGATTTGCTTGAGTTGATTTTATAACCAGCTTGGCTGAAGTTGTTTATCAGCTGTGGGAGTTCTGTTCATCAGCTGTAGGAGTTCTCAGGAATGTTATATATATGAATCCCTTGGGACTGGGCTCCACAATTCTGTATTTTGATTTGTTGTGGTTTTCTCTAATGATCTCTGTTTGTTCCAGAGAAATTTAAATAAGGAAGGATGAGATCTATGCTTGTATAGGAACAAATGTTTAGAACATAGTTAGGGATTATGCTGTTTTAGTAACCAAAGATCTGTGATTTCATTAACTCTGAATAGCTAGCCAGTACTAGGCCAACCAAGGACGATAGCAATAGTCAGTAATATTTGGGGATTCTCTTGGACAGCACTGATGAACAAGTTGAAAGAGATCTCCTCATGCCAGATGTTGGGGGTTTTGGTTAGATGTTCTTTAGCTCTTGCAAGGAGCATTGTTAACACCAAAAGGGAAATTTCATTTCAACTTTACATATATATTTATATATAGTAGGTCACTTGTACCCTGCTATTCCACTCTGTGTGGCTTCCTAAGTCCCTCAAACCAATAGTGGTCCTTTTTTAAAATTTAATTTTTTAAACTTTAAATTAATTAATTTCTACACTCCCTGTAGTCCAATAGTGGTCCTTTTTAAATTTCCTTGTTTGTGTTGTAACTCCAGGATATTTATACACATCTGAAGATTTGAAACTAGGCGCCTCTGAGAACAGAGAACATGTGGCATTTGTCTTTGTGAATCTGGGTTATCTTTTCTGGTTCCATATTGTTATGAATGTATGTATGTATGCATGTATGTGTGTATGTATGTGTGTGTATGTATGTATGTATGTATGTATGTATGTATGTATTTTTGTTTCAGCTCTGTTGTGGTTTGAATATGCTTGGCCTATGGAGTGGCACCATTAGGAGGTATGTCCTTGTTGGTGTAGGTGTGGCCTTGTTGGAGGAAGTATGTTACTGTGGGCATGGGCTTTAAAACCCTCATTCTAGCTGCCTAGAAACCAGTCTTCTCTTAGCAATCCTCAGATGAAGACAGACCTCTAAGCTTCTCCTGTACCATACCTTCCTGGACACTGTCATGCTTCCACATTGATGATAATGGACCAAACCTCTGAACCTGTAAGCTGGCCCCACTTAAATGTTGAACTTATAAGTGATGCCTTGGTCATGGTGTCTGTTCATAGCAGTAAAACCCTCACTAAGACAACTTGAATACATTGCATATGTACCACATATTTTCTATTCATTGGTTAAAGTACATTTAGGTAGTTTTATTTCCTAATTGTTGTTAATGGAGCAGCAATGAACATGGATGAGGAAGTAACTTTAAAGGACCATGCTTAGTCTGTTGGGCATATGCCAAGGAATGGTGTAGCTAAGTCGTATGATAGATTTATTTTTAATTTTTTGAGAAATCTCCATACTGCTTTCTAGAGGGGTTATATCATTTTGCAAAAATATGGTGAATGAGTTTCCTTTTCCTTCACTCAACCACTTGTTGTTTGTTGCTCTTGGCCATTCTGAATATGGTAGGATGAAGCCATGACGTTGTTTTGATTTGCACTTCTCTAAAGATTAGAGAGAATGAAAGTTGACTATTACTTAGTCATGATTTCTTCTTCTGACAACCCTTTGTTCAAATCTCAGGCCAACTGTTTGAAGGAGTCATTTGTTCTTACTTTTTTGAGTTCTTTTTATATTCTATATATTACTCATCTCTCATATCTATAGCTGGCCAAGATTATCTTCTATTCTAAGGGCATCCTTTTCACCTAGTGGACTGTTTCTCTAACTGTGTGGAAGATTTTTAGTTTTATGAAGTCCTAATCACCAATTGTTGGTCTTAATTCTTGGGCAGATTGTGTCCTAATCAGGAAGCTCTTTCCTACATCTGTATCATGTAGGGTGTTGCTTGCATTTTCTTCCAGTAGTTTCAGTGCTTTAGGATTCAACTTTAGGTCTTTTCTTCATTTGAAATCATTTTTTATGAAAGGTGCCACATGCAGTTCTAACTTCATCTGCTGCTTGTGAGCATCCAGATTTCCTAGCATCACTCATCCAATGTACGCTTTTGGCGTCTTTGTCAAATATTAAATGGCAGAAGTAACATGTACTTCTGTTTTGGTTTACAAATTTCTTCCACTGAGCTACATGTCTGTTTTGTGCCAGTTTTTTATAGTTATTTTTATTACTGTGCAATGTAATATATTTTAAGATTTGGGATGGTAACATCGCCAGCAATGCTTTTTTTGTTCATTGTTGTTTATGCTCTCTGAGGACTTTTATTGTTCCGTATGGAATTTAGGGCAGTTTTTTTCCTTATATATGTAGAATGACTTGGGTATTTTGATTGATGTTGCATTGAATCTGCAAATAGCTTTTAATAATATTGCCATTTTCACAATATAAATCTGTGAGCATGGGATGGATCTTCATTTTCCAGTGTGTTCCTCAGCAATTTAAAGTTTTCATTGTTGAGGTCCTTCACTTCCTTGAATGGGTTTATCCTTAGATATTTTATTTCTTTGAGGTTATTGTGAACGGGACTGTCTATGATCCCCTCTGTTTGCTTAATGGTGGTGTATAGAAAAGCTATTGATTTGTGCAAGATGGTTCCTTCCACATTGCTGAGTTTTGAGAAAATTTGTGGTAGAACTTTGGCATATCATCTGCAAATAGGGATCAATTGACTTTTTTTTAATTATATCCTTTGTTCTTGTTCTTTTACTCTAGCTAAGGCTTCAAGTACAGTATTAATAAGCAGTAAGGATGGTGGACATCTCTACCTCAATCCTGACTTCAGTGAGATTGCTTCAAGCTTTTCTCCACTTATGATGATGTCTGCATATTTCTCATATTTGTATTCTGTTGAGGTATGTTCCCTCTAGTCCTATGTGGTCTAGGATATTTATTATGAAGTCATGTTTGATTTGTCAGAGGCTTTTAATTCATCTATTGTGAAGATCATGTGACTTCTGTCTCTAAGTCTAGTCATGTGGTTTATTACATTTATTGACTAGTGTGTATTGAATCATCCTCCATCTTAAAGATGAACTCAACTTGGATACGGTATATAATCTTTTTGATGCATGTTTACTTTTTGTTTGCAAGTGTTTGGAGCGTTTTTGAGTCTGTGCTCATTAGGGATATTGGTCTATAGTTTTTTTCCCTTAGTATTTAGTCTAAAGCCAAAACAGGGTATTGGTTTGAATGTTAGAATGATACTGATGTCATATAAGAGGTTTGGTAGAGCTCTTTCTGTTTTTTATTTTTTTTCAAAATATCTGAAGAAGGACTGGCTATACATCTTTGAACATCTGGTAGAATTCTGCTATGAATCCATTTGGCTTTTGACTTTATAAATTTGGAAGTTTTTTTTTATTATTTAAACCTTTTCGATCTTGTCTGCAGCTTCCCATCCAGCCGGTAGCAGGTCAGCCATACCTAGCCAACCTGCCAGGTGCTGAGACCCTGCCGGCGGAACCAGGTACCAGAGACAGCCCGAGTTTAAGACCTCCGGGGACTCAGGTCTGGGGCAGGAACTGCGCACAGCCTAGCGGTTTGGAGTACAGCGGCCGTGCCTGCGCTCTGCGCTCGCAGGCCAGACCCGAACCCCCTGCAGGCAGCGCCATCTTGTCTGCAGCTTCCCATCCAGCCGGTAGCAGGTCAGCCATACCTAGCCAGCCTGCCAGGTGCTGAGACCCTGCCGGCGGAACCAGGTACCAGAGACAGCCCGAGTTTAAGACCTCCGGGGACTCAGGTCTGGGGCAGGAACTGCGCACAGCCTAGCGGTTTGGAGTACAGCGGCCGTGCCTGAGCTCTGCGCTCGCAGGCCAGACCCCCAAACCCCCTGCAGGCAGCGCCATCTTGTCTGCAGCTTCCCATCCAGCCGGTAGCAGGTCAGCCAGACCTAGCCAGCTTGCCAGGTGCTCAGACCCTGCCCACGGAACCAGGATAAGCAACAATTCTTGTTTATTAAGAAGAGTGAGGACCAGCTATAGCGGCAGGCCTCCATATTGCAACCAGGACACAGCTGGAAAGGTGCAGATAGAGACTCTGTCTGGGGCTAGAGCAGGGAGAGCTGCTAAGCTCTCGCCCACAGGCGGGCCCAGGCGCCTAGGCTCTGCAGCACGACCCTGCGAGCTTAGGCCGTGCACCGAGGCAGCCAGAACCACCCAGCTCCCCAGGAGCCCGGACCAGCGATAGCCACAGGCCTCCATACTGCAACCAGAACACAGCTGGAAAGGAACAGGTAGACAGATTCTATCAGGGGCTACCACGTGGGGGGATCTGCTAGGCTCTCGCTACTAGGCAGGCCCAGCAGCACCTGCCGAGGCTCTGCTGCACTCCTCCACACTTCCCGGAGACCTCAGGCCATGCACAAAGTCAGCGGGTGGCAGCCAGCTTGTGATCCCGTTGAGCAGCAATCACGCATAACCACCAGTAGAGAAACAACAGGTAAGCCCAGCCTCATAGGAGATTCAAACACCAGCCAGTGACAACAAGGTCAACTAACACCAGAAATAACCAGATGGCAAAAGGTAAACGAAGGAATGTCACTAACAGAAATCAAGACAACATGACAGCATCTGAACCCAGTTCGCCAACAACAGGAAGCCCTGGATACCCCAAAACACCAGAAAAACAAGACTTGGATATAAAATCACTGGTCAGGATGCTGGTAGCTGAACACATAGAAAAATCTCGTAAAGAAATAGAAGAGAAAATGGATCAAAAGTTAGAAGCCTTTACAAGGCAAATACAAAAATCACTTCAAGAAATGCAGGAGAAGATGGATCAAAAAGAAGAAGACAATAAGGAGGAAAGACAAAAATCACTTAAAGAAATACAGAAGAACGTGGGCCAACAAGTAGAAGCTATGAAAGAGGAAACACAAAAATCTATTAAAGAAATACATGAAAACACAATCAAGCAAGCGAAAGATCTGAGCACATCCATCCAGGCACTAAAAACAGAAGTAGAAACAACTAAGAAATCGCAGAGGGAGACAACATTGGAGATAGAAAACCTTGGGAAGAAATCAGGAGCCATAGATGCAAATATCAACAATAGAATACAAGAGATAGAAGACAGAATATCAGAAGCCGAAGATACCATAGGAACCATTGATTCAACAGTCAAAGAAAATACTAAATGCAAAAAGGCTGTAACCCAAAACATCCAGGAAATCCAGGACACAATGAGAAGACCAAACCTAAGGATTATAGGTGTAGACGAGAATGAAGATGTACAAGTTAAAGGGCTAGCAAATATCTTCTACAAAATTATGGAAGAAAACTTCCCCAACCTAAAGAGAGAGATGCCCATGAATATACAAGAAGCATACAGAACCCCAAACAGACTGGATCAGAACAGAAATACATCCCGTGACATAATAATCAAAACTCCAAATGTAATAAACAAAGAAAGAATATTAAAGGCAGCAAGAGAAAAAGACCAAGTAACTTATAAAGGAAGACCTATCAGAATAACACCAGACTTCTCACCTGAGACCATGAAAGCTAGAAGATCCTGGGCAGATATCATGCAAACTCTAAGAGAACACAAACTTCAGCCAAAACTACTTTACCCAGCAAAGCTCTCAATCACCATAGATGGAGACATCAAGGTATTCCATGACAAAACCAAATTTGCACGATATCTTTCCACAAATCCAGCCCTACAAAGGATAATAGGGGGAAAACACCAAGACAAGGATGGACACTACACCCGGGAAGAAGCAAGATAGAAACCTCCTCTCATCAAACCCAAAAGAAGGTAACCTCTCGAATATAAAAAATAAATAAAATAAATAAATATAATTTCAAAAATGTCTGGAGGAAATAATTACTATTCCTTAATATCTCTTAACATCAATGGACTCAATTCCCCAATAAAAAGACATAGATTAACAGACTGGATACGGAAACAGGACCCTACATTTTGCTGCATACAGGAAACACATCTCAGTGTCAAAGACAAACACTGACTTAGAGTAAAAGGCTGGAAGACAATTTTACAAGCAAATGGTCTCAGGAAACAAGCTGGAGTAGCCATTCTAATATCAGATAAAATTGACTTCCAACCTAAAATCATCAAAAGAGACTCAGAAGGTCACTTCTTGCTGGCCAAAGGGAAAATCCACCAAGAAGAGCTCTCAATACTGAACATCTATGCTCCAAATGCAAGGGCAGCCTCATTCGTAAAAGAAACCTTACTAAAGCTTAAAGCACACATTACACCTAACACAATAATTGTGGGTGACTTCAACACTCCACTCTCCTCAATGGACCGATCAGGAAAGCAGAAACTAAACAGGGACACAGTGAAACTAATTGAAACTCTGGACCAATTGGATTTAACAGATATATATATAGAACATTTCATCCTACAGCTAAAGAATATACCTTTTTCTCAGCTCCACATGGGACCTTCTCCAAAATAGACCATATAATTGGTCACAAGACAGATGTCAACAAATACAAGAAGATCGAGCTAATCCCATGCCTCCTATCAGATCACCATGGAGTAAGAGTGGTCTTCAATAACAACAAAAACAACAGAAAGCCCACATACACATGGAAACTGAACAATACTCTACTCAATGACACCTTGGTCAAGGAAGAAATAAAAAAAGAAATCAAAGACTTTTTAGAATTCAATGAAAATGAAGGTACAACCTACCCAAATCTATGGGACACAATGAAAGCAGTGCTAAGAGGAAAACTCATAGCTCTAAGTGCATCCAAAAAGAAACTGGAGAGAGCATATACTAGCAGCTTAATGGCACACCTTAAAGCCCTGGAAGAAAAACAAGTTAATTCACCCAGGAGGAGTAGAAGACAAGAAATCATCAAACTCAGGGCTGAAATCAATCAAATAGAAACAAAGAGAACCATACAAAGAATCAACAAGACCAGGAGCTGGTTCTTTGAGAAAATCAACAAGATAGATAAACCCTTAGCCAGACTAACCAAAGGACACAGAGACAGTATACAAATTAACAAAATTAGAAATGAAAAGGGAGACATAACAACAGAAACTGAGGAAATTCAAAACATCATCAGATCCTACTACAAAGGTCTATACTCAAAACAACTGGAGAATCTGGAGGAAATGGACAATTTCCTAGACAGATATCAAATACCAAAATTAAATCAGCATCAAGTAGATCAGCTAAATAGTCCCATAACCCCTAAAGAAATAGAAGGGGTTATAGAAAGCCTCCCAACCAAAAAAAGTACGGGACAAGATGGTTTTAGTGCAGAATTCTACCAGACCTTCAAAGAAGACTTAACACCAATACTCTCCAAACTATTCCACAAAATAGAGACAGAAGGGGCACTGCCCAACTCATTCTTCGAAGCCACAATTACACTAATACCTAAACCACAAAAAGATCCAACAAAGAAAGAGAACTACAGGCCAATTTCTCTTATGAATATAGATGCAAAAATACTAAATAAAATTCTTGCTAACTGAATCCAAGAGCACATCAAAACGATCATCCACCATGATCAAGTAGGCTTCATCCCAGGGATGCAGGGATGGTTCAATATACGGAAATCCATCAATGTAATCCACTACATAAACAAACTGAAAGAAAAAAACCACATGGTCATCTCATTAGATGCTGAAAAAGCATTCGACAAAATTCAGCATCCTTTCATGCTAAAAGTCTTGGAAAGAGCAGGAATTCAAGGCCCATACCTAAACATAGTAAAAGCAATATACAGCAAACCAGTAGCCAACATCAAAATAAATGGAGAGAAACTTGAAGCAATCCCACTAAAATCAGGTACTAGACAAGGCTGCCCTCTCTCTCCATATCTTTTCAATATAGTACTTGAAGTTCTAGCGAGAGCAATTAGACAACATAAGGAAGTCAAAGGGATACAAATTGGAAAGGAAGAAGTGAAACTATCATTATTTGCAGACAATATGTTAGTTTACCTAAGCGACCCAAAAAACTCCACCAGAGAACTTCTACAGCTGATAAACAACTTCAGCAAAGTGGCAGGTTATAAAATTAACTCAAGCAAGTCAGTGGCCTTCTTGTACTCAAAGGACAAGCAGGCAGAGAAAGAAATTAGGGAAATAACACCCTTCACAATAGCCACAAACAACATAAAATATCTTGGCGTAACTCTAACCAAACAAGCGAAAGATCTGTACAACAGGAACTTCAAGTCCTTGAAGAAAGAAATCGAAGAAGACCTCAGAAGATGGAAAAATATTTCTTGCTCCTGGATTGGCAGGATCAATATAGTAAAAATGGTCATCTTGCCAAAAGCAATATACAGATTCAATGCAATCCCCATCAAAATCCCAACTCAATTCTTCATAGATCTAGAAAGAGCAATTCTCAAATTCATCTGGAGCAACAAAAAAACCCAGGATAGCTAAAACTATTCTCAACAATAAAAGGACTTCTGGGGGAATCAATATCCCTGACCTCAAGCAGTACTACAGAGCAATTGTGTTAAAAACTGCATGGTATTGGTATAGCAACAGGCAAGCAGATCAATGGAACAGGATTAAAGACCCAGAGGTTAACCCACAGACTTATGGTCACTTGATCTTTGATAAAGGAGCCACAACCATCCGGTGGAATAAAGATAGCCTTTTTAATAAATGGTGCTGGTTCAACTGGAAGTCAACATGCAGAAGAATGCGAATTGATCCAATCTTATCTCTTTGCACTAAGATCAACTCCAAGTGGATCAAGGACCTCCACATAAAACCAGACACACTGAAACTATTAGAAAAGAAACTTGGGAAGACCCTGGAGGACTTGGGCACAGGGGAAAAGTTCCTGAACAGAACACCAATAGCTTATGCTCTAAGATCAAGAATCGACAAATGGGACCTCATAAAATTACAAAGTTTCTGTAAGGCAAAGGACACTGTCAGAAGGACAAAACGGCAACAAACAAAGTGGGAAAAGATCTTCACCAACTCCACATCCGACAGAGGGCTAATATCCAATATATACAAAGAACTCAAGAAGTTAGACCGCAAAGAAACAAATAACCCTATCAAAAAATGGGGCACAGAGCTAAACAAAGAATTTTCACCAGAAGAAATTCGGATGGCCGAGAAACACCTTAAAAGATGTTCAACATCATTAGTCATCAGGGAAATGCAAATCAAAACAACCCTAAGATTCCACCTCACACCAGTCAGAATGGCTAAGATTAAAAACTCAAGAGACAACAAGTGCTGGCGAAGATGTGGAGAAAGAGGAACACTCCTCCACTGTTGGTGGGATTGCAAAATGGTAAAACCGCTCTGGAAATCAGTTTGGCTGTTCCTCAGAAAATTGGGCATGTCACTTCCAGAGGACCCTGGCATACCACTCCTGGGCATATACCCAGAGGATTCCCCTGCATGCAATAAGGACACATGCTCCACTATGTTTATAGCAGCCTTGTTTATAATCGCCAGAAATTGGAAGGAGCCCAAATATCCCTCAAAGGAGGAATGGATACAGAAAATGTGGTATATTTATACAATGGAATACTACTCAGCAATTAAAAATAATGAATTCATGCAATTTGTAGGTAAATGGTTAGACCTGGAAAATATCATCCTGAGTGAATTAACCCAATCACAAAAGAATGCACATGAAATGCAATCACTGATAAGTGGATATTAATGAGCCCAGAAGCCCTAAATACTCAAGACACAAATAGCAAGTCAAATGATTCCCAAGAAGAAGAAAGGAGAGGACCCTGGGCCTGTAAAGATTGCATCCAGTTTAGTAAAGAAACCGAGGGGGGAGGGGGAATTATTGGGGAACAGATGGGGGGGGAGAGGAACTATGGGAACTATGGTGGGTGGGAACTGGGAAAGGGGAAAGCCTTTGGAATGTAAACGTAGAATATAGAAAATAAAATAAAAAAAAACTTTTCACTTTTATATGTTTTTGTGTTCTTTGCTTCTATTTTTTCTTTTGGTAGGTTAGCATAATAGAGAAGTTCATTTTTTTGTGTATGTGTATATATGAACGTGTTTGTGTGTGTGTGTGTGTTCATGGAGCACAAGTTTATTAAATATTTCCTTATAAAATTTTCTTTTTGTGTCTATTTTATTGCTTTCCTTAATCATTTTTGATTGTGTTAATTTGGGTACTCTGTTTCTTTCTTTCAGTTAGTTGAACCAAGTGTCTGTCAATTTTGTTTATCTTCTCAAAGAACAAGTTCTCTGATTTGTTGTTCTTTGTGGTTTTTTTTGTTTGTTTGTTTGCTTCTTTGTCATTGATTTCTTCTATGATTTTTATTAATTCTAGGTGTTGAGTTGGTTTGGATTTGCTTTGCTTTTGTTTTTCCAAATCTTTGAGTTGTATCATTAATTTTATGTTTGTTGTTGTTGTTTTCATTATTTGATGTAGGCACTTAGAGCTATATGTTTTCCTCACAGGATGACTTTCAGTGTGACCCACACATTTTGTTTTGTTTCATTTAATTTCAGGAAATTTATTCAGGACATTTTGTTTCTTTCTTTATTTCTTTTTTGACTCACTCATCACTCAGTAATGACCTGTTTCATTCCAGATTCCCTACTTACTGGAGATTTGTTTGCTGTCTATGTTAAGCTCTGTTCCATTGTGGTCAGATCAGATACATGATAATGCTGGCTGTGTGTTTCCCATAACTAGCTTTTATTATTTAATTAGCTTATCTTTTTTTTTCTGTCAAGCTATGGTCTGTTTTAGAGAATTTTTTTTTGTTTTGCTGAGGAGAAAGTGTACAATGTCATTGGATTCTGATATGTCTCTATTTATTTATTTTTGATCGAACCATCATATCTAGCCTACGTCCTACATAAGTTGCCTGGCTTAGTATAGATTCTCCTCTTTCTAGACTTCTGTCAGGCACCATGCTGCCAGTCTCTGACCTACCACCCCCTCCCATATCACACCCAGCATTTCCATCCAGTGAGATCCTATATATCCTACTTTTGAGTGTAGATGTATGTGTGTGTGTGTGTGTGTGTGTGTGTGTGTGTGTGTTGCACAATGAGACTTCCAAACTAAGATGTCAGTCAACAATGTGTGCATACCCATCAGGTGATAAAATTAGCAAACCAATCTCTGAAAAAAAATATTCACAGTTGCTTATGGTAGTACACTACTTTTATTATGTTTATTTATCTGCCTTTCTCTTTATATATTTTAATTTTTATTTATTTTATTTTTATTTTTATTCTTTTGGCTTTTCAAAAGAGGGTTTTCTGTGTAGCCCTGGTTGTCCTGGAAGTTGCTGTGTACCCTCAAACTGAGAGATCTACTTGCTTCTGCCTTCTGAGTGCTGAGATTATGGACATGAACTTTCGGAGGACCCTGTTATACCACTCCTAGGCATATACCCAGAGGATTCCCCTGCAGACAACAAGGACACATGCTCTGCTATGTTCATAGCAGCCGTGTTTATAATAACTAGAAGCTGGAAAGAACCCAGATGCCCCTCAATGGAGGAATGGATACAGAACATGTGGTATATTTATACAATGGAATACTACTCAGCAATTAAAAACAATTAATTCATGAAAGTTGTAGGCAAATGGTTGGAACTGGAAAATATCATTCTAAGTGAGCTAACCCAATCACAAAAGTATACACATGGAATGCAGTCACTGATAAGTGGATGTTAATTAGCCCAGAAGCTCTGAATACTCAAGACACAATTAACATATCAAATGGTTCCCAAGAAGAAGGAAGGAGAGGGCCCTGGTCCTGAAAAGGCTTGATCCAGCATTGTAGGGGATTACCAGGTCAGAGGAATGGGAGGGGGTGATTGGGGAATGGGCTGAGGGAAGAGGGCTTATGGAACTTATGGGGAGGGGGGAAACTGGGAAAAGGGAAAGCATTTGGAATGTAAATAAAGAATATAGAAAATAAAAAAAAGAAACATCTCCTGGTTCTCTGATTTTTAAAAAGAAAGAAGGAGTTTACACACACAGAGAATGCAACATCATAAATATCACTCTAAACTCTTTTCTTTTTATTTAAACTTCTCTCTTCTCATACAGAGAAAAGCTAGCTCCCCATGCCCCATGTGTTGCTTGAGCAACCATGCTCTGCACAGAAAGCCATGTGAGGGCTACTGAGAGACATAGACGCACATCCACATGGTAGATGATGCACTCACTCTTTGTCTTCACCCCAGCATGCCTGGGAGGTTGGTGCCTTCAGGATGAAATGGTTGTAAACTAATTGGGTATACCTAGTGATAACACTGCTTTAATGTTCTTCCACCAGTCAGTTCCTCCCTTCCTCCTTTTCCTGCCTACCTTAGTATGGTTCAGTATTTGTTAAGCTCTTAGATTCACTCATCATCTTCTGTACTGAGTTTATTTCATAGTTGACATTTAAAAAAATATGCACATAGAGACAGAGAAATTCAGTGTGACACACAAGTCTTGGCATTTGACAACTGGAGAGTCATGTGTGTAGCATCATAGTTCCACATGTAACAGTCGCAGGACTCCCCTAATTACCTTGTGCTGCTTCTTTGTGCTCACCCCAATGTCTATTTTTACTGCTGGAAACCATTACACATTCAGTTCCCATTTTTTTTATTCAGTGTATTGATGGAGGTAAGTAGACACAAAGTGAATGTTTGTTGAATGATCTACTTGCTAACAGTTAATATTTAATTAGGACTAAATAAAAATCAAATAAACAAATGTGTCAATAGACAGGCATATGACAAATGCAATGTAAATTAGCATTTTCATTTGAAGTTGTCACTTAAACATTGCTGTTAACAAATCATATCATCATCCTTGCAGAGGTCCAGACTAAGTGAGAGCTGAGCCAGGTACCCATGATATTCAGAACTTGGGATCTTTGGGGGCTCAAGACCACCTGGCATCGAACCAGGCAGAGCAGCAGTTCCTGGGCCCCAACCAGGTGTGGGCTCTGCGCTCTGAGGGGAACCCCGCACTCTGCTCAACCACAGCCATCTTAGTGGTGGGTACGTAGACTGAGCGGACAGAACCAGATACCCGAGATATCCCAAGCTCAAGATCTTGGGAGACCTGGACCGCCAGCCAGTCATCTAAGAACGGGAGCTTGGCAGAGCAGCGGTTCCTGTCCAGGGACAGCCCTCTGGGAGTCCCTGTACTCCGCACTCCCCACTCCCTGAGGCCACAGACAGCATCCTTGCTGCTGACTGAACTAAGCAAACAGAACCAGAGAAGACAAGCAGCATCAGGTCCACAGAGATAACCTAATATAACATTGCTTAGAGCAAGATACACCAGGGGTCCAATAGCACCCAAGAGGAGAACAACACATCAGCAATCTGTGCCAGGGGAAACCCAGTCATCCAGTGCTGGGGAAATAGCCTGTCAAGCCCACAGGAGGTTCAAGCACCAGCTAGTGACTACAAGACCAACTAAGGTCAAAGATAACCAGATGGCAAAAGGCAAATGTACGAACGTTACAAACAGAAACCAAGGCAATATGGCAGCATCTGAACCTAGTTCCCAGACAGCAGTAAGTCCCAGATACGCCAACACTCCAGAAAAACAAGATTTGGATCTAAAATCACTGGTCAGGATCCTGATAGTGGAACACATAGGTAAATCTCTTAAAGAAATTCAGGAGAAAATGGATCAAAAATATGAAGCCCTTAAAAGGCAAACACAAAAATCACTTAAAGAAATTCAGGAGAATATGGATCAAAAATTAAAATCCAATAAGGAGGAAGAACCAAAATCACTTAAAGAAATAAAGGAGAATGTGGGCCAACAAATAGAAGTCATGAAAGAGGAAACACAAAAAGCTCTTAAAGAAATACATGAAAACACAAACAAGCAAGCAGAAGATCAGAGCAAAACTGTCCAGGATCTAAAAACAGAAGTAGAAACAACTAAGAAATCACAAAGGGTGACAACTTTGGAGATAGAAAACCTTGGGAAGAAATTAGGTGCCATAGATGCAAATATCAACAATAGAATACAAGGGATAGAAGAAAGAATCTCAGATGCCAAAGATACCATAGAAACCATTGATTCAACAGTCCAAGAAAATACAAAATGCAAAAAGCTTGTAACCCAAAACATCCAGGAAATCCAGGACACAATGAGAAGACCAAACCTAAGGATTATAGGTATAGATGAGAGGGAAGATATACAACTTAAAGGGCCAGCAAATATCTTAAACAAAAATATGCAAGAAAACTTCCCCAACCTAAAGAGAGAGATGCCCATGAATATACAAGAAGCCTACAGAACTCCAGCAGACTGGACCAAAACAGAAATACTTCCCGTCACATAATAATCAAAACACCAAATGTACTAAACAAAGAAAGAATATTAAAGGCAGTAAGAGAAAAAGGCCAAGTAACATATAAAGGAAGACCTATCAGGATTACACCAGACTTCTCACCTGAGACCATGAAAGCTAGAAGATCCTGGGCAGATATCAGGCAGACTCTAAGAGAACACAAACTTCAGCCAAAACTACTATTCCTAGCAAAACTATCAATCGTCATAGAGGGAGAAACCAAGGTATTCCCTGACAAAACCAAATTTGAACATTATCTTTCCACAAACCCAGCCCTACAAAGGATAATAGGGGGAAAACACCAGCACAAGGAGGGAAACCATATCCCAGAACAATCAAGATAGAAACCCCCTCTCATCAAACACAAAAGAAGATAACCACGCTAATATACAAAAAATAACGTCAAAAATGTTAGGAAGTAATAATTACTCTTCCTTAATATCTCTTAACATCATGGACTCAATTCCCCAATAAAAAGACATAGACTAACATACTGAACCCTACATTTTGCTGCATACAGGAAATACATCTCAGTGTCAAAGCAAACATTACCTTAGGGTAAAAGGCTGGAAGACAATTTTACAAGCAAATGGTCTCAGGAAACAAGCGGGAGTAGCCATTCTAATATCAGATAAAATTGACTTCCAACCTAAAGTCATCAAAAGAGACACAGAAGGTCACTACTTGCTTGTCAAAGGAAAAATTCACCAAGAAGAACTTTCAATACTGAACATCTATGCTCCAAATGCAAGAGCACCCTCATTCATAAAAGAAACTCTACTAGAGCTTAAAGCACACATTACACCTAACACAATAATTGTGGGTGACTTCAACACTCCACTCTCCTCAATGGACCGATCAGGAAACCAGAAACTAAAGAGGGACATAGTGAAACTAATTGAAGCTTTAGACCAATTGGATTTAAGATTATATATATATATATATATATATATATATATATATATATATACATATATATATATAATATTTCATCCCAAAGCAAAAGAATATATCTTTTTCTCAGCACCACATGGTACCTTCTCCAAAATCGATCATATAATTGGTCACAAGACAGATGTCAACAAATACAAGAAGATCAGAATAATCCCATGCCTCCTATCAGATCACTATGGAGTAAAAGTGGTCTTCAATAGCAAGAAAAACAACAGAAAGCCCACATACACATGGAAACTGAACAATACTCTACTCAATGACACCTCGGTCAAGGAAGAAATAAAGAAAGAAATCAAAGACTTTTTAGAATTCAATGAAAATGAAGGTAGAACCTATCCAAATCTATAGGCACAATGAAAGTTGTGCTGAGGAAAACTCATTGCACTGAATGGCTCCAAAAAGAAACTGGAGATAGCATACACTATCAGCTTAGCAGCACACCTGAAAGCCCTGGAACAAAAAGAAGCTAATTCACCCAGGAGGAGTAGAAGACAGGAAATCATCAAACTAAAGGCTGAAATCAATCAAGTAGAAATAAAGCAAACCATACAAAGAATCAACAAAACCAGGAGCTGGTTCTTTGGGAAAATCAACAAGGGAGATAAACCCTTAGCCAGACTAACCAAAGGGCACAGAGACAGTATCCAAATTAACAAAATTAGAAATGAAAAGGGTGATATAACAACAGAAACTGAGGACATTCAAAAGTCATCAGATTCTACTACAAAAGCCTATACTCAACACAACTGGAAAATCTGGAGGAAATGGACAATTTCCTAGACAGATACTAAATACCAAAATTAAATCAGGATCAATTTCATCAGCTAAACAGTCCCATAACCACTAGAGAAATAGAAAGGGTTATAGAAAGTCTCCCAACCAAAGAAAGTACAGGACCAGATGGTTTTAGTGCAGAATTTTATCAGACTTTCAAAGAAGACCTAACACCAATACTCTTCAAACTATTCCACAAAATAGAAACGGAAGGAACACTGCCCAACTTGTTCTACGAAGCCACAATTACGCTGATACCAAAAGCGCACAAAGATCCCACAAAGGAAGAGAACTATAGGCCAATTTCCGTTATGAATATCGATGCAAAAATACTAAATAAAATTCTTGCCAACCGAATCCAAGAGCACATCAAAACAATCATTCACCATGATTAAGTAGGCTTCATCCCAGGGATGCAGGGATGGTTCAATATATGGAAATCTATCAATGTAATCCACTTCATAAACAACCTCAAAGAAAAAAACCACATGGTCTTTTCATTAGATGCTGAAAATGCATTTGACAAAATTCAGCATCCTTTCATGCTAAAAGTCCTGGAAAGAACAGGAATTCAAGGCCCATACCTAAACATAATAAAAGCGATATACAGCAAACCAGTAGCCAACATCAAACTGAATGGAGAGAAACTTGAAGCAATCCCACTAAAATCAGGGACTAGACAAGGCTGCCCTCTCTCTCCATATCTTTTCAATATAGTACTTGAAGTTCCAGCGAGAGCAATTAGACAACATAAGGAAGTCAAAGGGATACAAATTGGAAAGGAAGAAGTCAAACTATCACTATTTGCAGATGATATGATAGTATACTTAAGTGACCCAAAAAACTCCACCAGAGAATTCCGATAGCTGATAAACAACATCAGCAAAGTGGCTGGTTATAAAATCAACTCAAGCAAATCAGTAGCCTTCCTATACTCAAAGGACAAGCAGGCTGAGAAAGAAGTTAGGGAAGTAACACCCTTCACAATAGCCACAAACAATATAAAGTATGCTGGCATGACTCTAACCAAACAAGTGAAAGATCTGTATGATAAGAACTTCAAGTCCTTGAAGAAAGAAATCAAAGAAGACCTCAGAAGATGCAAAAATATTTCTTGCTCTTGGACTGGCAGGATCAATATAGTAAAAATGGCCATCTTGCCAAAAGCAATATACAGATTCAATGCAATCCCCATCAAAATCCCAAATCAATTCTTTACAGATTTAGAAAGAGCAATTCGTAAATTCATCTGGAGTAACAAAAAACCAGGATAGCTAAAACTATTCTCAACAATAAAAGAACTTCTGGGGGACTCAATATCCCTGATCTCAAGCAGTACTACAGAGCAACTGTGTTAAAAACTGTATGTTATTGGTACAGCAACAGACAAGTAGATCAATGGAATAGAATTGAATACCCAGAAATGAACCCACAGAGTTATGGCCACTTGATCTTTGATAAAGGAGCTACAACCATCCAGTGGAAAAAAGATAGCCTTTTCAACAAATGGTGTTCGTTCAACTGGAGGTCAACATGCATAAGAAAGCAAATTGACCCACTCTTATCACCTTGTAGTAAGATCAACTCCAAGTGGATCAAGGACTTCCACATAAAGCCAGACACACTGAAACTAATGGAAAAGATACTGGGGAAGACCCTGGAGGACATAGGCCCAGGGGGAAAGTTCTTGAACAGAATACCAATAGCTTATGCTCTAAGATCAAGAATTGACAAATGGGACCTCATAGAATTACAAAGTTTCTGTAAGGCAAAGGACACTGTCAGAATGACAAAACGACAACCAACAAATTGGGAAAAGATCTTCACCAACCCCACATCCTACAGAAGGCTAGTATCCAATATATACAAAGAACTCAAGAAGTTAGACCCCAAAGAACCAAATAACCCTATTAAAATTGGGGTACAGAGCTAAACAAGGAATTTTCACCAGAAGGCTGAGAAGCACCTTAAGAGATGTTCAACATCATTAGTCATCAGGGAAATGCAAATCAAAACAACCCTGAGATTCTACCTCACACCCGTCATTATGGCTAAGATTAAAAACTCAAGAGACAACAGGTGCTGGAGAGGATGTAGAGAAAGACGAACACTCCTCCACTGTTGGTGGGATTGCAAGATGGTACAACCACTCTGGTAATCATTCTGGTGGTTTCTCAGAAAATTGGGCATGACGCTTCCACAGGACCCTGTCATACCACTCCTGAGCGTATACCCAGAGGATTCCCATGCATGCAATCAAGACACATGTTCCACTATGTTCATAGCAGCCTTATTTATAATAGCCAGAAGTTGGAAGGAGCCCAAATGTCCTTCAAAGGAGGAATGGATACAGAAAATGTGGTATATTTATACAATGGAATACTACTCAGCAATTAAAAATAATGAATTCATGCAATTTGTAGGAAGTGGTTGGATCTGGAAAATATCATCCTAAGTGACTTAACTCAATCACAAAAGAATACACATGAAATGCAATCACTGATAAGTGGATATTAATGAGCCCAGAAGCTCTGAATACTCAAGGCACAATTAGCAAATCAAAAGATTCCCAAGAAGAAGGAATGAGAGGTCACTGGTCCAGAAAAGACTGGTTCCAGTTTTGCAGGAGAGTATCAGAACAGAGAAAGGGTTGGGGGGTAATTGGGGAATGCGCAGGGGGTTGGGGAAAGGACTTATGGGACACATGGTGAGTCGTGAACTGGGAAAGGGGAAAGCCTTTTGAATGTAAACAAAGAATATAGAAAATAAAATTTTTAAAAAATCTGGAGTGCAATAAACAAATAAATAATAAAAAATAATAGAAAAAAATCATATCATAACAGTGCGCTCAAATACTATGTATTTATTTATTATAGCAGTCAGTCGGGTAGCTTTTGAGGTCCAGTACAGGTCTGAATGAATTTCGACTTGTTCATGTGCTGGTGGTCAGATCTGGAGCTTGTCTGATCTAGAATCGCTTCCCTCATCTGGTCATGCTAGGATGAATGTTTCATAGAGTAGTCATGGGGTGCTAAGGGAGTTACTAGTTCCATGTGTAAGGCCACTTATCGCTAGACTCAAATGGACAGCATCATTGCTTCTGTATTCTAATTAAGAAATCAACTCACCTTCAAAAGGCAACAGAGAGGCAGGTGAGGTGATACATACCTGTAATCTCTGGACTGAAATCAAACTGAAAAGAACTTGGATAGACCAATGTACTACAGAGGGGATATAAATATACTTGGGTTTTCTATAAACACCTTAAATGTAATGGCAAAACCACTTTTCACAATGCTGTTAATGACCTTGGGTTTTTATTTTTCTGACCTTCTTCCCCTCATTCAAGCATATCTTTAAAAAATTTTTATTCAGAAAAGCTGATCAGAAATTTACATATGAAAGGTGACTGTTGGGGTAGTGGAGGAGGCAGGGGTGGCAATAGCAGCAGTGGCAGAGGTGGCTGCACACACCTTTAATCCCAGCACCCAGGAGGTGGATCTCTGTGAACTGAAGGCTAGTGTGGTTTACAGAGCTCCAGGGCAGCCAGTGCTACACATAGAACCTGTGTCTGTAATTGATTGATTGATTGATTGATTGATTAATTAATTAACTGTAGTGTGTGGGTACCATCCAACTACAGAGTGCTTTCCTGACATGTGAGTCCACAGATTCTTTTCTGGCACCAAAATAAAATAAAATAAAATAAAATAAAATAAAATAAAATAAAATAAAATAAAATAAAACAAAACAAAACAAAACAAAACAAAACAAAATAAAATAAAATAAAATAAAATAAAATAAAATAAAATAAAATAAAATATTGGCTATTATGAGGGCTTCATGAAGATTAATGACAAACATTCCCATTTTCCCCCTTTGGCAAGCCTTTGGTTGAACTCAAATGTTTTGAACCTAAATTTCTAAACGAGAGAGAGAGAGAGAGAGAGAGAGAGAGAGAGAGAGAGAGAGAGAGAGAAATGGTCAGTGAGTAGACACAGTGATAAAAATGAAACAACAGAAAATTTGGTATATTTATACAATGGAATACTACTCAGCAATTAAAAATAATGAATTCATGCAATTTGTAGGTAAATGGTTAGATCTGGAAAATATCATCCTAATCGAGTTAACCCAATCACAAAAGAATACACATGAAATGCAATCACTGATAAGTGGATATTAATGAGCCCTGAAGCCCTAAATACTCAAGGCACAACTAGCAATTCAAATGATTCACAAGAAGAAGAAAGGAGAGGACCCTGGGCCTGTAAAGATTGGATCCAGTTTTGTAGATCCAGAACAGAGTAATGGGGGGGGGGATGATTGGGGAATAGTTGGGGGGGAGAGGACTTATGGGACGTATGGTGGGGGGATCTGGGAAAGGGGAAAGCCTTTGGAATGTAAACAAAAACTATAGAAAATAAAAAAAAAAGAAACAACAGAAAACTGGGATTCTCAAATGAATCTAACCGCTGTGAATACAAAAGCTTCTCCTGACATTCTTGTCCTTTGGATGCTTACTTCTTTCTTAGTGCCAAGTGCATGGACACAGTAACTTCTAAAGATTAGGCTACAGGCACGTTGTTGTTTCTAGTACTGAGTCCATTCATTGTATTCCTATCCGCTCAGTGCAGATTTTTCACATCTCACCTTCATTGTCTTCACACCCAGTGGCAGCTTTGATTAGCCTGCAGTGAGTTTGGCTTTAATAGTTATCATAAGCAGTGAGCACTGAGCACTGAGTGAGGTGGAGAGTGTACCTGGTCTGACATGTTCCCCCAATCTAGATACTTGAAAATGAATGTTTAAATTGATGTTCCAAAGTTTGATTTTTGCTTCAACATTTTTTGTTGATTTAAGCAAATGACTGGGTACAGATGTTTCAAAGTCCTTAGACAGCCTTGTGAAAATTCAGCACATCTTATATAAAAATGTTTTGGAAAAAGGAAATGACGCCCACAGTCTAAATAGGTGTACCAGGCAACGAGTTTAATTAAGTTTCTTATGCTGATTGTGCAGCATAAGAATTGTGGGGTGGCAAAAAGCAAGACAGATGATAACGATGTGATTTGCAACAATTGCAGTATGTATGTATGTATCACTCTTTAGGGAACATTAAATTATTCTAATAAATCTTGCATCTATCATGCAGAAGGAAAACCTCCTTAACTACATTTAATAGTGTCAGTTTAGAGGCAAATGATATTAAAATGGCTGAGCATTTGGGAATAAAAACAAAAATATCTTACACTTAAAAACTTCCAGACATTTGCTAAAAATGTAATTCTTATGATAAAACCACTCAGGAATTACACCTTTAGGGAAAGAATGGGGAAAGCAATTGAGGTAATATGGTAGCTGACTGTACTGGGGTAATAGTTTTTTTTTTTCTTACATTTAGGCTTAAGGAATTAGCTGGGGGTCCTCTCAGAAACTATCATTTGGCATTCAAGATCACGAGATTTTATTCCAGTTTATCATATATCACAAAAGATCTGTAAGGTTAGCTCCAATTAAATTGATATATTAGACATATTGCAAAGAGTTCTAAACTAAGGATAAAGTCCATATATATCGCATCATCATAAAGAGCATTTCACTATTTTCATGGAGATAAAGTCATAAACATGGAAAAAATCAGACAAATACAAACTAGAACATGCCAGATGTATGCTTATGTCTTGTTCTTATAAATGGAACATATTCAGTAGCACCATTTTAAAAATTTTAATAGGGAAACCAGGCATGGTGCATGTGGAACTGAGAAACAAGTTAAGTACATGACAACTTTCTTGAATCAATCATTCTTCTACATAGAAGCAATTTGAGAAGCCTGTTTCTACACAGTTATTAAGTGATATTTCTCAAGGTGTTGGTTGTATTTTGTGACCAATAAAGGTTAAAAAGTGGGGCTGATGAAATGACTCAGTGGTTAAGAGTGCTTACTGTTCTCTCAGAAGGTCTACCTTTGGTTCCCAGAACCTGTAGATGTCTCCCAACCACCTTAAATCCAGGCCAGGGAATATTTCCTTTTCTGTCTTCTATGGGCTCCTGAATACATGTGATATACATAAACTCACACAGAACACACACATGGTCAAAAATAAGAAATAAATAAGTAAATCCTTTAAAGAGTTTACAGTTTCTGAGATAATGATTTTTATTTATGTTTATCATATGATCATTTATTAGATTGTTCAAATGCTCAGTATATCTCTTTTGAGGCTACTTAGCAACACAAACATAACTGTACTGAGATGTCATAACTTTCTAAGAAAAATATTTTAATGTAAAACTCTAGGATGAATGAAATATCAGAGAAAATCATGTAGGACAGCATACTACTGTCTCTCTGCGTCTGTCTGTCCATACTAAGCCTGCTCCAGTGATGACAGAGGTCTCAGCGTCTGTAGTCCTTTCCTACTGACTCAAGGGTGGTTCATGTAGCACAGATGGATCTGGACAGCCTGAGGATGATGGGAATGTGGGCCGCATTGGTAGGTTTCATTTAGTATCACAGAAGGTGATGAGTGAAGAAGGGACCTAAATAATACTGCACCCTCCCTGGATGTAGCCAGGTCTCTGCGGCTTGGCACACATATCCATCAGGGTGGTATAAGGTGATTGTGTTCTTAAACAGATCTCAAGTCTATTACATTTTAGTAAAACATTGTTAGGTTGGAACATGACATGTGACATTTGCTGGATGCCCCCACATTTCCTGCAAGCTGGAAGAACTTGTTTTATATACTCACACCTATGATTTTCATTAATGCAACCAGATATGCCAACTGGGATTTCGTTCCTTAGGAGGCTAAATGATAAACCAGAGCACACATTTTACAATTAACACAAAGTAATATGAACGTGTTGTAGCTTAAATACATGTAAAATCAGTCTTGGCAAAGACTGAACAGAAGAAAATCCTCGAAAACATTTTGGTTCATTCAGGATCTCTGTTATTCTTCCTTCAGTATTTCTGATTCTTCTTTAATTTTTTTGCCTTATTCCCACACAAATAAAAATTAATCACTGTATTAAATTTACTCTTGGTTTTTATGTCTTCTTAGATTATTTGAGTATGAAAAACTTCGTGGCTTAATTGTATGTATATATGCTGTATTGTGAAGTATTGTATGTACTATGGGACAGAGCTGGCACATTACATCCTGTAGGTCAAATGTGCTCACACCTGTTTTCCTCAGTGAAGAGTGGCTGGAGCACAGCCATACCTGTTTATTTATGCGATGTCTGAGACTACATTCATGCCACAGTGGCTGGGCTGAGTAGCTGTGATAGAGACCATCTGGCCAGTAAAGCCTAAAACATTTACTATCTGACCCTTTGTAAAAAATGTTAGTGGCTACCGGAGCAGCAGCAGAATTGTTCTCCTATGGCTTGTTCAGAAAGTACGCATACACGTGTCTCTCTTTCAAAGTATCTGCCAAGAGGTCTTTTGAGATAAGCTTCTTTTTATCACAATTCTAGAAAACTTTTTAAAAAAAATTTCTACTTATGTGAAACTGTCTAATTTTAAGTAATTTCAGCAAATATTCAGAGTTGTCTCATAGTAAATCTAGTTAAGTTAAACATTAAGCTAAAGGGACTGCGGAATAAAGCAAAAATAAATACTTCTTAGCTACAAAAATGATGTAGTTTAGTTGAAAGACTATTCATGCTTTGATGTTATCATTTAGTTTTCCAAAACCACATCACCTATATGGCTTGCGCTAATGGAAGTGGTATGAATAGGGAAACAAGCCCTTTTACCTATACACAGAAGCTTTTGTGGGGATACTGTGGGTGAC
Organism: Apodemus agrarius; assembly: GCA_964023405.1. Lineage (NCBI taxonomy): Eukaryota > Metazoa > Chordata > Mammalia > Rodentia > Muridae > Apodemus > Apodemus agrarius. Next base: position 72,598,929 of record OZ030020.1, on the reverse strand, counting down.
TGTGAGGCCACTAAGCACTGTAGCCTATTGTCTACAAACTTCCATAGTGACTTTGCATGGGTGTCTCCAATTAGGATGAAGGGCCTGCTGTTAGAACATCGTTCCCCCTGGAACTTTAAATATGAAGAGCTTTATCAGTGCCAAGAACTACAAAAATAAGTTACTGCTGCTTACAAATGACTTTGTATAAGGCATTTTGTTAGAGTAGTCAGAATAGACTGAGAAATTTGTTATAGCTGACCTTTGGATGACGGAATTCTTGTTTCTCTTAAGAAAATGATTCACCAAATGCATAGGAAGATTCAAAATATTTTCCATGAAATAAACCAATAAGCAAACCAACAGAAACCAAAAACTGTATTGATGATACATGTACAAGAAAACAAAAATTTTGATAATTATTTCCCCGTGTTTTAGTTTTCTCCATCTGCCATTTAGTGATGTTCAGCAATGAGAAGAAAATAGGCAGAAAAAATTGGATGTATTGAGATGATTAGTACCTGTTTCTGTTACAGTGAAAATTTCAAGTGCATTTTCTACTTTGAAATGCAGTTGTCCAGGTATCGTGCCTCAAAACACCAAAAAAATTTCAGTTTGTACAAAAGGATATAATAAATATAATTAATAATAATTTTATATACATATAAATTAATGCATATAAGTAATCTGACTGTGGTGGTACACACCTATAATCATAGTACTTGTGAGGTAGAGGAAGGAGAATCAAGACTCTACACGAGATCCTATTTCAAAATGCCAATCACAATACCCAACAATCATCAGAAATATAATTATTTAACAAACATAGTTCAGGGCATATTACAATTTGTGACTGTGGTCAGACACTATCGTTTAGTGAGTAGGGATACCTGATGATCCGAATTAAATTCCTAGAAACTGCCTAGTGGAGGATGAAAACTAATTCCCCAAAGTTGTCTTCTGATTCTCATATGTCTATATGTATGCTCAGACAAATAAAGCATAAAAACATTGCTGACAGGGTATTAGGTAAATAATTGGAGACTCTAAATCTTTGGGAGGCTGACTCAGAAATACAAGGTCAAAGTCACTCTGAGTTACATAAGGGAACACCATCTCAGAAATCAAAATCATCTCAATGATTGCAAATTTAAGACCTGTCTTTGATAAACAGAAAGACACATTCTCAGAATCAACACCAATAAAATAGACAAAAAAATGAAGATTATTATTCCAGTAATCAGGAGAAATAAATACACTTTAGATAATGTTTCTTTAATTTCTAGAAACTTTGAAGAAATAGCAATTACTTTCTTTGCATCCTCTTCATGGGTTTATAATCATTTGCAGTACCATCACAACACTAATAAATTACTGTCTTTCTTATTAAATAAAAGATCTCAAGTAAGAGATGATTCATGGTCATTATTTTGTATTCTATGGTAATGATTTCTACTTTATCTGCCTTTCTGGTATTAATGAAAGACAAAATTTTATTCAGTTATAGTTATTACCTGCCTTAGATTTCCTATAACATGGAACACACATGAGCAGCCATGATATTGAATGCTCATGGACAACCATGTTCTGAGCAGCTAGCATAGAAGACTTTTTAACATCTTGGTTCTCTCATTGTAAGAAAAAGTTCCCTGGGGAACCATGACATACAGTCACCAAACCTAGACACTATTGTGGATGACAAGTGCTTGCTTACAGGTGCCTGATATGGCTATTTTCTGAGTCTTTGCCAGAGCCTCACAAGTACAGAAGTGGATGCTCACAGTCAACCATTGGACTGAGCTTAGGGTCCCCAATGGAGGAGTTAGAGAAAGGACTGAAGGAGCTGAAGGGGTTTCCCTTAGGAAGAACAACAATATCAATCAACCATACCTCCCAGAGCTCCAAGGGACTAAACCACTATCCAAAGAGCACACATGGAGGGACCCATGGCTCCAGCTGCATATGCAGCAGAGGATGTCCTTGTCGTGCATCAATGGGAGGAATGGTCCTTGGTCTTGTGAAAGCTCAATGCTCCAGCGTAAGGGAATGCCAGGGCAGTGGGCAGGAATGGGTAGGTGGGCCGTGGAAAACCCTCATAGAAGCAGAGGGAAGGAGGATTGGATAGGGAGTTTCTGGGGGTGGGGGACTGGGAAAGGGAATAGCATTTGAAATGGAAATAAAGAAAATATCTAAAAAATGGAAAAAATCATAAAATATATACAAAAATAACAACAAAAAATGATAAAGTTTAAGACACCAGTTTCCAAAATAAGCCAAGCATTGCATTATTATAAAGTATCACAAGCTGGGCAGTGGTGGCACATGCCTGAAATCCCAGCTCTTGGAAGGCATAGGCAGGTGGATTCTGAGTTCCAGACCAGCCTGGTCTACAGAGTGAGTTCCAGGACAACCAGGGCTACACAGAGAAATCCTGTCTTGAAAAAACAAAACAAAACAAAGAAACAACAACCAAAAAACAAGTCAACAGGACTGAAAATGTGATTTTAGGATGTAGTCTCCCATTTTTGTCCTGAGTTCAAAGGATGCATGTCTCTGTTCACTGCTCACAGTCTTCCCCATTCCCACTACTGTGTGCATTGGCTGAACTTCCTTAGCTGATTATGGACCAATGTTGTAACTTCATTTTACAACTTTTCATTCATTCCTTTGATATCAAATCATTAACGATCAGATAGGCATTTCCTCAAGCCTAGACATTTCTCCATATCCCAAGGGAATGGTTATGAAAGCAGTTTTCAGAACATTTTTTGGAGAATAAAGATACACAAAGCCTGGAGGAAGGATGTTGAGAATTTTTTTTTCAAAAAAAAATTTTATTGGATATATTCTATATTTACATTTCATTTCCCTTTTTTTGTTTCCCCACCCCCCTAAGGTCCCACATGCCCTTTTCCCTCCCCCTGCTCCCTCATCTGCCCCATCCTAGAACAAGAAGTGCAAGTGCAAACCTTAGAAGTTCTTTTAAATTAAAAAAGTGTAGGTATAAACTTAACATATTTTAAGAAGGACTTGAGACATCTTGGAACCTGGGTGTCTTCTTGAAGTTGTCTTCTGCTGGCCTGGTGGTGACTGATGAATGGTGAAGAGCCAGTATTCCAACATGCTGTTCCCAGAAAGTTAGAAAAAAAGGTAATTCAAGCAAATTTATTTAAACCTTTGATGGGCTAATTTTCTTTAGAGATTTGTGTTTCCTCTAAACACCATGAAAGCTTCTATGGGTAGGAAATGGAGAGACATGGCAGTAGCAATTTTAGTTGTCACGTACAATTCTTTGCTTAGAGAATTGTGAGACATATGAATAACAAGGTGAAAATGGACATCAGGAAAAGAGGTAAACTGAGGGCTGAAAACTGAATGCAGTGTGCACCACTGCTCACCTCACATATACCAACCCAACAATGTAAAAGGAAAATACCTGTGGTTATTACTCATCCTTTCCTCATCTTTCAAAGGAAAGTGAAGTTTTCCTGTTTTAAATATATACATTAACTCCATAGGCTCCCAACATTTTCTTATTTACTTTCATTTTCATACACAAATACTTAGTGTTTACTAAATGTCAAAACATTGTTATAAGCACTTAATAGGTACTCATTAATCTAATCTAATAACCTCACAAGAGCAGATCTGATTGCTACATACATTTCACAAATAAGTAAACAGAAAAGAAAACGTTCAATGACTTGGTGAAATGAGGCTTAGTCTCTTATGTTCATATTTCAAGGGCAACATATTGTTTTTAAATGTATATCCTAATGACAAGTTGTCCGAAGGCATCGTTTTAGAGAATAAAAACAAAGGAAAACTAGAAAAGTTTTCATCGCAGACAACTAAAACGTAATTGACATCCATTTAAAGGTAAGGCTGAGCTCACAGGCAAACAAGCAACCAGTGGATATGTGTAGAGTCCAGTACACATGGGATTAAGGATGGGTGACAGATTTGTGGCTGTCAATATCACAAACACAATAATGTAATGGCTCAATTTCCAGTGATCAAATGAAGGCATCAGTTTAGAATTTGGACATGTCTAGGGAGGTATATTGAAAGTTATGCCTTTATATAATGTTAGGGTTCTTGATGTTGAAAGTAGGAATAAAAAAGATTACTCATTTTCTTTTGTTTGGTCCTGCTTTGCTTAGCATGTGTAACTATGACCAGTGGTTCAAAGAAGTGTGAAAAGCTAAACTCCCAAATAGGAAATTACAGAGTAGCTAGTGATACTGTTTGAAGTGACACCTAAAAGAAGCAAATGAACTTTGACTAGAGGATATTGCATAAACTGCAGTGCAATCCCTAAGCTTTGCTGAAGAGAAGCTCATGATGCACATAAAAGTAACTAATTTTATTACTTTTTGATTGCTGTGATAAGAACACCACAGCCAAGGCAGTTTATTAAAGAATGAATATTAAATTAATGAATTAAATACAGTTTCAAAGGGATAAGAATGCATCCTGGTGGGAGTTCACATCTTGAACAAGAAAGTCTGAAGCAGAAAGAGCCAACTGGAAGATCTGAGTCTCAACACTCAAAGCCTACCCTCAGTGAGCAGCTTCTTCTAGCAAGACCGTGTCCTGCAAGGTTCTCCCCTATGGACCCTGGATTATGCACAAACCACACCTAAATACCAATTACCAAGCACAGATCAAGTATAAAGAGACCCTTTATTAAAACAAGGCCCAGAGACAAGATGGCTGAATTTTAATAGGGCAGAAACAATAGCAAAGAGTGCTGTAAGTGTTCATTTCCAGAGGGAAAAGGGGTAGGTCTGTGATAAAATGAGCTAGGACGGTTGGCAAATTCTGATTGGGTTTGTTAAGTAGGTTAGTCAAAATAATGATTTTTGATGGCTGGACTTCTATGTTTTGATAGTTGGACCTTGGTGATTAGTCTCAGGAATGAGTCATGTATAGTAAAGTATCCAAATAATTGACTAGACCTTGGTGGCTAGCTTTAGGAATGTCATCTAAACATTTACAGGAGAGAGAAGGGAAAGAGAATGCGTGCCAGTGCCATGCTCTCATGGCTGTGTTTTTCATGTTCAGGGCTGCAAGAGCCCTTCATATATCTCTCAGATCTCCCCAAACAGAACCACCAAATGGGACTTCATTAAAACTCCAATCCACTTAACGAAATAATTCTCCTAATGAGCAAACAGGCAAAACTAGCAGGTTTTGTGTGTTTATTCTAAGTTAACATTTAGGATATCCTAAGTTATGAGTACATCCTGAGAATTCATTAGAATAGTTTAACACTAGAAAATATGTTCATGAACAACAAAATATAAAACAAGGAATCAAGGGAAGAGTCATAATAAAGTGCAACTGAAAGATACTAAAATACATTTTGTGGAAATTAGAAAGTAATTGAAATTTAAAAAAAAAACCCGTTAAAAGTCTTAGATGATAGATCGTACTTAGTTAAGGATAACAGATAGAGTACATGACAGACTGAGGAAATGAACCCGAGAGCAGCCCCGAGAGCAAGACAACGGGAAGCGATATTTTTAAAAAATTAAGAAAAGAGTGAACATATGTAGTTTGTGGCTAATAGCACTTCCAGAAAGAACAGAAATAATGGGGTATATTTCCAGTGTTACAGTGAATCCCAACAGTGATAAGTAAAAATGACCTAATGTACAGTTAGCTCACAGTGGCTGTGCAAGACACAAACTACCAAGTTAGAAATCCTTTTTTTACAGCTCCTTTTTAATTGATTCATCATTCTTTATTATTATTATTTTCTATATTCTTTGTTTACATTCCAAAGGCTTTCCCCTTTCCAGTCCCCCCCCTCACCATATGTCCCATAAGTCCTCTTCCCCCCCATTCCCCAATCACCCCCCTTCCCCACCATTTCTCTGTTCTAGTACTCTCCTACAAAACTGGATTTAGTCTTTTCCGGACCACGGTCCTCTCCATCCTTTTTCTTGGGAATCTTTTGCTTAGCTAATTGTGTCTTCTGGGCTCATTAATATCCACTTATCAGTGATTGCAATTCATGTGTATTCTTTTGTGATTGGGTTGACTCACTTAGGATGATATTTTCCAGATCCAACCATTTGCCTACAAATTGCATGAATTCATTATTTTTAATTGCTGAGTAGTATTCCATTGTATAAATATACCACATTTTCTGTATCCATTCCTCCTTTGAGGGACATCTGGGTTCTTTCCAGCTTCTGGATATTATAAATAAGGCTGCTATGAACATAGTGGAACATGTACAGAGCTAAAAAAGGAATTTTCACCAGAAGAAATTCGGATGGCTGAGAAGCACCTTAAGAGATGTTCAACATCATTAGTCATCAGGGAAATGCATATCAAAACAACCCTGAGATTCCACCTCACACCAGTCAGAATGGCTAAGATTAAAAACTCAAGAGACAACAGGTGCTGGCAAGGATGTAGAGAAAGAGGATCACTCCTCCATTGTTGGTAGGATTGTAAGCTGGTACAACCGCTCTGGAAATCAGTCTGGCGGTTCCTCAGAAAATTGGGCATGACGCTTCCAGAGGACCCTGTCATACCACTCCTGGGCATATACCCAGAGGATTCCCATGCTTGCAATAAAGACACATGTTCCACCTCACACCAGTCAGAATGGGTAAGATTAAAAACTCAAGAGACAACAAATGCTGGCGAGGATGTGGAGAAAGAGGAACACTCCTCCACTGTTGGTGGGATTACAAAATGGTAAAACCGCTCTGGAAATCAGTGTGGCGGTTCCTCAGAAAATTGGGCATGTTCCTTCCAGAGGACCCTGGCATACCACTCCTGGGCATATACCCAGAGGATTCCCCTGCATACAATAAAGACACATGCTCCAGCCTTGTTTATAATAGCCAGAAATTGGAAGGAGCCCAAATATCCCTCAAAGGAGGAATGGATACAGAAAATGTGGTATATTTATACAATGGAATACTACTCAGCAATTAAAAATAACGAATTCATGCAATTTGTAGGTAAATGGTTAGACCTGGAAAATATCATCCTGAGTGAGCTAACCCAATCACAAAAGAATACACATGAAATGCAATCACTGATAAGTGGATATTAATGAGCCCAGAAGCCCTAAATACTCAAGGCACAATTAGCAAGTCAAATGATTCCCAAGAAGAAAGGAGAGGACCCTGGGCCTGGAAAGATTGGATCCAGTTTTGTAGAGAAACTGTGGGGGGAGGGGGAATGATTGGGGAATAGTTGGGGGGGAGAGGAACTATGGGACATAGGGAGGGGGGAACTGGGAAAGGGGAAAGCCTTTGGAATGTAAACATAGAATATAGAAAATAAAAAAAAAAGAAAATATAAGCTATTTTAAATATTTTACCCCAAAAGGTGAGGGAAAGGAAATTAAGAGGCTGTCTTTCAGTCAAGACAATCACAGGAAGAAGGTATTGCTTAGTGACAGAAGTTTTCTCCTCCCCTTTCCCCTTTAATAAGAAAAACAAGAAAAAGAAAAGTCACTGTCTTAGGTGCTAAGTCAGAGGGGGAGAGGGTAACATTAAAGTTTAAGTACACTGGTGGGTTAAGTAAGAATGGCTGCCATAGGTCCATAGATTTGAATATTTCATTACCCGGGAGTGGCATTATGGGAAAGGATTAAAAGGTGTGTCCTTGTTGGAGGAAGTGTGTCACTGAGGGTGGTCTTTGAGCTTCAGAAGCCCACACCAAGCCTAGAGTCTCTCTTTTTTTTTCCTGCTGCCTTCAGATCTGCATGTAGAACTCTCAACCATGTTCCCCACTATGATGACAATGGAATAAATCTCTGAAACTGTAAGCCAACCCAAATTAAATGCGTAAAAAAAAAAAGACACATGTTCCAAGTTAGAAATCTTATGAACAAGAGGACAAGCATCGCCCTAAAAATTTCCCAACTAAATAGACTGTTTAGCAGCAGGAAGAAACCAGAAGTTCTTGGAGGGTCTTAACATTTTCAAACTCAGGAGTACATGGGCAACACAAATTGGATCCAGACAGGTCATCAAGTGAGGGAGAATGGCCCCACCCCACAGTCACAACTCTGACCCTTAATTGTTCCTGTTTGAAAGAATTACAGGGATGGAAATGGAGAGGAGCCTGAGGAAAAGAAGGTCCGGAGAGAGACCCAAAATGGGATCCAGCTCATGGGGAGGTCCCAAGTCATGACATTGTTACTGAGACTATGGAACACTCACAAAAAGCAACTGAGCATGACTGCACTCCAGAACACCCAACAAGCAGCTGAGTCAGATGCAGATATTTGCACCCAAGCATTGGACAGAAGCATCTGAGCCCTGTTGTTGAATTAGGGAAGGCTGAAAGAAGCTGAAGAGAAGGGCAATCCTGTAGGAGGACCAGCAGTCTCATTTAATCGGGTCCCCTGTGATCTCTCAAACACTGGACCACCAAACAGGCAGCATACACCAGCTGATATGAGGCCACCAGCCACATACAGTAGAGGACTGCCAGGTCCGTGTTCATTAAGATATGATGCACCTAAGCATCCAGAAACTGGAAGCCCCAGGGAGTTTAGAGGTAGGAGGGTGGGCGGGACATCCATATGGAGACTGGGGGTTGGAGAGGAGGTATGGGATGTGGAACAGTCAGAAGGTGGATGGGGGAATAAAATATGGAGTATAAAAATAAATAAATTAATTAAAAATACTTAAAAAAAAGAACGAGACATTTTTGGGGGCAAGGTGCTATGGGTTGATTTGTGAGATTTGAGGGGGGAATTGGGGCAAAATACATTATATGGAATTCTCAAAAAATTTGAAAACTATGTTGAAGTTTTCAGAGTACATTCAGGATACAGGTTCTTTTCTAGACATGTGACTTCTTTTTCAGAGCCTGTAACTTGCTTTTCTTTCTAGTTACTGTTTTTTTTTTGTTTGTTTTTGAAGAGTAATCATTTAAGTTCTGATGAATTCCATTTTTCTTTTTTTTTCCTTTCATGAACTGAGCCTTTGGTATAATGTCTAAAAACTCCTTTACTAATGTCAGTTCACAAAAGATTTCTCCCCTATTTCTTCTCAATGTTTTATAATTTTAAATTAGACATTTAGATCTGTGATTCATTTTGAATTAATTTTTTTACAGAATGTGTGCCATTTAGGTTGATATTCATATTTGGAAGATGGATATTCAGTTATTCAAATGCCAATTGTTTAAAATATTGCTCATTATTTCTGGAGTTATCTTTATATTTTTTAAATAAAAATTTAATTAGGAAAAGTATGTATAGGTTGATTTCTGTATTCTCTACTCTGTTATATTTTCTAAGTGTCCATCCCATCCCCAATGTATAGTTAATTATTACAGTTTTCTTTTAACTCTTAATGTTGGGTGGTATGATTCCTTTTAAATTTTGCAACATTATTTTGACCACTCTAGTTCTTTTACTAAAATTGCATACATACATACACACACATATATGTACACACACACATATATATATATAAATTTTATACCACACACATGAACTGTTCTAAAACTATTGTGACTGCTCTATGAAGTCATGTTCCTGCTGCTGTGAATGCAGTGTCCTTCTCCAGATGTAGAGATTTCTTTGATCGACACTTTGTAGTTTGTGTCCTCTTGACCCAAAATTCATACACTGCAATACTCACTTTCTTATGATACCTGGCTTGGAAGTACAGTATTTATAGAGGTAATCAAGTTAAAATAAGATAAGTAAGATGATTTCTATTTATTCCTCCCTCTGTGTTTTGGATTTTTGAAGAAATGTCTCATACATCTCACTCTGGTTTGGAACACCATATATTGGGATAGCTTCAAATCCAATATAATTGGTATCTTACAAAATTGGCAACCTTGAGTGGTAGGCATTTGCATGACATAATGTCATGTGATTATGGAAGTAGGATTTGGAGAATGTCAAAGCCAAAGAATACTAATGATTATCACGAAACATCAGAAGTCAGTAGAAGCATCTCTTCTTCAACCTTGCCAGGCCTTGATGCTGTGTTTGAGCCTCCAAACTAGGTAAGTACACATTTGTCCTGTTTGAATGACCAAGATTACTGCTCTTGATTACAGTGACTTTATCAAACTAATATAATAACTAAATTGAGTTAGATTTGACTAAATATTTTATTTTTGACCCATCCATTTATAAAACTGTAACAATGCTGAGTATTGCATTTAAATCATGCTAAGGCAAGAATTTCGCAACTTAGTGTTTGTGGAAGCTCAATTAAAATCTATTATTACAGTAGGTGTGGGCAGCACACACCCTTAATTTCAGTACACAGGAAGTAGAGGCAGGTAAATTAAAGTGATTTCAGTACCATCCTAGTCTATATAATGAGTTCCAGAGTCTGTTTAGTCTGTTTAGAGTCTGGATAACTATCATCAAATTTATAATGTTCTTTAAATAATTATATGTAATTCTACTTAATGTTAGTTTAAAAAATTATGAATTTGAAGATAGTTCTCCAGAGTCTAACCACTATTTTTTTCTTCTTCAATATTAATTTGCTCAAGATCTTATACTTCCATACATTTTTTTGTAGTATAATTGAATACATATAGAGAAACACTTTAAATCAAATTTTATATTGATGTACCAAATTTTATACTTTACATAGTTTTGGGGAGCAGAGTTAAATATTTACTGAATTCTCCTTTTCAAACCGCCAATCATTAAAGGATACACATGTCCCAGAACATTAAATCAGTTATATTAAACTAATTTTTTCTCAAAATGTTCCCTTTGATTTCTCCTCCTTTCCTACACATCTCCCTTAAAACTCCTTAAAACTCTCTGGCTAAAATTTGTCTTGAATTACATTTTGTTACCAATTTTCTCTATACATCTCTGTTGAAGGCATGTGTATCCTTGTTACCAGGATGTTTTCCTTACTGTCTTTCAGTATATTTCATTAATGGTATATTTGAGTACACTTTACCACTCACCTAGGGTAGTACAGTCTCCATATCCTGTCCCTCCCTCTGCTGTGTGTTGTATGTAGGGCAGTATTAAGTTGCCAGTGTAGAGAAGTACAACTTAACAGTAAAGCTGTGGCTACCTCATGCATGCACACTTAAGGACTCACAAAAATCTTCATCTGTAGCTGAATTAAATAATCTCATATGAAATCCATTTCATTACCATTTAATATAGATAGTTATGTATTTTAATGGAAGCAAAGAGAAACAAAGGATTCAGATTTATGGACACAACCAAAACAAATCACATTGGAACACTTGGATTTGCTTTCAACACTTCATTCTGTAGTCATAACTCTGTTCTCATATAGACAAGCCAATTATTCAAATAAAATTCATACAACTTAAGCTTACTCAGTGGGCTCAGACCAGAGGCTATTAGAGACTGCAAGGTAAAAATGCTGCTTTTTCTCCGAAGGAAACTGGATTTTTCAGTAAGGCAGTTGGGACCTGTGAGTGAGAGCTGTGTCTTCTGGAATTGAAACTACTGGGTGTTTTTGTTAAGACTGTGATAGCCTGTAAAATGGATACTCAGGAGATCTGATGAGTAGCTACTGGGATATTTCTTCTAATATAGGGTTTCCTGTCAGTTTGATATTTCAATAGACACTTTTACATCATGGGAAAAATGCTGGCTTAAGAGGGTTCCTAATCATACCTTTTCACGTCAGTAAATTGTGGACTTCATTTTCCCCCCTCTATAATGGCAGCTGTCCTGAAACTGGGGACTTAACCACATAGAGTTCTAGAGAAACGCTGATACACATACAAAGAAAACAGTTTTGCTATTGGAAATGAACTAAATATATTCCAGGTCAACATTTTACTAATGTTTGTCTCTTGGACATGAGCAGTTACAAGCTTAGGATTCTGCCTTGGTGATTCGGGCTTGTGTCTACCCAACTGGCTCCTCACTGCTTTGTAACTTGCCTAGATGTTTGAGGTTGCTTAAGCACATACTGTGAGGACTCAGGAAGTGCTGATGTAAGGTATTTTATGAAAGAATCATTCATCATTTCATATTCCTGCAAGATAAGTAAAATGCTGTCATCCTCACCTGCTTGTTCTTATTTGATAAATGCTAATTGATATTATCTGACTTTCATATGAATCATAAGAAGGTGGGCATGTTACAACCCTTCTTATTAATTTTGCTTGAGTAGTTCTGAGATTTTTTTTCCTAATTCTAATGAATAGCTTGCACATGATTGTCTTATGCTTGCTTCATACCTCAGCAATGCTAGAAATAATATAAAGGACAGCTGCCTCACATAAACAGGAAGAGCAAAGAAAAATCCAAGGTATTCAGTATAAAGACTTTTAAAAGGAGAATGAATGTGATGATACAGATGTCCATAAATCCTTGGATATCATAAGATATAACAACCCCTGAGAAGGGTTGTGCATAGATCAATGCTATGGTTAGTAATCATCTGAGAGGTTCCTCCCCCACCCCCCAGCAGTAGATGGGAGCAGATGCAGAGACCTGAAGCCAGACATCATTCGGAGTCTAAATGGGACATCTCTACCAAATCCTTCTCCCCAGAGCTCAGGGGACCCTGTGGAAGAGAGGAAGGATTGTAAGAGCCAGAGGGGATGGAGGACACTAGAAAGATAAGGTCTTCTGAACCAGCTGAGCAAGGCAAGTATTAACTCGGCTCCCAGATGCTGAAGCAGCAAGCACAGGGACACCTGTGGCTGCATTAGGTCCTCCGTGTGTATGGTAGAGCTCTTAGTTGAGCATTTTTATGAGAATCCTGCCTGTGGGAACTAGTGGGATTCTGACTTTTGTGTCAGTTCTTAGGACTGTTTTCCTCCTGTTGGACTGCCTTGTCCAATTTTGATATAATAGTTTTTGCTTCCTCTTATATTTTATTTTGTCATGTTTGGCTATTCTCTCTTAGAAGTCTGTTCCTTTGTAATGAGAGACAGAAAAGGATGGGCAGAGAGGTAGGAGGAGTTGGGGAGTGGAGGGACGGGAAACTCTAGTCAGGATATATTGTATGAGGGAGAAAAACTATTTTCAATAAAAGAGAGGAAAAGATACAAAAACAAAAACAAAACTTTTTGAAGAACAGTCTTTACATTTTATATTAAGCAAACAAAGATTAATAAAAACTTCAAAGTTTCAAATTTAGTTTTGCATTTGATGAGTATGCATATAGATGTTAGACAAAGCAATCTCTTTGTACATGTGCAAATCCTTGCTTTCCTACTTAATAGACTAAAACATTTTAGGGAAGAAAATGTTCTTAGTTTTTAAATTTTTTCATTATGTTGATTATCTAACTCTAAGTTAATTACTGAGCTTAACAATTTAAAAACATGCTTCCTCGAGTAAACACTTGTAATTGTTATACTGAGACCTTGGACTTTCAAAGTTTTTTTTCTATTTTAGCATTGAATAAACTAAAAATATATCAAAAACTGATGTTATAAAACTACTTTACTAGAATTATTTGTTATGAAGAAATTAACTCCAGACAGTTTGCACTGATTTGCTGGTGACCTGTGCAAAGGGACATTGATCACTGAAGGAAATGAAAATTCCCCTTTGCCCGGTGTGTTTGGTTTGGGCTGTGGTTTAAGCCTTCCTGGTGACTCTGCTCCCTAAATGGTTTTAGGTGAAATGAAGAACTCTGTGTTCAGAAGAGATCATCTCAGAAAACCTACAGCCCTTTCTATGGAAAGTGGGAGAATGCAGATGGTTACAGTTTTGTTTTTTTTCTTTTATTCTATATTCTTTCTTTACATTCCAAAGGCTTTCCCCTTTTCCAGTCCCCCCCCCCACCATATGTACTGTGCATATGTTTGGGTGGGGGTAGGTGCATGCATACATTCTAGAGTACACATGTGGTGGTCTTCGAAAAACTTGCTTTAAGTTGTTTTTCTCCCTTTACCATGTAGTCCTGGGATTTGAATTCATGTCTTCAGGCTTGGACTCAGGCAGATGTATATCTCACTGAGTCTGAAAATCCTGACACGAGGTTCAAGTTGGAGTAATAAAAGTCCCCTAAATGTCAATTCCCTCTCCGCTTTTTAAGTCTATACCACTGTCCTACAGGTGTGTTGGAATATATCCTCTATTTCTAGCAAAAGAAGCCAGGTCCTTATAAAAATTCACAAGAACGTCATCACTAGAATAAATTCACTCAAAAGGAGAAAGAACCAAGTCTGTGAGCAAAAGCAAGCAAGCATCAGAGAGCAGATTGTCACAGCCCGATTCCCCGCCGCATCTAAAACTGTGATAAAGACATGATCACAGCTCTCTCAGTTTCTAGCCTCTGAGCCAAGCTGGTGCCACCTGGATTGACTTGAAAAGGCCCTTGAAGAGGTGGTTACACCTCATGTACAACTGTGAAAGACATTCTAGCTCCAATTTAAAACAGTTATTTTATCCCAGTTCATTTTGCCAGCTTCCTCTCTAATGTTCCTCAGGAGGTCCTTGTTCATCAGAGGGTCTGCTGCTGCTTTTTTGCTCCAGCTTTCCCATTGGCTCTAGCCTTACAGAGGAGACTAGGCCAATATGTTATGGATTATTCTCTCCATTGCTTTCTCAGATGAAAGCTGTGCTTCAGAAACACTGCCCCTGAAGTTCTGCCTCCCAGACTGTTACTTTATGCCTGAAGGTACGTTACATTTCTAACCTGAGTCCTAGAGTTTCAATGAACAAGTCAAAGGAAGAAAGAACAGATAGAAGATTGAAGTTTCCATTAACAGTCCTTGCTCCATTCCATCTTGCCAAGGATAATATAAGTTCAAGTCTACTCAGCATGTGGTGGTTTGAATAGGAATTCCTCCACAGATTAATGTCTTTGAGTGCTTGGCCCTTCTGGAGTGGCACTATTAGGGAGTATAGCCTTGTTGGAGTAGGCATAGCCTTGTTGGAAGAAGGGTGTTATTTTGGGGATGGGTTTTGAGGTCTCCTATGTTCATGCTATGTCCAGAGACAGTCTCTTCTTTGTTGTCTATGGATCAATATGTAGCACTCTCAGCTCCTTTTCCAGTACCATGTCTGCCTGAATGCTGGCCATGTCTCCCGCCATGATGATAATGGACTAAGCATCTGAAACTGTGAGCCAGCCCCAATTAAATGTTTTCCTTTATAAGAGTTGCCTTGGCCACGGTGTCTCTTCACAGCAACAAACCTACTAAGACGGAGCAACATTTTATTCTATAAATTGGTTTCATTGATAATCATATGCTATTTGCATATAGTTTAGAAAGAGGCCTTTCTTAGCCTCTGCCAAACTCTGTCTATAAATAGATGCAAATTGGTATTGAAGAAACCCATTCCCCAAATCAGACAAAGATAGTAGGAACTTATGCAGCAATCTAAATCCATCTTGTCTCTAGGATGATTGGTCTTAACCTTGGGGAAGACTGTATTTTCAAAAGCAGTTAATTATGGCATCTTTTATAATATAAAGAAGTTGCTGATGCCTTTTCAATGCATCTTTTAAATTTTCCCAGTTCACTGTTATCTCTTGTAACCAGAAGAGACTGCCAATGGCAGGACTGTGCAAACAACCTAGCCGCAAAACCTTGGACCCTCAATTTCTCCTGACAACAAGATGTGCAAGGGTAAAGGTGGAGCAGAGTTTGAGGGAATGGCCAACCAATGACTGGCCCACACCATGGGAGAAAAAAAAACCCACCCCAGACACTATTAATAATATACTATTGTACTTCCAGACAGGTACCTAGCATAACTGTCATCTGAGAGGCTTTACCCAGCAGATGGAAACAGGTACAGAGACCCACAAGTAAACCTTAGGTAGATCTTGAGGAATTAAAGTAAAGAGGGAGGAAGGATTGAAGGAGCCTGATAGGTCAAGGGCAGCACAAGAAAAAATATAGAATCAATTAAGCTGGGCTTATAAGGGCCCATAGAAACTGAACCAAAAACAGAGAACATATATGAGATAGACCTAGGTCCTCAGTACATATGAAATAGTTGTGCAGCTTGGTCTTCATGGACCTCCTAAGAGCAGGAACAGGAGCTGTATCTGACTCTGTTATCCACCATTATATCTCTGTCCCCTAAATGGGGTGCCTTGCTTAGTTACAATGTGAGGTTTGTTTAGCCCTATTGAAACTTGATACACCAAGGTGGGTTGATATCTATAGGAAGCCTTCCTTTTTCTGAGGAGAAAGGGACAACAGGGGGATAACAGGGTAGCTGATGTGAACAGGTGGACCTGGGAGCAGAGAAGGAAGGAAAACCTGTGATCGGGATGTAAAGTAAATAAATAAATTAATTAAAAAATTAGAAATAGATTTTTAATGCAGAAAAAAGTCCTAGTTCAAACAAGAAAGCATTCCACTTTTTTTTCTTTGCCCCTCTTGATACTCACAAGACTGAGAGTCTCTCACATCTACTTTTATCTGTCTTCAAGAATGTCATGAACAGTTATGGAAAATTAGATGGGAAAAATAGGATTCCTTCCTATTCTAGAGGATAGGAAGGAATGCTTTAAGATGCTGTGTTCTAAATGCAGCATGATTATTGTACTCATGAACTCATTATAGCAATTGTGGTTACTTGCTTCACGGGATCAAACCAATGAAAGTTCTACCATGAGTGGGGAAGGTCTTATACAGCTCTGATCCTTAACTGGGGAGTTATTGGCAGTTGTTAGCTGCCAGAGGATGGAGAAGCATTCTATTTTGGGGGTTGTGGCTACTTGTAGGCTGCCCTGCAATGCAGTGGATGGCACTACACCCATGGACATATGACCAGCACTCATTGAATATTCTGGGTTAAAACAAAAAGAAACAGACAGCAAAGTGAGAGAGGCTGTGTCAGGAGATCCCAGGGAGTCATAAGGGGTAAGAGCTAGTCATACTTTATTGCATATATGAAGTTCTAAAAGTATAGATTTGAAAAAAGAACGCATCAGATTTCATTATGACATTGGAGGTTTTAGTGTGTCTGGGGTCAAATAAAAATTAATTCTGAACTTTTCTGCTGCCTCCTTGTCAACGAAGCACATGAAGGGGCTGCCATGCTTATTTTCAGCGCATGCTACGATGATGCCGAAGGAGGGAAGGAGACACCTCGATTGCTTTGGAAAATGATGAATGTAGAAAAATGAAGAGGAGCCAGAAAGTAAGACATCTTGATTTCTGGTTCTGTGTGTGTGTGTGTGTGTGTGTGTGTGTGTGTGTGCGCGCGCGCGCGCATGCATTTGAACATGTGCATATGTGTGTGAAGGTCAGGTGGAAGCCTCAGCTGTGTCTCTTTAGGCTATTTTGTTGAGACAGGTTCTTTCATTGCCTAAAGCTTGTTCAGTAGGCTATGCTGGCTGACCACCAAGCCCCAGGAGCCTCCTGTCTCATCTTCACCAGTTCTGGAACTACATATGCACACCTCCACACCATGTTTTTCCTGAATGGGACCTGGAGAATATAGTTGAAGTCTTGATACTTACAAGACAAGCACTTTACCTACTCAGCTATCACAGAGCTCCAGGGAAAGATCAAGTTGGCTTTGGATTCACGATGCTCCTGCCTCCACTACTTGAGCATTTGTTGACTAGCTGGCTCGAGTCTGATGTTTAATTAAAATAATTTGAGTCACTTTCTAAGATCATTTTTCCCTTTCTTATAAGAAGATGCAATTTTCTATTCATGATTATCCATGACAATATATTTAATTAATTAGTAAATAGAAATATATAGCACATGCTGCATAAACTAAAACTTGTATTTTATTCATTAACTTTAAGTAGTTTCTAAGTTTTTATGGAACACATAGAGTCCAGCCTGAGTGCCAGACTAAATATTTTATTTATAATGTCTTTTTTTTACACAAGTAATGAAAAAATCCTTCTATATGCATCATGCTAAATAATTAGTTTAGAAAGAATCTCCAGGTTTTACTCTTGCACTCCAAGGTTGAGGTTCAATGACTTTCAGTGTAACTGTCTTCAGTACCAATATAAACCAGTCTTAAATTTTATCTAATCAGTAAAATAGGTTCATGGCCTATAGGTTGCAGGATCCAAGGAAAGTTTGTAAGCATTTTACTGAAATTCTTGAGCTATGACCACTATATAGCCTGCTTTATATTAGATTGGGTTCAATTTAATCTAACTTTTATAGTGCCTAGATGAAAGGAAATGAAAAGAAGTCATTTCTATTTGGGCTAATGCTTTGTATTTTGGAATGTAAGTTGAATGTAATAAAGAAGGAAAAAAAACAGTTAGAAAAACAATTGATACCACTGGTTTTGAAAACTTTGGCGAAGAGTTCCCCTTACCTTCTCCAAAGGCTAACTTCCAACACAGTCTTAGCCTGGAGTTTTAAACTGTCTCTTGTGCACAATTACCACTTTCCAAGTGCACAAAGAGCCAAGTTTAGTCAAAGTTCATCTCCAGGTCACCCACCCTGGAACCATCAATCTGGACAACCTCTGAGTAACCTCTTCCCAGCTACCAGATCGGGGCAGGAGCCTTTGCAGTCTCATTAGAGCATGCAACAATTAATTTGTCTTAAATAGGAAATTAAACAGCCATGTACAGTGTAGAGATGAGGTCAGAAAGTGGACCTTGGGGTCCATTCACAGCCTCTGTTTGGGGGTCCCCCTGAAGCCTGAGGGGAGGTGGGGCTGACTCCAAGAGAAATAATTGTGTAGGACAAATCTGACAGAGCCCCTGTGACAAACCATACATAAATAGAAGAGAAATGCAGCCTGAGACCATGTCTGCAGTGTTTGCAGTGGTGCAAATGCAAGCCCGCCTTTCAGGAGACGGGGTGAGAACTCGGACAAAGATGGCTTCCCAAATTCAGTGTGTATTAACCCAGGAACGCAGTTCTGGTGTCCTTGAACTTACTTTTTATTGTGTCTTAGACTTGTATTCATAAACTAGAGGTTCTCTCATGAGAAAATGGGAGGAAAATGTCTGATATGTTTTATTGAGTCAGTGCTGCTTGTGAATTCATAGTGAATTGAACCATTGTCTGCTGAAGATACCGTTCTTACATAATTAGAGAAGTTGAATGGTTAGTAGGAACAATAAACATAAAGAACTTTGAAAAAATAGATGAGATGCTACTTAGTGAAAATATATAATGATAAAAACATATTATCTAGTGTTATTACCTCCAAACTGTAAAATAAATCTATCTATCTATCTATCTATCTATCTATCTATCTATCTATCTATCATCTGTGTCTATCATAACTTTACTATATTGGATTTTATTATTTTGAATTTAACATTTACATAATGAAATAGCTAAAATCACAATATATATTATGTGTGAAGCTGTGATTACATTTATAAAAGCTGTTTAATTCATTTATAATATTAAACTACATACTTATTGATTAAAGTACTATGCAATGTATGTTAGTAAAGAAAAAATTGAATAATAAAAGGTAAAGAAAAATCTCATAAAGAACTTGCTCAAAGTAACAGAAATTGGAGAGCAAATACACTGAAATAATTAAAGCATCGTAGGGGAAATCTATTTGCAACATCTAGAGAATATTTAAAATTATCCTTAAGTTCACTGACTAGCTACCATAAATCTCAAAAAATCCATATTTCATTGTGTGTAAAGTTCCTAACCTATACATTACCATTTAAAACATTCAGTTTATTCCATATCATGCTTTAATTAATTCAAAATAACCAATTTTTAATTTTGTAAAAATTGAAAACAGAAATGCTCTTATATTCTAGCTTTATTTCCATACCAAACCCTTGAAGAAGACTTTATATTGAGTAAAATCAACCCTTAAGTTTCTTCCATGACTCTTTGTAGTTATCTTCTTTTCCCCACCTGTGCTTGAAATTTCCAGTTTTCCATTTCATGTGGCATTTTCAGTTTTCAAATTTTAATGGTCTTACCCTAGGTATAGTGCTCATCATGTTTTAATTATCCACATAATTTTATTACTTTTTAAAGAACTCTCTGTAATATGTTTGGATAATATTCATCTCTTACTCTTCCCTCTAACTCTTGCCTGATCCTCTCAAACCCCTACCTCCATCTAAGTTTGTATATTCTTAAAAACATGAACAGCTATGAAGTCTAATTTGTGTGGCTCATATATATATTCCTAGGTGGTGTGGCCATCCTCTGGAGCACAGTGGACCTTCCAGTGAACATGTCCTTCACAAGGAGAATAAGAAAACTTATTCTCCTTCCCCTAGAAGCCATCAACTGTCAACAACTCCTCAGTTAGTGATGGAGCATCTCCCTTTTCCAAGCTAGAATGTTAACTGGCTTGATCTTGTGTTGGTTTTGAGCATGCAGTCACAGCCCCTGTGAGTTCACGTATCCAGTGGCTCTACTATGTCCAGCAAATATGTTTTTCTGTAATGTATACTACCTCTGGACTTTGCAATGCCCCCTGTCCCTGTCCATGATAGATGCCCCATTTAGAGACAAACACTCCACAGTCTTTTATTCTCTCCACACTTACCAGCTGTGGGTCTCTGTATTAATTGCCATCTACTGCAAAAATAAGCTTCACTAAGTAGAGCTGTGGGATGCCCTAATATATGGGTAAAAATGTAAGAACTAGGGCAGTTTATTACTATGTCCACTTAAAATAATATTATTAAGTTCTTCCCTATGGCCTATGATCTAGCCAGTCACCAATTTTTGCCCTGCTTAACAGTGCCAGTTGTTAGTTATAGCTTTTGGAGTGGACTTTAAATTAAACAGGAAGCTGCTCTAATGCTCCCATATAGTCATGCCTTTATATCCTCAGTAAGAATATCTTGCCAGGACAATCTTTATTGTAGCTCACACAATTAATGGCTGGGTAAAATTGTTGATTGTTTTTCTATCCTGGTCACAAGCATAACAACTTCCAATACAGTAAGAGCTAGTCAACAGGGATGAAGTTTCTGGGTCAATACCAGCTTGATTTCATCATGCCCTGTGACTCAGGTATGCATCTTCAGCAATAGGATTTGACCATCAAGGTAAGGTAAGTAAGAACAATGTAATTAGCCCTATGACTCAGATATGCATCTCCAGCAATAGGATTTTACCATCAAGGTAAGGTAAGTAAGAACAATGTGATTAGCCTGTAATGTTTGGGAGGTCTATAAGACTCCACCGATCCTGAACAATTCAAAGAGTTGTTTACTTGA
This sequence comes from Apodemus agrarius, assembly GCA_964023405.1. Lineage (NCBI taxonomy): Eukaryota > Metazoa > Chordata > Mammalia > Rodentia > Muridae > Apodemus > Apodemus agrarius. The sequence goes on along the minus strand of OZ030020.1, from coordinate 72,577,858 downwards.
TAGCTTCTGAGTGGGGGCATTCTCCCATTATGAGGTAATTCCATTTACACTCCACTTATATATTTATATGTACATATATTTAGGAAGCTTCTAAAGTAGTCATTAGTAGGTGTTCATTTGAGTTTTTCAAAAATATCTTCCTTACTTATTCCTCTTCATTCTCATTCCTCTACTATGTGCCTCGAATCCCCTGCTTCCTTCAGTCCTTCCTGCTCTGTGGCTGCTGCTTTCCCTTCACACACTTGTGTTCTAGCCTCCTTTCCTTGAAATACCCCTCATCGTTCCTTACCACTTCCACGAATTCTATAGGTACCCCAATTTAGACACACGAATCTGAATATTCAAAGCTGTCATCCACCACGAGAGAGAACATGTGGCATTTGTCTTTTGGGTGTGGGTTACATCCCCCAGAATGACTATTACAGCTGCATTCATTTACCTGCAGTCTGGAGGTTTTACTATTTATTTTAAAACAGTGGAATAGTATTCATCATATCTGTGTGGCACAATTCCACTATGCAGTCATTAACTGATGGATTTTTCCATTTCATGGTTTTGTGAATAGGGCAGCATGAGCATGAATAAATAGGCATCTCTTCAATAGCATATAGAATGATTTGGAAATATTCCCACTCACAGTGAAGCTTTATCAGCTGGTAGGTCTATTTTTAGCTTTTTGAGAAGCCTCCATATTGATTTCCATAGTGACTATAGAACTCTATACTCCCAAATAAGGGTTTCCTTTTTCTCACCTCTATGCAAATATCCATTGTCTTTTTATCAATTCTGACTGTGGTAAAATGCAATCCCAAATTAGTTTTAATTTGCATCTTCCTGGTGGTCTAAGATGTTGAACATTTAAAAAGGTGTCAGCAGTTTGCATTTTGTATTTTGGGAACTCTGCTTGGTTCTATGTCCTGCATTTAATTGAATTATTTCTTTTTCTGATGTTTATATTTTTTGTTGTTGTTTTTTTGTGTTATTACTGTATATTCTAGATGCCAATCATCTGTCAGTTGTATAGTTGGTGAAGAATTTTTTCTCATTCCACAGGCTGCCTCTTCACTTCAATGGTGGCAACTTTTGCCATACTGAAGCCTCTTAATTTTCTGAGTTCCCATTCACCAGTTCCCAGTCCTAATGCTTATGCCGCCAGGGCCATGTTTGGAAAATCATTTCCTTACAAATTGAAATTTATTCCATGCTTTCTCCTCTAAGGATTAAAGGCATCAGGTATTTACAAAGTCCGTTTGGAGTTAAATTTTATGCAGGATGAGAGGTAAGCATGTATTTTCATTCTTCTACATGTAGCTATCCAGCGTAGCAGTATTAATTGATGAACATGCAGTCTTTTTTCCAATTTATATTGTTTGTATTTATTTTAAAAATCAGATAACTTTAGTGGCATGAACTTATGTGTGGTCTCTCTTCTGTTTCATGGGTCAGGGTTGTTATTTTTATGCCAGTACTATGACATTTTGATAAATGTAGTTCTGTAGTATAACTTGAAGTCTGGGATAGTGATACCTCCAGTGGTGTTTTTAACTGGTTCATTTGATTGATGATTAATAAGTTAGATGCTTACTGAATATCCCCATTTGTTCCTCAGTATAGCTAAAAATTATTAGCTTCTGAACAAGTGCTTATAGCATCCTACATTCAAACTGTGTATTTTATGAGAAAAGTAAAAACATACTCGTATTTAACCGAAGATAGCTTTTTGTTGTTGTTGCATGAAGCTGAATGGATTTTCTGATATGCAACATACTTTCAAAATTAAAACTTGGTATTCATATACCTAAATCTTCTTCTTTTGTTAGTAGTCAGAAGTTAGAAACACCTTTATTCTTGTTTCCTAAGATTTACAATCAGCCCACTAGTCCATGTTCCTTCCGCACTGGTTGGGGCTAACATAATCTCTCTGTTACTCTCGTCATTTCATTACTCATTTCTATTCTCTTCTACTTGGAGCACAGTCATTCATTCCAGTTTTCACATCCAGGGGCCCTATTCATGCTTTTACTCTGTTGCCTGTCAAATTTATTGCCTTTTCTTTCATCAGGACAATTTCTGTACAACTTTCAAAGCCAATAATAAGTGTTTCTTTCCCCCCCAATTTATGAGAAGAAATGTGTACAATTTCTTCTCTATACTTCCATAAAACCTTACTATGTCTTCTATGTTTATACTTTCTTACAGTTTTATATGTTCACATTTAAATATTTTTACTGGACTTTTTATCACACATATCATAGTATGTGTGTGTGCACACGTGCATATATGTATGTGCATGGATATGTGCTCATGTACACACACACACACACACACACACACACACTGTTTAAGAGATTCTTTGGATGTAACTCATTTACTCAGTACCTCATATTTGAATGATAAGCAGTTTCTAACATAGTTTATCCTTAGTCCTTACAGTAAGTATGAAAGAGGTAATGACCAACAAATGATATTTTGAGACTCCTGAAACAATTTAATTGTGAATTTTTAAAGAAGTTCATGATTTTAAAAGCTGGTGACTCTAACCAAACAAGTGAAAGATCTGTATGACAAGAACTTCAGATCTCTGAAGAAGGGAATCAAAGAAGACTTCAGAAAATGGAAAATTTTTCCATGGTTGTGGATTGGCAGGATTAATATAGTAAAAGTGGCCATCTTGCCTAAAGCAATATACAGATTCAATGCAATCCCCATCAAAATCCCAAATCAATTTTTCATAATCTAGAACGAGTAATTCTCAAATTCATTTGGAGTAACAAAAAACCCAGGATAGCTAAAACTATTCTCACTAATAAAAGAACTTCTAGGAGAATCAATATCCCCGACCTCAAGCAGTACTACAGAGCAATTGTGTTAAAAACTGCATGGTATTGGTACAGACAGACAGGTAGATCAATGGAATAGGATTGAAGACCCAGAAATGAACCCACACACCTATGGTCACTTGATCTTTGACAAAGGAGCTAAAGCAATCCAGTGGGAAAAAAGATAACCTTTTCAACAAATGGTGCTGGCTCAACTGGAGGTCAGCATGCAGAAGAATGTGAATTGATCCAGTCTTATCTCCTTGTACTATGCTGGACTCCAAGTGGATCAAAGACCTCCACATAAAACCAGACACATTGAAACTAATAGAATAGAAACTGGGGAAGACCCTTGAGGACATGGGCACAGGGCAATATTTCCTGAACAGAATACCAATAGCTTATGCTCTAAGATCAAGAATTGACAAATGGGACCTCATAAAATTACAAAGTTTCTGTAAGGCAAAGGACACTGTCAAAAGGACAAAACTGCAACCAACAAATTGGGAAAAGATCTTCATCAACCCTACATCCGACAGAGGACTAATTTCCAATATATACAAAGAACTCACAAAGTTAGACTCCAGAGAGCCAAATAACCCTATTAAAAATGGGGTACAGAGCTAAACAAAGAATTTTCACCTGAAGAACTTCGAATGGCTGAGAAGCACCTTAAGAAATGAAGTGGGAAGTTGTGGATGGGGGAAAACGGGGAGGGAAAAGAACATGTGGGACCTTTGGGGAGCAGGGAATCAGAAAAAGGGAAATGAAATGTAAATACAGTACATATCCAATAAAAATAGAAATGTTCAGCATCATTAGTGATTAGGGAAATGCAAATCAAAACAAACCTGAGATTTCACCTCACACCAGTCAGAATGGCTAAGATTAAAATCTCAGGAGACAGCAGGTGTTGGAGAGGATGTGGAGAAAAAAGAACACTCCTCCACTGCTGGTGGGAATGCAAGTTGGTACAACCACTCTGGAAATCAGTCTAATGGTTCCTCAGAAAAACTAGGCATGACACTTCCAGAGGATCCTGCTATACTACTCCTGAGCATATACCCAGAGGATTCCCCAGCATGCAATAAGGACACATGCTCCACTATGCTCATAGCAGCCTTATTTGTAACAGCCAGAAGCTGGAAAGAACCCAGACGTCCCTCAATGGAGGAATGGATACAGAAAATGTAGTAAAGTTACACAATGGAATGCTACTCAGCAATTAAAAACAATGAATTCATGAAGTTCTTAGGCAAATGGTTAGAACTGGAAAATATTCTAAGTGAGGTAATCCAATCACAAAAGAACACACATGGAATGCAGTCACTGATAAGTGAATATTAGCCCAGAAGCTCTGAATACCCAAGACACAATTTGCATATCAAATGATTCCCAAGAAGAAGGAAGGAGAGGTTCTTGGTCCTGGAAAGGCTTGATCGAGCAATGTTGGGGATTACCAGGACAGAGAAAGAGGGGGTTGATTGGAGAAAAGTTGGAGTGATGAGGGCTTATGGGGCTTATGGGGAGGGGAAAATCATTTGGAATGTAAACAAAGAATATAGAAAATAAAAAAAAAAATAAATAGAATGACAGGTACTGTAATATTTCTATAGGTTGTTGTATATCTTTAAAATGGAAAAGAATATGGAATTTGAATGAGGGAGAATAAGGCTTGATTTGTTTTTATTCATATCTGTTAAGAATTTCTCTCACACATTATGAAGAATAGAAGCCCACAAGAATACAAATGCAGGCCTTTTAACATGTAAGCATTGAGATGCAGTGCTGGGGACGAGGCTATGTAGTACACAGAGCAGTCTAAGGGGAGTCAGGAGTATGATGTGTTAATTAAGCCGGAAAGGAGAGCACTATATTCAAAAGAGAGGCCAAGAAAAATTATTAAAAGAGTAGTAGGACCTGATCAGTTGAAGTCTTTGCTTGACTGACTTCTGGATTTTATGGTGGCCATTAGCCTTATATAGTTTTGGGAGGAGTAAGTTATTTTTTCCCCTGACTTATCAGACCATCAAGCTTTGGATTTGTAGAGCTTAGAGACAATCCTATAGTATCAAAGATAACCTTGAGGCCCTTTCTGACCATAAAAATACTACTCTCATAAAATGATTAAAAGTAATAATGTGCAGTCTATAAATTAATCAGGACAAATGGGGACATAAATTTTAGCAACTTTGTATCATTATAAGTTTGTATAAAGGATTTTGTTAGAAGAAATAAAGACTTAAAGCCACGTGACATGTGAACAATGCTTCCAGATAAGGAGATGGCTGAACAAATGACTTTGTTTAATCACCTGTTCTATATTTTATGATTTAATATATGACTCTCTTTTATATGATTGCATTTTAGATTTGATTGATTTTAGTTTTTAATTGTTAAATATGGGACTGATGAGACTTAGTTTTATGGGAATATAATTGGATGCAAATTAGGCATTGTTCAAATTTAAATTGCAAATGTATTAGACAAATTTGTTAATTTTTTTCTTGCCTCAGTTTCTTCATTTGTAAAATTAAAGTGTTGAACTAGATGACCTTGAAGATTTTTATGAGATGAAGGCTACAGAGGAAATAACTGTGTAGTTAATCAAATCATTCACCTTTTGAGTGATTATTTTGACTTCTGGAAGCCTATGAAAAATCTCCCAATCTGCAACTATGTGCACTCATTATCTAGACATCATTGTCATAAAGATGGGTGCTAGCAATCATTTCATTACTAACACAGGAGATGGTGTGTTTCTTTCCAATAGACAAATTTTACACACGAAACATGGTTGACTTTAAGCAACCAAGGCAGTCTATATTACATACCTTAAATTACTATAAAGCCATGCCAATTTAAGAACTGTTTCAAATCTTGAGCAGACAGTGTGATATGCTTGTGATTCCTCAAGACCTTGAGACAATGAATTGTTTCATAGCCTGGAAGAATGTTGCAGAATTCTACTATGATAGCTTTGTCCTCCATGCCAGGAACCAAAAGTAGAAGGGATATAGATTACTTAGTGTAATTGGACAGAGTATAATTGGACATCCAACCATTGCACTAGAGACTTACTGGACCTAACACTTAGAATGACATCCTAAATTTATCTTATAGCAACTCAGGGTCCTTTAAATTTATTTCAGTTTTAGTTTGAGGACACGGTCAAGTATATTAGCTTAGCCTTTGAAGGGATCAGAATCAGAGCTTGTCCTCTTGATCTATGATTTTTTGTTTTTGCATTTTGTATAAATTACAATTACAATGTTGTTTTTACCCATTCAGTTCTTTCTCTTGGAATAGTGCGTTCCTGGAACCATTTGCATAGCTCCTGTAATTAGTCCCCTTGATGATAATAGATTTTGACTCACTTCTGCTGGTTCAGCATCAGCAACAGGATAACCACCTGGCCTCCATTATTTCTAGTCAGCAGGATCTCTAATAATGTTACTGAGGGACTTTCTATAATTGCACCCCTCTCATCAGCCTTGGCCTTCATAGAATAGCCATCACTGAGCTTTTGAAAAATTCTATTTTGGTGACTCTTACTAGCATACCAGTCACATCTTATTCAATCCCTCTCATGGTATATAGTTCACTGGTGCAATTTTCAGCATATTGTAGTCTGCCAACCCTGATACTCCCAGATGATCCTTTTGTTTACCTTTCTCATGGTAGGCCTAGTGTTTCTTAGTATGGAACCATCTAGGCCAAAGTTCTTGAAAAAAATCTTAAATTATGAATTATGGGAGAATGTATTCATAGCAACAAATCGTTACTTACCTAAGTGGATGGTGTTCTGGTTGCAAGATATATTAGAGCAATGGTGTCTCAAAGCTTGTAGGAGTAACCAACCAATGTCTGATTTGATTTAAGGCCCAGTCTTTTTTTTATTTAATTTTTATTTTCTATATTCTATGTTTACTTTCCAAAGGCTTCCCCTTTCCCAGTTCCCCCCACCATATGTCCCATAATTCCCCTCCCCCCAGCTATTCCCCAATCATTCCCCCACCCCCACGATTTCTCTGTTCTGGGTCTACAAAACTGGATCCAATCTTTACAGGCCCAGGGTCCTCTCCTTTCTTCTTCTTGGGAGTCATTTGACTTGCTAATTGTGCCTTGAGCATTTAGGGCTTCTGGGCTCATTAATATCCACTTATCAGTGATTGCATTTCATGTGCATTCTTTTGTGATTGGGTTAGCTCACTTAGGATGATATTTTCCAGATCTAACCATTTACCTACAAATTGCATGAGTTCATTATTTTTAATTGTTGAGTAGTACTCCATTGTATAAATATACCACATTTTCTGTATCCATTCCTCTTTTGAGGAATATTTGGGCTCCTTCCAATTTCTGGCTATTATAAACAAGGCTGCTATAAACATAGTGGAGCATGTGTCTTTATTGTATGCAGGGGAATCCTCTGGGTATATGCCCAGGAGTGGTATGCCAGGGTCCTCTGGAAGTGACATGCCCAATTTTCTGAGGAACCGCCACACTGATTTCCAGAGCAGTTTTACCATTTTGCAATCCCACCAACAGTGGAGGAGTGTTCCTCTTTCTCCACATCCTTGCCAGCACTTGTTGTCTCTTGAGTTTTTAATCTTAGCCATTCTGACTGGTGTGAGGTGGAATCTCAGGGTTGTTTTGATTTGCATTTCCCTGATGACTAATGATGTTGAACATCTCTTAAGGTGTTTCTCGGCCATCTGAATTTCTTCTGGTGAAAATTCTTTGTTTAGCTCTGTACCCCATTGTTTGATAGGGTTATTTGGTTCTTTGGGGTCTAACTTCTTGAGTTCTTTGTATATATTCGATATTAGCCCTCTGTGGGATGTGGGGTTGGTGAAGATCATTTCCCACTTTGTTGGTTGCCGTTTTGTCCTTCTGATGGTGTCCTTTGCCTTACAGAAACTTTGTAATTTTATGAGGTCCCATTTGTCAATTCTTGATCTTAGAGCATAAGCTATTGGTGTTTTGTTCAGGAACTTTCCCCCTGTGCACATAAGGCCCAGTCTTTGTTAGCGAACTCATACCCTACACTGCATGGGTAGACAAGAATCTACATCTAGATAGCCCAGGGACCTAGGAGAAAAAATACTACTGTTCTTCTAAAAGAACATAGCAATAAAATGATTCCTAATGACATTCTGCTCAACTCATAGATGAATATCTTGCTCATCCATCATTAGAGAAGCTTCCTTTTGCAGGAGTTGGGAGCAATACAGAGACACACATTGTGATAATATGAAGAGGCTGGAAGATCTTGAAACACTCATCCATAAATAGGCTTTCTCTATCAAATACCCCTACTGCTTTTAGGGCTCAGTGAATCCTGCCTAAGAGAAGGTGGAGAGGGGGTAGGAGCTCATGGAGATGTAGGACACCAAAGAAACAAAGTTTTCTAGATATAATAGGAGCTAGGTACACATGAATCTAGAGAGACTGAAGCAGGATGCAGAGGGACTGCAGTGTTCTGCACCAGATAGGGTTCTGGAGATAAAAGAAGTGGGCAGAAGCTCCCATCTCCAACTCTGAACTTATTGATAACCACTCACAAAGGAAAACTGTTTTCTCCTTGGAGTTTCCCTTGAGAAACAAACTAGCTAAGAGTAGGCTGAATACACAGCAGTAGATGTCTAACAGAAAATGATCTCAAAGGTATTTTTGGAGGTTGCATGTTTTACAAAGTAGTCTAGGGCTTTTAAAATTTTTTACCTAGATCTGTTTCCAATTTTCTGAGGAACCTCCCGATTGTTTTCCAGAGTGGTTGAACAAGTTTGCACTCCCACCAGCAAAGAGTGTTCCTCTTTCGCCACATTCTCACCAGCACGTGCTGACGTCTGATTTTTTTTTAAATCTCAGCCTTTCTGATTAGTGTATGGTGGAATCTCATGGTCATTTTGATTTGCATTTCCCTGATCACTAATGACTTTGAACATTTCTTTAGGTGCTTCTCAGCTATTCAAGATGAGATTCCTCCATTGTGAATTCCCTGTTTATTTCTATACCCCATTTTTGATTGGGTTGTTTGTTTTTTTCCTTTTTTTCTTTTTTGTGATTAGCTTCTTGGGTTCTTTATATATTTTGGATATTAGAGCTATATTGTATGTGGAGTTAGTGAAGATTTTTTTTCCCAATCTGTAGGTTGCCAATTTGTCTTATTGACTATGTCCTTTGCCTTACAGAAGCTGTCCAGTTTCATGAGGTCCCATTTATCAATTGCTGATCTCAGAGCCTGAGCCATTGGAGTTCTGTTTAGGAAATTCCTCTCCCTGGGTCCCCTGTGCTTATGAGTTTGAGGCTCTTTCCTACTTTCTCTTCTATTAGATTCAGTGTATCTGGCATATACCCAAAAGATGCCCCACCATGCTACAAGGGCATGTGCTTCACTATGTTCATAGCAGCCTTATTTGTGATAGACAGAAGCTGGAAACAACCCAGATATCCCACAACAGAAGAATGGATACAGAAAATGTGGTTCATTTACACAGTAGAATACTATTAAGCTATTAAAAACAAGGTCATCCTGAGTTTTGCAGGCAAATAGATGGAAGTAGAAAATGTCATCCTGAGTGAGGTAACTCAGACCCAAAAGGACATGCATGACAGGAACCTAGCATGGCTGCCCTCTGAGAAGTCCAATAGGCAGCTGACTGAGACTGGAGCAGATACTTACACCCAACCAATGGTCTGAAGACTGGCTTCCTGGTGGCTGAACTAGGGAAAGACTGGAAGAAGTTGAGGAGGAGGGTGACCCCAGAGGAAGATCAGCAGTATCAACTAATCTGAACTCCCAAGATCTCTCAGATACTGAGCCACTAACCAGGCAGCATACACTAGCTGGTCTGAGGAATCCCAATACATATACAGTAGAAGACTGCTTGGTCTGGCCTCAATAAGAGAAGATGCACCTAACCCTGAGAGGACTGTGACCTAAGAATGGGAGGCCTGGTGGGGTCTGAGGATGTGTGAGGGTATGGAGATATCTCCTTGGAGATGGGGGAGGAAGAACGGGATAAGGAACTGTTGGAGGGTAGACCAGGAGGAGGATAACAATTAGACTGTAAAAGAAGATTAAAGATAATTAAAAAATTAAGTTATTTTTAATTTAAATTATATAACATACTTTTCTCTCATTTACCCTACAAATCATTTGCATATATACTATGGCTTCCTATTTTTATAGGATTCCATAGTGTAGGCATGAGTAGGTCTCTGTGTTTATGTTTCTTGTCCCTTCTTTACGGCTCTTTTCCTTCTATTTGTTTGTTTTGCTTTATTATAAGGGGTTTATTTTATTTTATTTTATAAAATAATTAATCATTAGAAGCCCTTTCAGAGAGAAATAAAGTGGGTGAACCTGGATGGAATGGGAGTTAGGGTGGAAATGGGAGGAGAGAAGAAGGGGAAACCATATCAGTAAATATTGTATGAGAGAAAATCTATTTCAAATAAAAGGGAAAAAATAGATGTAGCTAATATATGTATCCTGGCTCTCACTGTTATATATTTTTCTGGGTTCTTCAATTATTTCTGTGTTGCTTCCACAATGCACCAAGCACTTCATTGACCAGTTTATGCTCTGACTTTCCCTTAGCACTGGTTCAGGATCTAGAGAAGGAGAAAGGGTAGATTCTGGAGAGGAAAACTATTTTTTTCAAGGCTGAATCCATATGAAAGGGTGGGAATCTAATAGTTAGCAGCAATGAAGGAGCATTTTCTGTGGACAGGAGGGTTCAGGAATTTCTATGAATTTTAGATTTCCAGATGGCTGTACCTAAATCATGGTCCTGTTTCATCTCTCAGAACTCTGGTCTTGAGATGGAAGACTTCCTAAGGATGAGAATTCTGTAAATTCTGAGAATGTGATTCAGTTTTTCCAAGGTCTGAAAATAAGGGAAAATTTGAGAATGGCTGGTATAAATCCTTAAAGCTGAAGAACCAAGCATTTCATGGTCTGAATGAAGGAGAAGAATCTTTTCCATCCTGAAGAAATCACTCCATTTGGGTCCTTAGATTAAATGAAGATGTCCAATGTTGGTGAGGGTAGATTTTCTTTACTCAGCCTACTAAATAAAATGTCAATTTCCTCTTTTTTGAGACATCCTCAGAGGCACATAGTCAGAAATAGCTTTACTGGCTCTGTGGGTTTCCCTTAACATGATCAAATTGACAGTAATGGAAACCATCATAATGCATAAAGGGGTAAGGGAAGTGACATTGGGCAAGGAAAGTGACAGAACTGTCATAAAGTGCCAGAAGAGGTCTTAGCTGCTTATGTGGGGAACTCTGGGGTTGTCCCAGCCTTTCAGTATAGTCTCAGAATTTTTTTCTCCCTACAATGACCCTTCCACCCAAGATAATTTTCTAGAGGAAGTTTATAGTGAGCAGTTAATAGGCAGCATAGGAAGTAAATAACATGAGACTGAGACACGTCTTACACTATGCCATCCCATCCCCTACAACTGCCTTAGAAAGTGGGACTTTAACTTTCTAGTTCCTTCTTCCTAATAATCATCCATTTAACTATTATGATTAAAATTTGATTTTTTTTAATTTCAAAAGTTAAAGTTAGGATTTCATTAAAAACCTGATCCATAATTTTCTTTTCTAATTTTGAAATTTCTAATCTTTTTTTCTCCATAACTTTTAAATTAAATTTTCTCAAAGTTGAGGTAATTAGAGAAATTCATTTGAGTATAAGTTAACTGAGTAGAAAATTCACTTCAGAGAGTATGGATAGTTCATTATCTGTTTTACACAAACATTAGAAACACTGGGATGGGCTCCTCAGACTTCACTCAGCAAAGGATCCTGATGCTCCTAATTAGAAGCAAAGCACACAATTACCAGCTGTTAAGTTGGTTACATTAATCCATAGAGAATCTCCTGTCCTGGGAATTGTTTCTGGCCAATGACAGTAGCTGTCCTGTCATACCTGTCACCCCATGACTGGCAGTGGGAGGCAGAGCTCAGTTCCCTTGCCTTGTTCAGGACTAGTTGGAAGGTTTATCCAACTAGGAGTCTTTTTTTAGGAAATAAAAACAAAAATCAAACAGAACAAAGCAAAACCCCAAGGCTTCTTATGAAGGTGTATCACTTTCCAACTTGCCCTCTGGTTATTTCTTCTTTCTACTTTCCTTTATATGAGCTTTGTGGGGAGTATTTCCTGGTAAATCTTCTATAGGCTAAAACCCATGATGCACAGATGGTGCTTCTCAAATCCAGAGGGACAAGAGACACCACTAAATAAAAGAGAAATGAATGGGAGAGAGTAGGGAAGCTAGGATGCTCAGTAGTATGTAGTTTACCTAAATTCCCTGCATTTAGTATGTAAAAATACCACAAAAATCTGATGGGTGTGATACATGCATAATATATGTATGAATAACTCAGTTGTCAAAATAAAATGCATTTAATTATAATAATGTAATGAACATCTGTCAATTTTTTCATTTACTATATAACATACACGATCCACTTAATGAATTTTTTCTGTTTTATATTTGCTTTATTTACCTTTCAAACCCTCTTTCTGTATTACCCTTCTGAAAACCCCCTATTCCATCCCCGCTCCCCTGCTTATCCCCCCAATTTCCTGACTTGTATTCCACTGTTCTGGGGGAATCAAGCCTTCCCAGGACCGCTTGCACTAAGCTCAACTCCAAGTGGATCAAGGACCTCCACATAAAACCAGACACACTAAAACTAATAGAAAAGAAACTGGGGAACACCCTTGAGGACATTGGCTCAGGGGCAAAGTTCCTGAACAGAACACCAATTGCTTATGCTCTAAGAGCAAGAATAGACAAATGGGACCTCATAAAACTACAAAGTTTCTGTAAGGCAAAAGACACTGTCAAAAGGATAAATCGGCAACCAACAAATTGGGAAAAAACTTCACCAACCCCACATCCGACAGAGGGCTAATTTCCAATGTATACAAAGAACTCAAGAGGTTAGACCCCAGAAAACCAAATAACCCTATCCAAAAATGGGGTACAGAGCTAAACAGAGACTTTTCACCTGAAGAAATTCGGATGGCTGAGAAACACCTTAAAAAATGTTCAACATCACTAGTCATTAGGGAAATGCAAATTAAAACAACCCTGAGATTTCACCCCACACCAGTCAGAATGGCTAAGATTAAAAACTCAGAAGACTCTTTGTACGGTTCTCTTTGTTTCTATTTGATTGATTTCAGCCCTGAGTTTGATGATTTCTTGTCTTCTCCTCCTGGGTGAATTAACTTGTTTTTCTTCCAGGGCTTTAAGGTGTGCCATTAAGCTGCTAGTGTATGCTCTCTCCAGTTTCTTTTTGGATGCACTTAGAGCTATGAGTTTTCCTCTTAGCACTGCTTTCATTGTGTCCCATAGATTTGGGTAGGTTGTACCTTCATTTTCATTGAATTATAAAAAGTATTTGATTTCTTTTTTTATTTCTTCCTTGACCAAGGTGTCATTGAGTAGAGTATTGTTCAGTTTCCATGTGTATGTGGGCTTTCTGTTGTTTTTGTTGCTATTGAAGACCACTCTTACTCCATGGTGATCTGATAGGAGGCATGGGATTAGCTCAATCTTCTTGTATTTGTTGACATCTGTCTTGTGACCGATTATATGGTCTATTTTGGAGAAGGTACCATGCGGTGCTGAGAAAAAGGTATATTCTTTAGCTTTAGGATGAAATGTTCTATATATATCTGTTAAATCCAATTGGTCCAGAGTTTCAATTAGTTTCACTGTGTCCCTGTTTAGTTTCTGCTTTCCTGATCGGTCCATTGAGGAGAGTGGGGTGTTGAAGTCACCCACAATTATTGTGTTAGGTGTAATGTGTGCTTTAAGCTTTAGTAAGGTTTCTTTTACGAAGGAGGGTGCCCTTGCATTTGGAGCATAGATGTTCAGTATTGAGAGCTCTTCCTGGTGGATTTTCTCTTTGGCCAGCAAGAAGTCTCTTTGGATGATTTTAGGTTGAAAGTCAATTTTATCTGATATTAGAATGGCTACTCCAGCTTGTTTCCTGAGACCATTTGCTTGTAAAATTGTCCTCCAGCCTTTTACTCTAAGGCAGTGTATGTCTTTAACACTGAGATGTGTTTCCTGTATGCAGCAAAATGTAGGGTCCTGTTTCCATATCCAGTCTGTTAATCTATGTTTTTTTTATTGGGGAATTGAGTCCATTGACGTTAAGAGATATTAAGGAATAGTAATTATTACCTCCAGACATTTTTGAAATTATATTTATTTATCTTATTTATTTTTTATATTCGAGAGGTTATCTTCTTTTGGGTTTGATGAGAGGATGTTTCTATCTTGGGATGCAGGGATGGTTCAATATACGGAAAACCATCAATGTAATCCACTACATAAACAAACTGAAAGAAAAAAACCACATGGTCATCTCATTAGATGCTGAAAAAGCATTCGACAAAATTCAGCATCATTTCATGCTAAAAGTCTTGGAAAGAGCAGGAATTCAAGGCCCATACCTAAACATAGTAAAAGCAATCTACAGCAAACCAGTAGCCAACATCAAAATAAATGGAGAGAAACTTGAAGCATTCCCACTAAAATCAGGGACTAGACAAGGCTGCCCTCTGTCTCCATATCTTTTCAATATAGTACTTGAAGTTCTAGCAAGAGCAATTAGACAACATAAGGAAGTCAAAGGGATACAAATTGGAAAGGAAGAAGTGAAACTATCATTATTTGCAGATGATATGATAGTTTACCTAAGCGACCCAAAAAACTCCACCAGAGAACTTCTACAGCTAATAAGCAACTTCAGCAAAGTGGCAGGTTATAAAATTAACTCAAGCAAGTCAGTGGCCTTCTTGTACTCAAAGGACAAGCAGGCTGAGAAAGAAATTAGGGAAATAACACCCTTCACAATAGCCACAAACAACATAAAGTATCTTGGCGTAACTCTAACCAAACAAGCGAAAGATCTGTACAACAGGAACTTCAAGTCCTTGAAGAAAGAAATCAAAGAAGACCTCAGAAGATGGAAAAATATTTCTTGCTCCTGGATTGGCAGGATCAATATAGTAAAAATGGCCATCTTGCCAAAAGCAATATACAGATTCAATGCAATCCCCATCAAAATCCCAACTCAATTCTTCATAGATCTAGAAAGAGCAATTCTCAAATTCATCTGGAGCAACAAAAAACCCAGGATAGCTAAAACTATTCTCAACAATAAAAGGACTTCTGGGGGAATCAATATCCCTGACCTCAAGCAGTACTACAGAGCAATTGTGTTAAAAACTGCATGGTATTGGTATAGCAACAGGCAAGCAGATCAATGGAACAGGATTGAAGACCCAGAAATTAACCCACAGACTTATGGTCACTTGATCTTTGATAAAGGAGCCACAACCATCCGATGGAATAAAGATAGCCTTTTCAACAAATGGTGCTGGTTCAACTGGAGGTCAACATGCAGAAGAATGCGAATTGACCCACTCTTATCTCTTTGCTCTAAGATCAACTCCAAGTGGATCAAGGACCTCCACATAAAACCAGACACACTGAAACTATTAGAAAAGAAACTTGGGAAGACCCTGGAGGACTTGGGCACAGGGGAAAAGTTCCTGAACAGAACACCAATAGCGTATGCACTAAGATCAAGAATCGACAAATGGGACCTCATAAAATTACAAAGTTTCTGCAAAGCAAAGGACACTGTCAGAAGGACAAAACGGCAACCAACAAAGTGGGAAAAGATCTTCACCAACCCCACATCCGACAGAGGGCTAATATCCAATATATACAAAGAACTCAAGAAGTTAGACCCCAAAGAACCAAATAACCCTATCAAAAAATGGGGCACAGAGCTAAACAAAGAATTTTCACCAGAAGAAATTCGGATGGCCGAGAAACACCTTAAGAGATGTTCAACATCATTAGTCATCAGGGAAATGCAAATCAAAACAACCCTGAGATTCCACCTCACACCAGTCAGAATGGCTAAGATTAAAAACTCAAGAGACAACAAGTGCTGGCAAGGATGTGGAGAAAGAGGAACACTCCTCCACTGTTGGTGGGATTGCAAAATGGTAAAACCACTCTGGAAATCAGTTTGGCGGATCCTCAGAAAATTGGGCATGGCACTTCCAGAGGACCCTGGCATACCACTCCTGGGCATATACCCAGAGGATTCCCCTGCATGCAATAAAGACACATGCTCCACTATGTTTATAGCAGCCTTGTTTATAATAGCCAGAAATTGGAAGGAGCCCAAATATCCCTCAAAGGAGGAATGGATACAGAAAATGTGGTATATTTATACAATGGAATTCTACTCAGCAATTAAAAATAATGAATTCATGCAATTTGTAGGTAAATGGTTAAACCTGGAAAATATCATCCTGAGTGAGCTAACCCAATCACAAAAGAATGCACATGAAATGCAATCACTGATAAGTGGATATTAATGAGCCCAGAAGCACTAAATACTCAAGACACAAATAGCAAGTCAAATGATTCCCAAGAAGAAAGGAGAGGACCCTGGGCATGTAAAGATTGCATCCAGTTTAGTAAAGAAACTGAGGGGGGAGGGGGAATGATTGGGGAATAGTTGGGGGGGGAGAAGAACTATGGGAACTATGGTGGGTGGGAACTGGGAAAGGGGAAAGCCTTTGAAATGTAAACATAGAATATAGAAAATAAAAATAACTAACAAAAAAAAAAAGAAAAAAAAACTCAGAAGACATCAGGTGTTGGCGAGGATGTGGAGAAAGAGGAACACTCCTCCACTGCTGGTGGGAATGCAAGCTGGTACAACCACTCTGGAAATCAGTCTGGCGGTTCCTCAGAAAACTGGAAGTGATACTTCTGGAGGACCCAGCCATACCACTCCTGGGAATATACCCAGAAGATTCACCAGCATGCAATAAGGATACATGCTCCACTATGTTCATAGCAGCCTTATATATAATAGCCAGAAGCTGGAAAGAACCCAGATGTCCCTCAACAGAGGAATGGATACAAAAAATGTGGTATATATACACAATGGAGTACTATCCAGGCATTAGAAACAATGAATTCATGAAATTCTTAGAGAAATGGATAGAGCTGGAGAACGTCATACTAAGTGAGGTGACCCAGTCTCAAAAGAATACCCATGGTATACAGTCACTGATAAGTGGATATTAGCCTAGAAGATTGGAACACCAAAGGCATAAATCACATATCAAGTGATGTCTCACAAGAAGAAAGGAATGGACCAAAACATCATTGTGGGGGAGTACAAGAACAGTAAGGTGGGAGGGGGTGGATGAGAGAGCAGGGGGAGGGAAAAGGACATGTGGGACCTTTGGGGGTGGGGAACCAGAAAAAGGGAAATGAATTGTAAATATAGAATATATCCAATAATAATAATAATAATAATAATAATAATAATAATAAAAGCCTTCCCAGGACCAATGGCCTCTCTTTGCATTGATGTCTGAAATGGTCTTCTGCTACATATGTAGCTGGGGCCATGGGTCCTTCCATGTGTAATCTTTGGTTGACTGTTTAGTTCCTGGGAGCTCTGGGGCTACTGCTTGATACATATTATTGTTTCTCCTACAGGGCTTCAAACCTCTTCAGGTCCCTGGGTTCTTAATCTAGCTCCTCCATTGGGGACACTATGCTCATTCTATTGGTTGGCTGTGAGCCACTGGTATTTTGATCCACTTACCAATAAGGTAAGTATCCACACTTTGGTCTTCCTTCTTCTTGAGCTTCATGTGGTCTCTGAGTTGTATCTTGTGTATTCTGAGCTTTTGGACTAATATCCACTTATCAGCAAGTACATACCATGTGTGTTCTCTTGTGTTTGGGTAACCTCGTTCAGGATGATATTTTCTAGCTCCATCCATTTGCATAAGAATTTCATAAATTCATTGTTTTTAATAGCTGAGTAGTACTCCATTGTGTAAATGTACCACATTTTTGGTATCCGTTCCTCTGTTGAGGGACATCTGAGTTCTTTCCAGCTTCTGGCTATTATAAATAAGGCTTCGGTGAACATAGTGGAGCATATATCCTTATTACCTGTTGGAGCATCTTCTGTGCATGTGCCCAGGAGTGGTGTAGCTGGATCTTCAGGTAGTGCTGTGTCCAATTTGCCATACAGATTTCAAGTGTGGTTTTACCAGCTTGCAATCCCACCAGCAATGGAGGTGTGTTCCTCTTTCTCCACATACCCTCCAGCATTTGCTGTCCCCTGAGTTTTTCATCTTGGCTATTCTAAGTGGTATGAGGTGGAATATCAGGAATGTTTGGATTTCCATTTTCCTGATGATTAAGAATGTTGAACATTTCTTTAGGTGTTTCTCAACCATCTGGTATTCCTCTGTTGAGAATTCTTTTACTTCTATACCCTATTTTAAATAGGATTGTTTGGTTCTCTGGAGTCTAACGTCTTGATTTCTTTGTATATATTGGATATTGGCTCTCTATCGGATGTAGGATTGGTAAAGATCTTTTCCCAATCTGTTGGTTGGTGTTTTGTTCTATTGACAATGTCCTTTGCCTTACAGAAGCTTTGCAATTTTAGGAGATCCTATTTGTCAATTCTTGTTCTTAGAGCATAAGCTATTAGTGTTTTATTCAGGAAAATTTCCCCTGTTCCAATGTGCTCCAGATACTTCCCCCACTGTCTCTTCTATTAGATTCAGTGTATCTAGTTTTATGTGAAGGTCCTTGAATCACTTGGACCTGAGCTTTGTACCGGGAGATAAGAATAGATTAATTTGCATCCTTCTACATATTGACTGCCAGTTGACCCAGCATAATTTGTTGAAAATGCTGTATTTTTTCCACTGGACGGTTTTAGCTCTTTTGTCAAAGATCAAGTTACCATAGGTGTGTGGGTTCATTTCTGGGTCTTCAATTCTAGTCCATTGATCTACTTGCCTGTCACTGTACCAATACCATGCAGTTTTTATCAGTATTGCTCTGTAGTACTGCTTGAGATCTGGGATACTGATTCTACCAGAAGTTCTTTTACTGATGAGAGTAGTTTTAGCTACCTGGGTTTTCTGTTATTCCAGATAAAATTGCTGTTTCTAACTCTATGAAGATGAGAGTTAGAATTTTGATGGGGATTGCATTCAATCTGTAGATTGCATTAGGCAAGATGTCCATTTTTACTATATTAACCCTGCTAATGCATGAGCATGGGAGATCTTTCCATCTTCTGAGATCTTCAATTTCTTTCTTTAGAGAACTGAAGTTCTTGTCATACAGATCATTCACTTGCTTTGTTAGAGTCACACCAAGTGGTATTTTATCTTATTTGTGACTATTGTGAAGGGTGTCATTTCCCTAATTTCTTTCTCAGCCTCTTTATCCTTTGAGTATAGGAAAGCTACTGATTTCTTTGTGTTAATTTTATAGCCAGCCACTTTGCTGAAGTTGTTTATCTGCTTTAGTTCTCTGGTGGAGTTTTCCGGGTCACATAAGTATACTATCATATCATCTGCAAATAGTGATACTTTGACTTCTTCCTTTCCAAATTGAATCCCTTTGACCTCCCTTTTTTGTCTAATTGCTCTGTCTAGGACTTCGAGTACTACATTGAACAGGTAGGGAGAGAGTGGACAGCCTTGTCTAGTCCCTGATTTCAGTGGGATTGCTTCAAGTTTCCCTCCATTTAGTTTGAGGTTGGCTACTGGTTTGCTGTATATTACTTTTATATTGCTGCATATTGTTTAGGTATGGGCCTTGAATTCCTGATCTTTCCAAGACTTTTATGATGAAGAGGTGTTGGATTTTTCAAATGCTATCTCAGCATCTAATGAAATGATCATGTGGTTGTTTTTCTTTGAGTTTGTTTATATAGTGGATTACATTGATGGATTTCCATATATTGAATCATCCCTGCATCTGTGGAATGAAGCCTATTCGATCATAGTGGATGGTCATTCTGATACGTTCTTGAATTCTGTTGGCAAGGATTTTATTGAGTATTTTTGCATTGATATTCATAAGGGAAATTGTTCTAAAGTTCTATTCCTTTTTTGGGTCTTTGTGTAGTTTAGGTATCAGAGTAATTGTGGCTTCATAAAACGAATTGGGTAGTGTTCTGTTTGTATTTTGTGGAATAGTTTGAAGTGTATTGGTATTAGGTTTTCTTTGAAGGTCTGATAGAATTCTGCATTGAACCCATGTTGCATCTCGTCCTGTGCTTTTTTTTGGAGGGTTGTGGTTGGGAGACTATTAATGACTGCTTCTATTTCTTTAGGGGTTACGGGATTATTTAGATCATTTATCTGATCCTGATCCTGATTTAACTTTGGTACCTGGGATCTGTCTAGAAAATTGTCCATTTCATATAGGTTTTCCACTTTTGTTCAGTATAGGCTTTTGTAGTAGGATCTGATGCGTTTTTGGATTTCCTCAGTATCTGTTGTTATGTCTCCCTTTTCATTTCTGATTTTGCTGATTTGGATACTGTCTCTGTGCCTTCTGGTTTGTCTGGCTAAAGGTTTATCTATCTTGTTGATTTTCTCAAAGAATCAGCTCCTGATTTGCTTGATTCTTTGTATAGTTTTTGTTTGTTTCTACTTGGTTGATTTCAGCCCTGAGTTTGATTATTTCCTGCTGTCTACTCCTCTTTGGTGTATTTGTTTCTTTTTGTTCTAGAGCCATCAGCTGTCCTGTTAAGCTCTTAGTACATGATCTTTCTAGTTTCTTTTTGGAGGCACTCAGGGCTATGAGTTTTCCTCTTAGCACTGCTTTCATTGTGTCCCATAAGTTTGGGTATGTTGTGCCTTCATTTTCATTAAATTCTAAAATGTCTTTAATTTCTTTCTTTATTTCTTCCTTGACCAAGTTACTGATGAGTATAATATTGTTCAGTTTCCATGTGTATGTAGGGTTTCCGCTGTTTTTTGTTGTTATTGAAGACTAGCCTTAGTCTGTGGTGATCTGATAGGGTGCATGAAATTATTTCAATCTTCTTATATCTGCTGAGGTCTGTTTTGTGACTGAGTATATGTTCAGTTTTGGAGAAGGTACCATGAGTGGCTGAAAAGAAGGTATAATCTTTTGTTTTAGGATAAAATGTTCTATAGATATCTGTTAAATCCATTTGGTTCATAACTTCTGTTAGTTTCACTGTTTCTCTGTTTAGTTTGTGTTTCCCTGATCTGTCAATTGATGAGAGTGGGGTGTTGAAGTCACCCACTATTATTGTGTGGGGTGCAATGTGTGCTTTGAAGTTTAGTAAAAATGAATTTCTGTTATTGGGGATTAATTAAGATGGAGCCATTTCTTTTCTTTTCTTTTTTTTTAATTTTCTATATTCTATGTTTACATTCCAAAGGCTTTCCCCTTTCCCAGTTCCCACCCACCATAGTTCCCATAGTTCCTCTCCCCCCAACTATTCCCCAATCATTCCCCCTACCCCCTTGGTTTCTTTACTAAACTGGATGCAATCTTTACATGCCCAGGGTCCTCTCCTTTCTTCTTGGGAATCATTTGACTTGCTATTTGTGTCTTGAGTATTTAGGGCTTCTGGGCTCATTAATATCCACTTATCAGTGATTGCATTTCATGTGCATTCTTTTGTGATTGGGTTAATTCACTCAGGATGATATTTTCCAGGTCTAACCATTTACCTACAAATTGCATGAATTCATTATTTTTAATTGCTGAGTAGTATTCCATTGTATAAATATACCACATTTTCTGTATCCATTCCTCCTTTGAGGAATATTTGGGCTCCTTCCAATTTCTGGCTATTATAAACAAGGCTGCTATAAACATAGTGGAGCATATGTCTTTATTGCATGCAGGGGAATCCTCTGGGTATATGCCCAGGAGTGGTATGCCAGGGTCCTCTGGAAGTGACATGCCCAATTTTCTGAGGAACCGTCAAACTGATTTCCAGAGCGGTTTTACCATTTTGCAATCCCACCAACAGTGGAGGAGTGTTCCTCTTTCTCCACATCCTCGCCAGCACTTGTTGTCTCTTGAATTTTTAATCTTAGCCATTCTGACTGGTGAGAGGTGGTATCTCAGGGTTGTTTTGATTTGCATTTCCCTGATGACTAATGATGTTGAACATCTTTTAAGGTGTTTCTCGGCCATCCGAATTTCTTCTGGTGAAAATTCTTTGTTTAGCTCTGTGCCCCATTTTTTGATAGGGTTATCTGGTTCTTTGGGGTCTAACTTCTTGAGTTCTTTGTATATATTGGATATTAGCCCTCTGTCGGATGTGTGGTTGGTGAAGACCTTTTCCCACTTTGTTGGTTGCCGTTTTGTCCTTCTGACAGTGTCCTTTGCTTTGCAGAAACTTTGTAATTTTATGAGGTCCCATTTGTCGATTCTTGATCTTAGTGCGTACGCTATTGGTGTTCTGTTCAGGAACTTTTCCCCTGTGCCCAAGTCCTCCAGGGTCTTCCCAAGTTTCTTTTCTAATAGTTTCAGTGTGTCTGGTTTTATGTGGAGGTCCTTGATCCACTTGGAGTTGATCTTAGTGCAAAGAGATAAGAGTGGGTCAATTCGCATTCTTCTGCATGTTGACCTCCCTCTCTCTCCATATCTTTTCAATATAGTACTTGAAGTTCTAGCAAGAGCAATTAGACAACATAAGGAAGTCAAAGGGATACAAATTGGAAAGGAAGAAGTGAAACTATCATTATTTGCAGATGATATGATAGTTTACCTAAGCGACCCAAAAAACTCCACCAGAGAACTTCTACAGCTAATAAACAACTTCAGCAAAGTGGCAGGTTATAAAATTAACTCAAGCAAGTCAGTGGCCTTCTTGTACTCAAAGGACAAGCAGGCTGAGAAAGAAATTAGGGAAATAACACACTTCACAATAGCCACAACCAACATAAAGTATCTTGGCGTAACTCTAACCAAACAAGTGAAAGATCTGTACAACAGGAACTTCAAGTCCTTGAAGAAAGAAATCAAAGAAGACCTCAGAAGATGGAAAAATATTTCTTGCTCCTGGATTGGCAGGATCAATATAGTAAAAATGGCCATCTTGCCAAAAGCAATATACAGATTCAATGCAATCCCCATCAAAATCCCAACTCAATTCTTCATAGATCTAGAAAGAGCAATTCTCAAATTCATCTGGAGCAACAAAAAACCCAGGATAGCTAAAACTATTCTCAACAATAAAAGGACTTCTGGGGGAATCAATATCCCTGACCTCAAGCAGTACTACAGAGCAATTGTGTTAAAAACTGCATGGTATTGGTATAGCAACAGGCAAGCAGATCAATGGAACAGGATTGAAGACCCAGAAATTAACCCACAGACTTATGGTCACTTGATCTTTGATAAAGGAACCACAACCATCCGATAGAATAAAGATAGCCTTTTCAACAAATGGTGCTGGTTCAACTGGAGCCATTTCTTATTATTACACCTTCTATCATTTTTTTCTTCAGAAAATATGCAGGCATTAAAAAGCAAGTAGACTAAGTTTTTTCAATCAGGCCCATCATTGCAGTACATACATATCCCTGCTGTGGGCTCTGCTGATTTCAGGCTGAGGCTCAAAAAACCTGTACAGATCGTAGCACCTGAATCTACATGTGACATCATCTGACCTGACCGTTTCTTCTACTTCTTTATTCACCTCTCGGTAATCATTTAAACCTTTTTCTGTTTATTTAAACATCCTAAAACAAATTTCTTTCCCTTGAGAGATTTATATTCTTTCTAGGCTCGTTTGAAATACTTTAAAAGGAAAGTACACCAGATTCACTATTTTATCTTGTACATCATTAATAATATTCTTTAGACTCTTCTGGAAGTTTTATTACAAAATAATCCTCCTTCCCATGAAATGAAGCATTTTTTCTTTTACTGGAAATGCAATTTTATGCATTATATTCTGATTATGGTTTGTCCCGACTCAACTTTTCCTAGCTTCTCCTCACCTTCCTTGTCATCAGGATCTACACTTTTTCTGTCTCTCATTAGATAACAAACTATAATCTAAGGATTAATAATAAAATAAAATCAGGTGAAGAAATAGGACGAATCTAATAAGCAGAAGCAAATGAGCCAACGAAAAAGTATGAGAAAAACATATAGACAAGGAGACATCTATATTCTCTGACACAGAAAACACATAAAAACATATAACAAATATGTAAAAGACCTGTAGGGTTAAAAATAATGCCCTGATAAAACTTTATGAGAGAAGGAATTTCCAAACAAGCCATTGAGTTCACTTTGCTTTGACTATGTACCACTGCTGGGCTGGAGCCTACGCTAAGGGTGTTTTCATTCTCCAGTGAGACTACCTTGGAGAAAATGAAATTTTTATTTGCAAGTGACTATCAACTGGAGATTCTTTCAGGTTAGGAATGGGGACACATGTAGGCTTCTCTCATTTCACGGACCCCATCTGGTGCAGATGTTTGTAGTCCCTATGTATGCTGCCATAGTCTCTGACAATTTAAATGTATGGCAGCTCAGTTGCATCTAGAATGCCTTGGGTATTGATTTTTTCTTTTAATATTTGCCATCCCTTCTGTCTCTTATGCTCTTATCCTGATCTATGAGTATAGCAGAATGTCATTAGACATCATTTCATTTTTCTTTTAACAGAACAATGTTATCTGGACTGCTAGGTCTCTGACCTATTTAGGCTTGGCTTCTTGGCTGCACAAGCAGTGTCAGATATGAGTTTCATGTCATGGAATATGCCTCAAATCAAATCAGACCCTGGTTGCCAGGATTGCACCAATCTTGCAGGCAGATCACCATTGTTGATCTAAAGGTTTTCAGTTGGGTTGGTCTTTACTTTTCTTCTTTAGGTAGCACATAGATCACCTACCAGTACCATAAACATTAGGTGGGCACTAGCTCAACTTCTTTATAGCTGTGTAGGTATTGTTTTCAACAACATGGTATTATCATCAGTGTGTGCAGGGAGCCCAATATCCTTGACAATAGTCAGGTGGTATAAGGATTTTTTTAACCAACAATCCAATTATATGTAACTCATTCCTAGTACTGGAAGCTTTGTATGATGACAAAAGATGTACCATTGTGGTTCTGTCTCTCCCATTATTTGAGATTTAATTTAGATAGACTTGATATATTTATATTAAGAGAAGATATAGGGAACAGGGGAACTAGGGAATAAAATGGGACTATACCATTAAAACTGTGAATAATTTTAGGAGTAGTATGGAATCCTCTTGTTTTTTTCCTCCAATTCCAGTCCCTTCTGTCTTTGTCCATCTATAACTGTCCATTTGATTTCACTTCACTTTCTATTTATTCCTTCACCCTAGTCCCTTACTCACTGCCTTACCTCCATGGTTATATGGTCTGAAGATTGCTTATCAATGACGTAAAAGCTAACAGTCACATATTAATGAATACATACCATATTTGCCTTTCTGGGACTAAGGTGACTTCAATCAGAATGATCTTTATTCCTAGCTCTATTAATTTCCTCTGAACTTCATAATGACTATATGAAGTTTTCACCCCAACCAGCAATGAATGAGTGTTCCCCTTACTCCATATCCTTGCCAGCATAATCTGTCATTTGGCCATTCTAAATGGGTACAAGATGACATCACAAAGTAGTTTTGATTGGCACTTTCTGGTGACTAAGGATGCTGATCATTTTTTTAATTGCTTCTCAGCATTTATATTTTTACTTTTGAGAAGTCTCTGCTTAGATTATATACCCAATTTTAATTGGAGTATTTATTTTCTTGATGTCCAGTTTTTTGAGTTCTTTATGTGTTTTGGGATTAGACATTTATTAGATGCATGGGTGATAAAATACTTTTATTCTGAGGCTACTGATTTATCACAATGATGTTGTCCTTTACCATACAGAAGCTTTTCAGTTTCATGAGGTCCCATTTATTATTTGTTGTTTTTAGTACCTGTGCTATCAGTTTTCTGTTCAGAAAGTCTTTTCTTGTGCCAAAGAATTCAAGGCTATTACTCCACTTACTCATCTATCAGATTCAGTGTAGCTGGCTTTATGTTGAGGTTCTTAATCAACTTTGATTGAGTTTTGTGCAAAATTACAACTACAGATCTACTTGCATTCTTCTATATGCAGTTGTCCAGTTTGACCAAAACCATTAGTTAACAATATTGTGTTTATTTCCAGTGTGCATTTGGCCTCTTTATAAACAACAAAACAAGTATTCATAGGTGTGTGGATTCATGTTTAGTTCTTAAATTTCAGTTCATTGATCAATATGTCTATATTTGGGCCAATAGCAGGAATTTTTATTGCTACAGCTCTGTAATACAATTTGAAGTCAGGATCATGATGCTGTCAGCATTCTTTTATTATTCTGGATTTCTTTTTAAATTTTATTCTGAGTTTTTTGTGTTTCCCTAGGAAGTTGAAAATTGTGTGCTGTCACTCACGCTGGTGACATAGCTGCCTGTGAGTCATTTTTGCTCCTGTAATTAACATTTTTTACTCATATTACAGTGAATAGCTTCAATAAAACTCATTAGTTCACCAAATCAGATTTGAATGGTATCTATACTTTATTCTGTTGTGGGTTCTCTATCTGGTGTGAGTGTTATGACCCCCAGGAAATTCTTGTTCTATAATAAGCTCCTATCAGATGCTATTTCTTCATAATATTCAGCAGCAGCAGCTAAAACTAAAGGATACCCTGAGTCTCATCACTAGTGATCTTGTTTACCTTAATACTATCTTTATTCATTTCAAAGTTTTTTTTTTATTTTATCTTTATGTGTATGAGTGTTTGTCTGCATGTACAGATGTGTACCATATGTGTGCCTGGTGCTCACAGAGATCAGAAGAGAGATTTCTGTACTCTGGAACATGTAGGTACTGGGAACCATAGCTGCATCCTCTGCAAAAATAATAAGTACTCTTAGCCACTGAGCCATCTCACTGGCCCAAATCTGCATTTCTTGCATACCACATAATACATTGTGTTTTTATTTTTCATCTTATTTTGTTGTTTTGACAGGACAGAGCAACACCTTTTCATGTGGCACAACCTTCAGAGTCTTTTGCTTCCTTCATTGATACAGCTCAATTACTTGGAGAAACAGTTGATAGGTATTTATGATATGAGCAAATGGATGCATTTATTAATAGCTGAAATGTAAAATGAATTCTGCTGGCATTGGAATTATAATGTCAAGTGGAACCAGAAATAATTGATGCTCTCATAGAGCTTTACAAAACTGAAAGACAACATGAATAAATGTATACTTGCAAGGTATAATAAGTGTGTATTGAAAATTTGTCATTTGTTCTGGATACAGGTGAGTCAAAGAAGATGTTTCAGAGAAAATAAAGTTTGAGCTATAAACAATGAGATTAGATGATTTTGACTTGATGCAGGGTGGGAGGCACAAAGTTTGAGTTAGGTACGGACATTCAAAAGAACTCTCCCGATATTTCCTTTTTGTTAATTTTCTTTTTTTTAAATTTTTAAATTATTGTCAATATAAAATAATTTTAAAATTACACAATTATACACATTAATTTATGTATAAATATATAAGTATAAATTCATTTTTCTTTTTTTAAATTTTAATTATCCTATTTTTTTTTTTTTTTTAGAGTCCAGTCATTATCTCCCTCCTGGTCTGCCCTCCAACAGTTCTTCATCCCAGTCCTCCTCCCCCATCTTCAAGAAGATATCCCTACTCTCCATGCCCAACCCACCTCCGCCAACCCCACCCTGTCAGGTCTCCCCACTCCATGTGGCTTTAAGTGTCTGAAGAGTTTGGTGTGTCTTCTCTCACTGAGGGCAGACCAGGCAGTCCTTTGCTGTATATGTGTTTGGGTTGGGGAGGGCACGGATCAGCTAGTGTATGCTGCCTGGTTGGTTCAGTGTCTGAAAGATCTTAAGGATCCAGGTTAGTTGAATTTTCTGGTCTTCCTATTGGGTCACCCTCCTCTTCAACTTATCCAACTGATTCAACCACTGGCATCACCAGCTTCTGTCCATTGGGTGGGTGTAAATATCTGCATCTGACAATTTTAGCTGCTTGTTGAGTCTCTCAGAGGTCAGCCAAGCTAGGCTCGTGTTTGTAAGTACAACATAGCATCAGTAATAGTGTCAGGTCTTGGAATCTCTCCTTGTGGTAGATTCCAAGTTGGGCTGGTCACTTTCCCTGTTTCCTCTCCATTTTCTTTCTTGCAGTTCTTTTCATCGGAAACAGTTCTGTGTCAGAGTTTTTGACTATGGAATGGAAGCCCCATCCCTCCACTTGATGCCCTGTCTTTCTACTAGAAGTGAACTCTACAAGATCCCTCTCCCCACGGTTGGAAATTTCATCTAAAGTCCCTCCTTTTGAACCCTGAGAGTCTCTCACCTCCCATGTTTTTCTAGAGGGGCTCCCTACCTCCTACCTTCCACTTCCAGAGGTTGCTTGTTTCTACTCATTCTGTGGGCCCTCAGGGCTTCACTCCTGTTTCCCCCCCATACCTGATCATGTTTCCTTTTTCCCTCCTCCTCTCCTGTCTCACCCAGGTTCCTCCCTTACTCTGACCCCTGTGATAACTTTCTTCTCCCTCCCAAGTGGGATTAAAGCATCCTCACTTGGACCCTTTGGCTTGTTAACCTTCTTGAGTTCTGTGGATTATATCCTGGGTACTTTTTTGGTTACTATCCACTTAGTAGTGAGTACATACCACTCATGACCTTTTGGGTCGAGTTACCTCACTCAGGATGATGTTTTCTAGTTCCATCCATTTGCCTGAAAAGCTTAAGATGTCCTTACTAAGAAATAGCTGAATAATATTCTATTGTGTAAATGAACATTTACTGTATCCATTCTTTCATTGTGGGGCATCTGGGTTGTTTCCAGCTTCCAACTATCACAAATAAGACCACAATGAAAATAATGAATCATGTGTCCCTGTAGCATGGTGGGGCATCTTTTGGGTATATGCCCAAGGGTGGTGTACCTGAGTCTTCAGGTAGACTTATTTTCAATTTTCTGAGGAACCTACAGAATGATTTCCTGAGTGGTTGTACCAGTTTGCACTCCTGTGGGAAATGGAGGAGTGTTCCTCTTTCTCTACATCTTTGCCAGCATCTGCTGTGGCCTGAGTGTTTTTTATCTTAGCCATTCTGATTGGTATAAGGTAGAATCTCAGGGTTGTTTTGATTTTCATTTCCATGATCACTAAAGACTTTATTTCTTTAAGTGCTTCTTGCCCATTTGAGAGTCTTAAGTTATGAGTTATCTATTTAATTCTATACCCCATTTTTTAATTGGGTTGTTTGTTTTTTCGAGGTTACCTTCTTCAGTTCTTTATATATTTTAGATGTTAGCCCTCTATTTGATGTGGGGTTAGTGAAACTTTTTTCCAATCTGTAGGTTGCTGATTTGTCCTATTGATGTGTCCTTTTCCTTACAGAAGCTTTGCAATTTTATGAGGTCCAATTTACCAATTCTCAATCTTAGAGCCTGAGCCACTGGAGTTCTGTTTAGGAAATCCCCTGTGCCAATGAGTTTGAGGCTCTCTCCCAATTTCTCTTTTATTAGATTCAGTGTATCTGAATCTAATTTATGTCGAGGTCCTTGAACCACTTGGACTTGAGCTTTGTGCAAGGTGACAATTGTGGATCTATTTTCATATTTCTACATACAGGCTCCCATTTAGTCCAGTACCGTTTATTGAAGATGGTTTCTTTTTTTCCATTGTTTATTTTTGGCTTTTTTGACAATGATCATGTGTCCATAAGTGGGTAGTTTTATTTCTGGGTCATCAGTTCTATTCCATTGATCAACATGTCTGTCTCTGTACAAATACCTTGCAGTTTTTATCACTATTGATCTGTAGTAGAGCTTGAGGTCAGGAATGGTCATTCCACCAAAACTTCTTTTATTGTTGTGAATAGCTTTTGCTATCCTGGATTTTTTGTTGTTCCAAATGAATTTGGAAATTGCTCTTTCTAACTCTATGAAGAATTAAGTTACAATTTTGATGGAGATTGCATTGAATCTGTAGATTGCATTTGGCAAAATGGTCATTTTCACTATCTTGCCAATCCATGCACATGGGAGATATTTTTTGATTTCTTTCTTCAGAAACTTGAAGTTCTTGTCATATAGATCTTTCACTTGTTTAGTTAGAATCACACCAAGGTATTTTATATTATTTGTGACTATTGTGAAGGGAGTTGTTTCCCTAATTTCATTCTTGGCTTGTTTAACCTTTGAGTAGATGAAGGCCATTGATTTCTTTGAGTTAATTTTATATCCACCCACTTTGTTGAAGTTGCTTATCAGCTTTAAGGACTTCTCTGGTGGAATTTTTGGGGTCACTTAAGTATACTATCATATCATCTGCAAATAGTGATAGTTTGACTTCTTCCTTTCCAATCTGTATCCCTTTGAACTCCTTTTGTTGTCTAATAGCTCTGTCTAGGACTTCAAGTACTATATTGACTAGGTAGGGAGAGAGTGGACAGCCTTGTCTAGCCCCTGACTTTAGTGGGATTGCTTTGTTTCTCTCCATTTGGTTTGAGGTTGGCTACTGGTTTGCTGTATATTGCATTTACTATGTTTAGGTATAGGCATAGTAGTACCTGAAGAACCAGTTCTACCACTTCTGGGCATATACCCAGAAGATGTTCTAACATGTAATAAGGACACATGCTTCACTTTGTTCATAGCAGCCTTATATATAATATCTAGAAGCTAAAAAGACCCCGATGTCCCTCAAGAGAGGAATGGATACAGAAAATGTGGTAGATTTATGCAATGGAGTGCTACCCAGCTATTAAAAAGAATGAATTCATGAAATTTTTAGACAAATGAATGGAACTTGAAAATATCATACTTAGTGAAGTAACCTAATCACAAAAGAACACACATGCTATGCACTCACTGATAAGTGGATATTGGCCTAGAAGCTCAGAATACCTAAGATATAATTCACAGACCACATGAATCTCAAGAAGAAGGAAGACCAAAGTATGGATGCTTCAGTCCTTCTTAGAAGAGGGAACAAAATACCCATGGGAGGAGACACAGAGACAAAGTATAGAGTCGAGACTAGGAAATGCGATCCAGAGACGGCCTCACCTGGAGATCCATTCAGTATGCAGTCACCAAACCCAGACTCTATTGTGGATGCCAACAAATGCTTGCTGACAGGAGTCGGATATAGCTGTGTCCTGAGAGGTTCTGCCAGTAACTGACAAATACAGAGGTGAATGCTCTCAGCCAACCATTGTACTGAGCACAGGGTCCCTAATGGAGCAGCTAGAGAAAGGACCCAAGGAGCTGAAGGGGTTTGCAGCCCCATAGGAGGAACAACAATATGAACCAACTAGTACTCCAGAGCTTTCAGGGACTAAGCCACCAACCAAAGATTACCATGGAAAGACCCATATTTAGCAGAGGATGGCTTTGTTGGTCATCAGTGGGAGGAGAGGCCTTTGGTCCTGTGAAGGCTAGATCCCGCAATTTAAGGGAATATCAGGACAGGGAAGCAGGAGTGGATAGGTCGGTGAGCAGGGGGAGTGAATATGGGATAGGGGTTTTTAAGAGGTGAAACCAGGAAAGGGGATAACATTGAAATGTAAATAAAGAAAATACCTAATTTAAAAAGAACTCAAAAAAAAAAACCCAAAGAGATCCTGTTGCTGTCATACTTTGGACAATATTTTGGGCATTCAGACCACTTAGAACTAAGCCCAATGTCCTTTCTCATGACTACATAGGTTTTTTTTTTCTAAATTAGCAAGGGATTTAGATTCTATCCTTAGCTTTAGTTATATGGACCATGCATTTTGGGGATATATATATTTCATCTCAGCTAAGCAGATATTTTCATTCATCTCATGGGGTTACTTTATGTGATGTGTGCATATTTTAGTGAAAGGCATGTGTTAATACATGTGTATGTGTGGGTTTTGTTTTCCTCTTTGTCTTTGGGGTAGGTATTTCCAAAGACAAAGTCTACATTCATATTATCATTGTTCTTTCTTCC
The DNA here is from genome assembly GCA_964023405.1 of Apodemus agrarius. Classification (NCBI taxonomy): domain Eukaryota; kingdom Metazoa; phylum Chordata; class Mammalia; order Rodentia; family Muridae; genus Apodemus; species Apodemus agrarius. The sequence continues at coordinate 72,546,080 of OZ030020.1, read as the reverse complement.
AATTCACTGGAGCTATAGAAAATTGAATGAATTTCTAGTAGGTGGTACTGAATCTTCTTGGGGGAAGTTCTCCCCCTTCAAATTACACAAATCAAGATGTCCTTTGTCCTTTGAGGTGAACCTTTCTTCCTTACCATGAATGTGGCAACATTAGTATATATCATACGCCTAATGAACCAATATGCACCAGAAAATTAAAGACATTAGTACTTGTGTGCACACTGTAAGTTGTAGGATCTTATAGAATTTCAGATATTAATACTGAGGCAATGGAAAATATTTTTCAACAGACTTGACAACTTAAAGAACTGCAGGAGGAAGCTGGTTCATTTTACATATGACACTGTGGCACATTTATTTGATGAAAAAAGTAATTGAGCCATAGAAAACACAGGTTGTTTTTGTTCTTGTTTTTCCTGAGATGTGTCCTGACTCTACAGGTTTGTCATAATCTTTTTAAAGACTAAAATAAAAAGACCCTAATTTATAATTAGTATTTCTTTCTGACTTGTTTTTGGAGCTTAAGTTTTCAGGAATGATAAAGGGCTTTGGTAATGAGTGAGAAAAGGGAGGTATCAGAATGTTCCTTGTACATAAGGGATGATACTCCCCTGAGATACTGGCTATCTGTCACACACTGGATTTCTCTTTGTATCACAAATCAGTGAATGAGTGGTTTAAAATTACAACAACAAAATGACACTTATTGACTCTTGCTCTAAGCACTTTCTCTTTGTTGATTCATTTAAATGTCAATGATTATTATTAATTCAAATTTACAGTATAGATCCCAAGGCTGAGGAAAGCTAAAATAGGAAATCATTTCTTCTTAGTAGGAAAGCATGCTTGAAATATTATAAGATTAAAATATGTTAGAGAGATAATGGAATGGAGCAAGATATTATGACTGTGGAATCAACCAATTCATGTGAGAATAGCAGTTCTGCAACAATTCTCCCAAAATCCTTGGACAAATCACTTAATCTCCTGAGACTCCAGCTTGCTATCTGAAAATAGGATAAAATCATGTATAGAGTTTATTTCACTCATGCTAATTCAGCCCACATGGCTAGGAAATGGGGTTCAGGACTGTTTAGGATGGTCTGTCTGTTACCAACAGAATCACAGTATCGGGTGATCTGCCCTGTTTGTGTTTCTTTCTTTTTTCTTTCTTTCTTTCTTTCTTTCTTTCTTTCTTTCTTTCTTTCTTTCTTTCTTTCTTTTTCTTTCCTTTTCTTCCCTCACTCCCATCCTCCTTCCCTCTCTTCCTCCCTCCCTCCTTCTCTCCCTCTCTCCCTTCTTCCCCCTCCCTCCTTCCTTTCTTTCTTTTTTTCTCATAAGGACATTTAATTTCTGCTGGCTTACAGGTTCACAGGTTCAATCCATTATCATCAAGGCAGGAACAGGGAAGCATTCTGGCAGACATGGAGGAGCTAAGAGTTCTAAATCTTCATCTGAAGGCTTCTAGTAGAATACTAGTTTCCAGGCAGGTAGGATGAAGGTCTTAAAAGCCCATGCCTATAGTGACACACCTACTCCACCAAGGCCACAGCTACTCCAGCAGAGCCACACCTTCTAACAGTGCCACTCCCTGGGCCCAGCATATACAAATTATTACATTCTACCCCCTGGCGCCTATAGGCTTGTTCAAACATATAGGCTTGTTCAAACATAGCATAATACAAATTACATTTAGTCCAACTTCAAAAGTCCCCATAGTCTATAGCAATCGGAACAATATTAAAAGTGCAAAGTTATAAGTTTCTTCTGAGATTTACCCAATCACTTATCTAACCCCCCAAAGCAGGACATAAAACAAGCTGGGTAAACTCCAAACTCTGAATCTTCATGTCTGATATCAAGTGGTTCTCAGATCTTCAACTCCTTTTTCATCTTTGTTGACTGCAGCAAGCTTCTTTCTCCTGGGCTAGTTCTACAGTTACTGTTAGCAGCTTTTCTCAGCACATAGCCCACAGCTCCAGCATCTTGAACATCTTAGGGTCTCCAAGGCAACTTCAGTGTTATAGCTTGTTTCAATGTCTGGGATCTACACATAATTTTCTGGGCTCCTCCAAAGGGCTGCCACCCCTTTTCCAGCTCTGCCCTCTGTAGCATGCTAAGCTCAGGTTGATCTACTTCACTGTCACTGCTGTTTTTGCTGATCACTCTATGGTATTGACATCTCCAATACACTGGCCTCTTCTGCTTTATACAAAAACTCTCTTCATAGTGCCAAACCTCAACTCCTTTACATGACCCCTTCAGCCCTGGGCCATCAACTGCAACTGAGGCTGCACCTTTACCAGTGGCCTTCCCTGGCTTCTCACAGGGCCAAGCCTCAACTACTCTTCATGCCCTTTCATGCCTTCAAAACCAGTACTACCTAGGTGACTCATACATTTCTAAATACAGCTATAGCAGAAAATAGAACTTTGGCTATCTCTGGAACACAGCTTCTTTGTGCTCTCAGAAAATGCATCCCAGAATATTTCACCTCAGTGATGCTGGACTTATCTGTTTTTTAAAATTATTGTAATTTTTATTAAACTAATAAAAATTATTAAGATACACAACACAGCATTGACATTTCAAGTCATCAAAATAATTTATAATAGTAAAGTGCCTCGTAAATATTTATGATAGCTGCTGAAGCTAAAAGTACTATGCACTCAATCAGTATTTCAAATCTATTTGGCACATTAAACATGATAGAAGTAGAAAAAAATCTCTTATGAATTCCTCTATGAAAGGAAATTGTGGTAAGTTCCTGATTAGACAGAAACCATTCCATCTCCAAGGGAAAATGCACAGCATAACTGTACCTTCACAGAAAGAATTAGGTTCTGTTTCTATTTTGTGGAATAGTTTGAAGAGTATTGGTATTTAGGTCTTTGAAGGGCTGATTAAATTCTGCATTAACCCATCTGGTCCTGGGCTTTGTTTGTTTGTTTGCTTGTTTGTTTGGGACACTTTTAATGACTGCTTCTACTGTTTTAGGAGTTATGGGACTGTTTAGTTTATCTGATCTTGATTATCGTTAGTATTTGCTATCTGTCTAGAAAATTGTCCATTTCATTCAGATTTTCCAATTTTGTTGAATATAGGCTTTTGTAATAGGATCTGATGATTCTTTGAATTTCTTCAGTTTCTTTTGTTTTATCTCTATTTTCATTTATGATTTTGTTAATTTGGATACTATCTCTGTGCTCTCTGGCTAGTCTGGCTAAGGGTTTATCTATCTTGTTGATTTTCTCAAAGAACCAGCTCCTGGTTTTGTTGATTCTTTTTATAGGTTTTTTTTTTGTTACTAATTGGTTCATTTCAGCCCTGATTTTGGTTATTTCTTGCAGTATACTTCTCTTGGGTGTATTTACTTCTTTTTGGTCTAGGGCTTTCATGTGCACTGTTAAGTTGGTAATGCATACTCCAATTTCTTTTTGGAAGTACTCAGAGCTAAGTTTTGCTCTTTTTTTGTTTTTGTTTTTTGTTTGTTTGTTTTTTGAGACAGGGTTTCTCTGTGTAGTCCCGGCTGTCCTGGAACTCACTCTGTAGACCAGGCTGGCCTCGAACTCAGAAATCTGCCTGCCTCTGCCTCCCAGGCTAAGTTTTGCTCTTAGTACTGCTTTCATTGTGTCCCATAAGTTTGCATACATTGTGCCTTCATTTCAATTAAATTCTAAAGAGTCTTTAATTTCTTTCTTTATTTCTTCCTTGACCAAGTTATCATTGAGTAGGGTGTTTTTCAGCTTCCATGTGTATGTGGGCTTTCTGTTATTTTTGTGGCTACTGAAAACCAGTCTTAGTACATGGTGATATGGTAGGATTCATGGGATTAATTTAGTCTTCTTGTATCTGTTGAGGCCTGTTTTGTGACCTATTACTTCGTCAATGTTGGAGAAGGTGACCTGAGGTCCTGAGAAGAAGGTATATTCATTTGTTTTAGAATGAAATGTTCTGTAGATATTTATTAAATCCATTTGATCCATAACTTCTGTTTGTTTCAATGTGTCTCTGTTTAGTGTTTCCATGATCTGTCCATTGTTGAGAGTGGGGTGTTAAAGTCTCCCACTGTTATTGTGTGAGGTGCAATGTGTACTTTGAGCTTTAGTAGAGTTTCTTTTATGAATGCTGGTGCCCTTGCATTTGGAGCATAGATGTTCAGAATTGAGTTTTTCTTGGTAGGTTTTTCCTGTCTAGAAAATTGTCCATTTCATTCAGATTTTCCAGTTTTGTTGAATATAGGCTTTTGTAATAGGATCTGATGATTTTTTTGAATTTCTTCAGTTTCTTTTCTTATATCTCCATTTTCATTTATGATTTTGTTAATTTGGATGCTATCTCTGTGCTCTCTGGTTAGTCTGATGAGTATGAAGTGTCCTTCCTTATCTTTTTTTGATGACTTTTGGTTGACAGTTGGTTTTACTCAATATTAGAATGGCTATTCCAGCTTGTTTTTTACGACCATTTGCTTGGAAAATTGTTTTTCAGTCCTTAACTATCATGTAGTGTCTTTGACACTGAGGTGCATTTCCTGTATGGAGCAAAATGCTGGGTCCTGTTTATGTAACCAGACTGTTAGTCTATGTCTTTTTATTGGGGAATTGATTCCATTAATGATAAGAGATAGTGATAGTGATTGCTGCTTCCTGTTATTTTTGATGTTATTTTTATGTTTGTGTGACTATCTTCTTTTGGGTTTGTTGAAAGAAGACTGCTTTTTTGCTTTTTTTTAGGGTTCAGTTTCCCTCCTTGTGTTGGAGTTTTCCATTCTTTGTAGGGCTGGACTTGTGAAAAGATATTGTGTAAATTTGTTTTTGTCATGGAATATCTTTGTTTCTCCATCTATGGTAATTGAGAGTTTTGCTGGGTATAGTAGCCTGGGCTGGCATTTGTGTTCTCTTAAGGTCTATATAACATTTGCACAGGATCTTCTACCTTTCCTAGTCTCTGGTGAGAAGTCTGGTATAATTCTAGTAGGTCTGCCTTTACATTTTACTTAACCTTTTTCCTTACTGCTTTTAATATTATTTCTTTGTTTTGTTTTGATTTTTGTTTTGTTGTGTTTTGTGCTGTTTTGATATAATGTGATGAAAGGACTTTTTTCTGGTCCAATCTGCAGTTCTGTAGGCCTCTTGTATGTTTATGGCTATCTTGTTCTTTAGTTTGGAAAGTTTTCTTCTATAATTATGTTGAAGATATTCAGAAATCTTCACTCTTTCTATACCTATGATCCTAAGATTTTTGTCTTCTCACTGTCCCCTTGATTTCCTGGATGCTTTTGGTTAGGAGCTTCTTGCATTTTACATTTTCTTTGACTGTTGCGTCTATTTTCTATGGTATCTTCTGATCCTGAGATTTTCTCTTCTATCTCTTGTATTTTGTTGGTGATGCTTGCATCTATGACTTCTGATATCTTTCCTAGGTTTCCTATTTCCAGGGTTGTCTCCCTTTGTGATTTCCTTATTGGTTCTATTTTCAATTTTAGATCCTGAAAGGTTTTGCTCAATTTCTTCACCTGTTTGGTTGGGCTTTTCTGTAATTCTTAAAGGGATTTTTGTGTGTCCTATTTAAGGGCTTCTAGCTGTTTACCTGTGTTCTCCTGTATTTCTTCAAGGTAGTTACTTATGCCCATCATGCAGTCCTCTATCATCTTGAGTTGTGATTTTAAATCAGAATCTTGCTTTTCTTGTGTGTTGGGGTATCCAGGGCTCACTAGGGTGGGAGAACTGCATTCTGATGATGTCAAGTAACCTTGTTTTCTGTTGCTTATGTTCTTGCCCTTGCCTCTTGCCATCTGGTTATCTCAGGTGTTAGCTTGTCTTGCTATCTCTGACTGTGGCTTGTTCCTTCTGCAAGTCTGTGTGTCAGTACTCCTGGGAGACCAATTCTCTCTGGGAGGAATTTGGAATTTGGAGAGCTCTGGCACAGGGTCAGCTCTGAGATAGAGATGGAAACCTGAAGGATCCTGTTCCTGGCTGTTCCTTGGTCCCTCTGTCCTGATATTTTTTGGACTGGTTCCTCTTGGGTCAGAGATTTGAGCAGAAATGGTTGTCTTACCTGTGCTCACAGGTGTGTCAGCAGTCCTGTGAGACTTGGTACTCTCCTAGTATTTGAGTGTGGAGAGCTGTGGCACAGGGTCAGTTCTAGATGCAGATGGAAACCAGAAGAATCCTGTCCCAGGCTGCTCCTTGGTTTCTGTGTTCTGAGAGCTTTGGACAGGTCCCTCTGAGCAGAACAGATGGTCTTAACTGTGCTCACAGGCTTGTCGGCACTCCTTAGAGACTAGCTCTCTCCTGGTGGTATTTGGGTATGAAGTGCTGTGGCATAGGATCTTTTCCATGTGCATACTGTTGGTCTCTTCTTAATCACCACTAGTTTATTAGCTCCAGCTAACCAGCATCAATTGTTCCAGTAGTCCCTTGTATTTTGGACCCTAAAGCCAGAGACATACGCTGCCAAAGTGCCAAGTTCTTTTGCTTACTGGGGCTAGAATATGGCCCCCTTGTTCTATTACATTATTACCAGCCTTTTTTCTAACTCATTCACTGCCTAAGCTTGGCTGTCTTGGCTACTTGCTCTGTAGACTTCTTCCATGCTTCTGTAAGGCACATCATTCAACCTAATAGCATGCGTACTACTCCAATGACACATGCTTGACCATGTTCATTAACGCTCTATTCATAGCATTTTGACCAGGGGCCTCTCCTTCCTTCTTCTTGGACATCATTGTTATGTGAATTGTTTCTTGGGTATTCTGAGCATCTGGGCTAATATCCACTTCTCAGTGAGTACATACCACGTGTGTTTTTTTGTGATTAGGTCACTACACTCAGGATGACATTCTCCAGTTCCACCCACTTGCCTAAGAATTTCATGAATTAATTGTTTTTAATAGCTGAATAGTATTCCATAGTGTAAATATACCAAAGTGGTTGTATCAGTTTGCATGCAACCCTACCAGCAGTGGAGGAGTGTTCCTCTTTCTGCACATCCTTGCCAGCACCTGCTGTCTCCTGAGTTTTTGATTTTAGCCATTCTGACTGGTGTGAGGAGAAATCTCAGGGTTGTTTTGACTTGCATTTCCCTGATGGCTAAGGATGTTGAACATTTCTTTAGGTGCTTCTCAGCCATTCGATATTCCTCAGGTGAAAAAAAGATAGCCCTTTCAACAAATGGTGCTGGTTCAAATGGAGGTGAGCATGCAGAAGAATACAATTCTTATCTCCTTGTACTAAGCTCAAGTCCAAGTGAATCAAGGACCTCCACATAAAACCAGACACACTGAAACTAATAGGAAGGAAACTTGGGAAGAGCCTTGAGCACATGGGCACAGGGAAAATTTTCCTGAACAGAACACCAATAGCTTATGCTCTAAGATCAAGAATTGACAAATGGGACCTCATAAAATTACAATGATTCTGTAAGGCAAAGGACATCGTCAAAAAGACAAAACAGCAACCAACGAATTTGGAAAAGATCTTTACTATCCCTATATCCGGCAGAGGGCTAGTATCCAAGACATACAAAGAACTCAAGAATGTAGAGTTCAGAGAGCCAAATAACCCTGTTCAAAAATGGGTTACAGAGCTAAACAAAGAATTCGTAGTTTTTAATGGCTGATAGTACTCTATTGTGTATATATACACATTTTCTGTATTCATTTCTCTGTTGATGAGGGACATCTGGGTTCTTTACAGCTTCTGGCTATTATAAATAGGGCTGCTATGAAGATAGTGGAGCATGTGTCCTTATTATATGTGGGAGAATCCTCTGGTTTACACCCAGGAGTGGTATAGCATGGCCTTCCTGTAGTATTATGCCCAGTTTTCGGGGGGAACCACCAGACTGATTTCCAGAGTGGTTTTACCAGCTTGCAATCTCATCAGCAGTGGAGGAGTGTTCCTCTTTCTCCACAACCTCTCCAGCACCTGCTGTCTCCTGAGTTCTTTATCCTAGCCATTCTGATTGGTGTTTTGATTTGCATTTGATGCTTGTCTGATGTTCTAATCCTGATAAAAACCCATGGTTATATAGTTCATAAGTGGGAATTTGAACATGTTTAGCAAAATCAATATTGGGTCAATTTTTTCCTTTAAGTATGTATATTTATATCCATAGACAAGTGCTATTATTAGAGTTAGTCAAAGAAGACTCTTCCTGGTGAATAATAGTGACCTCACAGATTCATGGCTATACAATAGGCTGAGAATAGGTGATGAAAGAGAACTCAGGGGACAATGAGAAGAAGAGGTAAGAACGTAAGGTCTACAGGTGGGAAGAGGGGCTGAGAAATGCCATCCCCTGGGCAAACACAGCCACGTTCAGCCTTGTAACCATGTTCAGCTGTTGTGACATGATGCTTGCACTAAGTTTCCATAAGAATCACCTTCAACAGTCAAGCATGGTTGTGGAATAGCTCTGTGGACCCCACCCCTAACTGCTGAACGATTTGATCAGTTCCAGGAGAGAAACAGCTAAGTTCTTTATTCATGTCCTCACTGGTGACTTCACCAGGCCCCAGTATATAGTTCTAGTCCAGTGGTTATACACATAGCCTGGTTAAACCAAATGAGCCATAAAGCAAAGCCATAAGTTGTAAATCTGGGAAAGGGACTAGAAGGGAGGTGGGAGGGATATGATAGGGATGGGAGAAATATATAAAAATAGGCTTGAGTCAGAGAGGAATCAGAATGCATAATGTATATGTATGAAAATTTCAATAACAAGATTAATACAAAATAGAAAAAGAGAGGAACAAAAAAAAAGAAACAGATTTAAAAGTGAAGGGACAGACCAGGATAAGTGGCTTTTTTAAGGGACACTATGTAAAGCCCTTTATTTCCAAGACTTATTTATCTGAAGTGTGTTGATGTAGAATTTTAGGCTAAAGTTTCTCTGGTTAACAAAGTTTATGACATACTGTGAAGGGTCTGGAGTATCTCCTGGAGTTTGCTGGATGTGGTCAGGTGAGATAACAGAGACTTGTCCCACTTCACCAGTGAGTTGGTATAATGAATATGACTTCTCTGGGTAACTTTCAATTTATATCACGAGAACAACAGATAAGAGTGTGGGAGGACGGGTAAGAAGCAAAGGAACCAAGTTCATTCTCCTCACCAAGGAGGAATTTCCCATGGATTTCAATGCGTTTATTTGATACAAGAATAGATTTGGGGTGAATAAGACATGAATTTAAAGAATTAGAAAAATGACTAGTATGGACATTTGTCACTGAGTTTATTCTGGAATTTGGGGGATAGAAAAGGAAAATATGAAAGTGTATTTTTGTTGGGCCTCCATTTTGTGTCTAGCAACATTGTGTACACAATAAATTCTTGATAAATATCTGCTAATTGGCTTTGTTGTCATAGGCAGTGAAACTAAGACCTCTGCCTTTTGCAATTGCTGACAACACAGAAGACAGAATTTTCTATTCATACAGTATAGACAAAGGCAGATCACATTACAGAACTTAGAAGTGGGGGGCTATGCCACCCTGGGAAATATTGTAGTAGTTGAATAATCTCTTTGCTGGCTAAATGGCTTTAATTTCCACAGTCAAGTTATTCCCTAGTAGACTAGTGATAGTAATTTTGATAACAGACATGTTTTTGAAGTAGTATTCAAGAAACATTACTTTTACATTTCCCCATGGAAGACAAATATTGAAAACAAACATCCAAGGTTTTCCTAAGACAGAAAAAAATTATGTGTATATTTAAATTAAAATCAGGTTGTCTTCTTTAGAATCTGTGATAAAATTTTAATATATCACAGAAAACATACAAAAATGTGAATGCTGTTCTATACATACCTTGGGAGTCTCCCAAAGAGAAAGAGACAATTCTCATTAGTTAGGAAAGATAAGAATAGAAATATTGGATTTACATTTGAACAAGAAGCATGTGAAAGATTGGCAAAAAAATTAACAGTAAGATCAACTAGGGAATGAAACCAATTTATAGAAGAGATGATGGGATAAAAATCACTTGAAAATTTGATGCTGCTGCTTCACAAACAAGATGAAGAAAAAGGTAAGAGAGAAGACAGACCCTGAATTAAAAAAATAGTAATAAGGTGACCCACTTAAATCTCTTCTAGTCCTCTATTATGATATGTGCATCCACAATTGATTTAATGTTTTTGACAGGTACTTATGATGCAGCAGCAGCAGCAGCAGCAGAGAGAGAGAGAGAGAGAGAGAGAGAGAGAGAGAGAGAGAAAGAGAGGGGGAGAGAGAAACAGAGAGAGAAACAGAAAAACAGAGAGACAGAGAGAGACAGAGATAAAGTCAGAGGCAGAGGGAGACACAGAAAAACAGAGTCAGAGACATACATACAGAGAGAGAGAGAGAGAGAGAGAGAGAGAGAGAGAGAGAGAGAGAGATGAGAAGGGTACCAGAAAGGGCTCAATTCATGACATGCAGAAGTCTCTTTCCTTCATGATGGGGAGTAAGGAACTAGAAACCATGCCTCTCTAAGACAGCATGGGTATCTGCGAGGTAGGTAATGACAGCTCTTCTGTTAGTGTGAGAGACATTTGTGGTTGAGCCTAGAAGCCTGGGGACATTTATAGTTCTCCCTATAGTGTTTTAGAAATTAATATTATAGAGGAAGAGTTTTATTCTGTCCACCAAGAAGTAATGGCTTATCTGGGCAGGATGGTGCATATGTATTTTCCGAGAACCTGATTAGAAAACTATAGGTCTAAGAACAGTTTTGACTACATAGTAAGTTCCAGACCAGCCTGGACTACAATGTTAGGTCCTGTTTCAAAACTTACAAAGCAAGTGAGAGAGAAAGAGAAAAAAAATGTAAAGTTACATAAAGTTATTCTTTAATAATAGGATAAGTGAGTGGTCCAGGCACAAAAAGACACCGGAGTTTTACAATTTTCTCCATTCTCAGTTTAAGAATCACTGAACTGAGTGGTCCTGTGAATGGAAACCAATTTTCAAGGCAAGTAGGGTCTGGAGAGAGTAACTGAGGAGGTCAGAGAGTATTCTTGACGGCTTCCACAGAGTGGTGTTATTAAAATACTTATGAATATGATGCCAGGACATTTTTCTACTTGTCATTATTGAAGGCCTACTTTGCTAGGCTACAGTATAGAGTTCTGATTGTCCTTTAGAAATGAAGCTACTTTATTGTACTCGCTTGCTGCTACATATAAACAGTTAGGGTTCCCTGGAAGGAAAGCTGGGGAGAGGAAACAGGGTGACAAGGGAAACACATAAAGTCTTGATTTCTTGCTCACGACTCAAACTTTATTTGGGGTCTCACAATTTAAGGTTTCTGGGGCCAGACCCTCCTTCCAAAGTCTGCTCCCCAGGTGCTGCCACCACCATTCCAAACTGCTCAGCCGGTAGCCTGCTTGATTCTGTAAACTGTAGGTCTGGCGGATCAAAGGACTTCACTTTGATCCCAGTGCTCAGCCCCAGGCTAGCTCAGGTGTTAGCTAGTGGCTCCCAGGTATTCACAGGAAGCTGTAGGTTCTTTGGAGAACAATGGGCCAGGTCTTCAAAGGCTGAGAAATAGTAGCTAGCCCCAAGGTTTGAAAACCCTGATCAAAGGCTGGGGGGAGTACACACTATATAGTGGATTTAACTTCCTGATCACAGAAGGTGATCAAGAAGGCGATCACAGAAGGTGAGGTGAGGTCACAGGTCGGGAACAGAACCTATGTCTACCTTTCTGGACTTGGGTCGTGCCCATGAATTTTTATTATCTGTGTATTGCCTTCATCAGATCGAATCCTTCCAAAGATGGACTATAGTACTGGCCACCTGTATCCTATGTGAAATGTACTTTTGTTACCTTTGGTTAGTGTTGTCTCTATCATTTGGAGATAGATTCTTTACTGACATAATCCAGTATGAAATGTACTTAATTTAAGTTGAACCTAGAAGTATTCACCAAGGGAAGCAATGAAATGACTAAAGTAGGAAGACGGGAAGTTTCTTTCCTTAGAGTTCTCAGAAATTAGAATGTCATCACTTTGATTTAGAGCTCTTGCCTACAGAACTGTGAGTCAACACATTTACTGCTGAAGCCACTCAGTTGGTGGCTCTGCATAATCACAGGTGTCTTAGGGTCTCTATTTCTATGAGGAAATAACATGAACAAATAAGCAAGTTGGGGAGGAAAGGGTTTACTTGGCTTACACTTCCTATTGTTATTTAGCTTAGAACGAAATCAGGACAGGAATCAAATAGAGCCAAAGAGGAAGTTGGACTTACATGATGATACAAAGGCCATAGAGGGGTGCTACTTACTGGCTTGGTTCCTATGGTTTGTTCAGCCTGCATTCGTATAGAACCCAGGACCACCAGCCCAGGGATACACAATCCATCATTGACTGGGCCCTGCACCACTAATCACAAATTGAGAAAATGCCCCACTGCTGGATCTCATGGAGGCATTTCCTCAACTCTGTCTCCTCTTCGATGACTAGCTTGTGTCAAGTTTACACAAAACCAGCCAATAGAGCAGGCTACTGCAAACTAATATATTTTCTAATTATAAATTTTAGTAGGATATAGCTATCCATTTATTCTGCTGCCAAATACCAACAATGTAGATCACGAGAATACAAAGCTTTTGGTCATCTAGGAACACCTAGCTCCTTGATGAAGATTGGCAAATTCACTTACACTTCAAAGGTGCCTACGTAGGAGGAGAAAGATTGGGAAATATTTAGTACCTATTGTTTACTAAGCAGCAAACATTCTTCAAACCTATCTCTGCCTATTCACCTGGCAGTTCACATTTAAGGTCAAGGAGCTAAGGCTATTAGGCTTATTTGTTTGCTTTTAATCATTAATAATGTTATCTAATGGACTGTAAAAAGATAAATAGGATAATGGATGAACACAGGATGTTTACTGTAGTTATTGAAGCAGAATATACCATATTGCTTGGTGCATATATGACCATGGCAGAGCTGGAGTGGCAAGCAGACAGTAACTGAGTGGAGATTGACAACCACACAGAACATGGTATCTAGAGCTCTACGAGACTGTTCAGACAAGCTGGTCATCAGTGTCACACAAGAGACATGCTGATTTTACAAAGCAGTAGTAATTCTTCATTCAGAAAGATCTGGGTTAGTGCTTCCTGCCTGATCAACAAATTCAGAGGGCTTCTAAGCACTCTTTTAAGAACAGCTTTGTTTTAGAATTTCTCAGGGGAATTGAAGTGCCATTGTATTTGGCTTTGACATTTTCATTTTTGAGCCAGAAAAACCTAACGGTGTGAATGGTTAGGTTTTGATGATTTTCTGAGTTGTGTCTTGGGAAGCTGGACATGAGATTTGATGGCTAATGCCATGAAAATGATAAATTTTGGACATTTTGAAATGTCACCTTGTTAAAATCGCATGCCTTAACAGAGTGAGGGAAGGGCAGCTGTTGTTCCAGGAAGATGTGGGTAATCCTGGGATACAATTCAGGAATCCTTTCTTGTATTTATTTCACAAGCAGTGACAGGAAAGTAATTATAGCTACAGTGCTCAGAAGCTTTAGACAATGGAGTTGCTGGAAACAGTTTTGGACAGGGAAGTCTATTTCTACCACAGGCTTAGGTTTTTAATCTTATTTTTGGCAGAGTTAGGGCTTGAACCTGGAGCTTAATGTGTTCTAGATACATGATCTATTACTGAGAAATACCCACAGTCCATCATTTGCTTTCTTAAAGCAGAGATTTAATTTTTCAAATTTATTTATACATGCATTCATGTGTGCTTGTATGTGTGTGTCTATCTGCCACATATTTGTTTCAGGTACTGCACCAAACATCCCCTATTTGAGATCTCCTTTTGAATTAAAAAAATCACATTAGGTGACATGATCATCCCATTACACAAACTCTCAAGTTTAATGGCATATGGCTTTACCTAACATGTCATCTCAAAAGCTCAAGGTACAGATATTTCTAAAGAGCAATTACAGTAATTGTTGTCTCATGTGTTTCAAAAACCTTCAAAGAAGGCTTAGGTCATTCTTCAGGCTATATAAAATCTGAAGTAGTTAAGATCTTCAGGGGCTGATGATGCCTGTTTCAACTTTGTTCCTGAGTGCCTTAAGATCACTGAGAAACCTTTGTCAAAAGGAGGACAACAATTTATGACATTTTCATTAAAAAATAAGAGTAGAAAAACAATTTCCACCAAAATCCAATAAGAACATTAGGACAAACCACTATGGATTAGGTTCAAAGGAATTGTATTGAATTTGTAAAACTGGAAGTTTTTCTAAATCTCTTGTTCCTCTATAAGAACAAAACAACAAACAAACAAATCAATCAATCAATCAATCAATCAATCAAACAAACAAACAAGCAAAACCACACAAGCCTAAGATGCTTCTTAACCCAGAGATGTACTTGATGGTACATGGGACTATTTGGAAAGTTGTATAGTGCTTTTAGTTTTGTAGAGGGAATTATATGAATAAAAACTTTCTACAAAAAAAGAGCTCTTTGAATTACACCCTGTAATTCAAATATCTTCAATAATCTAAACAGAAATTTGAGATATGGAAATAGAAGAAACTAAGTATTATTGAGAAATGGTGATCATGTAGTTTGGGTAGAAAATTATTGCTGACTGGAGCCGGATATAGCTGTCACCTGGGAGACTCTGCTAGTGCATGACAAATACATAAGGGGACACTTTCAGCCAGCCATTGAACTTAGCACAGGGTCTCCAATGGGGAGCTAGAAAAAGGACCCAGGGAGTTGAAGGGGTTTGCAGTGCCATTGGAGGAACAATATGAGCCACCCAGTACTTCCAGAGTTCCCAGGGACAAAAATATTAACCAAATAGTACACATGATGTTATCCATGGCTCCAGATGCACAGACATCAGAGGATGGCCTTGTTGGACATCAAAGGGAGGAGAGGACCTTGGTCCTGGAAAGGCCCAAGGCAGAAATGTAGGGGAATACCAGGACAGGGAAGCAGAAGGGGGTTGACTGGGGAACAGGGGGAGGGGAGATGGGTTATGGTTCTTGGGGGGGGCAGGAAAGGGGAAATCATTTGAAATGTATAGAATACATCTATTAAAAATAAATTAAAAATGAAACCTAAAGACAATAGAATGTAAAGAAGGGGTAATTGCATTCACTCAGCCATCAACTTCCTTCAATTAAAAAAAAACTTTCTTGAATCAAAATGGAGTGTCATATCATAAGTTGAAACTTTTCATTAATGGTCACTACCACTGCGTTTTTTCAGGTATTTATTAATATTAAGAAGACATTAGATGTAAGCCAGGTGGTGGTGGTTCATGCCTGTAATCCCAGCACTCAGGAGGCAGAGACAGGCAGATTTCTGAGTTTGAGGCTAACCTGGTCTACAGAGTGAGTTCCAGGACAGCCAGGGCTACACAGAGAAACCCTGTCTCAAAAAAACTAAACAAAACAAAAAAAGAAGACATTAGATGTAACTGAGTGGCAGTGGTTTTCATTTTCAAAGAACTCTTTAAGGTGAGCCTTCTAGCTCTCTCATTCTTTTAAAAAGAGATTAGAGAGAAATTTCTATTTTTACCTCATTAAAGATTAATGATGTTGGTCCATTTTTGCATAACCATGCTTGGAAAGAAATTACAAATGATATGGATTAAAAACAACTACATACAATTTAACATCACTTGTATTTCTTTCTATAAAAACTATAGTTATTCAAGTAATGTTATTGCATTTATTTGGAGCCACAGAGTAAACAGGCTTTTGGAGTTGATGTGGAACCCAATGTGGAGGGGAACATCTACTGAGGACGCAGTGAAAGAGATCCTAAGAAAACGACAAATGATGCAGAATACCACTCTCCAGTGGAGCTTGACCTTTCGCGGATGTGATCAGGCTGATAGCACTAATGGGTTTTTATGTTCATAGCAGAAAGCTATGAGTTTCTACACATGGGATGAAATTCAGATGATATCTCAACAGAAAACTAATGAAATGGTATTGTGTCAGTTGGATATAAAAGTTCTCTTTTGTTTTATCTCATGTCTTACTTTGCAAGAAGGATGTACATATGCTTGCATAATATTTATGTATATAGAGTTGTAGGATTTTTTTTCCCTTATCAACCAATCCAATCCCAAGGGAATTCTTAATGACTCTAAAGGATATATTTTTATCAGAGAAGGTATTAAGACAAAATAATTTTAAAAGCATTCTGAGAAGAAAATAAGGATTGGGAAATGTAATGTAAGAGGGCCCTGAATCAATTTAATCTATTTAATATTCTTGTTGTATGCTTGAATCTTGAAAAAATTCTGAAGAAAGTTTTCTGACCATTACTTTCCTGTTTCAAAACTAGAAAAAATTATTTTTGTCTAAAATTCCATCTTCTATCTTGTCTTCCTTTAATTCACTAAAGGTAACACAGATTATTAGACACTTTCAGAAAAGCAATTCTTATGATAATTTGGATCTTATATTTTAAGTTTAATTTAGTATGTGTATATGTGCATGCATGTGATGTGTGCCTGTGTGTTTGTGTTGTGTATGCATGTGTTTGTGCACTTTGCACAATTCATACATATATCTTTATAGAACTGAAAATTTACTTGTAAGATTCATATATATCATCCTAAATGAGGTAACCCAATCACAAAAGAGCACACATGATATACAATCACTGAGAAGTAGATATTAGCCCAGAAGCCCAGAATACCCAAGACATAATTCACATATCAAATGATGTCCAAGAAGAAGGAAGGAGAGGCCCCTGGTTCTGGAAAGGCTCAGTGCAACAGTGTAGGGGAATACCAGGACAGGGAAGAGGGAAGGGGTGGATGGGGTAACAGGGGGAGAAAAGACGGCTTATGGGGAAGGGGATCCAGGAAAGGGGAAATCATTTGAAATGTAAATAAAGAATATATCGAATAAAAAAATGAATTCATGAAATTCTTAGATAAATGGATGGAACTGGAGAATATCATCCTGAGTGAGGTAACCCAATCACAAAAGAACACTCATGGTATGCACTCACTGATAAGTGGATATTAGCCTAGAAGCTTGGAATACCCAAGACACAATTCACATATCAAAAGATGCCCAAGAAGGAGGAAGAAAAAAGTATGGATACTCTAGTCCTTCTTAGAAGGAGGAACAATAGGATCTGATGATTTTTTGAATTTCTTCAGTTTCTGTTGTTATATCCCCCTTTTCATTTCTAATTTTGTTAATTTGGATACTGTCTCTGTGCCCTTTGGTTAGTCTGGCTAAGGGTTTATCTATCTTGTTGATTTTCTCAAAGAACCAGCTCTTGGTTTTGTTGATTCTTTGTATGGTTCGCTTTATTTCTACTTGATTGATTTCAGCCCTTAGTTTGATGATTTCCTGTCTTCTGCTCCTCCTGGGTGAATTAACTTCTTTTTGTTCCAGGGCCATCAGGTGTGCTATTAAGTTGCTAGTATATGCTCTCTCCAGTATCTTTTTGGAGGCACTCAGGGCTATGAGTTTTCCTCTTAGCACTGCTTTCATTGTGTCCCATAGATTTGAATAGATCTTGTAGATACTACTACAAAAGCCTATACTCAACACACCTGGAGAATCTGGAGGAAATGGACAATTTCCTAGACAGATAGCAAACACCAAAATTAAATCAGGATCAATTAGATGAGCTAAACAGTCCCACAACCCCTAGAGAAATAGAAGGGGTTATATAAAGTCTCCCAACCAAAAAAAGTACGGGACCAGATGATTTTAGTGCAGAATTCTATCAGACCTTCAAATAAGACCTAATACCAATACTCTTCAAACTATTCCACTAAATAGAAACAGAAGGAACACTGCCCAACTCGTTCTATGAAGCCACTATTGCGCTGATACCAAAAGCACACAAAGATCCTACAAAGAAAGAGAACTACAGGCAAATTTCCCTTATGAATAGTGATGCAAAAATACTAAATGAAATTTTTGCCAACTGAATCCAAGAGCAAATCAAAACGATCATTCACCATGATCAAATAGGCTTCATCGCAGGGATGCAGGGATGGTTCAATATATGAAAATCCATCAATGTAATCTACTACATAAACAAACTCAAAGAAAAAAACCACATGGTCATCTCATTAGATGATGAAAAAGCATTTGACAAAATTCAGCATCCTTTCATGCTAAAAGTCCTGGAAAGAACAGGAGTTCAAGGCCCATACCTAAATATAGTAAAAGCAATATAAAGCAAACCAGTAGCCAACATCAAAATAAATGGAGAGGAACTTGAAGCAATCCCACAAAAATCAGGGACTAGACAAGGTTGCCCTCTCTCTCCATATCTTTTCAATATAGTACTTGAAATTCTAGCGAAAGCAATTAGACAACATAAGGAAGTCAAAGGGATACAAATTGGAAAGGAAGAAGTCAAACTATCACTTTTTGCAGATGATATGATAGCATACGTAAATGACCCAAAAAACTCCACCAGAGAACTCCTACAGCTGATAAACAATTTCAGCAAAGTGGCTGGTTATAAAATCAACTCAAGCAAATCAGTAGCCTTCCTGTACTCAAAGGACAAGCAGGCTGAGAAAGAAATTAGGGAAATAACACCCTTCATAATAGCCACAAATAATATAAAGCATCTTGGCTTGACTTTAAGCAAACAAGTGAAAGATCTGTTTGACAGGAACTTCAAGTCCTTGAAGAAAGAAATCGAAGAAGACCTCAGGAGATGGAAAAATATTCCATGCTCCACTATGTTCATAGCAGCCTCTCCACACTCTCCTAAAGCCTGGTACATCTCTCTCTCTCCTGCTTCCTTGCACCCAAGCTGGGGAACCCTAAATCCTGCCTCTGTCTCTCCACCCCAGGTATTGGTTGTTGGCATCATTGTTTACCAATCACAATTAACTGGGGGCAGGTTCCCAGATGTTACATGTAGACCCTCTCTCATAAACTACAAGCAGCTAGTGGAAAAAGATAGCCTTTTCAACAAATGGTGCTGGTTCAACTGGAGGTCAACATGCAGAAGAGTGCGAATTGACCCACTCTTATCTCCTTGTCCTAAGATCAACTCCAAGTGGATCAAGGACCTCCACATAAAACCAGACACACTGAAACTATTAGAAAAGAAACTTGGGAAGACCCTGGAGAGACACAGAAGCCCCATGGAGTAGAGTAGCAAGAAGAGGGCCCCGGGCTCTGGAAATCAGTCTGGCGGTTCCTCAGAAAATTGGGCATGACACTTCCTGAGGACACTGTTCATACCACTCCTGGGCATATACCCAGAGGACTTCCCTGCATACAATAAAGACACATGCTCCACTATGTTCATAGCAGCCTTATTTATAATAGCCAGAAGTTGGAAGGAGCCCAGATGTCATTCAAAGGAGGAATGGAAACAGAAAATGTGGTATATTTATACAATGGAATACTACTCAGCAATTAAAAATAATGAATTCATGCAATTTGTAGGCAAATGGTTGGATCTGGAAAATATCATCCTAAGTGAGTTAACCCAATCACAAAAGAGTCCACATGAATTTCAATCACTGATAAGTGGATATTAATGAGCCCAGAAACTCTGAACATGCAAGGCACAATTAGCAAGCCAAACGATTCCCAAGAAGAAGGAAGGAGAGGACCCTCGTCTGCCAACCCTACATCCAACAGAGAGCTCATATCCAAGATATACAAAAAACTCAAGAAGGTAGACTCCACATGTATTAAAAAATGGGGTACAGATCTAAACAAAGAATTTTCACTTGAAGAATATCAAATGGCTGAGAAACACCTAAAGAAATGTTCAGATGTCCCTCAATGGAGGAATGGATACAGAAAATGTGGTATATTTACACTATGGAATACTACTCATTTATTATAAACAATGAATTCATGAAATTCTTAGGCAAGTGGTTGGAACTGGAGAATGTCATTGTGAGGGAGGTGACCCAGTCACAAAAGAACACCCATGGTATGCACTAAATTATAAGTGGATATTAGCCTGGAAGCTTGGAATACCCAAGAAACAATTCATATATCAAATGATGCCCAAGAAGAAGTAAGGAAAGGCCCCTGGTCCTGGAAAGGCTCAGTGCAGAAGTGTAGGGGAATACCAGGATAGGGAATGGAGAGGGGGTTGTTTGGGGAACAGGGGAATGAAAGAGGGCTTATGGGACTTTTGGGGAGGGGGGATCTAGGAAAGGTGAAATAATTTGAAATGTAAATAAAGAATACATTGAATAAAAATGTATAAAAAATAAAAAATAAAAGAAGTCACAGATTTAAACACAATAAATAAATAAATAATAAACAAATAAATAAAATCCATACAACATTTGAATATGTGTACAGAACAGAGGTTAATCCCAGGTAGCTCCTTTACTTTTCTACCTTATGCTTTGAGTAAGATATCTTTCTGAACTTGAAGTATGTTATTTTGACTAGACCAGCTAGGCTTCCAACTCATGATTTCTCTCTCTCTCTCTCTCTCTCTCTCTCTCTCTCTCTCTCCCTCTCCCTCTCCCTCTCCCTCTCCCTCTCCCTCTCCCTCCCCCCCCTCTCTCTTTCACTCTGTAGCATTAGGTACAGAATTACCTTCCTTAGCTTTTCTGTGATTGATGGAGATTCAAATTTTGGTCCTTATGCTTGTGTGCAAAGCACTTAACCTACTGAACAATCTTCTTAGCTCCAGGATTTTTATTAATGAGGCTTTCCATGTATATTGAGAGGAGCTCAGGAGAATAGCATGGTGTCTTACACAGTAAGTGAATACAATATGGGAGAATGGGCACTCAGATTTTCTTTACTATGTCATAGAAGTTGAACATGATATGGTATCAGAAGTCAGAGTGAATGCCTACTGGACGTGACAAAGAAATAAAAATTCTATGAGTTCAGTGATACACAGATGTAAATAATACTGATTAATAATAATAGTGATATTGAAAATTCTAATAAGAATAGGAAAAATAAGAATTATCACTGAGACGGTATGAACAGTGGGAATTATGAGTAAATCAGCAGCTATATTGAGTGTCTAGAAATTAAGAAATATCTGTTGGAAGGGACCAGGCACCTTATCAGAAGGCTGCAAAAACACAAGCAACATTATTCAATGTGTTGCAACTGGTCAAGTGAGCATGAAACCAAGGCAAATATCAATGTGTAATAAAGCAAGAGATGTTTCTAGAGGTATCCTGCCTAAGTGCTGAGTGTTGCAATGGTCACAAACTATAACCAAAACTATTTCTGGCTGAAAGGTGGATTGTACTTTTTCTTGTTTTCACCACCATATGCATACTTACTTTATTTGTGATGCTACATATCTAACTAAAGAATCGCTGTCAACTCCACCACCTACAAGTTCCTGATGAAATATGAATATTTGTGTTTTATTTTATTTTTTTCTCTTATGATATAAACTCTCAAGGCAGGACTAGCACTGTGAGGACAGGGGTAAAAGAAAATTCATTCTGATCTCCCTGCTCTCAAAAAGCACAGGTTCAGATCTTAGAAGCATCTCCAGACAAGTCTTCATCCTCAGGTTTCATTAAGTCAAAAATTTCCATATAAATTTTATAACTAAATGTTTAAACTCTATTTTAATTACCTCAGTTGGCCATGATATTCATGGCATTTTTCTTATTCTCTATCATTTGACATTTCCTCCTTTGGATAGCATGACATACATGAGCTATCTTAGAATTTCTTGAATAAATATTCACTATAATCATTTCAAGGGAGGAGATGGTAAGTCATTGAATAAAGGGTTACTGAATTTCTTGAATTTAAGAACTGCTCTCTTTTATCATGGTTCTGCAAATAACCAAGAGTTAGGCATTTACTTCTTTCTTGCTCTATTTTGTCACAAGGAAAGTGTTCACTGTCTTACCTCAATGACTTTATATGTAAAATGGGAATAATTATTTTTTTCTGTTGTCATAAAAGCTAGATAAATTAATGTACTTTTTATTTAGGTAAAATATGTACTCCAGAAACGAAATATACTTTACGTTGGAGTTATTTCTAGCATTATTATCATCCATAAGGATTTAAATAGTGGCTTGTCAAATGAAATTCTGAAAGTTGAAATTCAAGCCAATATATTAACACAAGCTTGAGGGGATATGAACTTGAATGTCTGTCAGTGACAACTGGATACAGTGAGTAATCCAATTTACTTCAGGAAATGTATAACTGTGGCTGGGGTGAGGAGTAGACACAAGGATGATGGAAGGCTAACAAAGGGAGTGTATAGATATTTATTAATGTCTTCAGGAAGTGATGGGAAGGAAAGGAAGGGTTGGAAAACATTTACCAAGAGAAGAAAGAAAATATAAAAGACTTTAGAAAGTGAGAGAATGAGAGGGACAGAGATAGATAGATAGATAGGTAGATAGATAGATAGATAGATAGATAGATAGATAGATAGATGATAGACAGACAGAAAGACAGAGAGCCTGAAAGTAGAATAACTTTAAGAAATGGGCAAAAGTCTTACCATAAGATGTAGATGTCCAGAAAATATCAAATGATTTTCAAACAGATGTGATTCCAGGAGAAACAATGAGATTGGGAAGAAAGAAACAGAAGCCTCTTAAATACCTTCAATACCTTCATACTTAGAACAAAAGTTTTATTAGGAGTAAAGGGGGCTATAAAAAAGTAGAAAGCCGTGGGGAACCACCTAAGCTGTGCATGAATTCTAAACCCCAATAGAGTAGACTTCTAGAGAAGAGAATTAAAGGGCTCAGAAGGCTGGTGTTTTGTGCTTTTAGAGCAGGTTGAAAATCCTGGTTCCCACCTGGAGAAGATGAAAAACAGGTACAAGACTGAAGATGGTAATATAATCAATAGCTCGTATTGAGAAAGTGCCAACGTATTCTGTAAATACGTTGTCTCTAACAGAAAGAAACTTGCAGGGAGGGAAGAAGACATTTACAACCGTAATAATCCAATGTTATTATCACTGATATGTAAATAGTATTTAAACAGTGTTACAATTACATGTGGACTTTTTTTTTTGTGATAGTGGTATTGGTCAAAATAACATCTCTGATGTTTCTACTAGAGCCTGATGTGTAATTGAAATAATAATCTCTAGAGATACTCAATTGTTCTTTGTATTATAAGAAGAGAATAAATATTTTCATGTTTTAACCCATTTTGGCATGAACTAATTTAAAAGCCAACATTTCCCTCTTAGTGAGATAATCTTTATCCATGAACAACTTTGTATTCTTTGCCAGGGAAGGTAGGGGGGTCATATCTGCTTGTCCTTTGAATGCACTCACATTTTAGAGGAATTCGGGTGAGGTTTAGGAGGAACTATGTAAAATGGGGTATGGCTTATAAAGAAAGCCTGAGATAATTCCATAATTTTATCAATTTGTAGAAACTAATTGTCTAGGTCTAACTTCAAAGGAGGAAGGTTTCACAAATCCCTGTGTAACGTATATTGACAAAGTCATAAGCTGTACATGACAATAGTATGCAGATCACTTATTTCTTCAACGTGAATTTGAAGTCCAGTTATTTTACATGAAACAAAACAGAGGAGTAGTCTTGTTTACAGTAGAGCAAAGTACTGGGGAACTACCATTATTTAACTAGAGTCCATTAAAGTTGGAACTTAAAGCAACCACACCATTCTTCCCACTTCTAGCACATTAACTAACACAGAGAGCTTTAAGTGATATCTGCTTGGAGCAGGTGCTTTTCACCTTCAAAGAAAAAAATATTTTGATTAGAGCCTATCCATTTATCTCAGCCTCTTTTCAAAATGGCAATCCTCTTGCTTCAGCCTCCAAAGAACATGGATTATATGTATATACTGCCACACTCTGAACTTTGTTTGCTTAGATAAGAACTACTGAGAAAGAGAGAGGAAAAATACTGAGCATCTGCAATCCAATGAGGGTGATCATTATGGCAAAGTACAATGGAAGTTTGGAATATCATAAACAAGTCCCTATGTAGACTAGATACAAATATTTTAGGACAGAGAAAATACAGCTGATTTAAAGTTATTTTAGTAAGGAGTTAAAATTGCATTTTGGTATAAACTTTACAATTGTCTTGTCTGTAAAAATTAGTGCTTAGATAATCAATGGATAATACTTTACTTTTTTTTTAAAAATCTCCTAGATAAGAACATATATTTATTTGATTTATTTGACTCTATGTAGCAGAAAGAACTTTAATATAGCAAACTCTACTAAGACAAGGTATGAACATATTTTTCTCCATGCTTTTGGATTGAAAACAGAAATCATTGGATTAGAAACTTTTTTTTGTCCACTTGTATCCTAGAAAGTCATTGCAAATACTGATAATTTCTCACCAAAATGACCATATGTCAATATCTGGATTGAACTTTGCTTTAGACTCAGCTTATTCTGGCCAGGTTGCAGGCTGGATTTTAGGTATCATTAAAATGACTGGTGTCTGGGTGCTTTTAATAATAAGAGACTCAAACATGAAACTTTTCTCCAGTAGTTCTCATTGGTGTCCTGGAGCTGCTCCTTAACTCATATAGACTTTTACTGTACTTATGGGAAGGAGATTGAATGACGATAGCTCAGCCTGAGATCTCAGGTCATCAAAAGCATATCTAATTGCACATGTATTCAGTTTCATCCTTCTTAAAATCCACACTCTTTTAGTGTCATTGTTCATGGTAGTTCTCAGCAGCAGGACTCTTTGTTTGTTAATACACAGCTGATTTTATTGTTTGCACATAAAATCAGTGTAACCAACATCCTTGCAGAGGTATGAAAGTTAGAAAACTGCACTTCCTAGCAGAAAGGCCCATTTACTTTTGTAATGTGAATCAATATAGAGAAATCACTGAGGGCAGATTTTTCAAATAGCAAGGTTTTCCGCGTCTAATACTTTTCAGAATTATACGAAGCAAACGTATCAAGATGAAAAGAAAGCATGCTACAATTTAACTTTTCTGCCTAGATCTTCAGTGTAAATCAATTGTGTACTTTGTTCATTATAGACAATTGGCTCGCCACAGATCTGTAAGATACAGGGGTGAGAATCGTTAGTGCTGGTGGGCTTTCCAGTATCAAATACTAGAAAACGAACCAATGAAGCTACCATTAACAAGCAAATTGTGGTTACAGATTTACTTTTGTGTAGAATATGAGAGCCAGTCTGGTGCCTAGCCGACAGGGTTGTGGGTAGAGTGTTTAGCGTGGTGTAGGTCTTCTGAGAAGGCACAGACCCAAGGTCCTTTAGGCCAGTAACAATAGATAACTCTCTGTTATTTGTACTTAAAACTACTTTTTGGATCTTCCCAAACTTAAGAAGTCTCAATGTAAGTCTATGTGTTTAATATCTGAACTATTAACTAATGTACCCCATTTGTGAGTTAAGCGTTTTTCTCTGAGCATGTACTAGATACTTACTCGTCTCCCATCATTATTCAGAGAGCCAATGCCTGCAACTGAATTCCAATTCAGTTTTTTGATTTACAAACAACCAAAGACTGATCTTAGGTTCTTATCAGTTTCTCAACAGATTCTAGGAGGCTTAAAACCTCTAGGATTTCAGTCTTTCCGCAAAGCAGATACAATGCTGTTCTCTGGCTGCATCTCGCATTATCTCAGGGGGCACCCTTTCTTTGTGGTGTCTCCACAAGAAGCCGGCAATGTCTACTTTTCTTATGAGTAGAATGTGATGCATTGTTCTGAGGTTTATAATTACACGTTTGTGACTTCATCCCCACCAGCCTCGCCCCATGAATACAGATAGCATCTCACAAAAGGGAAGACTGGGGAGGACTCAGACAGACAGCGTGGGTGGAGAGGGAGGCTGATGTGCTCAGTGACCATCTCCTAGCAAAGCTCTGGGGCACCTTTTAGGGGAACTTGGCCCTCCACGATCCTGGGGTGGCCTATGGTCTAAAACACTGGCCTTCTGTTTCATTGACTGTGAAGTACCCTTGGGAAGAAGAAATACTCAACCTATGGGTTGACATTTTATTTATATTACATCCCTTGTTGAAGCACTCAGAAGAACCCGAGGTGTCCGTGGCAATCCTTCTCTTTATTCAGATGGTTACAGTTTAAAATTTGAATAGCTGTTTATGCTGGGAGACTGAACGCCCAATCAGTAGTCTTTGAATTGAAGCTGTATTGTTCACTCATGGAAATGCCTGTTTCATCTGTCAGCTCTCTTTTATAGCCAGCCTAATAATTTATGCTTGCTAAAGATGTTTTCTGACCTGTGATTCCATTGCCAGTTACTAAAGGGCTTTGGCAGTATTCACACTTCCTTTCGTAATAGGGGGCCAGTAAGGTACAATTTAGTGAAATTACTGCTCCAGTGCACTAATGGTGCCCAGACCCAGACTGGGGAGGGCAGAGGGGTAAGGGTGAGGGACCCCATCCTTTAAAGAGGGCCACTATGACTCCAAAGAATGGTATCCTGGGAAGTAGGCTCTTTAGGAGTTATGTCCTTCCCTGGAGGTCTGCATGAACCTGAGGGGCCCTGATGGTTGAGTTAACACACCTGCCAAAATACTACAGGGAACTTACATTGTGTCCAGCTAAAACAAATATATATTACTTTTATTTATCATATATATATATATATATATATATATGCACATGTATTTTACATTTTGAAGAAGTGATCATGATTCCATTATAGTGACTAATTAAAAAAATGACACCAGTAAAAATCTTTTGTCAAGAAAGCATTCACATGCACTTTCACTACATATTTTTTATCCTATTACTATTTAAACTACATTATATGAAATGAAATTTCTATAAATGGGTCATGCCGCATCATAATTATAAAGCATCCAGGTCTTTAATTTATAAGCTACTGGCAGACTCATCCTGAAGAGAATTTTTCTAATTGCAAATTGAGTTACCCTCCAGGTGAAATATGCATCATTTTCCTCTTCTTTCAGGGAACTTTGCTGTTGTTTCTCCAGCAGAGCCTGTTCTGGACTCTGCACCCCCATTTATAGTCACTGCTTTGCAGTCTCTTTAGGTTGTGATCACACAGTCTTGTCTCTATGTTTGTCTTTTGAAAATGTCATATGAATATTGGTCAATTGATTTCAAGAATATTTTTAATAAACATTGTAGTCTTAGAATTGTTCACCAGCTTTTCTAATTTGTCTGGGAAGCATACGAATAAGCAGTGATATCAGTAAGTTCACTCTGAGTGCAGGTGTTACGTATCTTATGCATTCATAAAAGAAGCAAATAAAACTATAGATAAATTCTTCAAAAGGGAATTTCTAAGAGACCTTGAATAGTCTTGTAAATATTGGCCAAGTTATTTGAGTAAAATACTTTAAAAGTTGATTGTCAATAGCTTTTGACTTTGATTATTAATAGCCATAAAACTCTAAAATATTTCTATTAAACTTGAGCTTGTGTGGTAACATTTGGAAGTCAACGGAGGGCTTCAACTCTGAGGCACTGCTTAGCTGTCCTTTTGCGGGCAGCTTGAGCAGCTCTTTGCCTTGCTTGGGGGCACTAAATGAGCAGGGAACAGAATTGGAGCTGAACATGAGGCCTGCATTTGAGGCCCACCCATAGGAGGCCCACCCCACGGTTTCATCCATGCCTTAACTTTGCCTCCCAAGTTATTGATATTTTTAGGTAAATAAGCAAAAGATAGTGTTGGTATGTTTGAAAATTGAACCTTTATAAAAATAGCACTTCACGGGTAAGAGGAATTGTAAAAGCAAGACATTTTATTTTGCTGTTGAGGAAAGAAAAACTTAACTGTTTTTTTTTGTTGTTGTTGTTGTTAATAACAGGATATGAAGTTGATTAATGTTAACACATTCTATTTGTTGCAATAAGAATTTTGAGCTATTGATAATGTTTATATTCTATAAATAAAAAATGATGCAGAACACACTTCTGAATCTTGAAAGACACTTCGCAATCTGCAAAAACAGATCTGCTGCTCTCCCACTGTCCCAGATCTCCTTCGCACATGAGCTACTTCTGCCCCTCACTAATCACCGTGCCACAGTGAACAGGAAACTGAAGTATGCTGATAGCTCACAGACCCCTCAGACACTCCAAAACACACAGTAAGGACTGAGTGAAACTATGCTTCTGTCTTCAAGTTTCATTGCCTGATTTTCTTTTCTTGAACTGCTCTCCAGGACCAATAGACATTATTACTTTGTTTCCATTATGTATGATTTGGTTTCCATATTTTGGCTTATACTATTTTGGTTGTAGACTTAACAAAGTTTTCTGTCTTTCAAATGACCAAGCACAATGGTCTATTTATATTTTAAAATACTTAAGGAAAGTGAGAATGCAAGTCCTGAAATTCAAGAATGTGCAGGGAACAGGTACTGAAAGGTTAGGGCTGAGGGATGGTTTCCCAAGGGAGATTAATTGTAAGAAATATTTTGCTTCATTGTCAGACAACGAAAGCTCTAAAACTTGGATCACATTTTAACCAAAGCTCAGAATCAGCACATAATCTTCCAAATTCCAGAATTCTCTCTAGCAGTTATTTTTTTTAGATTTTATATGCAGAACACACACATAATACATGTGTACCATGACCCCTACTGCATGATTATTATAGGTAGTTCTGCAAGCTCTTTGTATACAAAATATGCATTTTAGTACTTATAGGTAAATCTTAGTAAATATATATTTGAACTGAGTTGTAACTTGCAGATAAACATCAAGCACAGCTGTATGAACTGGTTAGTATATTTATGAATTTTATTGACAAGTTTAAATTCTTAACAGATTCAAGAAACATTTAGGATCTCTTCTAGTAGTGCTAGAGTTTAAAGTTTAAGACACAGGCACATTTACAGGAATAAAATGTGTTTGGAGGAAAACTTGATTCTCCATCTTTCCTCCTAGAATGAGTACTGGCTTATTGCATGATCATTGTTCTGACTTACTACAACATTATTGTTACTGATATTTTTATGTCATCTCAAGTGAGTCCAAAAACATAATTTCTTTCATATATTCAAATTTAAATATACTTATTATGAAATTCTATTGTTTGAGGTTTTAGCTAATCTTAATTTGGCTAACCTCACTGACTTATTTTTCAGCTCCCTTGCCCCCCAATGCTCAGATGAGGATTTTGATAAAGTTAATGTGTTAACACAGGTGGAACTGGTGTTAATGGTGAGAATTTGGTATTCTGAGTTTTTTAAACCTAGTCTCACACTCAACTAAAATTACTCAACTAAATTCCTTGGCTGTGGTCTCAGGGAGTCCCACTTAAGCTGTTGACATAGATGGATCAAAAATAGGTGTCAAGGAACAGCTTGTGGCTAGCTTCAGGTTGTGATTTGTGAGCGCTGAGGGCTGGTGTTTCCCTGTCCCCACCTTTTGTTTCCTTCCTCTCACCTTCTTCGCATCTCCTGTAGGGATGTAAGCGCCACAGCTACTAATAAAACAATTTGGCTTTTTGTAGCAGATGGGGGCTTCCATCTGGTGTAAACATGTAGAGGGATGCCCTTGGTGCTAGTTAGTGGGGAATGTGGGAAGCAGGGATGAACTGCTCTCCATAGCAGTGTGACCTGTGGCGAGCTGATTAATCATTACAGCTTATCACAGCTATGTAGGTGCTCAAACCTAGCTATGACCTTGCAAAGGATGGTAGGAGCTGTGAACTACAAACCTCCTAAAAGGAGCACCTGCCACAAGTGTGCGTTCTGTAAGGAATTATCCTACCTTTAAAATATGTGTAAACTCTAGCCTCAGTATCTGAATAAAATAAATTGATAGTCTAGGGTCAAGCATACAGCAGGTAATAATTATTGAGTGATTCTGTGAAATGCAATTGTTACTGGTTGAACTGATCAATAATGTCAAGAGTATCCAGAATAAAATTCCCTATTCATATCTAGAAGATGAGCATATTTGTTGGGAATTCAAGTTGGATGTAACATATATTCAATATTGTTAGCAAGAAAATTTTTTTTGCTTTTATTACCTTTCTCCCGAGTGGCATCTGGCTTAGCTAAGAGGGAGATGTTGAATTTGGGATAGTTTTCTGTTAGGTTTCAATTATCTGGAGAGCTCTGAGAGAACAGTTTCATGTGGGGCACTTTCCTAGAAAAAGAAAAATAGAAAGATCTATTTTTGTAGATCTTAACTTTAATTTTTATTTCTGTGCTATTTTGATGTGCTATTTTGTTTCTGGGGGCTCGGCAGTGTGCCATGCTTCTCTGTGGAACTGATATTGCTTCTCCATAAACAGAGTCCTTTGGCTATTTCTCTTTAGTCAGCTATTTGATGAAAAGATTAAAGAATAGAGCTGGATCTGAAGCCTATTCTGTAGCTTACATATATTTACATAAATTCCTTGGAAAGCAAATGAGACCTACACGAATAAAGTGCTGAGGGCATTTGAGGTCCAAGGCAACTACCTCCTCAAAGGGTGCAAAGAAGTCAGTTTATGTCACTACAATTAAACCGAGTACCCCAGTTCATTTACTATTTTAGGTGAATTTTAATTGAGTTGTGTCTCATTTTTATAAATGTTGTCAGTCTTCATTCTCACATGTATCAACCTAAACACACACACACACACACACACACACACACACAGAGAGAGAGAGAGAGAGAGAGAGAGAGAGAGAGAGAGAGAGAGAGAGAGAGAGAGAGAGAGAGAGAGAGAGATCTACATATCAACACATTTGGGGAGAGTACTGTCTGTCCACATACCCTCAATCCAACTTATACACAGTGACACATAATGCTGTAAACATTAAAACATCCGACTCTGATAGGACACCCGTAAGACTGAGGGGGGAAAAACTTCTTTTAACGCATTTATTTTATAGACACAAAAGCTCAGCTAGTAATCAGTTTTGATAACTTTAGATGTCTGTTTCCCTGATGTAATGACTAGACTGGGGCAATAACAATACTTCATTATGCTATTCAAAGTGTATGGCAGGATTCAGTCAGAGCTAGACTGAAAACCTGGCCCACAGCTGAAAGAGGAGATGATGCATTAATCCAAAGCACACCCTCTCCCCCACTGTTCCCCTCAACATTCAGCCACTAATAATGGATATCATTTTTCTTCATAAAACTGGTAGTACTTGAATCAAGCACATGACAGTTAAGGTTTGTTTAGTCTTTCAAGCAGGTGATTACAGAATTGAACTTCTCAAGTGAGAAAGCCAATGGAATACAAACAGTTAAGAACACGTTTGAGGGGAAAAATTGTCCAGCCCCATCTGTCAAACTGTGCGTATGACATCATCAGATATTCTGCACTTGTTTGCAGCTATTCAGGCTGGCCCGCCCCGCAGTCTACGCTTTGTGTTCCAGTTTCCTTTACAGGGCCAGCGGGCTGGAAAATTACCACATGCTGTCACAGTTAGCTCAGCCAGGTCTTGTTATCATTGTTTCCAAGGAATCCATTCATTCCGTTATTTTACATATTGGGCAGACGTCCTGCCACTGAGGCTTGGGCTGCAGTAACTTGAAGGGCCAAACGTTAATGGGCCTCTATTGTTGATAGAATGGCAGTGCAATACGTGGGAAAAAATACCCAGACAGCTCCCTGACACTGGTGTAGGACCTCTAGACTTAGGGGGTAGCCTGTGAAGATCTTTTATGTAAACAAGCCTTCAACAAACAATGAATATCTCCTGTGTCAATATTCATAACCCATCAATAAAAAAATATATAAATCTTCCACTAGAAAGAGCCCAAATGTATTATGGATGATGGAGGCTTTCCTCAAGATAATCTATAGAATGTGGGCAAGCCTTCTTCTAAACACAGCTAATTTATGAGGGGAGGGGAGCATGGCTGAAGCTCTGAGGAAAGAAAGCCTTTGGTTTGGACTGGCTGCGTTCTCGGTGCAGCAGATAATACAGTGCATGTTTTGTGGCTTCTACAACTATTAGGTTGGGATAAAGACAAGGGCCTTGGACACTCATTATATTTACACTCTGTGGATGATTTAAAGAAAGTTATTGAAAACATGAGAAAAATTGCCCAGGCTAAAGCTTAACTTTAGGATAAAATATGTTGCCTATGATAATTAAATCACAGGTTAAAATAAAGGCCATAGCAGTGAAGATCAGCAGTGCATAACAATGAAGAAGTCTATATTTTATGAGAGATAATCAGGCTGCTGTGCTTCACGTTGCTTCCCATCATGGATGGGAAAAACTGACTTTATTCCCTCAAATTCATTCTAATCGTTTGATCAGGCAGAGTTTTGGAAATGGCCCAATTCTCCTTAATAGACTCAGAAACACCCCAGTTGTTTTTCTTGGGACACGAGAAGAGGTATCAACTAGAACTGCATGGTCAAGGTAGTATAACATGTGATTAAGTTCAAGAGCACTGAATTCAACTTATGTCATTTTAAATATTCTGATTAGTTCATCTGCTATTCTTGCTAATTTGTTTTAGTGATTTTGCAAAGAACTCCAAATGGTCTTATAAATATTTACATTAAAATGGTTCCCATGAAAGTCTTTTGAGGATTCAGAACTTGTGTCTGAAACTCCAGGAGTTGGATTATAAATTGAGAAAGGTAGGAGTGTCCTGGCTCTGAGACACTTGTACCATATTTAAGATAAAAAGTAGATAAACAAATGTTGCTCTGACCCCAAACCAGGCTGTTTAGTTTGTTTCTATAAAATGTATTCTAGTTCACGTAATACCATTTTAATGTCTGGAAGCTAATATTAAATGGTTTCCCTTTTCAACTTCAATGAAGAACCAGGTAAGATAAATTTATACTTTCGCAAAAGTAATAGGTGTCAGAACTAGACTGTCTAAGCTAAAGCCTGTAAACAACCACCATCCTCTTGGACACAATTGATAATGTTATTCTTGGGGTTAAAAAAAGAGTGTATACTGGTGCTGGAAAGGATCAAAGCATCAGTGTAGGGGAATACCAGAACAGGGAAGTGGGAAGGGGTGGATGAGGGAGCAGGGGGAAGGAAAAGGAAATGTGGAACCTTTGGGGGGTGGGGAACCAGAAAAAGGGAAATGAAATGTAAATATAGAATATATCCAATAAAAATTAAAAAAAAAACAAAAAAGAGTGTATAAAATATTATATTAAGGTACATATGTAAATGTGACAATCCTTTCCCAAATGTATTATTTAATAAGACAACTTATAGAATTTTGAAATCATTATTTTTAAAGGGGAAAATAACTTTTGTAATCATTTAAAAATTTCCCCAATATTTCTTTCAACTCTAAATTTGATTTTTCTGTCAGGATTCTCTATGATTAAACACATTACTGATAAAGAAATTACCTGATATCAGCAAGCACTTGGTACAGCACTAGTTCTTCTACCCTAAGAACACTCACATCCCCAGACTTGAAATGACCTTTTGGATGAATCCACAGTTTTTAATAAATTAGGTCACTGAGTGACATATTAGGACATTAGAAATACTTTAAGTTAAATAGCCTTTTTTTTTTCTAAGAACCTTTTCCCTTAATCTAAAGCTCCATGTTTATTACCAAGTCTATGTCAAACATGTCATTTAGCAGTAAGTTCAAAGTAAAATAACTTCTGACTTCTAGTTCTTTAAGCCATACATTAAAAGTAACTTTCATTTCAGAACAATCTATGAATAGAAATGTTACACACAGTGGCTCTTCTAACAGAAATCCAGAACAAGTATAGCTACCGATATCAATGAGGCCAGTACTAATAATATTGACTCATAAATATTTCTGAAACTTACCTTTTAGCAAACAATCCAACAGAAGTGTTCTCAAGCCCAATTTCCTCTTCTTTGTAACCACCTGGTTCCTATAAAGAAAATACTTTGAAGAAATCACGCCAAACAGCTTCAACTTTTTTACAACTGGGCCTTCACATCTCATTAGAAACATCTCATAATTTAAGAGTTTTCTTTCGTTTTATATTAGAATCATATAATTTAAGAGGTTGAGTTGCCTAACAAGATATGACCATGCAATCATTGTAGCAATTTTAATACCATATTAGTGAAAACAAATACTAATGTAATAGGATGCTAACACAAAAACTCCTAATAGAACATGACAAAAGTTTTCATATTTTATTTATGCATTCTGGTTTTTCTCCTCCACTTCAGCATTTTCCACTTCAGTTTATGAGGAAGTTGCATGGCTTTGCATGCTCTTGAATATCAATTAAATGATATTGTAATACAACAGCAATGCAAAAGTTAACAGCTATCATTTTGCTATTGGGCCAATATATTTCTCTGGGTCATCAAATCTTTATTTGAATGATAATGCTTTCATTAGTTTTGTTATTTATTTCAATTTAGTTTAGAAACTGAGTTGCTTGTAAAAAGATAATAAGAAACTCTTTGCTGGTGAGGATGAAGGTGCAATGAGTTGAAGAAATAATACAATGATCTTAGTAATTTACTGTGCTTCTCCAACTCCAAGATCCAGATAATTGAGATAAAGGTGAGCTTTGCCTTGAATTATGCAGTCAATTGCTCTCATTCTATGCACAGATTCTCTTTCATTACATAGAGCACATTCATCCAAAGACCTTTTTCCTTTAACTCAGTTCATTTGTGCAGAGTTGCTAGCCATGTTCAGCAAAAAAATCAGCCAGAAGTAAACACTCAAATGCCTCATTCTGACAGTCTACCAACAGAACTAAATAGTGGAGACACTGACAAAGGTCCCTTTGGATCCTCCTTATACATATCAGGAATTGTTCTGAGATCAAATGCAGCATTCTCCCAGGCAAAGAAAGGTCTGTCTTAATGGTAAAATGTTTTGGTCTTTTCAAAATTTGCTTGGTCAACCAAACATATCAATACTTAGCATACATAGCTAAAAGAAGGGGGAATTTACTCAATGGTCTCTGGCAGAAGACATAACCCACACATTTTGCCTATGTGTATATGGTGACATATGTAATCAAACAGGAATGCGCACACCTAAGATCTTGGATTTCTCTCCTAACAGTCCTTTATCCAGTGCACACCTGGATTATACTTTCTTATAAATGGGACTTGTATAGGACAATATCACCCTTGGAAAGTCCTATTACAAAGGCATTACATTGGAAGGTATATTTATTACCTTTAACAAATGCAACTCAAACTGTTTGCCTTATAGGCTGCTATTAATCAAGTGAGAAGAAGAGGAGGACAGTGACTTGTGTTCAGTTGCCACACATGTAAAACACCCAATCATTCAGTAGTGAGATGCTCACATTGTGAGTGGCAGGTGCTAACGGAGACTTCATATTTTCTGGTTCATGTTTACCTCAGGATGTCTTATCAATAAAAAGAATGGCAGGCAGAATTTTTTAATTTCTAAATTTCTCTTTGTCTCCCGTTTCCATACCAACTCTTTTTTCTTCCCCTTTGCTGATTTGAATGAACAGTCAAAAGTGAGTGTGCATGTAACTGTTTTGACTTCATTCTTTTGCCACTTTCCTGCCTTCTTCCAATATAAGCTCCTTACAGACCAGTATTAGACTTATTAGCTTAGTGATGCATTCTCAGTACCTGGTTCAATTTCTGGTATGAGGCAAATAGACAGGAGATACCTGTTTACTGAATTAATGAGCCCAGCCAGTTTTGTGCTAGCAGATTCAAATGCTCTTAGTGATAAAGCAGACATTGATAATAATCCACAGTATAGATGCAAGCAGTATGTATACTCATGGAACCATTGATAATGGAGCATAGTGACATCATGCTCCAGTAGTACATTGAGAACACAGACTGAGCAGTCATTTTGCTTGATTCTATATAGGGTAAGTTTTATGACCTATCATGAATCTAAGAATTATTGGAGTAGTGGTAGAACCTAACAGGGGCCTAGTTTCTGGCAATGTTATACCTAGTACTCTGAGCTTATTTTCAGATAGATTTGTTCATGACTGTATACTCCTAGAAGCTCTTTTATTATAGTCCTACCATATCCAGTGATGTAGGTTTTATCAGGAGGGAAAACACTATAATAAATTCTGAGTTCAATACTCATGACCAATGAGTAGAGGGTAGGGAGCATGCTAGAACTGGAGAGAGGGGTGCATGACTATCAAACTCACTGGATAACCTGCCTAGTCTTCTAGTTGGTGAGTTCCAGGTCAATAAAATATCCTGTCTCAAATGGAAAATGTGGATAGCTCCTGCAGAACTCTGTTGCTATGTTCTTTCAGATATGTTATCGTTAATGAAAGAAATAATGATTCTTTCTCCAGTGTTAAAAAAAAATCAAGCAAATATCCGTCATTACTTCCAAGTTTTCACATTTCAAACGTCTCAGCAAATAACTGATACATTGAAAGTCGCTTTAAGTTCTTGGCAGAATAGAACTGAGCACTAGGTTCTGGCTCCTTCTCCCACAGCCTGTACCACTCAATACTCACCACCAAGGATCAGCATTTCTTAGATTGCTCACATATGGCAAGGCCAACAGAGGTACTTCAATATTCTTCCTATCAAGTAGCGTCGTTAGAAAGAAGATGACCAGAGTTTTGTCGTCTCTTTAGGAACTAGTAGACTTCTTTTTATATTTTATTGTAAAGCTATATTTTTAGATGATGAGGGTTGATCTCAAGATCTTGTTGCATATTATAAACAAATACTTTGTCACAGAACTACACCCAGATCTGGAGAAAAGTCCTGTAGTGTTTATCCTAGTATTATAAAAAGTTAGGTTCTATAATGGTCTGAATAGGTTTCAAATTTTATACTTTGTAATTATTCAAAGCATCATGATGACTCTTATTCATTCAGAAAATGAACTCATCCTTCAGAAAATTCTTCAGAATGATGCCAAGTATTCATTTTGTTTTGGCATTTACCTCTTTAATTATGGTCTACCTTGTGTTTTCATGCTTAGTGACTGAAATAAAGGGCAGTATCAACAGGTTTATTGAACAGTGTCACAAATATGACTTGCTTTTTAATTTTGTGATTACAAAGTTTTGAAATAATTTTAATTCAAAAGAACTTGGAGGCTTTATGAGTGATAATTCTTGTTTTCATAGGACAGTTAATTACTGTCTATAAGCCTTCAACCCTTTCCCCTCCCCTGTGCCTCTATGATGGTACTTCTACAACCAATCATTAACTCCTGTCTCACAGCTCTAGCATCCCCCTTTGCTGGGACATCAAGCCTTCACAGGACCAATGGCCTCCCCTCCCATTGAAGTCTGAGCTTTGTTGCAAAATGGGAGAAAATATTTTCACACTATTCCTATGGCATGGGGTCTCTATGGAGCCAAATATATGTAACTTGATTAAGCTGGGCAAAAAAAAATATTTTTTCTTTTTGCAAATATTTGTATTAGATAATGGCTTTATTTACATTTCAAATGGTATCCACTTTCTGCGTTATCCCTCCAAACACCCCCTATTCCATCCCCAAACCCCTGCTCTCTCCCCCACCAATTTCCTGACTTGCATTCCCCTATTCTGGGGAATCAAGCCTTCATAGGACCAATGGTGTCTCCTATCATTGATGTCTGAAATGATCATCTTCTGCTACATATGTAGCTGGAGCCATGGGTCCCTCCATGTATACTCTTTGGTTGGAGGTTTTGTTCTGGGAGCTCTGGGGTTGGTACATATTATTGTTCCTCCTGCAGGGCTGCAAACCTCTCCAGCTCCTTGCGTCCTTTCTCTAGCTGCTCCACTGAAGACCCTATGTTCATTCTATTGGTTGGCTGTGAGCCATTGTTATTTTGATTCACTTTCCAATAAGGATCCAAGTATCCACACTTTGGTCTTCCTTCTTCTTGACCTTCATGTGGTCTCTGAGTTGTATCTTGAGTATTCCAAGCTTTTGGACTAATATCCATTTATCAGTGAGTACATACCATGTGTGTTCTCTTGTGATTGACTTACCTCACAGAAGCTTGGTAATTTTATGAGGGCCCATTTGTCAATTCTTGATCTTAGAGCATAAACTATTGGTGTTCAGGAAATTTTCTCCTGTGCCCATGTGCTCCAGGTACTTTCCCACTTTCTCTTCTATTAGATTCAGTGTATCTGGTTTTATGTGGAGGTTCTTGATCTACTTGGACTTGAGCTTTGTATGGGGAGAAAAGAATGGATCAATTTACATCCTTCTACATATTGACTGTCAGTTGACCCAGTACCATTTTTTTCCACTGGATGGTTTTAGCTCCTTTGTCAAACATCAAGTGACCATAGGTATGAGGGTTCATTTCTGGGTTTTTGATTCTATTCCATTGATCTACCTGCCTGTCCCTGTACCAATACCACACAGTTTTTTTTATCAGTATTGCTGTATAGCTTGGGGTCAGGGATGGTGATTCAGCAAGAAGTTCTTTTTTCTTAGATATATTCTTTATTTACATTTCAAATGATTTCCCCTTTCCTGGTCACCCCCCCCAAAGTCCCATAAGCCATCTCCCCTCCCCCTGTTCCCCAGTCAACCCCCTTCTGCTTCCCTGTCCTGATATTCCCCTATACTTCTGCCTTGAGCCTTTCCAGGATCAGGGGCCTCTCCTCTCTTTGATGTCCAACAAGGCCATCCTCTCCTGCCTATGCATCTAGAGCCATGGGTAATACCACATGTACTATCTGGTTGATGTTTTTGTTCCTGGAAGCTCTGGGAGTACTGGGTGGCTCATATTGTTGTTCCTTCTATGGGCCTGCAAACCCCTTCAGCTCTTTGCGTCCTTTCTCTATCTCCCCCATTAGGGACCCTGTGCTCAGTTCAATGGCTGGCTGAGAGTGTTCCCCTCTGTATTGGTCATGCACTAGTAGAGCCTCCCAGGTGACAGCTATATCTGGCTCCAGTCAGCAAGTGCTTTTGGGCATCATCTGAGTTTTGTAACTTTATATGGGATGGACCAATAGGTAGGGTAGTCTCTGGATGGTCTTTCCCTCAGTCTCTGCTCCACACTTTCTCTCTGTATCTCCCTCTGTTCTGGTTATTTTGTTCCCCCTTCTAAGAAGGACCAGAGTGTCCATACTTTGTTCTTCCTTCTTCTTTGGCATCATTTGATATGTGAATTGTGTCTTGGGTATTCAGAGCTTCTGGGCTAATATCCACTTATCAGTGAATGCATACCATGTGTGTTCTTTTAAGATTGGGTTACCTTACTTAGGATGATATTTTCCAGTTATACCCATTTGCCTATGAATTTCATGTACTCATTGTTTTTAATAGCTGAGTAGTATTCCATTGTGTAAATATACCACATTTTCTGTATCTATTTCTCCATTGAGGGACATCTGGGTTCTTTCCAGCTTCTGTCTATTATAAATAGGGCTGCTGTGAGCATGAGTCCTTATTGCATGCTGGGGAATCCTCTGGGTATATGCCCAGGAGTGGAATAATAGGTTCCTCCAGTAGTATCATGTCCAGTTTTCTGAAGAACTGCCAGACTGATTTCCAGAGTGGTTGTACCAGCTTGTAATCCCACCAGCAGTGGAGGAGTGTTCTTCTTTCTCCACATTCCCTTACTGCTTTTAATATTCTTTCTTTGTTTAGTGAGTTTGGTGTTTTAATTATTATGTGATGGGAGCAATTTCTTTTCTGGTCCAATCTATTTGGAGTTTTGTAGGCTTCTTCTATGTTCGTACACATCTCTTTCTTTAGGTTAGGGAAATTTTCTTCTATAATTTTTTTTGAAGACATTTACTGGCCCTTTAAGTTGGAAAATTTCACTCTCTTCTATATCTATAATCCTTAGGTCTGGTCTTCTCATTGTTTCCGGGACTTCCTGGATGTTTTGGGGTAGGAGCTTTTTGCATTTTGCATTTTCTTTGACTGTTGTGTCAAAGTTTTCTATGGTATCTTCTGCATCTGAGATTCTTTCTTCTATCTGTTGTATTCTGTTGTTGATGTTTGCATCCATGACTCTTGACTTCTTTCCTAGGTTTTCTATGTCCACAGTTGTTTCTCTTTGTGATTTCTTTTTTGTTTCTACCTCCATTTTTAAAGATCCTGGACAGTTTTGTTCAGTTCCTTCACCTGTTTGGTTTTACTTTCCTTTAATTATTTAAGGGCTTCTACCTATTTACATGTGTTCTTCTGTATTTCTTTAAGGGAGTTATTAATGTCCTTCTTGAAGCCCTCTATCAGCTTCATGAGCTGTAATTTTAAATCCAAATCTTGCTTTTCTGGCATGTTGGGGTGTCCAGGGCTTGCTGTTGTGGGAGAATTGGGTTCAGATGGTGCCATGTTGCTTTGATTTCTGTTGGTAACACACCTACATTTGCCTTTTACCATCTGGTTATCTCTGGTGTTAGTTGGTCCTGCTGTCTCTGGCTGACACTTGTCCCTCCTATGGATCTGCAATCCTGTGTCATCACCCCTGGGTGACCAGCTCTCCCCTGGCACAGAGTGCTGGGTACAGTTAGAGCTGGGATTGACACTTTCCCAGCTGCTTTACCACTCCTGTGTTCTCTGTGCTCCTGGCTTTACCCACTTTCTCAGTTGTAGGAGAGAAGATGGTGGCCTCACTTCCAAACCCATGAATCAAATCACTTCCTAAAGAGCAGTTCTCCCATGGCAGAATTGGTGCACAGATGGCTGTGGTGCTGCCCAACTCTTGAGTGCTGGTGCAGACACTGTCCCAGCTGCTCTGCCACTCCTGTGTTCCCTACGCTCCTGGCTTTACCTGCCTGCTTAGTCACTGGAGAGAAGATGGCTGCAAAAAGTCTTCATAGAAATTTCTCGCCAGGCATGTTGGCACATGCCTTTAATCCCAGCACTTGGGAGGCAGAAGCAGGCAGATTTATGAGTTCGAGGCCAGCCTGGTCTACAAAGTCAGTTCCAGGATAGCCCGGGCTACACAAAGAAACCCTGTCTTGAAAAAACAAAACAAAACAAAAAAGAAAAAGAAGAAGAAGAAGAAGAAGAAGAAGAAGAAGAAGAAGAAGAAGAAGAAGAAATTTCTCCAAAGAAGACATACAAATGGTTGGTAGATACATGAAAAAAATTCTCAGCCTCACTAATTCCTGAAATGAAAATTACATGAGGTGCCACTTCACTTGCTCCATTCAGAATGGAATATGTTATTACATAGACAAAGAATGAGAAGGGCTGGGGAGGACACAAAGAAAGGGCATGGAGACAGGTAGTTTTGTATGGAGCAGAAACTAGTACAGCCATTGAGAAAATAGCAGAGTGGTTTTAAGAAATAAAAGAGTAAGAGATAGCATGTGATACAGCCACCCATTACTGGCTAATGTATTTAATGGAGATTATATTAGTATATCAAAGCAATATTTGAACTCCTGTGTTTGTTGCATTACTATTCCCTGTAACTAAGACATAGAGTCAACCCATCTACTTATCAAGAGACAAATACCAACCAAAGAGTTCACATGGAGGAACCCATGGCTCCTGCTGCATATCTAGTAGAGGATGGCCTTGTTGGACATCAATGGAGGAGAGGCCTTTGGTTCTATGAAGGCTCAATGCCCCAGTAGAGGGGAATACCAGGACAGGGAAGCAGGAGTAGGTGGGTTTGTGAGCAGGGGAAGGGGGCATGGGACAGGGTATTTTGGAGAATAAACCAGGAAAGGGGATGTATTAGTCAGGGTTCTTTAGAGTCACAGAACATATGGGCAGTCTCTATAGGGACTTACAGCCTGTAGCCCAACTCACCAACAATGGTCAGCAGCAGCTGTGGATGGCAGTCCAAGGATCTAACAGTTGCTCAGTCCCATGAGGCAAGCAGGCAAGGAAGAGTGAGTGTTCTTTCCATGTCCTTATATAGGTCTCTAGTAGAGGGTGTGGCCCGGATTAAAGGTGAGTGCCACCATGCCTTTAATCCCAAATGACCTTGAACTCAGAGATCTCTTTGTCTTAATCTTCTGGAATTCATAGACACTATGCTTCAAGATCTCCATGCCAAGATCCAGATCAAAAACTTGTATCTCTGAGCCTCCAGATTAGGATCATAGGTGAGCCTTTCAATTCTTGAATGTAGTTCATTCCAGATAGAGTCAAGTAGACAACCAGGAATAGCCACTACAGGGGATAACATTTGAAATGTAAATCAAGAAAATATCTAACAAAAAGAGAGACAGGTGAAGAATGCACAGAAGGGGTACCGATCTGCAATGAAAACACTGAATAAAATTCAGCATTTGTGACAATGTGGCCGCGATTGGAGATCATAATATCTATTGAAAAGCCTTAACAAAGAATATAGAAAAAATTTAAAAAGTGTAATAATCAAAAAAAAGAAAAAAAGAGCTTACTTTAGAAATATTATTAAAAAAGAAAAGCCTAAAGACAAAGAGATCCATGTGATCTCACTCATGAGAAATCTAAAAAATGTTCTAAAAGCAGAACAATGCTTACTAAGGTTACTAAGATGAAATATGAGACACATAACCACACACATTCAGAGAAAGCACAGAGAGAGAGAGAGAGAGAGAGAGAGAGAGAGAGAGGGGTTAAAGGGTAGAAATTATAATTCTGAGGAAAAATCCTGATGTTTTATTACATGGTATGAGGAAAATATTGTGAATTGTACATTAAAAGAACAAAAAGAATATTGAATGGTCATACCAGAAACAAATAGTGTTTGCATATTATTGCATATTCAAAATATTTGAATTGTTCATTAAAGTAACAAGAATATTTATGTTGAAAGACTATCAGTCTACCATCTCTCTCTATTATATCATATATAGCATCTACCATGTAGCAATTACCTATCAGCTATATATGTATGTATCTGTCTATCTATCTATCTATCTATCTATCTATCTATCTATCTAAATCTATCTATGTATCTAAATGGGATTTATTGAAATGCCTTACAGGTTGTGATCTGACTACTCCAACAATCTGTGATCTGACTACTCTGAACAGAAAGTCCAAGAACCCAGGGGCCATTTGGTCCACAAAACAGAATGTCTCAGATAGTATCCAGTGTATATTGAAATTCTTAATTTTTTTTGGAGTCAGATCTAAGTCTTTATTTTATTAAATATTATCTTTATTTACATTTCAAATGTTATCCCCTTCCTTGTTTCCTTTCCAAAAACCCCAACATATAATAAAGACACATGCTCCACTATGTTCATAGCAGCCTAATTTATAATAGCTTCTAATAATTTATAAACCTAATTTGTAATAATTTCCAGAAGCTGAAAAGAACCCCGATGTCTCTCAATAGAGGAATGGATACAAAAATTGTGGTACATTTATACAATGGAGTACTACTTAGCTATTAAAAGCAATGAATACATGAAA
Source organism: Apodemus agrarius (assembly GCA_964023405.1). Classification (NCBI taxonomy): domain Eukaryota; kingdom Metazoa; phylum Chordata; class Mammalia; order Rodentia; family Muridae; genus Apodemus; species Apodemus agrarius. Next base: position 72,502,937 of record OZ030020.1, on the reverse strand, counting down.
TTCTTAGGCAAATGGATGGAACTAGTAAATATAATCCCGAGTGAGGTAGGTAACCCAGTCACAAAATACAGGTGATATGCACTCACTCATAAGTATATTGGAATTCTTTTTTTATTACATATTTTCTTTATTTAAATTTCAAATGTTATCCCCTTTCCGTGTTTCCCCTCCAAAAAAAGCCCTATCCCATCCTCCTCCTCCTACTCACCAAACAAACAAATCCCACTTCCCTGACCTGGCATTCACTTACACTGGGGCATCAAGCCTTCACAGGACCAAGGGCCTGTCTTCCCACTGAAGACCAACAAGACCATCCTCTGCTACATATGTGGCTGGAGCCATTGGTCCCTCCATGTGTACTCTTTGGTTGGTAGCTTAATCTCTGGGAGCTCTGGGGTACTGGCTGTGCCATATTGATGTTCCTCTTATGGACCTGCAAACCCCTTCAGCTCCTTAAGTCCTTTCTCTAGCCTCTCCACTGGGGACCCTGTGCTTGTTCCAGTGGTTGTCTGAGAGCTTCCACCTCTGTATTTGTCAGGCACTGGCAGAGCCTCTCAGGAAACAGCTATATCAGGCCCCTGTCAGTAAGAACTTGTTGGCAACCAAAAAAAGTGTCTGGGTTTGGTGACTATATATGGGATGGATCCCCAGGTGGGGCAGTCTCTGGATGACGTTTCCTACAATCTCTGCTCCATACTTTGCATCTTCTCCCGTGGGTATTTTGTTCACCGTTCTAAGAAGAATGAAAGTATCCACACTTTGGTTTTCCTTCTTCTTGAGTGTCATATGGTCTGTGAATTGTGTCTTGGGTATTCAGAACTTCTAAGCTGATATCCACTTATCAGAGGGCACATAACATGTGTGTTCTTTTGTGATTAGGTTACCTCACTTGGGATGATATTTTCTAGTTCCATCCATTTGTCTAAGAATTTCATGCATTCATTCTTTTCAATAGCTGAGTAGTAGTACTCTATTATGTAAATGTACCACATTTTCTGTATCCACTCCTCTGTTGAGGGACATATGGGTTGTTTCTAGCTTCTCTTATAAATAACGCTGCTATAAACATAGTGGAGGATGTGACCTTGTTATATGTCGGAGCATCTTCTGGGCCCAGGAGTGGTGTAGCTGGGTCCTCAGGTAGTACTATGTCCAATTTTCTGGGGCATCACCAAACAGATTTCCGAATTGGTCTTAACAGCTTGCAATCCCACCAGCAACGGAAGAGTGTTCCTGTTTCTCTACATCCTTGACAGCATCTGTTGTCACTTGAGTTTTTGATCTTAGCCATTCTGATTGGTATGAGGTAGAATCTCAAGGTAGTTTTGATTTGCATTTCCCTGATGACTAAGGATGTTGAACATTTCTTTAGGTGCTTCTCAGTCATTCAAGTTTCCTCAGTTGAGACTTCTTTGTTTAGCTCTGTACCCCATTTTTAATAGGGTTATTTTGTTCTCTGGAGTCTAACTTTTTGATTTCTTTATAGATATTGGATATTAGTCCTCTATAGGATATAGGATTGGTAAAGATCTTTTCCTAATTTATTGGTTGTAGTTTTGTACTATGAACAGTATCCTTTGCCTCACAGAAGCTTTCCAATTTTATGAGGCTCTATTTGTCAATTCTTGATCTTAGAGCATAAGCTATTGGTGTTCTCTTCAGAAACTTATCTCCTGTGCCCATGTGCTCGAGTGTCTTCCCCACTTTCTTTTCTATTAGTTTCAGTGTATCTGGCTTTATGTGAAGGTTCTTGATCTACTTGGACTTGAGCTTTGTTCAAGGGTATAAAAATGGATCAATTTACATTCTTTTACATACAACCACCAGTTGAACCAGCACCATTTGTTGAAAATGCTGTCTTTTCCACTGGATGGTTTTAACTTTTCTGTCAAAAATCAAGTGACCATAGGTATATGGGTTCATTTCTGAGACTTCAATTCTATTCTATTGTACTACTTGCCTGTCACTGTACCAATACCATGAAGTTTTAATCACTATTTTTCTATAGTACAGCCTGAGGTCAGGGATGGTGATTCCATCAGTATTTCTTTTATTATTGAGAATAGTTTTCACTATCCTGCATGTTTTTTGTTATTTCAGATGAATTTGAAAATCAATCTTTCTAGTTTTATGAAGAATTGAGTTGGAGTTTTGATGGGGATTGCATTGAATCTGTAGGTTGCTTTCAGTCAGGTGGCCATTTTTCTATACTAATCATGCCAATCCATGGGCATAGGAGATCTTTCCATCTTCTGAGATCTTCTTGGATTTCTTTCTTCAGAGACTTGAAGTTCTTGTCATAGAAATCTTTCGCTTGCTTGGTTCACACCAAGTTATTTTATATTATTCTGGACTATTGTGAAGGGAGTTGTTTCTCTAATTTCTTTCCCAGCCTTTTTATCCTCTAAGTAGTGGGAGGCCACTGATTTGTTTGAGTTAACTTCATATCCAGCCACTTTGCTGAAGTTATCAGGCTTAAGAGTTCTCTGGTGGAATTTTTGGGGCCACTTAAGTATACTATTATATCATCTGTAAATAGTGATATTTTGAATTCTTCCTTTCCAATTTGTATCCCTTTGACCTCCTTTTGTTGTCTAATTGCTCTAGCTAGAACTTCAAGTGCTATATTGAATAAATATAGAGAGGGCAGCCTTGTCTATTCCCTGATTTTAGTGGGATTGCTTCAAGTTTCTCTCCATTTAGTTTGATATTGGCTACTGGTTTGCAGTATATTGATTTTATTATGATTAGGCATGGGCCTTGAATTCCTGATCTTTCCAAGACTTTTATCATGAACTGGTGTTAAATTTTGTTAAATGCTTTTTGAGCATTTAATGAGATGTTCATGTGTTTTTTTCTTTGAGTTTGTTTATATAGTGGATTACACTGATGGATTTCCTCTCTGCTTCCCTGGGATGAAGCCTACTTGATCATCATGGATGATCATTTTCATGTGTTCTTGGATTTGGTTTGCAATAATTTTACTGAGTATTTTTGCATTGATATTCATAAGAAAAATTGGTTTGAAGTTCTCTTTTGTAAGGTCTTCGTGTGATTTAGGTATAAGTGTAATTGTGGCTTCATAGAACATATTGGGTAGTGTTACTTCTGTTTCTATTTTGTGGAATAGTTTGAAGAGTAATGATATTAGGTCTTCTTTGATGGTCTGATAGAACTCTACACTACCATCATCTGGTCCAGAGCTTTCCTTGTTTGGGAGATTATTGATGATTGCTTCTATTTCATTAGGGGTTATCAGACTGTTTAGATTGTTTATCTGATCCTGATTTAACTTTGGTACCTGGTATCTGAGTAGGATATAGTCCATTTCATACAGATTTTCCAGTTTTGTTGAATACAGACTTTTGCAGTAGAATCTGATGGTTTTTTTTTGGATTTCCTCACTTTCTGTTGTTATATCTCCATTTTCATTTATGATTTTTGTTAATTTGGATACTTTCTCTGTGCTCAATGGTTATTCTGGCTAAGGGTTTATCTATCCTCTTGATTTTTCTCAAGGAACCAGTTTCTGGTTTTCTTGATTCTTTGCTTACTTATTTTTGTTTCTACTTCATTGATTTCAGCCCTGAGTTTGATTATTTCCTGCCGTTTACTCCTCTTGGGTGTATTTGCTTCCTTTTGTTCTAGAGCTTTCAGATATGCTGGCAACTTGCTAATGTATGCTCTCTCCAGTTTCTTTTTGGAGGCACTAAGAACTATGAGTTTTTCTCTTAAGACTGCTTTCATTGTGTCCCATTGGTTTGGGTATCTTGTGGCTTCACTTTCATTAATTTCTAAAAAGTCTTTAATTTCTTCCTTTCTTCCTTGACAAAGTTATTATTGAGTAGATTGTTGTTTAGCCTCCACATATATGCGGGTTTTCTATATTTTTGTTATTATTGAAGATGATCCTTAATTCACCATGATGATAGGACGCATGGGATTATTTCAGTCTTCTTGTATTGGTTAAGGCCTGTTTTGTGACTGATTACAAGGTCAGCTTTGGAGAAGGTACCGTGAGGTGCTGAGAAGAAAGTATATTCTTTTGTTTTAGAGCAAAATGTTCTATAGATATCTCTTAAATCCATTTGGTTCATAACTGCTGTTATTTCACTGTTTTTCTGTTCAGTTTCTGTTTCCATGATCTGTCCCTTGATGAGAGTGGGGTGTTGAAGTCTCCCACTATTATTGTTTCAGGTGCAATGAGTTCTTTGAGCTTTAGTAAAGTTTCTTTTATGAATGTGGGTACCCTTGTATTTGGAGCATATATGCTCAGAATTGAAAGTTCGTCTTGGTATATTTTTCCTTTGGTGAGTATGAAGTGTTTTTTCTTATCTTTTTTGATTATTTTATGTTGAAAGTCAATTTTATTCTATATTAGAATGGCTACACCAGCTTGTTTCTTGGAACCATTTGCTTGGAAATTTGTTTTCCAGTCTTTTACTCTGAGGTAGTGTCTGTCTTTGTACCTGAGGTGAGTTTCCTGTATTCAACAAAATGTTGGGTCCTGCTTATTTATCCAGTCTATTAGTCTATTTTTTTATTGGAAAATTGAGTCCATTGATATTAAGAGATATTAAGGAGAAGTGATTGTTACTTCCTGGTATTATTTTTGTTAAAGTTAATTTTATGTGGCTATTTTTGTTAGAGTTAATTTTATGTGGCTATTTTCTTATTGGTTTGTTAATGGAAGATTACTTTCTTGCTTTTTCTAGGGTGTAGTTTTTATTCTTGTGTTTAAGTTTTTCATTTATTATCCTTTGAAGGTTTGTGTAAATTTGGTTTTCTCATGGAATATCTTGGTTTTTCCATCTACGGAAATTGAGAGTTTTTCTAGGTACAGTGGCTTGGGCTGGAATTTATATTCCCTTAGGGTCTGTATGATATTTGCCCAGGATCTTCTAGCTTTCATAGTATCTGGTGTGTCATCTGGTATAATTCTGATAGGTCTGCCTCTATACTTGACCTTTTTCCCTTACTGCTTTTTGTATTGTTTCTTTGTTTTGTGCATTTGGTGTTTTGATTATTATGTGATGGGAGCAGTTTCTTTTCTGGTCCAATCTATTTGGAGGCCTGTAGGCTTCTTGTACGTCCATGGATATCTCTTTCTTTTGGTTTGGGAAGTTTTCTTTTATAATTTCGTTGAAGGTATTTACTGGCCCTTTAAGTTGGGTGTCTTCACTCTCTTCTATACCTATTCTCCTTAGGTTTGGTCTACTCCTTGTGTCCTAGATTTCCTGGATATTTTGGGTTAGGAGCTTTTTGTCTTTTGCATTTTCCTTAACTGTGTGTCAATGTTTTCTATGGTATCTTCTGCACCCAAGATTCTCTCTTCTAGATCTTGTATTCTGTTGGTTATGTTTGCATCTATGACTTCTGATCCCTTTCCTAGGTTTTCTCCAGAGTGGTCTCTCTTTGTACGTTTCTTTATTGTTTCAATTTCCATTCTTAGATCCTGGATGCTTCTGTTCAGTTCTTTCCCCTGTTTGGTTATGTTTTCCTATAATTTTTAAAGGGATTTTTGTGTTCTCCTGTATTTCTTTAAGGGTGTTATTTATGTTATTCTTAAAGTCCTCTATCAGTGTCATGAGATGTAATTTTAATTCCAACTCTTGCTTTTCCTGGTTGTTGGGGTATCCAGGGCCTGCTGTGGTGGGAGAACCGGGTTCTGATACTGACAAGTTGCCTTGGTTTCTTTTGGTAGGGTTCGTGTGTGTTTGTCTTTGCCATCTGGTTGTCTCTGGTGTTAGTTAGTCTTGCTGTCTCTGGCTGCAACTTGTTCCTCCTGTGAGCCTGTAAGACTGTGTCAGTACCCCAGTACAAGCTCTCTTCTGGCAGGATCTGAGTGCAGATGGCTGTGGAACTGCCTGGCTCCTGCGTGCAGTTGGTGATTAGAAAGATCCTGTCCCAGCTGTTCCACTGATCATATACCCTGTGCATTTGTAACTATTCCCCTCCAGACTTTTATTGGAAAGAAAGTGGAGATCTCATTTCTGAGCCCAAAAGTATATATTGTAATTAATAAGAAGCAGAATACATTACAGTGAAGAAATGAACTTTCTATTGAGAGTGAGGGCAAGTTGGCAGAGAGAGTAGGAGCTTTCTTTTTCTACACCCTTTATATAAGTTGCCATCAGAAGGTCTGGCTTAGATTTAAGATAGATTTTCCTATCTCAAATGGTTCAATCAAGGAAAACCTTTCACAATTGTACCTTTTAGATTGGGCTTTAGGTAATTCCAGATGTATTCATGTTGACAACTAAGAATATACTTCACAGTTGGTATGTTTCTCCAGACTTTTCCCCTATAAATTAACCCTAAAAACATTTTCATTCTAACAATATATTTACAATAGATTTTTCCAATACATGTTGTGGAAAGATTTACCTTCGAGTATATGTAATTTTTTTAATGGTTTTTGTTCTAAAATTCTGTTAATTTTAGTATGCCAAAGCAAAATATTCTATTTTCATTCCTAAGCCTTGATTGCACTGACTCATGACTACCCAAGAATTAAAGCTACAATCACTTATAGCCTAGACTTATCTTTATTTGTTTTAAAAATTATCAACTTTAATAGCTTGATCATGCAGTCTTTGGTGTTTTAGTTGCTCATTTATCCCCACTGGTATATTTTTACTATTATCTGTCATATTTAGTATTAGTAAACTAGAATTGGTTTTGCCCTTAAAATGCTCTTTATTATATTTTAAACCTAATTTTGATTAATTAATTAATTAATTCTAAAATTATACCTATTCTTACCTGTTATGAAATACAGAAGAGCTGATATCATGCCTTTCTGTCCTGACACAGTCATTTTATTTTTATTTCTATATTCTGTTTCATTCCTCCACTGCCTGGCAGTCTACATGTACCAAGAATATTGCCTGCGGTTGCAGGGTGTGGGGTTGAATGCCGTAGAAACTAAGTCCCCAGACACTGTCATTCATTGGCAGAGAGACCTCATAATTCTGCTTCACATTTCTCAGTTTTGAATGTGAAATTTTAGTGAATTGCTTTAATCCTAAATTAAAGATGACAGTCAACTCATAAAGTTCAGAAGATCACAAGATAGAAAAACTATAGAATTATTTAACATAAGTAGAAAGTTCTACTTCTGTATTATGATTATGATTTCTGCTTTTTCTGTTTGTCATCTTAATGTTTCAAGAAAATAAGGACTGTGTCTTATTTTCTTGAAATGTAACCCTAAATTTCCAAGCAGAATATGCTTTCTTAGCCTTGTGTTTTTAGATTATTTGTCTGACTTTCCTGTTCATGGAACTTCATAAATTCTCACTAAAGTATAAAGAATAATTTGATGTCCCTAAAATGTCATTAGCAAGCATCTTTGCCAGGTCTGCCTCTAGATCTTTGACAATGTCAGATGTAGAACACATTGCTGCTTCTCTGGTTCATCCAGCTTTCCTGTTTTTCAGCAAGTTCACAGACCCTTTAAAAATTCAGTTTGCTTTCTTTGGCACAGTCACTTTCTTTGGCACACTGAAGCACTTGAATGATATCACTCTTGGTATTGGTCTGTAGTCAACCTTAACATGGCTTCTCTTCTATGGAAGCAAATACTTTCTAAAGTTTCTAGATATATTTTGATTTTCCATTGGCTTTTCTTCTAGCAGTAAAGATAATAGCAGTAAATGTACTGGTTTGAGCTTAAAAGTTATTCTAGACATGTTTATTTATATTATGTCATTTCTTCCACAGGAACAGCCAACATAGGTGGATATTATGCTCTTCCCATTTTACAGATTCATTTATTCTATGTTTATGAAACTGTCTTTATAGATGAGGTTGTAAGATGGATTTCAAATTACTTTGGTTATGATGACACTACCTATTACAATAAACAAGTCTCCAAACTGAATTACTTAGCAAAGCAAACATTCTATTCTTTTTCTTCAGTAAGTTCTTTTACTTTCTAGAGTTATGCTTCAAAGATCAACTGTATGGACACGTTAAAAGAGACATAATAAGTAGATGCAAGAGCCTTTTGTCATTTAAACCACAAAGTGGACTGACCAAATGTTTCAAAAGAAGCCCAGTGACCTGAGTTCAATAAGTGACACATGTAAAGTCAGATGGAGGAAAATAACTTTGCAGAGATGGTCTCTGAGCTCCATTCATGGGGTGTGCACAACCACTCATATTCACTCATCATGCACCTATACACAGTAACAACAACACCAATAATATTTAAACAACAACATGACTTATCTCATGGTATTCACATTGGGAACATAACCTGCCTTTTGGGAAATAAAAACAAAGATGAGTAGTCCTTTCCTAGGCCCAACCCTTCTTTGTGGGAGTATAATCTTGGTATTAAGTTAGCCAGCTCTATTGAAAATAATGTTTTTATCAGTACATAAAAGGACCTCCCTACAAGAGAAAAATTTTATAGCCAAATTTGAATGACAATTTCTCCTTATTGTTTTCAGCATTTTGAGCTCCAATTTAAGATAACATGGTAGAACAGCTTTAAAAACACTCAATCCTAGATTTTAAAGGATTCATGTTTTCCCCTCTTTAAAAATGCAGCTAAAATTAATTTCATCAAAAGGATGAAAACACATTTTTCTGTGTTTTTCTTTTATTAGATTTACATTTCAAATTTTATCCCCTTACCCAGTTTTCCCTCTGGAAATTCCCTATCCCATTCTCTCTCTCCTTGCTTTTATGAGGGTGCTCCCCATCATTCTCACCTCTCCTCCCCGGCATTCCCCTACACTGGAGAATTGAGTCTTCCCAGGATCAAGGGCCTCTCCTCCCATTGATGTGCAACAAGCCCATTCTCTGCTACATATGCAGCTGGGTCCATGAGTCCCTCCATGTGTACTCTTTGGTTGGTGGTTTACTCTTTAGGAGCTCTGCAGGGGAGGGGGATTTTGTTGGTTGATAATATTGTTCCTCCTATGGGTTGCAACCCTTGAGCTCCTTCAGTACTTTCCCTAACTACTGCTTAAAATTTATTCTTGGAAAGCTATAACTCATTTTTATAATCTTTGAGCAAGAATGCAAAGAATTAAACACCAGAAAACAACCCAATTTAAAATAGGATATAAACTATATAAAAAGTTCTCAAACAATATAACACAGCTGGCTAAGCAACACATAAATGTTCAGTATCTTTAGGTATCAGGGAAATGCAAATAAAAACTACTGTGATATTCATTTTCTCCACTCTGATGGCCAAGATAGAAAACCAAATGACAACAGATAAAAACTTAAGAATATAGACAATTAAAAAACTTACAAAGGGCAAAGAATATAGAAAATTAAAAAAAAAACTTATAAAGGGGCAAAGAAGAACTTCAGTTGTGATAATTTTGACCATGAGAGTTGGGAGATCCTAGATAAAGTATAGAGGGAAGCCATGTCCTTAAACAGTCTTAGCAAAAATATATGTCAACCATCTAAATATTAATACAGCAAAAGTAAAACTTCAAAGAGCCATGGACTTCATCTTTTTTTCTCCTTGTGTCCAATAGGAAAAAATTATTGGAACAAATACATTATTTTTATACCTGTCTTTATATCTTAACTTGCAGGAGAAAATGGTGAATTAATAAAAATAGATGTAATAAAGTTGATGTGTCCTATGAAATTAGTTCCAAGTAAAGCTATAAATGAGCCAGTTTTTAAATTTGTCAGTGTCTTTGTATCTCCTTAGAAGTATTTTTTTCTTGCTAATATGTTCCTTTTTCAATTACTTCTCAGGCTAGTTTATTCTAACACTTTATTAGGTAGTTCTACCTCTTTTTATTTCAAAATTTACATTTTGCTGATCAAGCAATTAATACAATATTATTAATTTACTAGAAAAAATGGCTTATTATATTATTGACACTTTATGTTGAGATAAAAAGTCTTAAAATTAAGAAATTGCATATAGATGGAGGAATTAGAAGTCACCACATAGTGAATACTTTGCATGTGCAGAATTAGAGCAAATATTCATCAAGTCATATCTACTTACTCTTTTATAATAACTATCCTGTGAATACTAAACACATTGAATTCATATAATGGAAATGATCTAGTTGCTAACTGGAAATAAAATTTATTAATTATTCGGGTGGTTTACATTTCTAAAATAATTTTATGCACAGTTTTTCCTGTTATCTCAGTAACCATGTAGGGAGGAGCACACATCTCAGAAATGAAAGAATAGAATCTCAAAAAGATTAATAGATTTGTTCAAGGTGGCACAAACAGTATATAGTCAAAACAAGAAGAGAAATCCATGTTTCTGGACATCTGGCCTGGTAATTGTTCATTCATTGTTATTGTTGGTTGAGATAGGAAAGTGATTGAATATATGTGTGTGTATACATCTATCTATCTATCTATCTATCTATCTATCTATCTATCTATCTAACTAACTATCTATCTATATAGATGTATGTATACACACACACAGGGCATACAGAGAGCAAAAGATCAGAATTTTCAGAAGGATACTTCAGGATACTTCAGACTAGATTCTTTTTTTTTTAGGGGAAATTATTTTATTGTTGTTTTTGTTTGACATTTAGTGGCATTCCTGGGGAAAAAACCATGAAGTTTATATTTATAGGCACTTTACAAAGAAAACAATTTTGAGTACAATTTTCTACTTATGAATGCCCTGTGGATCTTATGGGTCCATAAAGTCTTTGGAATTGTCCATTATTGTGCTAAGCTGCTCTTTGCTTGTCCTAGGTCCCAGGTGACCTTGCAAATGCTTCTTTCTTCCCTCCATTTTTAAAAATGTATTTTCTATATTCTTTGTTTACCTTCCAAATGATTTCCCCTTTCCCAGCTCCCCCCTCCCCATAAGTCACATAAGCCCTCTTCCCTCTGCTCCATCCCCAATCAACTGCCTCCCACTTCTCTGTCCTGCTAATTCCCTACATTGCTGCATCAAGCCTTCCTTTCTTCTTCTTGGGAATGATTTGATATGTGAATTGTATCTTGGGTATTCAGAGCTTCTGGGCTAATATCCACTTATCAGGGACTGTGTTCGATGTGTGTTCTTTTGTGATTGGGTTACCTCACTTAGGATGATATTTTTCAGTTCCAACCATTTGCCTAAGAATTTCATGAATTCATTGTTTTTAATTGCTGAGTAGTATTCCATTGTGTAAATATACCATATTTTCTGTATCCATTCCTCCATTGAGGAACATATGGGTTCTTTCCAGCTTCTGGCTATTATAAATAAGGCTGCTATGAATATAGTGGAGTAGAACATTCAGATCTCTGAAGAAGGAAATTGAAGAAGACCTCAGAAGATGGAAAAATCTTCCATGCTCATGGATTGGCAGGATCAATATAGTAAAACTGGCCATCTTGCCAAAAGCAATATACAGATTCAATGCAATCCCCATCAAAATCCCAACTCACTTCTTCATAGAGTTAGAAAGAGCAATTCTCAAATTCATCTGGAATAAAAAAACAAAAACAAAAACAAAAACAAAAACAAAAACAAAAACAAAAAAAAACCCAGGACAGCTTAAACTATTCTCAACAGTAAAAGAACTTCTGGGGGAATCAGTACCTGGGACTTCAAGCAGTAATACAGTGCAATAATGTTAAAAACTGCATGGTATTGGTACAGTGACAGGTGGGTAAATCAATGGAATAGAATTGAAGACCCAGAAATGAATCCACACATCTACAGTCACTTGATCTTTGACAAAGGAGGTAAAACCATCCAGTGGAAAAAAGATAGACTTTTCAACAAATGATGCTGGTTCAACTGGAGGTCAGCATGCAGAAGAATGTAAACCAATCCATTTTTATCTCCTTGTACTAAGCTCAATTCCAAGTGGATCAAGGACCTCCACATAAAACAAGACACACTGAAACTAATAGAAAAGAAACTGGCGAAAAGCATTGGGCACATGGACACAGGGGGAAATTTCCTGAACAGAACACCAATAGCTTACCCTCTAAGATCAAGAATTGACAAATGAGATTTCATAAAATTACAAAGTTTCTGTAAGGCAAAGGACACTGTCAAAAGGACAAAATGGCAACCAAAAAATTGGGAAAAGATCTTCACTAACCCTACATCTAACAGAGGGCTAATATCCAATATATACAAAGAACTCAAGAAGTTAGACTCCAGAGAGCCAAATAACCCTATTAAAAATGGGGCACAAAACTAAACAAAGAATTTTCACCTGAAGAACTTTGAATGGCTGAGAAGCACCTTATGAAATGTTCAACATCATTAGTCATTGGGGAAATACAAATCAAAACAACCCTGAGATTTTACCTCACACTAGTCAGAATGGCTAAAATTAAAAACTCAGGAGACAGCAGGTGTTGGTGAGGATGTGGAGAAAGAGGAACACTCCTTCACTGCTGGTGGGATTGCAAGCTGGTACAACCACTTTGGAAGTCAGTCTGGCGGTTCCTCAGAAAACTGGGCATGACACTTCCAGAGGACCCTGTTATACCACTCCTGAATATATACCCAGAGGATTCCCCTGCATGCAGTAAGGATACAGACTAGATTCTTATATAATTAGATTTCTATAATGTAAAGCAAAAGAGGAAAATGGTATATTGAGAAAGAAATAAAGTACCGATTTTTCTAGAGAGGAATTCTCTAGTTGAGAAAAAAACATTGTAGTCTTTGTACTTGAATATGCTCATGGTTATGGCTTTGTATTTTTTTATTGGATATATTCTATATTTACAATTCATTTCCCTTTTTCTGGTTCCCCACCCCCAAGGGTCCCACATGCCCTTTTCCCTCCCCCTGCTCCTTCATTCACCCCCTCCCACCTCACTGTTCTTGTACTCCCCCACAATGATGCTTTGGTCAATTTTCTGAGGAGCTGCCAGACTGATTTCCAGAGTGGTTGTACCAGCTTGCATTCCCACCAGCAGTGGAGGAGTGTTCCTCTTTCTCCACATCCTCGCCAACACCTGATGTCTTCTGAGTTTTTAATCTTAGCCATTGTGACTGGTGTGAGGTGAAATCTCAGGGTTGTTTTGATTTGCATTTCCCTAATGACTAATGATGTTGAACATTTTTTAAGGTGTTTCTCAGCCATCCGAATTTCTTCAGGTGAAAAGTCTCTGTTTAGCTCTGTACCCCATTTTTTGGATAGGGTTATTTGGTTTTCTATGGCTTTGTATATACCTACATTAGAGATACATAAACATGAAGGAAGAAGATATAAATGAAAAGGTAAAGAAATGGTTGAACAGTAAGGTACAGAGATGCAAAGGGGTCTCTACCCTTTTTTTGCATGAAGTCAATATCTCTTGCTCTGCTAACACTACCCAAGCATATTATTGGGAATCCACTTCTCTCTGCTTTTACATTCATGTACACATGAATTACAAGAAGTTGAACTTGTCTCTGCTCCAAAGAAGAGCAGATGTCCAGTCTATAGCAAGCAGATTTAGTCATAGAAGGACATTTGTGTTATTCCTTGTGAACAAATTGAATGGATTCAGAACCATCTATGATATTGGGAGAAATTTCTTAATATGTCTAGGAGAGATATTCAGAACCTGGAATCAGAGAGAAATAATTGAAGAGAGATGTCATACCCTTAACATGGGTGACAGCATCTTATGAGCTGCATTCCTGGGCAAAGTAAAAGGAGAATAAGGAAAAAGGCATCCAAGTGACAGCAGACCTGGTCTGTCTCCTGGCTACCTTGCTGTGAACTGAACTGCTTTTTTGTGCCTTCCTTACCATGATGCTATAAATACATTAATACTGAGGAAATTAATTCTTTCCTCTGTTGCAGAATTTTCCCTGTCCAATCACATTAAGGCAGTGGAAGGTCTGTGATTGGACAGGAAAAGGGAGGCCGAGCTAGGAGTTGGGGAGAGACAGAGAGGTCATAGTAGGAGAAGAGAATCAAGATGGCTTTGGACATGGACCTGCTTGGCATTTACTAGCCACAAATAGCTATGTTTTTATAATGTTAGAGCTATTGTGATTTAGCTTTTATCTTTATTAATTGGCTCTAAAATTTTTGTATTAACTTCTTATGAATTATAATACTATTTATACATAAATCTGATTGGTTATTTAAGCATTAAGAGTCTTGATTCTACCAGGTAATTAGGCTATGAGGTGGGAGATCATGGGTTGTGTGTGGCATTGTGTGGTAGCAAGAGGAACTCGGGGGTCTCCTGCTGGATAGATGGCCGGACAGATGGACTGCCTACTTGAGCTCTGCTGCTCGCCTGGTTGCCTTGCTGGCATTAGTGTGGGAACGTGTTGGCTATTTTAATATATCCCACAACAGTCCTCATTTACATTCTTTCTTCCAAGTGTTGCTCACAACAAAGATGAAAATCATTAGAGTATTTTTTTCAAGATTCCCAAAGGAGAGCCTTTATTCTCTTTCTTTTTTTTTAATTTTTATTTTCTATATTCTATGTTTACATTCCAAAGGCTTTCCCCTTTCCCAGTTACCCCCCACCATATGTCCCATAATTCCTCTCCCCCCTGCTATTCCCCACTCATTCCCCCCCCCACGATTTCTCTGTTCTGGGTCTACAATACTGGATCCAATCTTTACAGGCCCAGGGTTCTCTCCTTTCTTCTTCTTGGGAGTCATTTGACTTGCTAATTGTGCCTTGAGTATTTAGGGCTTCTGGGCTCATTAATATCCAGTTATCAGTGATTGCATTTCATGTGTATTCTTTTGTGATTGAGTTAGCTCACTTAGGATGATAGTTTCCAGATCTAACCATTTACCTACAAATTGCATGAGTTCATTATTTTTAATTGCTGAGTAGTACTCCATTGTATAAATATACCACATTTTCTGTATCCATTCCTCTTTTGAGGGATATCTGGGCTCCTTCCAATTTCTGGCTATTATAAACAAGGCTGCTATAAACATAGTGGAGCATGTGTCTTTATTGTATGCAGAGAAATCCTCTGGATATATGCCCAGGAGTGGTATGCCAGGGTCCTCTGGAAGTGACATGCCCAATTTTCTGAGGAACCACCACACTGATTTCCAGAGTGGTTTTACCATTTTGCAATCCCACCAACAGTGGAGGAGTGTTCCTCTTTCTCCACATTCTCGCCAGCACCTGTTGTCTCTTGAGTTTTTAATCTTAGCCATTCTGACTGGTGTGAGGTGGAATCTCAGGGTTGTTTTGATTTGCATTTCCCTGATGACTAATGATGTTGAACATCTCTTAAGGTGTTTCTCTGCCATCCGCATTTCTTCTGGTGAAAATTCTTTGTTTAGCTCTGTACCCTATTTTTTTGATAGGGTTATTTGGTTCTTTGGGGTCTAACTTCTTGAGTTCTTTGTATATATTGGATATTAGCCCTCTGTCAGATGTGGGGTTGATGAAAATCATTTCCCACTTTGTTAGTTGCTGTTTTGTCCTTCTGACAGTGTCCTTTGCCTTACAGAAACTTTGTAATTTTATGAGGTCCCATTTGTCAATTCTTGATCTTAGAGCATAAGCTATTGGTGTTCTGTTCAGGAACTTGCTGCTGTCTCTTTGAGAAAGGCAGGAAAGAATTCTCTGTGGGTTTCCTGTATTTTTACACACCTTGTAGGCAATGCACTCTTGCTTTTCTCCTGTTTATAATTTCAAATATAATTGAGTAATAGACTGAAAAAATAAAAAAATTTCAAAGCAAAACAAGGAGCTGTATTCTACATATGATGAAAGTTTTCAGTTCTATAAAGTTAAAGGCCCTCTACTGAAACACAGTCTCCTACCAGAGGCATTAATAGGACCTTACAGCATCACCATCATTGGCTTAGAAGGAGACAGAAGTAGAAGGTTGCTCATACTCTTAATTGTGTCATTAATAATAAACTAGTTCAATAGTTTCATTTCTTCTATCAATATCCATATAACTTAGTCAGACTGCCTTGTTATCATACAAGGTGGATAAAATCTCAGACCATTCCCATTCTGACATTCTGTAGATCAACAAATCAATATAGATATTTGTAGAAAAAATTTGACTATTGTTTGACTTTTGTCAACATTGTAATAATTGTGAATGCAATTATCATGATTATACCTCTTAGTTACATAAGCCATTATATTTATTTTAAGTGGTTTTAAATTAAAGTTCAATTACTACCATCTAACAAATCTTGAGGGATAGGGAATGGCTAAAGCATGAGGGCAATAGGTTAAGGTCCTCAGAACCCTTGTTAAAAGCCATGTGGTGATGCAGGTGTGTAATCCAAGCTCTGGGAGGCACAGAAAGGAAAATTTGAGATGCTTGTTGGCCTGCTCAATATATGAATGTTATGTTTTACGAGAGACCTTGTCTGAGAAACATTAAGCTTGATAATAAATAAGCAAGACACTTAATATTGACATCTGGATTTCACATGCAAACACACTCATACAAATTTTCATGAGTAAGATAGTGACCTACAAGCTACGCGAGTGAGTAGATGATTATAGATGTGGAAAAAGAATAAAAGAGGAATTTTTTATTCCATCAAAAGTGGTTTCTCTGGTTCTTAAGACTCATGTGATCAGTGCTCCAGTTAACTTTCTCTAATACTGAACTGGTATTTTCGTTGTGATTACAACCAGTTCACTGGTTGCTATAACAGCAGGTACCATAAGACTCCAGCTGTCAACCACAACTCAGATTTGAAGACTTCTGGGAAAACTAGAGGATGCATCATTACCAAGGCAACTAATGGAAGGAAAAGTTTATTTTTATTTATGGTTTAAGAAGGATAAAAATCCATCATGGCAGAGAGGCATGGTATCATGTAGTGGCAGGAAAAGTAAGTGGAATGAACATACTTATCACCACAAAGACAGACCAAGAAAAGAACAGAAATGGGGCAAGGTAATAAATTCTTCAATTTATTCCCAATGATGCACTTCTTCCAACAAGACTGCACCTTCTAAAGTTCCATAACATCTCTGAAGTAGGATAGCAGCTGGGAAGCCTGAATATTCAAATCCATAAAACTAGGAAGCATTTCCCATTTAAGTCACCACAGGTGAGGATTTTCTACTAGTAGAACCCAGAGACTTCTATATCCATGACTGTCTTTAACACTGCAATAGGAAACTGGGAAAAGGTGAGAATGTCATTGGCACAGCTACATGGAAAAGACTGTGACAGGTCAGTGTCTCAGGAAGTAGAGCCAGTTATCTCTACAAGAAAATTCCATACAGAAGTGGATCAGAGAATTCACAAAGGAAGAACAGTATTGGTAAAAGTCAACACTTAGCACCACCCAGAGCAGATCTAAGAAGACAATACAGAGAATCTGTGGTTGAAGAAAACAATCATGAACATGAAAACAATATAAAATAAACTTGTACTCTATTTTCAGGATGGATTAATTGCTAGATAGTGAATATTTTATTGAAGTAGTACTTAACATGAAGGGGTGGACCATAGAGAGAAGCTTGTTCTTTGAATACAAATTTAACAGAGGAAATCAACACTAAAATATTAGAAGTTAAGCACCTTGAACACTGCAGATGCTTTTATTGAAAAAACATAGGTGACTAGATATACAGAAACCGGAACAGAAACATAAGTAACATAAGAAACCAATTAAAAATGTAAAAATAAATAAAGACTTGGAATGATGCATTTTAAATTCTAAAATACCATAGCTACCAACCCAACCTAACAGAACTTTAAAAACTATATGTTATAATTGAAAGAGAAAGAACCTTCAACTTCCAAGGAGACCCCAGGGAAAATGGCAAGAAAGAAAATGTTGATAAGAATTTACAAAAGGGGAAATTTATCCACTATTAGTAGCAATGTAAACCTGTGTTACCACTATGGCAATCAAAAAGCTAAAAATATGACTGTCGGGTGGTGGTGGCGGCGGCACACGCCTTTAATCCCAGCACTTGGGAGGCAGAGGCAGGCGGATTTCTGAGTTGCAGGCCAGCCTGGTCTACAAAGTGAGTTCCAGGACAGCCAGGGCTACTCAGAGAAACACTGTCTCAAAAAAACAAAAAAAATGACTGTCATATGATCCAGCTATATCACTCCTGGTCATATACACCAAAGATGCTCTAGCTTCTTACAGAGACACGTGCATATCTCTATTCATTGTTGTGCTATTCACACTTGTCAGATAATAGAACCTGCCCAGATGTATATCAACCAATGAAAGAATAATGAAATGTGGTACACATATGCAGTAGAATTGTATTCAAATGCAAAGAAAAAGATGAAATAATAAAATTTGGAAAACCATGAATAGAATTGGGAAGTATAGTGAAAGAAGTAACCCAGGCCTTAATGACAGCACCATATGTTCCCTGTCATATGCAGATTATAGCTACAAATTCATAGAGTAGTTTGTTGAAATGGAGTACATGAAGAGGCCAGAAAAATCAAAAGAGCCACTGAGGAAGGAGGAAAGAAAGGCATTAAGAGAGAGGCATAACTGAATATGGGTAGAAGTAGAGTGAGAAGGGAAATAATGAAGTATGAAATTTGAGAATGGAGAGTAAAGTGAGGGAGCATGGAGAAGAAAATGAGAGGAGGAAAAGTCAACACTAGAAAGGAAAATGTCCTGAGAAAATTTATTATTTTATAAGATTATTTAAAATATAATTTAAGAAAGAACTTATACATGGAGGGATAATTCTCCTCTCAGAAACTATAGGTTATGAGTCCAAAGTCCCAGTGCCAGGTGTAGGATACCTCCTTATAAGGTATCAACCAGAGAGTTTTCCACCAACCATTGCAAGCTTTTGCCATTGCTCTTGGTTACCCACTGAACATGATGATAGACGTTGCTTCTGAAGATAGTACGTACATTGGGTCACAAGATGTGGAAGAGTGTTCCTCCCTTCCTGTTAGCTTTCCTCATGATATACACTGTTATGCAGGCCACTAGGAGAGAAAAACCATTCACAGTTTTACCTAGCTGTGAGTTGGCCAGGCAAAATGTGGCTATTAATACAATAGTGGCATGGATTTTACTGGAATAACCAACTGTTTTCTGCTTGACTTTAAGGCCCCCTCCATAGGAGGAAAGGAGTGGCTGGTACAATAAACCTTTTCAAGAGTTGGGGCTTGAAATATCATGGTCCCTAAGGGAAACTGTTCTATCATTTTATTAACTGTTCATGTAGTCAAATTTCTTTTAAAATGCTTACATGTATATCCATAGATAAATTTCACTCTTAGACTTCATCACTTTTGCACTGAGCAGCAGTTAATGCAGCAATGTCTAACTCTCAAAATGACAACAATAGGTGATGGTAGAGGAGGGCTCAGCTCTGAACAGATCATCTATCTCACCCTTTCCAAGGTTCAGGGAATATTGTTGAAAAGAGAGCAGAAAGAACAAACGACCTGAAAGATGTGAATATATTATAAAAATATATCATCTGGATATGACTGAGCTATTGTATCTGTGAAGTCACTGCAGATTTGTATTCAGCACACTACCTACCCACCATGGAATGTAGAAAGGTTTAGGAAGTACTATCACTCTCTGAAGAAGTATTAATAGTTAATGGTGCTTGAAGAAGGGTTGTCATGTTCTTTAGTAGAAGAGTCAATGATAAGTTGGTTTTGCTTTAGGAAATAAATTCCCACTTATGTTTATGTAAACCCCAGATAAAACAATTGGGTCACATGCAAAGACATGACTGTAGAAGGGATACTTTTTAGGAAGAATTTAACGTGAGGGAAGGAGAGAATAATAGAGGATAATAGGGGGTAAACGTGACTAAAACCCATTGCATACTTGTATGAAGATATTAAAGATTATAAAATAAATGTTAAAAATTTTCAGTTAATCCCAATGCATAGAAATAATCTAGAAATTTTTTGAGCTGTAAATATAGGATGTAGGAACACATTTATATAAATGCCATAGGCATGAGATTGTATAAAGTACATATTTGCTACACACACTGAAAATTATGATATCTCAACTCAATTATTGTACTTAAGAGCATTAAAATCATAATTTTCCTTATAAACCTACTAGAATACGATGCAGGATACAACTTTTAAAAATTTAATAAATCTTGTATAAACTAAGATAATTCTGTCTTCATGGAGTGCCTAAGGATTTAGCGAGTTCTTTAGGACAAGAATATATTCAGTACAGACTTGTAAAAATGTATATTCTTCATAATATTTACTCTGAGACAGAGATGGTATATGCCTACAAGGCAGAGACAAGAAGGCAGCATAATATACCAGGCAATTTTAAACCATGATAGGTAGATAGGTAGGTAGGTAGGTAGGTAGATAGATAGATAGATAGATAGATAGATAGATAGAAAGATAGATATAGATAGACAGACAGATAGAGATATAGAGACAGGGAGAGAGACAAAGAGAGCAATAATTCCAAAATCAGAGGTGTGGAGGCAAGAGAATCTGCATTTAATGACCAGCTTGACCAGCTTTGACTATGTAAAAGTTCTAGGCAGTTTAAGCTATATAGTAAGAGTCTTTGTCAATAAACCAAGGTCTGGATATATAGCTCAGTGGTCCAGTATTGTTAAGTCCCTGAGTTGGTTCCAAAGACACCCCCCCATACACGCACACAAACATAAATGCAATGATGCAAACTTTCTGAGGTGTTAAAATATACCAAATGTCCTTAACAGTGTGACTTGCTTTCTCTGAAGTAAATACTGAGTCCCATTAGCAGAATTTAAGACTTGAAGAAGTAGATGTTGTATGAGCTCTCAAATACATTAAAACAACATAAAATATAATTGTTGAAATATTAAATATGAAATATTTACCATAGGTAAATGAGGCAGAGTAGACAAATCTTAACCAGTTGCTAAAACATAAACTAATTTATTTTAACATGAAATATGCAGGAAAGAAGTATGATTAGAAAATTTTCCCTTGGGGTAAAATACCAACTTATACCCCTTAGTAACATAATTTAATGTGGCTCTAGAAGTTAAACATCTAAATTTGGTGGATATCTTTTAAAGCAAAAAGGCAAGTATTTAGTAAGAAATGGTGACTAAATAGTCAAACAAGAATGCAAGTTTGGAATGAGGAATGCAAAGTGAATGGTGACCTTAGAAACTATTTGTAACAGTGTGACAGTGTTCTCTTAGTGATTGAAAGAATAGCCTTTTAATTATTACATGGTATTTTATTATAGATGAACACTATGAAATAATTTGACTCAAATTTTATTTTTAGATTTTATATTATATTTTTTGATAATGCCCTTGCAAAAACTAAAATACCTTAAAAGCATTTGAAATATAGTATAAATTTGACTTCTTCAAGTTTCAGACTTAATGTTATATGATTTTCCTCAACCCAGTAAATCTAAACATTTTGAGTACAATCAGTTGCTAGTAACTCATAATGTTTGAAGGGTAAATGTATTGTGTGCTTGGACTTAATGATATTATACTTTATAATGGGTTACTGTAGTGCAATACCTTAATATGGGAAGTATCTATATTTAGTATAGAGTGAATTCAGTCCTCTAGAACCCTTTAATAGGGACCATTCATTATGCTTTGTTTTAGTTTTGGTATGAATATAAACACAAACTTTTTAAATACTTAAAAGTTTTACCTTGGTTATCTATTCCAATACTCTTGTACTTTTGGGACAAGTCTCTCTGTAGCCTCACACCAGAATTCTTCCTGTTCTGATCACAGTATTATTGGCATGTACCACGATGGCTAATGATAGTCTTCTGAAGTTGGAGCCAACATTTCCTAGATGTTTGCAAATCTGAAGACATGAATGAAAATATCTATAGTTCCTAACTAAACATGTTCCTAAACAATATGAAAGAAAATCTTCAGAGGAGGAATAAATGTTTACAAACATTACTTTAGCTATATTAGGGGAAAGAAGAGAAATGGACATACTCATTTCTGGACAGTAGAATTATCAGCAGGCTCCTTGTGTAGAATTATTTATATTTTTTAGATTTCCAATATATTTGTGATAAAAGCTAAAATCATTTCACATATGCTGTACATTTCTTCACAAAGAAGCAAATAAATAATTAGGGATAGATTTAAAACTATTTCTTTGATATGAAGCTCATTAATCTGTTTCTTTTGGTACAATATATAAATTTGAAATAGCCATTATATCTAATGTCAACATAAAAGAGCCTTTATACACTAATGTTGATGTGAAATCTACTTTAAGCAACTGCATGATTCTGTTGTGCTCATTAAATTTAAGATAAAAATACATATTATATGTATACAGAAGAAGAAGAAGAAGAAGAAGAAGAAGAAGAAGAAGAAGAAGAAGAAGAAGAAGAAGAAGAACTTGTTGCAGGAAATATTAAGAAAGAACCAGCACATTTCCACACTTATTCCTCTGCCTGGGTGGCCTGGCCAGTCATGCACTGGTGGGCAATGGCTGACCTGTTTTTAATGTCATGGAGACTCTGACTTAGAGCTCCAAAATCTCTCTACCCAACTGGCTAGGTTCCTACTGGCGGGTCATTGCCATGCTAGCTCCATCCTTCAAAACCCCCATGACATTTGTGGTACACCTCAGGCAAACCCAAGCTTTGCCACTGTACCTTTCACTCGAACCCAGAGGAGTTGCAGTGTGAAGGAAAATGCAAGGCAAGCTTAGTTCAGAAACAATGGTCACTCAATCACTGGGCACAAAAACTAAGATCCTAATCTTGTAAGGCTTATTAAATCTAAATCCTCTGGTGGAAAATTCTGACTAATCTGCCATTGAAACCAGGATATACTCATTGCTACATCTTGTGCTCATGCTATCCCATCCAAAAATACCTTTCTCCTGCTTTCTTTCTTCCTTCATCCAACCTAGAAGTCCTTCCAATTTTCCCAGTGATTGGCTCATTTATTCATTAGAGAATTGGTTTACAAACAGTCACCTGAATACATATGACTCACTCCATGTCTGGAGTCCAGGAAAGTGAGTCTGGTTTTCCCTCCCAGAAAAGTGGAATTAGCATCAAAATACAAGCAGCACCAGACCCATCCACAAAAACAACCCAGTGGAGAAAGAATAGGAGTCATAAGGAATTACAAAGCACAGAGAGGAAAACCAACCAAGAATCTTCAAGTATGGAGACCATGTAATTGGTCATCTGAGAAGTGCTAATAGTTGGAGATGATTTTTATTGCTGTTAGGAAAGTTCTAGATGCATATTTACTAATTTAGGTAATATTTTTAAATAAATATGCTATGTGTAATGAAAATTTTAAGTTCATATTTATTATTTTCCAAATGCTTACAGTAAATCAAAATTTAATTCTGTCCATAGCTATGGAACAATTTTCTAATCTTTTAATGATCTATTCAAATATAGTATTTAGTACTTCTCATTACATTTTAATATAAATGTTAATTATATCACAATTTATAGTACAAAAGGGATCAATGAGAGGAGCATAAAAATGAAATATTTAAATATCATACACACGAGTAAAAATTTTTATGCCACAATTAAGAATTGAGATTTCAAGAAATATTCATGATAATATGAAATAAAAATATACTAGAGTATGATAGTATGAGGAAAAATACACTAGAAAAGGAGAAAGTTGACCCAAAAAGGAATTTACATTTATTTCAAATATATATAATAGGTAGTTTTAAGTTAACAAATTACTTATAATTTTGTGAGGTTTCCAAATAATTTTTAAAAAATTTGATGTTTCTATAATGAAAAAAATCTGTTTTAAATACAAACAAAAACTAAATATTCTTCTCTGGATGAAGGTAGCTTATCTGTAAAATTACATACTATTCAAATTTCAGAGTACTCAATAAGGTAAGAAAAATTAATTTTATTTTTTGGAATAGATGTTCAAACTGAGAGCGATGCTTTGTGCTTGTGATGTGAACATTTCTCATATTGGCACCAGCAGCAGAATGTATACTGCTTTGCATTTTTACTTCATTTCTCTTAGCATTATATGACCTTATGCTTGATTTGCATAATTTAAATGATTCTTTTGAGTGGCATGCAGTTGCATAATTATTCTTTTAATTACAGTTATTAACCTGTTTGTATAATAGCAGATAATTTGAATAGATCATTTCACCTTTTAAATTTTCCAGTTTCATATGCTATATAGACAAGACTATATCAAAATGTTAAAATTATAATGGCAGACATAACGAGAACTATTGAGAGGCTTTTGTGGTGATAGATTCGTCTTTCTCCTCCAGACACATAAAGAAAATGCTGTTCTATTTAGGTATGAAAATCAAATACTATTTAGCTGTTATAGTTTATGTAAGCTGTAGAAAATCATTCAACAAAAAGTATGAATAAGTAAACAAACGTAACATATGTTAAGTTGCTTGACAATATTAGACTGAAGGTACTTTTTCTCATCTTAATAAAGAATTTTCCTTTATATGAAAAATCTGAGAACCAAATAATATATTAGTAAAACAGATGTGCTCAGCTCCAGGTAAATACATAATAATCATATTCAAATTCAAATGGATGCTGATGATATTTTCATTCCTGCAGTTGTCTACATGCAACAATCTTTGCTTCTATTAATCCTTAAAATTAAAGTTGCTATCTATTGTTTTCACTTTCAGATTTATTAACACACACAGAAAGTTGTTAAAAATGGTAGCATATATCAAACTCTAAATTTTTGTCATTATTTTCCAAGTAGAAAAGCAGTGAGGTTTGTGGAGATGAGGCGAATACCTAATTCTTCACAAGCAATGGAAGATGGTTCTTTAACTTGTGATTCAGAGACCAGAGAGCTAAGTCTGAGATGTTAAAACTATCATCTCTTCCTATAATTAACTAACACTTCAAAAATATCTGCAATTTTACATAAGGAAGTATTTTCTCTATTGCCACTATTTTAGGTTTTATAAAGGTGGTCTAGGTATAGATAGATGGCAGAGATGTGTCCTACTTAGAAAGAGCTGATGTTTCCACTTTCTAAGGGATGGGTTTGCATATGCCATTTTCCTGCAAATAAAAACAATATTGACACATTGTAAGCAACAAAATATGGTATATAGACAATTCTTTCCAAAGGACCAGGTGAAAGTAGTTTAGTAAAGGTGGAAGATTAAGATTTGCCAGGAACATTTAGAGTCCTGAGTAAAAAATGAGAACAATTTCCTGCATAATGTTCATCTGTGGTTTTCTGTGATGGTCTCCATTTTCTGTAAATGGCCATTTTGGAAGCATTCTTGAACCCCAAAAGACCACCAAGGAACCAATTCTGATTGCAGTCACACTAGGGTCTTTAATTAAGCTCGAGATTGGGCTCACCCACCATTTCTGATGCAATAGGATGGGAGGGCGAAAACCCTTGCCCTCATCTGGACAAGATTTTATGGAAAATGGTGATCAAGCGAGGGGGTAACTAGCCTGGAACACATCTAATTGAATGATTATTGTAAGCAGACAGGTGAATGCTCTGAAGCAAAACCATGAACAATCACAAATGCTCTGAAAGTACATCTAGAACTATCAGACTAATTCTGATTAGCTGTTGCTAGTAAGTAGCTAAGGAATAACTCTGGGGTATAGGCCAGAGACAAGTTATGTGGTTCTTCCTAGAACTTGGGTATAGCTTGGGTTCAGCTGCAGGTTAAGTTGTTCTCAGGCCTTTTTTTTTCTTTTCCTTTTTCTTTTTCTTTTTTTTTTTTTTGTAATGGAGGCCAGTTCTGAGATGGTATATGCTTGGCCTCTCAGTACCAAGCATGATTTCTCTCCTGTTGAGTAGGTCTTAAGGCCAATTAGACAATTGTTGGTGGCCACCAACATGTGTGTGCTGGTTACCATACTTTTTTATATATGTTACCAAGCTATAGAAACTGCTGCAGTAGTTCATACAGGCTGCACCTAGGAAGAACTGTTTAATTGTTTTCTTGTGAGGAGCACTGTCAGGCCAAGCAACTTATGGTGTATGTGTGTGTGTGTGTGTGTGTGTGTGTGTGTGTGTGTGTGTGTGTTGTACATATATATGTTGGATAGAATTTTAGGTGAATATAAAATAATGTAATTCCCGGAGGCTTTATCTAACAGTGTTGGGATTATTTGTCTCTCATCATGCCAGTTTGAATAGTATTCTGTAACCATGAAAGATAGACTGCAGGAAAGACATTTTTCAGGTCAAATACGGCTGAAGTCTTGCAAAACCTGTGCCCTAAATGTACAGTGTCTTCAGCAAGAGAGATCCACTCTTAATCCGAGAAATGCAACCAAGCTCTAGACTGTCTTGGGAGCCACTTGCACTACCCTGACCAACCATTTAAAATGAGATTTCTTTTGACTAGTACTGGGTGCTTTGCTAGTTTATAGTTCTTGTGAGGAGCACTGTCAGGCCAAGCAACTTATGGTGTGTGTGTGTGTGTGTGTGTGTGTGTGTGTGTGTGTGTGTGTTGTACATATATATGTTGGATAGAATTTTAGGTGAATATAAAATAATGTAATTCCCGGAGGCTTTATCGAACAGTGTTGGGATTATTTGTCTCTCATCCTGCCTTCTCTTTCTGTATTGACCTCTTTCCTTCCACTATATGTGTGCGTATGTATGTATGTATGTATATATATATGTTCCTAGTTTCTTTGGTTACTCAGTGTTATAGTAATTCCTCACATGTAAGGATTTGGACCTACAAGCTACAAGCCACAAGCCACAGAAGAAAGAGGTATGTGACATTTGTCTTTCTGGTTCTAGGTTACCTCAGATGGTTTTTATGTCCATCCATTTAACAGAAAGTGTCCTCATTTCATCTTTCCTTTCCAGCTGAATAGTATTTCATTGTATGTAAGTATCACATCTTCATTATCTATTCATCTGTTGAAGAACATTTAGGTTGTTTCCATTTACTGGCTATTGTAAAGAAAGCAGCAATGATCATGACTGAACAAGTATCTGAAGAAGGATGGAGAGTCCAGTGGATATATGCGAAGGAGTTATAGATCTGAATCAGGTGGTAGATTTGTTTTTAGTTTTCATTTTTGTTGTTGTTGTTTTTGTTCTTGTTTGATGTTTTTGAGTCTGTTTGTTTGCTTTCTGAGGGTGCTTCATATTGATTGCCAGAGCAGCTGCGCCAGTTTGCATTCCCATAGTAGTTGAATGAGAATCCTCTCTATATATAACAATCAGCATTTTTTGTCAGTTGTTTGGTTGAACTTGGCCATTCTAAATCAAATCTCAAACTTGTTTTAATGTGTATTTCTCTAGTTGCTAAGGATGAATAATACTTTTTTGAGGTATTTTTTTAGACATTTTTATCTTCTATTGAGAATTCTTTGTTTAGGTCCCTAGTCCACTTTTTAATTGGGCCATTTGCTTTCTTAACTTTTGTGAATTTTGAATATTAGTCCACTGTCAGATGTATAGATATCAATAGATCATGGCAAGTTCAGCAGACACATCTATCTCAACAGCTACACTACATCTCCTGTATCTGTGAAAAGATGTTGAAAGGTAGTTAGAGCCATAATAACAGGAGATTCTGCTGTAAAACAGTTTTCCCTAGAAATGGTTGCATAAACAGGACTAGAGCAGTGGCAATATCAATGGACATGTGGATATGG
The DNA here is from genome assembly GCA_964023405.1 of Apodemus agrarius. NCBI lineage: Eukaryota > Metazoa > Chordata > Mammalia > Rodentia > Muridae > Apodemus > Apodemus agrarius. Next base: position 72,475,419 of record OZ030020.1, on the reverse strand, counting down.
AAAAAGGAAAATTTCCAAACGTTAGACAAAGAACTGTAGCCAACTCATGACTGCTGGGAAAAGGAGAGGTAGCCTCTGCCATGTATGAGCCCTTTTTTGGTTGACTAATGCAGACTGGATGGCCTTGAAATTATATACATACAAACAAAAAAAAAACCCAGACTTGGCAGGATGTATTTACATATATATTTGTGCATATAAATACTTTCATTCATACATATGTATGCATGTTACAATAATAAAGAAAAAGAGGCTGTCACCTTGAGTAGGGGAATGATTGTGACTGGAAGGGGGAAGTGATGTAATCTATTTCAATTAAAACATATTAAAAACAAAAAATGAAAAGAGAACAATCAATCATTATACTAGACAGTACCATCAGTGCTCAGTAAGACATACATGGTCTATCTCTTTCCCTCTGCTATTGCACTCCCGGTAAGTTAGCAAGCAAGCCACTTCTGTCCGTTTTGCATCCTTCCCACCTGTCCTTGCTTCTGTAACCTTAATTTAGGATCCCATTAGCTCCAAACTCAAGCACTGCAATATTCTTGTAGCAGAACTTCTTTCTCACTGCTGAACCCTTATAAATCCTTCAAAATCGTTCTGAGATTAAAATGTGGCCATATCAATTCCTTGCTTAACATCACAGTCTCCTTATATTAGCTCTGATGTTGAAACCCACAGAATACCTAATACTGAACAGGTTTTGAGCTACCAAAAAAAAAAAAAAAAAAGGCAATCCTCTAATGCATCTGCTGAAAACTTCTATAGGAAGGTTTTGAACTGGAGATAACAGAATACCTATCTAAAGTGACATTCAAATGAAAACATTAATTATCTTAAGTCAAATATTTATCTTTCAAAGTTATGTTATATAGCTTCCCTTTTGTGGGCTGTTTTATTATTTTTGCTCACATGTCCTAAGTATAATTAACCATTATATAACCTTCTAAGTAATAGCACTTATTATCAGAGGTGATTGCTATCATAATATTTATCTGTTGTTTTTATAATAACCTTGGCAGTAACTATTCTGGTTTATCGTGATGTTCTGAGGGCCATCCTAAGCAACAAGGTTGATTTTGCTCATGGTTTCAGAGTTCATCCCATGGTACCTTGGTCAGAACATCATAGTGATAGAAGCATAGGAAGCAAAGATTTTTCCATTTCAAGATAGACATCAGGGAAATGCAAATCAAAACAACCCTGACATTCCACCTCACACCAGTCAGAATGGCTAAGATAAAAAACTCAGAAGACAGCAGATGCTGGCGAGGATGTAGAGAAAGAGGAACACTCCTCCCCTGTTGGTGGGATTTAAAGCTTGTATAATCACTCTGGAAGTCAGTCTGGAGGTTCCTCAGAAAATTGGACATAGTATTACCTGAGTACCCAGCTATACCACTCCTGGGCATATACCCAAAAGATGTTCCAGCATATAACAAGGACACATGCACCACTACGTTCACATCAGCCTATTTATAATAGCCAGAAGTTGGAAACAACCCAGATGTCCCTCACAGAGGAATGGGTACAGAAAATGTGGTACATTTACACAATGGAGTATTACTCAGCTATTAAAAACAATGACTTCATGAAATTCACAGGCAAATAGATGAAACTAGAAAATATTATGCTGAGTGAGGTAACCCAGTCACAAAAGAACACACTTGGTATGTAGTCACTGATAAGTAGATATTAGGCAGAAAGCCAGGAATGCCCACAATACAACTTACAGATCGTATGAAGCTCTAGAAGAAGGAAAACCAAAGTGTGGATACTTCAGTCCTACTTACATAAGGGGGATCAAAATAATCATGGGAGTTAGAGGATGGGAGGGACTTGGAAAGAAGAGAGGAGGGGGGAGAAAAAATGGGGGCAGGATCGGGTGTGGGAGGAGGTGGGGGAGATGTACAGAGTGTCAGAAAATTGAACAGAGATGTATAGCAATTGAGGATGGGGAAGTGGGGGTAGACAACAAAAAGTCCTTGACTCCAAGAATGCAAGAGGCTCCCAGGACCCAACAGGGATGACATTAGTTGAAATACCCAACAAATGGGATAGAGAATCTGTAGATACCATATCTAAAGGTTAGGCACTGCTCCCAGTTGAGGGATCGGGCCATCCAACCTTCTCAAAAATTTTAACCTAGAAATGCTACTGACTAATGGAAATAGGGACAAAGTGTGGAGCAGAGAGTGAAAGAAAGGCCATCCAGAGACCACCCCACCTGGGGATTCATCCCACATGCAGCCACCAACCCCCAGCTGTTGCTGATGCCAGGAAGTGCTTGGTGATATCAGCTGCCTCCCGAGAGACTCTGCTAGAGCCTTGTCAATACAGATGCAGATGATTGCTGCCAATCATTGGACTGAGCATGGGGTCCCCATTAGAGGAGTTAGGGGAAAGACTGAAGCAGCTGAAAGGGTTTGCAACCTATAGGAAGAACAACAATGTCAACCAACCAAACATGCCCTGCCCCCCAGAGCTCCCAGGGACTAAACCACCAACCAACGAGTACACATGAAGGGACCTATGGCTCCACTGCATATGTCACAGAGGATAGCTTTTCTGGCATCAGTGGGAGGAGAGGCCCTTGGTCCTATGAAGACTCAAATGCCCCAGTATAGGGGAATGAGGCAAGAGTGGGAGGGTTGGGAAGCCTCTCATAGAAACATGGGGAGGAGGGTGGTATACGGGATTTGGGATGGGGAAACTTAGAAGGGGATAGCATTTGAAATGTAAATAACTAAAATAACCAATAAAAAATTAAAAAAAGAAATTCCACAGAACAATTTCTCAACATATGTCTGTTTCTTGTCCTCTATACTTTTCAAATAAGGATTAAACAGAAAATACATTAATAAATAACAAGCAAAAACTTGCACACATATCTCCTGAACTGCTCATCATGTGGTCTGAGGGGCTGCAGAGTCAGAATACAGTTACCAGGATGTATCATATCATAGGACATAGAAGCCTAGATGGTGGAGCTAAAAAAGACACATGCAGACAGTCATGTAGTGTACAGGGGAGTTGCTTTGAGCAAGACTGAAGTCATGTCTCAAATTCAGGTTGTCAATACATTTATATCAAGAGAAACTGTAGGTAGACTCAGCAGTGGATAATAAAAGTGTTCATGGGGAGCATAGATATGAAGTTCAGTACTAACTCAGCTGCAGGATGGTATTAATAAAAGTTTTGATAGCCAGCATTCCTATTTTCTCTGAAGTATTGTCATTAAACCCTTCCAGAGTGGCCTCCTGGGAAGCCTACAGAAGACCCTGGAAATGGGGCAATAGAACTATGAGTTACCGTTAACTGCATAGACTGCAGCCCACACAGACTTTTGAACAACATCTTCACTCCACTTCCACTGCTAAACACACTCCCATTCTTTGGTCCTCTTTTCGTACTTTTCTGGGTTTCTCACTCCATCAATGAGAGTCCTCCCAGAACCTTCATGAACACATAAGTATTTACTGACTCTTTTAAACAAGGACACGTTGACATTGTTTCTTAACCAGCAACCTGCGTATTTTTTATTTTACTTTTAACTCATCTCTGACTGTCTATTTGCTCTCTCCTAACCACCAGCTTGCTCAGTTCACCAATACCCCCATTGTACACTTTGACTCCCATACTTTCCAGACTACCTACATTTTCCTTCGTTTACAAGTGTTCTTATTGTGAGCTCTCTGAATACATAAGCTTCAAGTGGTCTGTGAATCTCTTGAAACTATAATGAAAATTTGGCTAAAGTTCTCAATATAAACTGTTCTGATGACAACAATCATGATTTTCATCAAGGCTGGTAATATAAATTAGGGACTCAATTGATGACAGCAACTGATTCTTTGGCTTCCTTCCATTCTTTCTCATGTGAACAATAGTCCCATGACTACAATCTCTAACAGAATCTAGGCTGCACTTTATAGTTTACAGAATTCTTTATATGCTCTTTGTGTTCATAGTTCCATTTGATGGCCATCGCATTCCTGAGTGAGGGCAGATCTTATCATATCCACTTATAGTTGAGGAAAGTCAAACTCAAGATAAAAATCAGCTAACAAATAAGCTGGGTGGGGCCCGCCATCCATGTATCCCAACGCTCTGAAAGCAAAGTGGCTGTTCTCTGCATATTTATTTGTTTGGGACTCTTCTGGACTGCATTAATATTTTGTCTGTTTTGTATTATTTTTGAAGCTATAGAAGTGTTCGGTGTTGTTTAGCATAGGGGCATATGCCTTTAATCTTACGTAGCACCTGGCAGACAGACAGGTAGATCTCTGACAATTGGAGGCCTGCTTGATCTATGTTGTGTATTTTAGGCTATTGAGGAGAGCTGCATAGTAAGACCTCATCTGTGGAGAAAGAACAACAAGTCTAGAAGTAAAGAAAAAAGAAGATTAGTGTGTGTGTGTGTGTGTGTGTGTGTGTGTGTGTTCTAGAATATCTCTATTTTCACACAAAGAACAGCTATATAAGATGTTTGTAATTTTGAGCCTCAGACCTACTCTAGTATACATTAGAATCCACTCATTATAAGGTTCAGAAATCCAACAATTTAGGAAATTAAATGGGGTACTCCTTTAAGTTTCCTGAATGACCTTATACAAAACAGTTAATTTTTTCTCAATTAACATGTGAGAAAAAGTTTGAATATTATTTCATATGAGTAAAGTAACATTTAATTCATAGTATGCTTAAAATTTACATAGACTATGTGCATACAAATGTTTCCAATGCCATTTGAACAGGTCAGTATTTTCTGAAATAACTTAATAACAGTAAAAAGGTCTTATGTATATGAAATTGAATGTGTAATTCACTTTTTGGTTGGGCCGTTTATTAAAACGTCACATTTTTTTCTGCATTTCGGGTTGATTATTTCTCTCACTAAATTTACTGTCTCATCAAGGCAGTATTTGTTCATTTGGAGAATCATTTAGCATGGATTGTACTATGGGGACCTGAGATGGAACTTTTCCTATTTAAGAAAATAGCCACTCTGTATTTAGTTTCCTGTAGGGGACACTTCAGGAGAGTGATGTTGCTATCTCATGCCTACAAATTCCTCATCTGGGTCTGGAGTCATTGCTATATCTGTTCATTCAAGATAGCAGCGGCACTTAGCAATTCAACAATTCAACATGATGTAAGTTGGCTCATCAACAAAGCCAGTACCCTCTAGGGGTTGGAACAACACTTCCTGTGTTTGACTCTGCTTGCTCGGAAGTTGTTTTAAGTCCAGCACTGCTGGTGACGTTTCCCCTGGTGCACTGAATGCTCATGCCATGTCAAAAGGCCTTGACCTTTTCACTCATAGAACAAAGGGACTGGAAACAAATTATGCTCAGAGAACTGGTCAAAGGATAACAACTCCAACATGAAAGAAAACAAAGAGCCTCACCTCCTACAAAAGCCATGAATACAATTTCTGAGTTTGAGAGTATAGTCTTAAGAGGACAGTCTCCTTCACCCAAATTCACTAAGTACAATATGTGCATATGCCTCAGTGTGCTCTGAAACCCCCACCCTGTCATTGCTGTTTTTGCAGAACACAATGGACTAACTCCTGCTCTCTCTACTCCTCTGTCCAGCTGGAACTATTCCAGGCCATGAGCTGTCCACCAGAAAGATGAGTCTTCAGAGACAGTGACTCATCAGCAAATTCTGCTCCTCCTTTTAAAGGGTATATTTAGTGTGGAAAACCTGGAGGATGCAGCATAGTCACACACATGAAGGGACAGAATTTGAGTGGGAGGGAGAGGACAAGGCTAAAATAGAACTGCAAGAAGCCACAGAATTGCAGCCTAGCCTCGCTTTCCCAGCAATGTGGTTGCAGCAACACCTACAGTTCCCTGCCAAGAATGGCATGCCACATTAATGCCATAAAAATAAGAAAATAAGAGCTTTCTGCTGAAGCCATTCAAACAAAGAGAAACATACTCTTTAAAATATTCCTAAGATAAAAAATAAAAATAAAATTATTTTGTGCTTTGTTGTGGTTCCCAACAGATAGAAACATACTTTTTCCTCATGTAAGTGCAATTAGGCAATGCCGACCTAGGGGCTAGCTGTGGAGAAATCTGTTAAGTGGACCAATTGCATATCAGATGTTTCTAATGGAGTTTCTATCGGAAATCCAGTATAAATTTGATACAATACCAGGAACCAATCTCCTCTTCATTCTCCTATCTTCATTCCTTAGTAGAACATTTTACCTTAATTAATTAACCCAATGTTTAAATATTCTCTTCCAACACACACTTAGAAATTTTGCTATGGTCTTAGGTCTTAAGGTTTCTGAGCTCAGGTGGCAGTGGTCATAAAGCAGACCACCAAGGGTCCATGGTGCATGGGACCCCAGGACATCTTTTTTTTTTATTACAAAGTGAAGGTTTGTAAAAAGTAATTAAAGAATATTTATTGTATAGTTTTTGATAACTGGAGGCTGTTCATTGTACAAAATCATGAGTTTGCTTGTGACGATATATGTGTATCTCATGCTCTCGGTTCATCATCTGCCTTCCTCTTCTGCCACTCAGGGATCTCCCTCCTCTCCTCAAACTCTCCCTGACTACTTTATGTCTTCCTTTAAGAGCTTTCTCAGTTTATATTCTTTGTACAAAATGGCAAGTTCCTTCCCTCAATCTTTACTTAGTTTTCCAAAATCAACCAAACCTCACTTATGTTGCCCATGCTAACTTCAAATGCGGGATTGTCCAGTGTCTACCTACCTCTTAAATTCAGGGATTCCATATTTGTAGCTACATGGCCACCACATGTAGCTTGCCTTTCTATCTATTTTTTTAAATCCTCTGTTTTCCTCTCACTATTATCCACTTTTCTTAAATAATCATGGTACTGAATTAAAGATTATACTAAAAACATGCTGTAAATCTCTTCAGAAAAGTTCATTATTATCTGTGCTTCAATATTTCAAAGTCATTAGACTCAAAGTTTTATGTTTCTTAAAAAAAACTACTGAGGTTATTTTTGTTTTCTGTATGCAATCTTGATTTCTTTTATGTCTTTTATAGCAAAAGAGAAATCATCCATATTGCAAATATATAACTCCAAAGGACTTTAAAACAAGAGTTAGATAACACTCCATTTTCAGCCAAATAAACAAGGTGAGAAAAATAAAAACCCACAAAATGTTTACAATGGTTCCATGAAAGTTTAAATATTTCTGGCAGGAGAGCAAGTTGATTCCATTTTCTCCCCTAACCCCATGTATTTATGTGTATATATTCAACATATGTATATATACAACAATATTCTATAACACTATGCTCTATATCTTGTATAAGAACATGCTTTATATATATAAGTACTTATGTAAACATACATGTATTTATGTGCTTGAGCAAATACTTTCACTGTTAGAAGCTTGTCTTATTTTACTCATTCTTAATTTTTAGTAAGACCATAGGCATTAAGATGTTTTGCCTCCACTTTATTTATTTTTTGAACTACAATAAGCAAATACATGATTATAGAGAAAATTCAGAGCAAATATTTAGTTTTTAAATGTGCTTAGTAGGATATTATTTGGAAAATGAATAAAGGTTTGACTAAGATATTATAACATGAAAGATGGTTAGGATATGATGTCACCATTTTTCAATCAAAAAAGTATACCTACAGAAAATTAAATCACTTGAAGAAAATCATGAAGTTGTCAAGTTTTTCCTGCTAGTGCCAATGTTTCCCCACAAAATTTTTGTATAAATAACTTTTTGAGACCTATTTAAACAAATATACCATTCCCTATTCTCAGTTCACCCATGAATATTGAGTGTAGTGTTTCTGAGGGTTTGAATGCTTTTACATGTTAGTTTTTTATATTTGAATGAGCACTGCTCCCCAGTACCTTCCAAGCTTTAGAAAAATGTTTAAAGATTTTCTAGTAACACCTAAAGGGAAAACTCATTTTTTAATATATGACATCTCTTTATTTGCATCATTGTAGAAAATTCTGGAATTCCATTAAATAACAAATACTACTTGGTAAATAAGTTAAAAATTTAATCCTCATCAGTTTCTTCAAACAAAATTATGAGATATAAGAATAATGCTTTATAAAATTTGATACCACTATAAGAAAAGGGGAAAATGAAATGTAAATAAAATCTTTACCCTTAGTATAAAACTTAGGTTTTTTTTTTTTTTTAAATTCTATTTTACTTTCTCTGTTAGGCCATAGTGTGTATCCAGGGCTTATATTTAACACAGACAAATAATACCTGAACAATTGTGATTATAAGTGTTGTGTTAACAACTACTGCTATTCTATCAAAACTGTGAGCAGAGAATGGGTATTAATTAATGGGAGACATTACCAGGCGGGGCAAGTTGAGAGAGTATTCAATAAGCTGTCAAAACAGGAACTGAATTCTATAGAACGGGTGTTCACGTACCTGACAAAAATCGATCCTGAAACTTTGCTTTTCCATTTTTTTTGCTTAGAAACAACATTACTCAAGTTCTAACCTACTAATCTTTCAGTAGCTCAGAATAATGGTGTTCATAGCAGGAAAATCAAATTTATTTTAGTACCTTGGAGATCAACAAAGCCTTAGTGAGTTGTTGTAGCAGGGGCTGGTGCAGGGTGTGCTGAGACTCTTCAGGGAAATGGTCTTATCTTGCAGGATTAAAGGCCTTAGAAAGAAAGCATGTTTTGGGGAATAACTGTGCCAAGTATTTCATTAAAATAATATTCTAAATTATAATTCTGAAGATGTAAATTTTATTGAAATATGGGTTTAAAATTTATAAGTGAAAAAGAGATTACATAGTTAACACGAAGAGTGTAAAAATCTTTAAAGAAAGTAAGTTAAATTGGTCAAAATTATTTTTCAGTGAATGTGGTGAGGAATCACTTTGAAGTAGATAAAAGAGGGGTCTAATACCATGATCTTCCAAACTATCTCACAAGGGACACAAAAGGCACAATGGACAAGCTGAGTCTCTGTGACTTAAACATATGACAGTGTCATCATAAACCTGGAAAGAACTTACGGAGGTTGCACTCTGACAAACGCCTGTAAGTGAGCTGCTTAAAACAACAAGAAAGAGTCTTCAAAGTTCTGTTGGTTTTATTTACTTTTACTTTATATTAATGAGTGCCTTGCTTGTAAGTGTATACCTAAGACTGTGAGCCTGATGCCTACTGAGGTCATTCGGTGACACCATATACCTGGAACTGGAGATCCACATGGTTATGAGTGCTGGGAACTAAGCCATAGTCCGTTGGTTAAGCGCTATGTACTCTCAACTACTTAGACATGGCTGCAGCCCAAGAGCAGTCTTTTTTGCTGTCTTGAATTCTTACAGGAAGTTCTAATGTTAGTTACTTCTTTGTGATAAGGACATTGACCCTTTGTGACACATCTATCAGAACACCAGAAACACAGGCTATATTAATAAACTATAACAGAAGAAAGATAAACCAGCAGTAAACATGTGGAGATGATTAGTTCGACTACTAATTGTAATTAGTGGTCAAATGTCTTGGTTTTGAAAATAAGAATAAAATATGCACGTAAAATGTATTGTGTCATGCTTGCCATTTTAAAATATGCAACTAAATGATTAAGAAAAACTCCAAACCATATCTCTGTGTGCAATAACCAGCACCATCCATCTTAAGTGTTTCCATTTGATAAAATTGAGACTGTGTTCACTGAGCAGTAGGCCTTCTTTTCCCTTATCCTTTAAAATCCACTGTTCATTCTGCTCTATATTTTTACATTTATTTTTGGTATATTTAAAAAGTTTCTCCAAGTGGAGCAACAAAAGCTTTGTCTCTTTCTCTTTGTCTTGTTTCTTTTACTTAGTACAATGCCCTCAAAACTCATCTATATTGTTACCAGAAACTGGTGCACAATTGGATTGCTTTATCATTTTAGTTAACAGATGAGTGCTGCTTCTATGAACATGGGCATACAAACGCTTCCTTAATATTCTTCCTCAACTTCTTTCATTTGTGTACCCAGAAGTAAAGCTGTACAATATGGTAATTCCATTTTTAGAAACCAAAAAATCTATCTCCCACTGGGGCTCAAACACTTTATATTTCCAAGGGCTCTAAAGGTAACTTGTACATTTCTAGCATAAATCATAGAGGCAAGAATATCTGGGGCAATAAAATGCACCTAAATAATCATGAAGGTGAAAACATATATCTTACATTTTGTTCATGTTATGAATAACTCCACTGCCACTGGGATGAAACTTGGATTATATGTATCAACCCAGAAAAGAAGCTATGGAATACAATTGAGTTTCCAAAATAACAGTACATAAGGGCCTTTGTAAAAATTGTGTATTTATATCTATAAGTGCATAACCTTTGTACATACCTATGCTCTGCGTACAAGTACAACATGGCATTTTTATATTGTTTTTCTATATAAAACATTGTTGATATATTAAAATGTCAATAGATCATTTATATAATATAATGCTATAAAATAAGGCATGTTATTTATTGATATGTTAAGTACACTAAAAACTTTTACTGCCTAGCTTTTAAGTCTCCATGGTAGAGCTAAAGTTGAGCAGATAATTAGTGTTTATAAGTGGCCTACCAAGCCTCAGTGCATTGGCAGGGCCTTGGATGAAAGCTAACGTTTGACAGATCTGTCTACTTTCTAGGTACTCAGACATTCATGGGCGACATACACCTGTAAATATCATTATAAATAAATGGATGGATGCAGCAAAACTGAAATGAAAAGAACACAAAGAATAATGAACAAACAATAACAGGACAGGAGCTGGAAATCCAGGAGAATGTATACAAGATAGGTAAAGATTAAAGAGTCTAGGAAAGTGAGGAGGCGGCATTTGTGGGAGAAGAATGGGGAACAAAAGAACTGGTGGGGGTCCTTGTGATTAAAAGTGAGGCTGAATGAGTTGGCAGACAGGAAGCAAAATACTTCCAGGACTGGAATTTGTTCTTGATGCTCTGTTTACCCAGGTCTAATTAGTAGAACACAGTTATAATTTTGGCCCATCAGGCTGAGGTGTTATAAGGTAGACCTTAAGGATATGTCTTCTTGGACATATTCAGATTTATGAATCTACCTGTTTCTCATTGGCTCCTCTACCGCTCTGCTCCTGGTATATTTTGATTGATAGGTAAAATAAAGAGTGACTGTGAGATCCAATGTGTTGTTTTTGTAGACAGTTAGCTGTGTAAATCTAGTGGCTTTGTATCTGGCAAATTGTCATTTCATTTGAGCAGTTACCATAGGAAGCACAGAAGAAAATAGTCTGAGAGTTGTCAATTTCTACATCAGCGGTTGCTAAGACAAGCATTGCTGTATGTACCACAATTCTTCATTAAAAGTAGCAGATCCACATTCTTCTTGTTGGAATGTTATTGCAACACATATCGAAGTAAGAAGCTGCTTAGGATTTCCATTAAAATAAGAATTAGAAGACTAGCCTCAGTAAGATACTTGAAAATTACAAGTGGAAAGAAAATTAGGCTGATGTGCAAGTAACTTCAAAAACTAATCAGCAGAATTGCTGTTAGATACAGTTTTTCTTTGCACATAGACATGATTCAGCAGCTTTCTTCCCTAGCTCTGTCGACAGTTTTGAACTAGTAGGGATTTTGTTGTTTGTGTTTCTTGAGTTTTACCCTTGATAGGCATTGCTAATTGTAGCACCTGGAAGAGTGGTCTTCAAACACAGAGTTCCTCTCTACTTATTTGGAATAATTTTCATTTATGGCTTATTCAGAAAATTTAACCAACTGTTGTTCCACATTAGGAAAGCCCAGAGAGAAATGTCTGATTGCAAAACACTTGGCAATATAAAGTGCTGTGCAAATGCTACTTAATAATAATAATAATAACACTCTAATGTCTCCAGAAGTGGATGGCTAACATGCTATTTTAGAATTTTAAGACAATATGCAAACAAGAAAAAATTAAAATTATTTAAAGTAAACTGTACACTTAGCTTTTACTGAGATAATTTTTGTATATGTATTTATTGGAAAATATAAGAAACTTATTTTATTGTAAAATATAAAAAATGAATGGACAGCTAAAGAGAATAACCCAGTATTATTATTATTATTATTATTATTATTAATTACTATTATTAATAGTAGTATTATTAGTGGGTTCTTCAAGTCTTTAATTGACTCTGATAATGAACACAGAGAGTAAATTGGGTCATTTCATTTAGTGACTCCCTCCAAGGGAGAAGTCTAGTTTATGAAGGAAGTCTCAAGGTTTTGGCTTTAAATTGATCTGACAGTTTGATGCTTGGGCTCTTGGCTTCAGCCACCCTCCTAACATAAGATACATGACTTTAGATGGGTAATATGTCTTCTCCGAAAAAAAATATTAAATGTAACCTCTACATTGTAGGATTATGATGAAAATGCACTGAAAGGGACACAGCAGCTATTGCTGGTTGTGTACTGATTCCAGAATGTGTTCTTTTACTTACAGGATTTTATATCTCCTTGCTCAAAACTTAGATGACTTATCATCTGTGGCTCCAGCACTTTATCTCATGGCAAACAGATATCAGCCAAGGGAAAAAAGGGTTCAATTCCCAGAACTATCTGGAACTACTGCAAACTACAGACCTTTCCTAGAGTCTGACAATCTCAGTCTACAACCCAAGCCTCACAGAAAATCTTCAGCAGAGAATATTGCTTATTTATTTAGTTTTTAAAGTTTGTTAAGACATGAAATACTTATATTTTCAGAATATGCATTAATGCTTTTAATAGATTGAGATATGCATAAGTAGACATTTTTCATAGATGTATTTTCTCCTATAGACAAATTTTGAAAAAACCCTTATTATTTGGAAATAATTTCATACTTACAGAAAAATTTAAGAATAAAAATAATTCAAAGGACACTCATAAAAGTTTTGCCCAGAATCATCTGTGCTTTTCATGTTGTTTTTGTTTTATATCTTTATCTATCTATCTATCTATCTATCTATCTATCTATCTACCTATCATTTATCTATCTATCAATCTATCAATCTATCAATCTATCTATCTATCTATCTATCTATCTACCTTTCATCTATCTATCTATCTATCTATCTATCTATCTACCCACTTGGCATATAATTGTCTAAACTATCTACAAAGGGGTAAGTCACATAAGGGCTAGATCACATAATGTATTTGTTTTTGTGGATTTTGTTTTTTAAAAGGCTTCTTAAATTAACATCATTTTTGCATCTTGTTAAATTAGTTTTTTGTAGTATTAGGAAGGGAACCCAGTGTCTTCTAGTACAACGGACAAGCATGTTCCCATTGAAGCACCTCCAGTCCTAATTTTACTTTTTATTTTGAGACAGAATGTCATTAAGTTGTCCAGATAGTTCTTAAACTTGGAATTCTTCTGTTTTAGCCTTTCAAATAGCTATTGTCATAGGTAAATGTTTTCGGAACGTCATTAACCCTCTACCTGGCACTTAAAGTTAGAACACTTCTCAGTATCATAGTTTGAATAAGAATGGCTCCAATAGGATCATATATTTGAAGGCTTAGTCATCATGGGGTGGCACTTCCTTGAAGGTGTGGCCTTGTTGGAGTATCTGTGATCTTCTTGAGGGAAGTGTGTCACTTGGGGTACTTTTGGGTTTCACATGTTCAAACAGGCCCAGTGTCTCTTTGTTCCTTCTGCTTACAGATCTGAATGTAGAATTCTCAGTTTCTTCTCCAGCACAATGTTTACCTGTATGCTGCCATTCTCCCTGCCATAAAAAAGGACAAAGTTTCTGAACTGTAAATATGCTCCAACTAGTTGCTTTCTTTTATAAGACTTTCTATGATCATGGTGTCTCTTCACAACAATAGGGCACTAAAGATAGAAATTAGTGCCAAAAGTGGAGTATTGCTGTCACAAGTCTGATCATGTTGCTTGTTGGAGAAATGTGGACACTGGGACATTGGATTATGGATTCAGAAATCAGCTGAGTACTTTAAGCCAGGCTTAATGGGTAGACTAGTGGGATACTGGAAGACATTGGTGCTTCCAAGAACAATGTAAATTCTGAAGGCTCAGCTCAGTAGACCTCAGATGAGAATACTAATAACAAGTGGACTAGAGACCATTTTTGTGATATTTTGCTGAAGAATGTGGTTGTTTCTGCTCTTGTTTAAAAAAAAAATCTGCCTAAGGCTAAGTTGAAGAGTTTTGGATTAATGGTATTGGCAGAAGAGATTTTAAGGCAGTCTAGTATTGACTTGTGTGGCCATTAGTAGTGACTCTTGTGTAGAACTCTAATGAATAAAAATAAACTAAGCAAGAAAATTACAAAATGTGCAATTTGAGGAAAAAAGGATCATCAGGAAATGTAATAGAGCTAATAAATTAAAAAGAACCATCCTAAATGAAATAAAAGGAGTGGGGACATCATGGAAAGATGCACCATGCTATGCTTCCAACTTGTGAAATGGGTTAAAGAAAAGTTCAGGACTGGGTATTGTGGCACTTGTAGAGGTAGGTAGATCTCTGAGTTAAAGGCCAGCCTCATCTACAGAGCAAGTTTAGAGCATGGTAGCCAAACTTAGACAGTATAGTAACCATAGAAAACAGAAGCTATAGAAAATGTATTTAAACAAGTGGGCCATGTTCCAGCCCCACTAAGTAGTAGAACTCAGCACATGGTTCTGGCTTTAGAGTCAAGTATATAAGAATTAGTTTGTGGAATCTCTCTTCTGAGCTAAGAAAACACGCTGAAGCCCTGCTTGTTTCAGGGGGTATTCCTGCGTGGAGGCTCAGAGAGGTAATCGCATGAAGCTGTAAGTGTAAAGCCTGGATTGCCTTGGGAACCTCAAGAACGTGAAGATGATAGAGTTGTGGGACACCTGCTGTGGAAAGCTGCAGACTGGGTATTAAACCAGCCCAAGAGTGAAAAGTGTGTCGCAGTCAACAAAGCTGAAATTAGATGAAGATCTGAAGAGTACTTTAACGTTAGACATAGAGATGCAGAATTTGGAAATTGCCCTGCTGGTTGTAGGTCTTACTTGGTCCAGTATTTTCTCTCTATGCTCCCTTTTTTTCCATTTTGGAACTGTAATGTGTATTCTGTGCTACTGCATGTTGTAGGTATACGATGTGCTTTTTGATTTTGAGTTTTCAGGGGTTAGTTAAGTGATTGCCATGAGTATCAGAGACTTTAAACTTTGTCTCTTTAAATAGTGTTGAGACCGTAATTGAGTATGTGGGTGTTTAAAGCTGAAGTAAATGCATTTTTGCACTATGATATGGCTACAAACCTGTGGAGGCCAGGGAGTGGAATGTGGTAGTTTGAATAAGAATGACCCTCATTGCCGCATATATTTGAAAGCTTAGTCATCTGGGAAAGTACTACTTAGAAGTGTGGCTTTGTTGGAGGTGAACTTTGGGGTTCCAATTCTCAAGCAGCCCCAGTGTCCCCCACTCTCTTTTCTGCTGCCTGTGCTCATGCTGTGGAACTCTCAGCTTCTTCTACAGCACCTTGTCTGCCTGGGTGCCACCATACTTTCTGCCACGATGATACTGGACTAAACCACTGAAATGTAAGCATGCCTCAAATAAATGCTTTCTTTTATAAGACTTGCTGTCCTCATTACATCTCTTCACAGCAATAGAACACTGACTAAGACCCGTATCTGTCTCTTCATGAAACCTCAGATATAACTGATGTATTCATTGTAAAAACAATACCTTTGCTACTTTGTCTTCTCAGGTAATAGCATTTGGAATGTGTGGTGCTGGGTTTGTCACTGTTGTTGGTCTGGAATGTATGGTGCTGCTTTTTCCTTGTTGATTGTGTGTGTAGTGCTTGCTGCTTTTTCCTTGTTGGTTGTGTGTATAGTGCTTGCTGCTTTTTCCTTGTTGGTTGTGTGTGTAGTGCTTGCTGTTTTTTCCTTGTTGGTATGGGATGTGTAGTCCTGCTTAGTCCCTGTTGGTGTCAGTAACTTTAATCATATGCCAAGTGCTTCCATTTCTTTCCCTTCTGTTTGGTGATTTTTGTTTCTTTGCTATTAAAAAGGGCATTTGCGGGGCTCAGGAGGTAAAAGAGACTGCTGCTAAGCCCATTGACCTTAACTCAATCCCCAGAACCCTCATGGTAGGAAAAGAGAGCCAGTGCAGGTTGTCTGTTCTCTGCTTTCCTCGTGTGCACAGTGGTACACATGCACCTGCCCTCAATAAACCAATCAAATGCAATAGTTTTTTAAAGGAATTTATATGGCATGATTTTAAGATAAAAAATAAGGATATTTCTTTTTGCTGAAACTTCTTCCTGGTTGGAACATTCTTAGATGAATTTTGTCTGACCTGTGCTTTGCTATGAAGTTTGTAAATGTCATTTACTTATTTCTGCCCTTTCTGCACCTTTCTTATTTGCTAACTGGCATCTAACATTAACTATATGCATTTCTAATTAATTTATTAATTATTGGTCTTGGATCATAAATCTCTACCTTTGCAATATTTTAAAATTCATATTATTCTCACTTATTTTGTTCACAAGTTTCCCTGATTATGATCAATTGGAGCATTTTCATGTGTATTTCTCTTCTCTGTGACATATTGTCATAACTTTTTAATATTTCTGATATGCATAGTGATTATAGTCATGCCCTGGAATAAGATACTGGTTTGGAGATACTGAGACAGATAAGTTTTTTCTTTTTTCTTTTTTGTCTTTTGCTTTCTTTCTTTCTTTCTTTCTTTCTTTCTTTTTTTCTTTTTTTTTTTTTTTTTGCTTTTGTGGGTCAGTGTCTTGAGTGTGTGCATGTGTGAATGTATATGTGGGTTTTGTTGTTGTTAATCCAAAGATAAACTCTGACAATGGCAAAACAGAAATTTGGTAATCATCTGGTCCAAATGATCATTAAAAATATACCTTAAAATATTAATCTTTAGTAAAATTAATTTAATGTCAGAAAATCTTGTAGAAAATTTTCAACTGTTAGTTACTATGACAAGTTCATAAAAATTTGGATCAATTTGTTCTCAATTTACATAGTCTCCCCATTTTTTTTTGCCTGATTTAAGATCTCATAAATGAGTCAGAAATACAGTCTGACTCCTATCTTTTCTGATTTGTAGTTTAATGTTGGGAGACAATGTAGTGTATGAGTTTATAGGTCATAGGTTTTTAATACACAGATATAATGTGACAGTGCTTAAATCCTGGTACTGAATTATTAATTTTTAATAATTAGGCTAATAATGTCTTAGTCTAAATTTAGTGTGAGGCCATGTGTTCTATCAGGGATGGTCATGTACTATGAACATGGTTACCACAGGCTTATTTCTGAGTTACAGAACTCCATTTTGAGACAAATTAAGCATTCCCATGAATTGGGCAGGATGTATTAAAATAAAAGTTAAATTACAGTCACTTATACACTATTTTCAGTGAGAAATCTCTCTAGATAATAATGCAAGTAAAATATACCAAAATGAGAGTTTTTCTCTGGAAAATTATGTCCCTTGGTTAAATGGCATGAAGCTGCCTTTAGATACACAAATAAGTCACAGAATCCCTTTTTGCATGTATGTGGGTTAAAGATGGGAAAACAGTTAAAGGGCCAATGATTTCTAAAAAAGAACAGCCAATGAATTAAACATAATCAGTGAGAGAATTTCTCTAACTTGCGAGTATTATGCAAATTATTATTATAACCAGTAAATTCTGGCAAAGGGACTAACGTTTAACAATGAATATGTCATACTTTCTACTAGACATGCCTGTAGTCAGAAGGTTCATGTGGGAACAGTCTTCCATACAACGGAGGCAGAGGGCCTCATAAGCATGTTCACCGGTCACCATACAGGAGACATGCTTTGCAGCAAGAGTAAACACAAATATCACGCCTTATCTTCATAGGCTTATACATTATATAGAACACTTGAATCATGGTATTTTATTTTATTTTCATAAAAATACCATTAGTTTGTGAAATTCGAGAGCATTGGCCTTGCCAACTGTGTTATATGGAATGGAAGCTTTGGTATAGTTGTGCCTAAACATAACAGGTAAGTGGGCCAGGACTCACTGTGGTCCCTTTATTTATTCCTACAAATTTTGTAAATACAAATCTCAGATTTGGTTGACTTGGGCCTTGTGCTGAGGTCTGCTGTGGGCTGACAATTGTGAAACAACCAGCAAACCAATGGGAAAATGCTAGACTCCATCTGTTTTCACGAGGAGAGGAAAAGCTGCAAAGGCAGAATTAGGTTTTTTTATGCTTAATGATAGCACATACCTGAGATTTTTATTTTGTCTAAAATTAGAAATTTATCTTTTTACTAGTGGCTTTAGAATTTAAAACAAATTCAGCTGAATGTATCAGAATAGGATTTACTATGAGACTCCTAAGAATCTGACAGAGAGCTGTTTTTCCTTACCTACTGAATCACGCCTGAGAGAAAATCGGGACACATGGATTCTTTGAGAACTGTGGTTTTCTGGGTTTGCAGATGGCTGGCCTGCTGTTTTTTCTTTCCTGCTCTAAGGCAGTTTCCCAGGTACAGACAGCCACTCGCTCTTATTGGGATGGCCTTGGCTTCTGTTTTCTACAGGCTGTTTGCAACAGTCACTTAGCAACATGTTTTCCACCCCATGTTTTTCAACCTCCCCTATGTGCTGCCCACACTGATTCTGACTTTCATCTCTGAAGCACTGTTGGCTGTATTTTAAATGCAGGTATGGCTGGGTGACAATTTCCAGAAAGATGTACACTACGTTCCCAGCTTTTATATTATAGATTTGACATGTCATTGGTTGTCAGACATAGACCAGTGTGACTTCCAACTCAGTTCGTCGACATTTCAAGTTGAAGCAGGCAGGAAAATGATATCTGGGGAATTGTACTCTATGATTAATATCCCCACATCAGCTTTCTTCCTACAAAAAGAGGGAGGAAAAAAGACAGGTGCAATTTTACACAAATATGCACACTTTTTTTAAAGCAATCCAAAGGAAAGTTATTCTACCTGCCAAGAAGTATAAGGCACAATGTTTAAAATTGGCCAGATCCCTCAGACATGTTAAAAATGAAGAGGTCACATCTCAATCTATCGTAGCTCACTTCCTCCTGGTTTAACTTTGTTGCATCTGCATTTCTCGATGTTGTTAAGCGAGGCAAGAGACCTCGTGCAGTTTGGCAGTGGGTGGGGGAAAAAGTCGTTTTCAGTATAATGGCTGTATTTTAGTTAACATGTTGTCGGTCTTTAATGACTAGTGGTGTAACAGCTGGTTTTGATGTAATTTCTTTTGAGACCACTAGATTACAAGCAGTTTATTGCATTCTTCCTCTTTGACTGCTCCCTGGATACAACCCAAAGTCAAAAGGTTAAAGGTCTAAAGCCATAATCTGAAGGATTTGTCATCATTTAGCAGGTCACTTGTTGCTATGTACTATGCAAACTGAGAATTTTTTAGTTGGCTTGTCAGAATGGCTTAGTAATATTTTTTTTCTATTCCAGCTTGAAGGAATTGAGAATATTCAGCCAGAGACACATTCTCAGAAATCAAAGATTGCATTTGAACTTGTGTATATGTGATAGTCTTTATATGGATGGAAGAACTTTTTTTTTCAAAGTAAGTTAACTTTTACCAAGAGGATCTGAGAGTGGGAATTCAATTTTTACAAAACTCAAATAAAATGGCATTGGGTCTTTGAAGGAGCTATAGGCACCATATCCAAAACTACAAGCGAGAGACACAAAGGAATGGATCAGGCGACCTGAGGCGTGCTAAAGGTCATGGGCCCTATTGTTGGCTCACTGCAGATCTGGAGCCTTTCAGGCTGACCGCGTGTCACGGTCCAGCTCTGCTCAGCCAGCTAAGGACCTCCTTTGTTTAGGAAGGAGCTGTTCTTTGAAGACTGGACTTGATAAAAGAGGAAAACAAAACAAAACAAAAATCTAGCATAAAGTACATAAAGCAGGAGACTTTTTCCTTCCTACCACCAAAGGCAGATTTTGGGTTTTGGAGAGAGGTTGACAGGGTGTGTAACAATGTGAAATATGAAAGATATAGGGCTGACTCCTGTTGGGTGGGTTTTATGTTAGTTTAGAATATATGACTTTTAAACATGAAAAAATTGCTATAAGAAAATTTTGGAAATTATTCTAGGCAGGTAGAAGTCTTCCTAATCAATCCATGGCTCATCCTCAGTTTCATTATTGCGAATGTTCCTCAAGATGGCGACACAACTAGTCACTATTCCTTTTCTGTGCATCTGTTGCCCTCTAGGGACTCCAGCATGCAAAGGAACAAGAGATGCAGCCATTTGCAGGAATCAAATAGTCATTGGCTTTTCTTCCAGTCAGTCAAAGGGAATATTGGCTTCTATGCCTATATAATCATATATTTATCATTTCAGAGATCTGAATGAGATTAATTTAATAATTCACTCATAATTACTTTCCCAAATCAGATAGGAAACATTACTACCTATCTTAAATATTTTCTACTTAATTCTGTAATTTTGAAAGTTAAGAAAACATACTATAATTTTGAGTCAGTCTTTGAAACTTTGGAATCATGATTTTTATAGTGGGGCTTTCATAGAGAAAGTCTGGCAGTTCCCATAACTAACAGAAATAAGTATGGAGAGAAAAAAATCTAGCTTTCTCTCTTACTCTCCTTTCTCCATCCCTCCCGCTTTCTTTTCCTATGCCTCTCCTCTTTATGTCCCCCTTTTTTCTATCTCTCCTTCTTGGTGTGTGTGTGTGTGTGTGTGTGTGTGTGTCTGTGTGTGTGTAACCCAGGCTAATCTTGAATCTAGTGATCTTCTTGCCTTGGACCTGGCAACTGAAGGAATTACTGCATTTGATTTTCTGTGCTTATTTCTTTTTTTAAAATCAATCTATTTTTTTAAAAAAATTATTTAATTTATGCATGTGAATACACTGTCACTGTATTCAGACATACTAAACAGGAACCCATTACAGGAGGTTGAGAGCCACCATATGGTTGCTGGGAATTGAACTCAGGATCTCTGAAGAGCACGCTGTGCTCTTAGCACCAAGCTATCTCTCCAGCCCCATCTGCATTTCCTTTCTTTTCTTTTCTTTTCTTTTCTTTTCTTTTCTTTTCTTTTCTTTTCTTTTCTTTTCTTTTCTTTTCATTCCATTTCTTTTCTTTTTATTTGGTTGTGAGCTGAGCCTTTAATGTCTGAGCCATTGCTCCAGCACTCCCATCTGCATTTCTTAAAATAGTTTTCTATCATATTTTAGAATTCTGTTAAAAGTTATATAAATAAACTATTGTTTTTGAATAGACTAATACATTGTAAACTAATCAGTTCTCTGCATGAAAAAGAATAAACTATTTTGATTAGACATATTTTTGGCTACACTAACACTTCTGCCTTGGCCACAGCTGGATATCGGGGCATTTGGAACTATGGAGAGTACTAGATAACTGGTACCCAGTCTTAAGAGTCAAGCAAGACAACTGACCCAAAATCATCTGTGAACGCGAGTTGTAGTGGAAGAAAAGATATCATGTAAAGAAAAGATGCACAGCAAAGTCAGCTTTTCTGAGAAGGCAAAAGAGGGACATAACTAAAGACCAAGAGCACCTGTTATGTTAAAGTAAATGGTAACTTACATTAAATAGGTCTGCTGAAAATGTGGAATGATGTTCAACAGCCTTCACAGAATAGCACTTTCTGAACAGTTCCTTTTTTTATTACTTGAAGCAATGATTGCCTCTAAAAGAGCCAGACTCATTCTTATAACAAAGCCCTTATCTCAAGTTACCATCAAAAAATTTTCCTAGTGTGCTGCTCATGGAAAAAATTATCTGTCTTAATAATTAGAATAAAGTTGTCTACATTTATGAACTTGGGTGAGTATGGAAGATTTGGCACAAAAGCAGATATTACCCTTTGCTGCTATCTTTATTCAAAGTTTCATGTTTCACCCATTGACAAATTGTAAAGGAAATGTCCTTATTCTCTTGACAAAGATTGTTTAGTGTGTTTGAATATGTATCTGATGGTGTGTGTGTGTGTGTGTGTGTGTGTGTGTGTGTGCACTCATATATATACTCTGTATGTGGCAGTTGTTGCATGCACATGACAGAAATTGATATCTTCTATTATTTTCACAACAGTTTTTTTCATGACAGGACCTCTCATTGAACCTGGAGCTTGTTCATTTATATAGATGGACTAGGCTAAGCAGAAAGCCCAGGGACTCTCTGTCCTGTCCTGACAGCTCTGGGGTTAGAGGTGTCTGTGACTGAGTCTGGCTGTTACTCAGGTGCTAAGGACTTGGACTTAGGTTCTCATGGTTGGACAGTGAGCAATGACTGAGCCATTTCCCTGGTCTCCACATTGTTTAAAGTCTTGAAGACTGTTGGCTCAATTTTATTTATGAATGCCAAAATGGTAGGTAAATAATTTTAAAACAAAATCAAGCTATACATAATCATTTTAGAATATAAAGAATTACTCAAGTATGAGGAATCAGTACTCTCTTTGTGAATGTACTATGAACTGTACTGTGGCCTTGACTTCTTTACTTCATTGTCCTGAATGCTGTCTGCTTGATATTCACTGATCTTCCCCTCCTTGTTTCCTCGGAGTTCCTTAATCCTCTCGTTGCTGCTGGACATTCATCCATTTCTATATTAGCCCACTCGAGTTTTGCTTTCTTTATATTGAGTATATTATAAAGGACATGCAAGGTTAGAATTGGTAAATTTTGTCAGGGAATGTGCTTACAACATATAGCTTTCTATGTCAGAGTCTGTTTTTGTTTGTTTTAATTTTTTATTATTTTCTATATTCTTTGTTTACATTCCAAATGATTTTCCCTTTCCAAGACAGATTTGTCTACTATGTGCAATATAATACTATCTTTCTTGGCTTATGAATAGTCTGGGGAATAGTTTTAAGGTGCTTTCTGTTCCCTAATTTTCTGTGCCATCATAGTATATTACACAGAATATGACTATTGTGTATACTTGTGTAATCAGTCTGGTTTTGGTCTGAATACCTGTATTCCTCTAAAATTCATATATTGAAACTCCTTACCAATGAGAGAGCTTTCAAAATGTAGTTTTTACTAATAAGAAAATTAAGAATGTGGCACCCATTTGAACAGCCCCCAAAAGTAAATTTACGTCTTCTGCTATGTGTGGACAAATGGAAACATCTTCCATAAAGATGACTTTGTCTGGTTCTGTATCCATGAATAACTTACTCTTGGATTTCTCTTCCTCCAGAATTGTTTGAAATGAGTCCTCATTTATAAGATGACCTCTCTATGATAGTTTGTAATAGTAGCCTAAATGAAATAAATCTATTTAGTTTTTCTTAACAATACCTTTTAGAAAGATAGGTTTTTGAAAGGTAGATACATTTTATTTTATTTTTTTAGCCTCTGTCAAAATGGGTGAGATATCTTCAGTAGATCAAATTAATGTGCATTTATAGATTGATTATTTTCTTTGTTTTAAGGAAAGCTCTGCCATCTTGAATGCTGCAATTGTAATGTGTATTTATTTTATTGTATTTGCATTTAATAAAATTCTTTCCCTAATATTTATGGATATAATTTTTTCTGTTCATGTTGTTTTGTTGAGACGAGACCTCATGTTGAACTTCCTGTGTAGCTGAAGGTGACTTGGAACTTATGATCTTACTGACTCTACAGCTCATGCTAGGATCACATGTGTGTGCAAGCATGTCTTATATATTTATATATATAGATAACTATATTATATATATATAAATGTTATATCTAAAATGCTTTATATAAGCATATATATACATATATATGTATATATATGCTTGGCTATAATCTTTGCATCTTAAATATTCTGTTTTCTCTGTTTTCCTGTCCTAGGATTGCTATGAGATACATATTGGTCAAGCTCAGTTATGCTGAGGTAGCCAACAGCCTCCATCATTTCAATGGTGTTGGAAGCTGCTTGCTTTGCACTTCCTGTGATTCAGTTAATATTTATCCTTCATAGGTCTCTGATGCTGTTAAAGACTAGTTAGTTGTAGTTTCACAATTAAAGTTATTTGTTTAGAATTTAAGAAAATATTCTAAAGTCTAAAAAGATATTTATAGTTGATAAAAGCAAATTATAATAAAATTGATTTAGGTACAGAACTTTGGGCTCGCTAAGGTAGGATGGAATAGTAGAGTGCTGTCTCCAAGTTTGCCAAATGTATATGGGCTGGAGTTCTTTTATCGCAATTCTTACCTGATGGCTTTCCTAATTGTTCTTATTGTAACAATTTATTAATGCTAGAGAAAGAGCCTTTTATTGGACTCAAGGAGGAATGTAGGGAAAATATCCTGTGTACAGTGTGGAAGAATCACCTGTCAGCAAAAATCTAATGACTAATAAAAACAAAACAAAATTCCAACTGTCCCCTTTTCACAATACTTATTATTGTATTCTAGTTAAGTTTTTTTTTTCTATTTAATACTTGGAACCTAATGGATTCATGGTAGCTTTCAAATTGTTTTATTATGTTCAAGTCTGGGTATGTTCTGGTAACTTTGTTTAATGGTTAATTGTGTACTATAGTATTTTATGCTTTCTTTGTATATCTATCTTCAGATATATTTTAGGGAAGAGGAGAGATAATTCTGTGCCCTTTTTTTTGGAAGCTTACCAATTTCATATTTTTCTATTGGTTTTTCCTATGTGACACGAAGTGTTTCACAATGGTACAGCAACACAGTGCAAATTGCAAGCTTATGTTTAGGGATAACTAGAGATATTAATCCTTAAGGAACTGTAAAGTATTTTGATTTGCTCGGCCTGTGTTCTAGTTAGGGTTACTATGGCTGTGATGAAATACCATGACTAAAATCAAGCTGGGGTAGAAAGGGTTTATTTGCCTTATACTTCTATGCAGTAGTTCATTACTGAAGGACATGAGAAAAGTAGCCAAGCTGTGCTGAAATCTGGAGACAGAAGCTGATGCAGAGGCCATGGCAAGCTGATACTTACTGCTTGGTCCTCATGGCTTGCTCAGCCTGCTGTTTTATAGAAGACCACTTACAATAGGCTGGGCCATACCTCATTAATCACTAATTATATAAATGCCGTACAGACAGATCTTATGGACACATTCTCTTAGTTGTGATCCCTCCTTCAGAAGATTCTAGCATGTGTCTAGTTGCCATAAATGTAGTCAGCACAGGCTGAGTTTGGCTCCCTTGACTTTCCTACAGGATGCAGATGTTCCAAAATGCCGGCTTCATGCAGCATACTCAACTTCAGTATCCAACTTTGAATAAGTCCACAGTCAGAAATCTTGACATGGTCTGAATCTTGATAACAGTACTTATAAAAATAACTCCTTGGTTTCACATATTCTCAGTTAATAGTGCAGCTGGCCCTGCTGTCAACGATTGCCCTCATTGATGATTTTGAAGAATTCCTGATTTTCTTTTTAGAGCTCAGTAACATATTTAAGAAAAATGTTTTATAAGAGAACTATGTGGATTAGAATGTGATTTTCATAATTACTTATCCTCAGTGGAGTCTCACTGAGTATATTAATCACACATAAAGGCAGGGCTCATGCACAGCAGTAGAAAACCAAAGCCAAACAAACACAATCGTTCTTTTGCATACTCTTGGTCTCACCTTGCTTTGTTTGGGCATTTAAAAAAAACTAACTAGCCTTTTGCTTTTAAATTATGGTTTCCAATTTTGTGTTTTTATATATTTTCTTCATGTATGCTCTATGTGTTTTTCTTTTTTTTAATTTTTATTTTCTATATTCTATGTTTACATTCCAAAGGCTTTCCCCTTTCCCAGTTCCCCCCCACCATACTTCCCATAATTCCTCTCCCCCCCAACTATTCCCCAATCATTCCCCCTCCCCCCACGGTTTCTCTACAACACTGGATCCAATCTTTACAGGCCCAGGGTCCTCTCCTTCCTTCTTCTTGGGAATCATTTGACTTGCTAATTGTGCCTTGAGTATTTAGGGCTTCTAGGCTCATTAATATCCACTTATCAGTGATTGCGTTTCCTGTGTATTCTTTTGTGATTGGGTTAACTCACTCAGGATGATATTTTCCAGGTCTAACCATTTACCTACAAATTGCATGAATTCATTATTTTTTAATTGCTGAGTAGTATTCCATTGTATAAATATACGACATTTTCTGTATCCATTCCTCCTTTGAGGGATATTTGGGCTCCTTCCGATTTCTGGCTATTATAAACAAGGCTGCTATAAACATAGTGGAGCATGTGTCTTTATTGCATGCAGGGGAATCCTCTGGGTATATGCCCAGGAGTGGTATGCCAGGGTCCTCTGGAAGTGACATGCCCAATTTTCTGAGGAACCGCCAAACTGATTTCCAGAGCGGTTTTACCATTTTGCAATCCCACCAACAGTGGAGGAGTGTTCCTCTTTTTCCACATCCTTGCCAGCACTTGTTGTCTCTTGAGTTTTTAATCTTAGCCATTCTGACATCATTAGTCATCAGGGAAATGCAAATCAAAACAACCCTGAGATTCCACCTCTATGTGTTTTTCTTAACCAAAATGAAGGAGAAGAAGAAGACAAAGAAGAAGCAGCAGCTATACTATGTTTGCCGGTTTATTTTCTTGAAATATATATAGTAAAAGAGTATGTAATTGGGTAGATGGAGAGATTGACTGGGACATACACACAAACACACACACACACACACACACACACACAAACATACATACACACAGAGAGAAGGAGGGGGGGGGAACTGGGAAAATCTTGCAATAATGGGAGACATGGAAATGGTATCATCCTGGGAATTTGAGGTGGGTACTAACTTGTCTGCACCAAATTTATTCGTTATTAATGAAATAACTTCTAATTTTTTACAGTGCTAAAACCTATAATATCCTAGTAGGTGGGTATATATATACATATTTATACATATACATATATATGCATGCACATGCACACACTACTTGCCTTATGAATGTCAACAGCATGTGGTTATTTAAAAAGACTTTCAATTGTAGATAAACACATGGAGTGGTCATTTACTTATAGTTTTTATTTAGAATTTTTCATAATAAGTAGAGATAATTTGCATCTCCATTTTTATCAAATATTTTTATTAGTTATGAAATTCTCTACTGTTACCAAATATATTTGTATCTTATTTCTTTCCTTTATTATTATTTATAAAATTGTATTTTATATCTTCATCTTTTCCTTGATAATATTTTATTTTTTACTGCTTTTGAAATAGAACTTTCAATAGATGTATTGTGATTTAAAAAGTCAGTAAGAGTATATTAGGACCCTTTGGACTCAATGGGATTGATTAGGAGTTTCAGTGGATCTAGATACTCAGTGATAGTGATCATCTCAGCTCTGTAAGGAATAGATATATGCACTGGAGCACTCACAAAAAGGAACCTAGCATGACCGCACTCCGGAAGACCCAATAAGCAGCTCTAAGAGTCAGATACAGATAATTGTACCCAAACAATGGTCAAAAGCAGCTGACCCCTGCTGTTGAATTAGAAAAGGTTGAAAGAAGCTTGAGGATAAGGGTGACCCTGTAGCCAGACCAGCAGTCTCCATTAATCTGGACCCCTGAGATCTCTCAAACAATGGACCACCAAATAGGCAGCATACACCAGCAGATATGAGGCCTCCAACACACATACAGTAGAGGACTGCTGGGTCTGTGTTCATTAAAAGATGATGCACATAACTCTCAAGGACTGGAGGCCCCAGGGCATTTAGACATCAAGCAGAGTGGGGGCTGGGGACATCTACATGGAGATAGGGGGTGGGGAAGAGGTATGGGATGCAGAACATTCTGAGGGTGGATGGGGGCAGAATAAAATATGGAGTGTAAAGTAAATAAATAAATAAATAAATAAATAAATGTTTGAAAAAGAAGGAAAAATAGAAGAAAAAAGAAAAGTTTTTATTAAGAATAAAGTTGAAAAACAATCTCAAAGTATGGTGGGTGTTAGTTGATCTGTTACCACCCACAGATGGACTTCAGGGCATTGAAATGAGGTGCATTACACTTTACAATCTATGTCTTCCTTCCCTCTACAAGTATAGTCATTCTTCTTACTCAACAAATAATCCACCTGAGAAAATTTACTGTCATAACCAGTGTCCTAGCAAGGTATTTGAGACATTCTGGGTATGGAAAATAGTACTAATATAAACTAAGTTATTTCATACTTAGTTTTCAAATATAAGAATACAATAATACAAATACACAAGGATACTTCATCTATATACACTGACATATTCTATGGTTAAAAAAACTCCATGAAATGGAATTGATTTTTAAACAAAGATGGAGTATACAGTTTGATTTTCCTGTATACTTTTACCTTTTCAGATATTACTGTTTACAGTTTTCCTAAAATTTTCACATGAAAAGCGAAAATCTTATCTCACATAGCATATAAAAACCACATTGTTTTATATGTAAGAATTCAAGATTTAAAGGCATTTTTAAAAAGAAAACATTTTTAAAAGGGGCTGTCTATAAGTGCAATAGGATAATTACTTATCTTCTCATATTCATATGCTGAGTTTAATGCCCAGAGTTTGGGGCTTTGAAAGGTAGTTATATTTACCTGTGTTGTGAGAGTAGAGCATCTGTAACAAGATGGATATCATTAAAAGAACAGGAAGTGAGATGAGCCCACTCAGCCCGGCACCATTTCACCACGCAGTGAAAGGCAGCCATCTGTTGACTAGAAGAATCTTCTCCAGACTCGAAATGTTCCAGTTTTAAATTCTGGACCTTTGAAGCATTCAAAAACATGAGGAATGAGTGTGTTTCAAAACTGTATTTTGTTATAGCAATCTAACTTAGACAATAAGCTAAACCCAAGGTGTTTAAATATATGTTTTAGCATTTATCCAAGTAATTATATAAATCCCTTCAAATATATCCCTCAAGTAAATGACAAAACATCAAGATCTTTATGATGTCTTTTTAAGTACACTAGTTTTCTTGCCCCACTGAGTATCTTAAAGAAAATAAATTACCAGAGTTCACGGTTTCCTTTATACACACAGATTATTCAGACTACTGTTGCAAATGAGTCAGAAGCAACTTCCTCCTTCTCTGTTCATTTCTGAATAATCGTGTACATGTACCAGGAAGATGGGAGTGGTACAAAATGCCCCATGCATACTGACATCCTGAATATCAATAGGAGTAATAACACAAAGTTTACCCTTCCTTTTGGTTAAGATTTGTCACCTGCATACCATTATCATGCATCATGTTGCCAATATGGATTAGTCAGGGAGAAAAGCAGTAGTTGCTATGGCAAATCTCTTTATTTGAAGGGTTACACTTGAGTAAATTTTTCATAGTTTTGTGGAAAAGAAGATATAGATAGGGAAGGAAGCAGGAAGAGAGTTGTAATTCTTTCTAGTGTTATTTCCCAGTTTAGTACAAATACAAGACTTGAGTTGAATTGGGAATTTTATCTCCTTTTTCATTTAGTTGTACATTCACTAGCATTTAATTTGATTAGATACAGATAAGGTTAGTGGCAGGTGGGTAAAGTGTCAAACCTCTCATTTGTAGCAGTTAACAATTTTTGTAATGCTTCTATGGAGACATAATTCAAACACAAAGTTGATGCCACCAAATTGGGAGTTGGAGCATTAGAAGATGAACAAAATCAGATTTCACTAGCTGGGTTAGCACTGGCTCCAGCCATCTCAGAACATAAGCTTTTACAGGGAAATACTTTTGTGTAATTTATTTGTATAACTATATAAACTACAGAATTTATGTGCGATACACTTGCTATATAGTGCTTAGTAAAGATGGAACATTTAATATCTTAATCTTCCTGTATCCAAAGGTGATGATCAGATTTTTAGCCATCATGATATATTATATGAATTGTTATAGTTTGGATATTAGTTGTTCCCTTCAGAGTTTGTATCTTGAAGGCTTGCTCTACAGCTGATGGTGCCATTGAGAGGTACCTGGATGAGGAAGGAATTATGTACATCAGTGGGTGAAAGCACTGATGAGTTCACTGTGAATGGGCCAGTGGAATATTCATTCTAGGAAGTAGAGGACTAGGAAAAATGTCTTTGAAAGATATGACTGGGTCCTAGTTCCTTCCTATCTTTCTGGCTCCAATCCATCATAAGCCATGCTCCATCCACCATATAGTCCTGATGCCATGGTGTTTTGCCTGTCTTACTTCAGGTTGATAGCTTATCATGATCTAAACCCATTGAAAATTTGAGCTCAAAGAAGTCTTTTTTTTCCCTTTCTTTCAGCTTATCAGATGGTTTACATTTATTGATTTTTTAATTCTTTAATCTTTTTTTTTAACAGTACAGACTTTATCACCTTCCAGATCCATACTCTGGCAGTTCCACATCCCACAGCTCCTTTCCCCTAACCCTCCAAGTCTCCAAGAGGATGTCCTAACCCCACCCCCACCACACCTCCCTATTCCCTGGGACCCCAAGTCTCTCAAGGGTTAGGTACATCATCTCTGACTGAATCCAGACCCTGTGGTCCTCTGCTGTATATGTGTTGGGATCCTCACATCAGCTGGTGTAAGATGGCTGGTTGGTGGCTCAGTGTCTGAGAGATTACGGGGGTCCAGGATAGTTGAGTCTGCTGGTCTTCCTATGGGGTCACCCTCCTCCTCAGCTTCTTCTAGCCTTTCCCTAATTCAGTCACAGAATTACCAGCTTCTGTCTATTGGTTGGGTGTAAATATCTGCATCTGATTCTTTTAAAGGGCAGTTATGATAGGCTCATTTGTAAGCATACCATAGAATCAGTAATAGTCAGGCCTTGGGCCCTCCTTTTGAGTTGAATCTCAATTTGAGTCTGTCACTGGACCTCCTTTTCCTCAGGCTCTTCTCCATTTTTGTTCCTGCAGTTCTTTCAAACAAGAACAATTCTGGGTCTAAGTTTTTGACTGTGGGATGGCAACCCCATCCCTCCACTTGTTGCCCTGTCTAATGGAGAGATCTCCAATGCTCATGGATTGGCAGAATTAACATAGTAAAAATGACTATCCTACCAAAAGCAATCTACAGATTCAACACAATTCCCATCAAAATCCCAACACAATTCTTCAAAGGTATGGAAAGGGCAATTCTCAAATTCATCTGGAGAGGTAAAAAACCCAGAATAGTGAAAACAGTTCTTAACAATAAAGAACTTTTGACCTCAAGCTATACAATGGAGCAATAGTGATAAAAATTGCATGGTATTGGTACAGACACAGTCAACCATTGGAATAGAATTAAAGAACCAAAAGCAAACCCAACGCCCTATGGACACTTGATCTTTGAAAAGAAGCCAAAAACATACAATGGGAAAAAATGAAGTATCTTCAATAAATGGTACTTGTTTAACTGGCAATCTGTATGTAGAAAAATGAAAATAGATCCATATTTGTCACCTTGCACATAGCTCAGGTCCAAATGGATCAACATAAAACCAGGTAAACTGAATCTAATAGAAGAGAAAGCAGAAAAGATCCTCAAACTCATTGGCACAGGGGCAAATCTTCTAAACACAACTCCAATGGCTCAGGCTCTATGAACAAGAATTGATAAATAGGACCTCATAAAACTGGAAAGCTTATGTAAGGCAAAGGACATGGCCAATACAACAAATTAGCAAATTGGGAAAAGTCTTTCCTTCTTAAAGTTTATTTTTTCAGGCATTATATCACAGTAACATACAACTAGGATTCCAAGTCTATTATTAGTACTCATATTTTTAACTATATGAGTTATTTAACTAGCCCTTCAAAAATTAACCCCTCCAAAAAGAATTTCACTTTCCTTATTTTCTGAGTCTATTCTTATGCATGGCAGCTTCTACAATTCACTGATAATTCAGTCTGATTGTCTCTGTTCTTACTAACAGCAGTGGCTTCAACTAACTGACAATCCCCATTCTTTAACTAAACATCTGTAGAATCAATTATCAAATAAATTCACAAAGGTTGTGAAATAAGTTTTTAAGTAATTAATTTTCTATGCTTGATTTTCACTGGTATGTGGGGTTCCATTGTGCAGATATACTTTGCATAGGGACATAAACAATATTTCTGATGTTTTTGTTGCTATTCAAACTTCTGTGACATAGACATAAACAAATCAGGTAAATCTATTGATCTTGCCATGCCTTATGTTTGGGGTCTGGAAACAACAACCACAAGCAGATTACATAGTGTGATGACTAGAGGTCATGGTTGAGGATATAAAAGAAGTTGGGAAATAGAAATTATAAATGTGGGAATATCATTTTAGGTGGGCAGACAGATACTGCAGTCGCAGTGAATAGCAAGCATCTTGTCTTGGGTCTTGATCTTTGTCTTGCCTTAGTCTATGAAGAAGTCTACTGACCAACCCACATACCCAAAGCTAGTTCTGAAAAACAGAATATTTCTAAAGCTCTTGAATAGGCATGTCTTTAGTCTGAGGCTATAGAGGAAAGAAAACACATTAACGATGTGTTCCAGAGATAGTTTGTGAAGGGTACAATCTATAATTAGGTGGCAGAGAAGTTTTCTTTGTGTTTAGAAGAAAGGCCCAGGGACAAGAAGGTCAGCAGTGACAAAGGGGAGAAGCAAGGCTATATTTTCCCTTGCATCTTTCTTCTTTGCTAATTAAAACAAAATGAAAAGGCTAAACTTGTTGAAGATTTCATGTGAAGACTTTAGGATAATGAGTTGGGAATTGGTCCTAGACATTGTGACAGGTTACTGAAAATTGTGACATGATCTCTTCATTTTCTGACTAAAGAAATTCCCAGAGATTTCTAGAAAACTGCTATGAACTATCAAGACAATTAGGGAAAGATGTAAATGTACATGAAGTAGAGAATGGCTACAGAGTTTGGGGAAATATTCTGGTAAAACATAACTTCTCCAAATCTATTATATATTTAAAATCATTAAAATGAGTGACTGTATTTATAAAGCTTTGTTTACCACTAACTAAAGAAGTTATTACCATGAATAGATGACGTATATGACTCAGTGACTCCAAGTTTTGTCTTTGATTTCAAACTTTGCAATGACATCTGCAGTGAAGCAAGCAATGAGATGAGGATGAGCTGGGGAATTGGTGCGGTGGGAAGGAGGCCTAGGGATATGTGTCATGTTGGAGTTCAGTACCTGGGGATTCCATTTCACTTCGGGTGTTCATTTAGGCTAGTCAAAGAATGGACACCTGTTATATGAGTGACTCACAAGGTGTTAAAGCTTACCTCATATGCAATGTACAGAGAGGGACACTCCAAAGTGGTAACAATTGAGAGAGGAAATTTATTAAAATACACAAAAGCCTTTTCATTTTTCTCTTTGGCCAGAGTAGTTTGGCAGAGAGCCTGTTTCTGTGTGAGACTCTTGCCTATGATCTTTCCAGGACACACTGTGCTACTTTTATTTTTCACTTTAGAAGTTTGATATATAAGTGTGTATACAGAACTACTTATACTCTATCTTATTTTCATAACAATGCTCACTAAAATGAATCAGAACAAATATTCCTTGATTTTTGCTTTTTAAAACACCATGGAATCCTGGGAACTGTGGATGTAGTGATTGAAGAAAAAGACTGTAAAAGGGAAAAAATTGCAGTTCCATAGAAATTTTGGGAAATACACCGAGAGTACTTAGAAATAAATAATATTAGATCATTTGGAATTATCTACCATAGAGCATATCCCTCTCTCTGATGGCTAGAACATCACCAAGCATGTGTTGCTTTATATAATGAGCAAAATTAAAATAACTTCTAAGAGTCCACATGCTGTCTGTCAAACCTGCTGCAATTTCTCCTTATGAAAAAAATCTCAAGACATTTATTCTCTATAAAATAAGTAAAAAAAAATCAAAAGCCCTCTAATTGGTAGAAACTCTCAGGGCAAGTCTATAAAGTTCATTAGTGCCCAGACATTTACTAAGCAAATGTCCGCTCAGCGACACCAAATGGCCTTAGTTCCTATTGAACACAAGTCTCTTTTCAAACCATTGATGTGAAATGATTCTATTGACACTAGCTTTTGAAGCAAACCTTTAGTTGAGGGGAACTATGTCCAACATTTATCTCTATTGGTGGAATTTTTTTCATCTTATTTATTCTTCCTTTATTTTGTATGTGAGAAGGAAAAAACAAAGTCAGATCAAACACTGTGGAACAAAGCACCAGGATTCAAACCAGTGTGCTCAGGATGGGAAGATTTTGCTCCAATTTGCTCTGAAAGGCTCTGATGAATTTTCCCATACCCTAGGCACAAGCAGAACAGTGGATGCCTCTGCCACTAGAGCACAATGTCTCAGAACTGCATCTCTCACTTTGCTTCCAGTGCCCAGGCTTTCCAGGACATGTACCTTAAGCTTCCTTTTCTCTTTCAGTTCCATTCACTGTGAAAACAAAAGGTAACTTTGGGAGTGGACATGAGTAGTGAAACTTAGCTCTAGAGATGAGCAGTAACTTTTCATTTAAGAGAGTTTTGAAAATGTCTGGCTCTAAATTGCTTAGATTGAGTATTTTTACTTCGTTATGTCATGATATCAGTTGAGTAGAGACAGCTAGAGATGGCCTTCTGGACGTTGCACAGTTTCTCATCTCTTTGAAGTCAATGCTGACTACATCTCTACCCTCTGCTAGTCCTTTAATCAGTGTCCAGTCTGTCCGGTGAGAATAGCCCCAGGATGGAGCCTGAGACCGAGTCATGGGCAGCACCCCTTTGTCCTACTCACATGGATGGGACATGATTCCACAGGATTAGCCAACAATTATATGCTCTGAACTGATCAATTCAGTCAATTTACTGTGCAAAGTAAATTGATCCTTCAGAACAAAGGTTTCTGTCAGCAGGGAGCTACCTGAGAAAGCAGCATGCCTGTGTAAACAGTTCTGTCCTTCTCCCAGTGTGGAGTGGCCCCGCACCATATGGTGCCACTATGAACTTATTAGCTGACGGATTAACTGATCTCTGCATTTGGGATCCCCAGTTTCCAGCTGTGAGAGTGATTGATGGGCTAACTACTGCTCCAGTCTTGGAAGTTATTTCCTCCATTTAACAGAGTCAAGAAGACAGAAAATTGCCCCCTTTGTAAATGCTAATCTCACCACTCCTTCGAACACCCAACATAGCAATTTATTCAAGGCAAAGTCTTAAAATTGGTATAGTGCACATCAAATGCATACTAATTAGCAATTTCTTTTGAAGGCTCCATCACTTATTAAGGGTCTCCTTTTCCATATGTTCATCATGCCCCACTTCACCCTTTAATTACAAAACAGCACTTTCAACTAATTGCGAGAAGGTATATTGTGCCTGGAATCTGTATTACACACTATACCTTCTGATGCCTAATTTAGGGTCACATGGAAGGCAGACAGATAAGCAGGCGGAAAAGCTCACAACCGTCATCTGCAATTTTAGGCATTGTCAGGATGAACGTTTCATCTACAGTGGTGTCTAGGACACTCTTCAGTGGACATTGGGCAGAAGAATGGGGTGAATATTAGGTTAACAATTGGAATCTTTTCTAGATTACAAAGATTATTGTACTGGATTATTTAATCCCACAGAATGATGCTATTACATTTGTAACTTTGCAATTTCTTCAATCTTAAATGTTGAAAGAATCTTGTAAATTCAATAAACAATATTTTAAGTACAATAGCTGGACTATAGAAGGGAGAGTTTTACAATATATACTGGAAGGATACTTAAAAGAAATGTTTCCTGTTGTGTAATATTGATGATTTTCTTTACTAAACCACAGTTCTTATGCAATATAAATGATTCTAATGGTTATCCCAGTTATTGGTCGGCCACATACAGTCTGCCAATGGCACCTTCATTGCAATGCTGAGTGATAAGGAATGGGACCAGACGTTTCTCTGGCTCCTTTATGCACTAGTCCCTGTAGAAAGTTTGGTCATATTTTTCTTCTTAATGTTGGTCCTGAAAGTACTGGTGCAAGTTTAGGCTTCAAGAATACTGAAGCTGCAAAACAGTGATAGAATCAAATAAACTTTTTGATTCATGGTGAACAAAGAGCAGGTGAAGTATGACCCACACTTCAAAAGAAATTCATTTTTCATAAATAGCACAAACTAGATGTCATCACACATGCCAGAAAAACAGTCAGACCCATCCACGCTAGATTAAGATCATTTTAAGTTAGTTTTCAAAACCATTCCTAATTTTGAACTAATAGATGAGAGACATAAAAAGTGTAAATGGCAAAACAGACCCATTTTTATGGAAAGAAATTTTAAGGACTTTTGAACAGATTTTGGATGTTTGCTGTCTCTAACCAAATAGCTTTGTCAAATCTGAATTTCCTCTCTATACTATAGTCATTAATGCTTACTCGTAATCATTTATTTTCTAAGTTCTCAAGTTTGGAATTGTCTTACTTTAGATAATGTTTCAAACTGTTGTTGACCTAGAATTTTGTTGCAGGATTTTTGAGTCTATAATTTGGGCATGATTTGCTTTTGATTCTCAGCTTTCTAATTTGGGACTCCTGTTGGGAGTCAGAGTTCACTTCAGAGCTTGGGACTAAGTTTGGCTGGCTAGTGTGTGAGTCTACTAGAAAGCAGAGCTGAGACCTGCGACTTCAGGCGGTGTTGGCTTCTATAGTTTATCAACTATCAGTAATATACTCTTCATTTACATTATTCTTTTTCCTGAAGAGAACATAAAAAGTTGTCCTTAATATTTTTCATAGAATTTGAAACCATAACCCTAAAATTCATATGAAAGCACAGAAGACCCTTAATACAATTTTGAGTAGCAAAAAAGAAGCTGGAAACACCACAATGCCAGAATTTAAAGCATATTGTGTAGCTATAGTAATTCAGATGGCTTGATACTTGTGATAAAGATTAAATACAGGCCCATAGAATCAAAAAAGACTCAGAATTAAACCTATGCATTTATCGCCAATTGATTTGCAACATATACTAAAGAAAGGAAGATATCTTCAATGAGTTCAAACCTTCTTTTTGTTTTTGTTTTTGTTTTTGTTTTTTTGGTTGTTTTCGAGACAGGGTTTCTCTGTGTAGCTCTGACTTTCCTGGAACTCACTTTGTAGACCAGGCTGGCCTCGAACTCAGAAATCCGCCTGCCTCTGCCTCCCAAGTGCTGGGATTAAAGGCATGCGCCAACACTGCCCGGCGATATCTTCAATGAGTAGTGCTTGGAAAATTGTCAGCCATGTGCAGATTTACAGCAGTAACAGAATATTCACACAGAACAACAAGTGCTGATGAGGACACAGAGGAAAAGCAAGCCCCACCCACCGTGGGTGAGAATAGTAACTTACCATAGAAGTTATAGTGAACAATATAAAGTTACTTACAAAACCAAAAATTGGATCAATCACAAATTCCAGGAATTCTATTTCTGAACATACATCCAAAGGAAATGAAATCATACCAGAGAGATATATGCACACCCATAGTTAGTGTAAAACTATTCAGAATAACTAGGACATTGAACTATCTTGGGTGCCAAATGGCAGATGTCTTGATAAATAAAGTATATTATATATATATGAAATCCTAGAATTTCAGAAATTTAGATGAAAGTAGAGAACATTGTTAACTGAAATAAATCAGATACAAAAGCTATAGAATTATATGTCCTGCCTTATTTCTAGAAATTAAAACCAAACTTGATCTGAATATTGAATAATAATTAACAGGTGGGCAGATGTGTTTATGTAGGGGAAAAATAGATCCAACACAGGTTGGATCTGCCTATGCTCATGCTTGGAGCTCTGCTAACACATACTAATCAAATAAAATCCATTTTGCTCGTTTTGAAGCAAAGACTCGCCATCTGTGTCTAAAATGCATTTTCATCATATCCTTCTACTCTGCCCCTCCCTCCCCCATGCATCTTCCTCCACACAAACCCTGTTCTACTTCCTGGGTATTTTCTTTTGTTTTGATTTTCCTTTATGTCCAGAGCCTTCTAAGTGAGCCTGGATGTAGAACCTCCACAGGACTATAGGAGACTCACAAGAAGTCACACTACTGAAGACAATGACTCTGCATCTCTGGCAGCCATCCATCAAGAGCCAAAAGTTCTTTCTGGAGGGGTAGGGTCTTTGCCTGGACGTGACTGACCTTTGACAGGCCCGGCATATACAAACACAGCTGCTATGATTTCATTATTAGACTAGCCACATCTTGTCCAAAAGATAACACATCAGTGTCCTCTCTATCATTCTTCCCTCATTTTCTCAAATGTCCTGAGAGGAGATGGATAGTCCCTCTTAGGGCTGAACACTAAGCAGTGATTTACTTTAAGCATCATGAACTCACACGTGTCTCTGTATTCACTGCTGGTCATTGCAAAATGGAGCTTCTCTGATCAAAGCTAAAAGCAATATTTTGGCGGTTGGATGCCATGTCCATTTAACAATACAGGAGCACCAAATAACAGCCCATTGCCTTGACAGCTGTGGGCTTTGATCAGGTTATGGCGGTACTGGGCATGAATTTAACCACATTCTCCCCAAAACAGAGGAAAAATGAAAAATACTATGTAATAGTCTCTCGATCAGAGAAAATATGAAAAATTGTCTTAAAATAAAGGATTATTCTGCTTTAGTGTTTGTAGCAGGACAATCACTGATTTTAAGGAAAGTTTTCAAAAATTTGTTGCTTCTTTTAGTCAACAGTGAGTTTCTATGTTGATGTTTTGAAATGTAATGGGGAACTTATGCAAACTTGGTGTGAAAGGATGGTAGACATGTTTGTCAAACCCTGATATCAAAGGGAGCCAGTGGTATAAACGTGGCAACAATTGTGAAGGAAAAATGATGTTATCATTTTCTTTGGACTTTTATGTATTTCATGTAGGCAAGTTTCTATGTGGTTGAAATCCTACACATATGTAAACAGACCTTGAAATGTATTAATATTCATTAAATAGTCACTTTATTTTAGCTTTGAGGAGCTGACCTTAATAAATGCCTATAGTATAGAGGGAATCATTATATTTTTACAATTAGGTTGGATATATTCTGTTGGGATAGTAAAGAGACAAGCCACAATTTTCACTTTGAAATTAAATTTAAAATCCCGCTTCTGATCTGATTATATAGGCTAATTGAAATTTTCACCCCCCAAATAGTATAGAAGCCACATGTGGTGCCTCATGCCTGTAATCTTAACACCAAGAAAGCTGAGGCAAGAGGATCACCAGAAATTTGAAGCCAGCCTTGGCTACCGAGTGGTTTACTTTTCTTAAAAAGTATTACCTTTAAAGAATCAGAATAATTTTCTTCCTATACCTTCTCTTCCCTGAAAAAGTAAATCCTCTAGACAAATGTTAAGAAGCCCCATTTCTCACTCTGTATCAGATGGCTCTAGACTGGTTACATTTTAGCAATGATAAAGGAGTGAGACCATGCTTTTTAAAGTTGCTGTTTGGTAATCCTCTCCCTCACCCTGACAAACTTTGGTACAGTGACAGGGAAGTGGATCAATGGAATAGGATCAAAGACCCAGAATTGAACCCACACATCTATGGCCAATTGATCTTCGACAAAGGAGCCGAAAACATCCAGTGGAAAAAAGATAGCCTTTTCAACAAATGGTGCTGGCTCAACTGGAGGTCAACATGCAGAAGAATGAGAATTGATCCACTCTTATCTCCTTGCACTAAGCTCAACTCCAAGTGGATCAAGGATCTCTACATAAAACCAGACACACTAAAACTAATAGAAAAGAAACTGGGGAATACCCTTGAGGACATTGGCTCAGGAGGAAAATTTCTGAACAGAACACTAATTGCTTATGCTCTAAGAGCAAGAATAGACAAATGGAACCTCATAAAATTACAAAGTTTCTATAAGGCAAAAGACACTGTCAAAAGGATAAATCGGCAACCAACAAATTGGGAAATGATCTTCACCAACCCCACATCTGACAGAGGGCTAATATCCAATGTATACAAAGAACTCAAGAAGTTAGACCCCAGAAAACCAAGGAACCCTATCCAAAAATGGGGTACAGAGCTAAACAAAGACTTTTCACCTGAAGAAATTCAGATGGCTGAGAAACACCTTAAAAAAAGTTCAACATCATTAGTCATTAGAGAAATGCAAATCAAAACAACCCTGAGATTTCACCTCACACCTTCAGAATGGCTAGGATTAAAAACTCAGAAGACATCAGGTGTTGGCGAGGATGTGGAGAAAGAGGAACACTCCTCCACTGCTGGTGGGACTGCAAGCTGGTACAACCACTCTGGAAATCAATCTGGCAGTTCCTCAGAAAACTGGACATGATACTTCCGGAGGACCCAGCCATACCACTCTTAGGAATATACCCAGAAGATTCTCCAGCATGCAATAAGGATACATGCTCCACTACATAACAGCCTTATATATAATAGCCAGAAGCTGGAAAGAACCCAGATGTCCCTCAACAGAGGAATGGATACAAAAAATGTGGTATATATACACAATGGAGTACTATTCCGCCATTAGAAACAATGAATTCATGAAATTCTTAGAGAAATGGTTGGAGCTGGAGGACATTATACTAAGTGAGGTAACCCAGTCTCAAAAGAATACCCACGGTATGCAGTCACTGATAAGTGGATATTAGCCTAGAATCTTGGGACACCAAAGACACAATTCACATACCAAATGATGTCTGACAAGAAGAAAGGAATAGACACTGGTGCTGGAAAGGATCAAAGCATCAGTGTAGGGGAATACAAGAACAGGGAAGTGGGAAGGGGTGGAAGAGGGAGCAGGGGGAGGGAAAAGGGTATGTGGGACCTTTGGGGGGGTGGGGAACCAGAAAAAGGGAAATGAATTGTAAATATAGAATATATCCAATAATAAATAAATTTAAAAAAAGAATCCTCTTTCATGTCTCTGTGTCTGTCTGGTCTGAAAAGCAGCGGGTCTCAAAGAGTATGAGAAAAGGGGATATCACAGTTTAGTAGAAACCTGGCTTTGTATTATCAAATAAGCACTGCTACACTGAGGACATCCAGGTATACACCAACTTTACACACTAGTGTGAGCTCTGGCGTCTGACTCTTGAAACCTTGCCTCTGTGAGGAGGACAGGCCCTTTCCCTTTCTAAACCCCACTATGACTGATTTGCACAGAGATGGTCATGAATCTTAGGCAGGCTCCTTTCTAAAGTGTTTTATGTGATCTGCTGTCACTTCTCTCATGTATTTGCAGCTGTGTGGTGGTGACAGGAGATATGCAGGAGTCACTAGATAAGGGATCACACCCTCAAATCTTAGAGTGAAGTATTTATCTTGGGAAGCTTGATGAGTATTCACCAATTTATGAGGTATCTTAGAATGCACCAAAAGCATTGGGATTAGTTTGCTTTTATCTTTTATGAGTTTGAAAAGTTAAACCTCACATTTTCTTAAGAGGCATTTCTTCCTATTGCATGAAACTATTTCTGGGGAGAAATGAACAAATATCTACTGACTCCAGACAGAGTACCAATGACACATCAAAGTTGGGTTACCTAAAGTCCAACTGGTGAACCATTGAGTTTCATTGTGGTTCCTTATAAGAATATGGGCCTTTGAGTTTACTTCCTAAGCCTAAGGAGCTCCCATATAGGGTAAGATGTTTCACCTCTCCTTAGAAATACCTTATAACCTTTTCTCTGAGATGGAAGGATTCAGTTTAGAGGAAACATATATTAGAGTTCTTTTAAGTATTTGGACTGTTTAATTTCTAAGCTTTATCCATCCTTGCCTGCCTGTGTGAGACTAGTAATCCCCTCTCTAAGTTTCTAATGTGGTATGTGAAGTATAAAAGTCTGAATTTTCCAAATCGAGAGCATAAAGTTCACAAATGAAATTTTTTACTTGAAAACAGAGAATCACTTTCAAAACCTAAAATATTTCTTAGAAATACCCCCCATAATAACTGGAGGAAGAGAGATAGACCGCAGGACAATCAAATATTTATCTTGTATTGTCATACAATGGATAAGGATCAGTGTATAACCAGCAAGTGGCCAACCAAGGTCCCTTCCTATCTAGAGAAAAGAGGAAAATGCTTTCAAAGCAGTGTCAATAGAACTGTTTTAATGAAAGATAACAATCCCAAGAACAAGCAAATCAGAAATGTATCTTAATTTGTAGACAAGTATATTATTGATTTAAAAAATAATCAGTTTTATAAATTACTGCACTTTAAATTCAGTGGTAACTTTTACAATTTATAACATAAACTTCTAAAAAAAAGCTTATAAAATGGCATAAAATGTGATGGGCAGTCATAGAAACACTTCTTAGAGACATGGATAGCATCCTGCCATTCTCATGGGATTCATCTGCAGTTATTCCAACATTTTCTTTTGAGAGAACATTGTTCTTTATTTACCCTTTTAAATATTTGCTCTGACATAATTCTAGTTGAAATGAATAGAGACAGTCTTTATGCACTTGGATCAAAGTCAGCCTTGGAGAAGTTTAGGTCCACTCTTACACGTTTCGCTTACAGCAGGGAAAGGGGAAGAAGCTTGGCAACTGTACCTTTTTCTTCAGAACTCTCCTTAAAATACTTCAGATACTCTTTCTTCTTCTTTCCTTTCCTTTTTTTTTTAATAATGGCAGCTGGACCATTGGTCCATGTGACAAATTAAGATTTGGATCAAGTTTACACGGCTGATAGTTTAAAGTTAAAAAATTACTGTTTAAAATGGAAACTTGGTGACTTGTCTACAGTCATTGTGGCCAGGTGAGTGATGAAGCAGCGGCATTAGGAATGCCATGTAAGCCGGGTAGTGGTGGCGCACGCCTTTAATCCCAGCACTTGGGAGGCAGAGGCAGGCGGATCTCTGAGTTCAAGGCCAGCCTGGTCTACAGAGTGAGTTCCAGGATAGCCAGGGCTACACAGAAAA
Source organism: Apodemus agrarius (assembly GCA_964023405.1). Classification (NCBI taxonomy): domain Eukaryota; kingdom Metazoa; phylum Chordata; class Mammalia; order Rodentia; family Muridae; genus Apodemus; species Apodemus agrarius. The sequence goes on along the minus strand of OZ030020.1, from coordinate 72,432,495 downwards.
ACCCTGTCTCGGGGAAAAAAAAGAATGCCATGTTAGATGTGTGTGCAAGGAAGAGTGGTGAGGGGTCATATATGGGGAGCTTTGTAGTCAACATTTAAAATTCAATTATTTCCTTAATCATTTGTAAGCATTTGATATTCAGTTGTAAGTTGGTGTGATCAGAACCACTTCTGACATCTTCTAATTACTAATGCTTAGACATGTATCTATTCCTTATTGAATGCCTTATCAGCATTCAAATCAATTGGACATTTCTAACACGCCTAAAACTTGGTCAGGTGCTTAGTACAATGTGCTAATAACAATAATGATTCCTCTCTCCCTCTGCTGTGTCTGTATCTGTGTCTTTCCCTCTCTCCCTCCTTCCCCTTCATCCCTTCCTCTCTCTCTTCATCTCTCTTTCAGACTAAAGCCAAAGAAAAGTTGTGACATATACCTGAGATATTCACATTTCTGCCTGAAGGTCAGTTGGGTCTACCAACATATGTTGCTGATTTCCACATGAAAGCCATCTGGAAAGAACAGACCAATGAAATGCTGTTCTGTTTTCTTAAATTTAGTTGTAGCCAAATGTTTACAGAGTGATCTGAAGAGTTTTGTGATTTCTTGTTCTGGGTCTTAGTAAAGCTTGGCAAACCTTCAGTAACAAGCCTATCAACAACCCACCAGGCATTTAATGTTACTGTTCGAATGCTTGAATTTTTATGTTTATTGAGCATTTTTTAATTGGAAGCCCCAGGGCCTTTTCTGAACAGTTGCCCACATTGCCGCATGAAAGTATGGCAGGCATACTCAGCTTGAAATGGCAGTGGCAGCTGAGAAGAAACAATGCCGGTGTAAGCCTAGGAGAGGCCAGGGAAGCAGGCCACCATTGAGCTATCTGGAGAACGGGCTACAATGTGGGTGTTTGAAGGCGCAGAGAAAAAAGGAAGGCTATAAACTAGGCAATCAGTATGTTTCCATTTTGTAATGTTTCTACTTGTAAGCCCAAAATATTAGCACAGTGAGGAAGTGCTGTTCAGAAGCCAAGCACAGTCACCTACACTAGGATTGCAGGTCACATGCATGTCTGTTAATTATGTAGCACATTGGAAAAGGAAAAAAATAATATGGTAGCAGTTTCCACTCTAGTATCCAGAGTAACAGTGCCAGGTTCCTCTTCTGTGTTTTCAATGATAAAACCTCAAAGAATTTCCTGTGCATTTACAGTAAACTGCCAAGTCTTACAATCATACTTCAAATCCTTCTGCACTGCAGCTCTGTCCTGTGCCCTTAGTCCTGGTGAGAGCACTAGAGTCTGGGCTCTGAAGCTACAGTATATGGTTCAAATTTCAGTTCTCTTCTTAACCAACCCACTTCAGTTTGTTTTTTATGCTTTTTTTTTTCCTATTGTGAAACACTAATGAAAATAGGATTCATCCTATGTGATTGCTTTGGAGAACAAGTGAGTTGATTGTGAAAGTTTTAGCACAAGGTCTCTTTCTCGTGAGAGCCATGCATTGTAAGTGCTTAAAAACACATGGGACAAGCGAGTCCACCAACTAACTGTATCATACTTTGTCTTTCTCTTTGTTCATTGATCTCTCTAGAGTTCTCCATGCTTTTTAGCCCCCTGCTTTGACTCACCTTTCTGAGGGTACAGTTCGCCTCTTTAGTTAACAGCTTAGACTTCTCTTCTTAGTCACCTATGCACCCGTTTGTTTGTTATAGAGGCAGATGGAATGTCACACCTCTGTAGCCCAGGCTGGCCTTCAACACATAGCAGTCCTTTGGCGTCAGTCTTTCTACTCAGGTTCTCAGAGTCATGGTAAGTTTCTCTATGGTGCTCTTTAGACTGCTTAAGATTTACTTATTTTTTTGAATAGACTATATCTCACTGACTTGACAATTTTGTGTTGTTAATGATGAACCAGGTTTAATTGCTAATATGGCAATGTGGGCTATACTTATCTGGGCAAGTTATTTGTTCTTTGTCTTTTGTGTAGCTGAGCGTGAAGTAAATATTTAGAATTCACAAATGTTACCCTAGCCCTCTCTGCAACAGCCCTTTCCCTCCAATGATCCCTGTGGGTAGGGGTTGAGAAGGCACAGAATCAATGACTGGATTCCTGGACCCAGGTGAGGAGAAGCAGCAGGAGCAGAAGCAGATTTTATTGTTTCAATGGAGAGTACCTTTATACCCTCCTCCCACTCCTGAGCTCTTGGTCTGGAAAACAGATGGCACCAGTAGATTAGCTGCCCAGTCACAGGCTCTGCCTTTGTTTATCTCCAGGTACCAGGCAGGTTCTGGATTAGTAACTGTGGAAGTGCCTGTTGCGCATTTGGGAGCCACTGCTGACCACTTAGAACACGCTGACTCACTCCTCCTGTATACAAAGTCATATTTTTTTCTGTTAATATTTGCTACAATAATAGTTGAAAATAGCTGAAAAGAAAGAGCTTTAGAAGGTAACAAACTGGAAAAAATTGTGAAGGATAAAAATTAAAAGTGCAGCAATCCAACGCAGAGTAGATTTTGTGTCATTTTCGATTTCATGTTTAAATGTATCTACCGGTGAAATTCAGATAGAAAAACAAACCAGTACTCAAACTTCCATCTTCTTTCATTATTCTTGTTTAACTCACTGTAAGAGTCCTTTTACTTAAGTCAACCTTTCATTCTCTGCTCCATTCAACCTCTACCCTATCTTCTCCATCATCATCCCCTCTCAAATTCACATTATTATTATTATTATTATTATTATTATTATTAGTAGTAGTAGTGTTATTAAATCTACTTAGTCCATAAGTGCTGCCAGTATGTGTCATATGTAGGGTGAGGGCATCTACCGCAGTGTAGGCAGCTTCTTAGGAAGCTTGAGACCCATCCCCAGAAATTATCATTTGCCCTCAAATAATAATTTTAGGATTGTTCCTCAGCCAGTGATGGAGATTTGTGTCCATCTACCTTCTCTGTGCTAGTATTTTGTCTAACTTGTTCTTGCAGGAGTCCTGGGTGTGTTAACACAACTACTGTGAGTTCATAGGTGCAACTGGCAAACCTTTAATAACAAGTTGTGTTGTATCCTGAAAACACTTCTCACTATGGCCTTCTCCTGCCTTTGGTTGGTTCTTACAATCTCTCCATTTCAGTCTTCTAGGATACCTGATCTTTGGGAGAATAAATGTGACCAGTATAGGGTTGAGCATCCTGAACATTGATCATTTGTGATTCTCCATGTTATTCATCATCTACTGCTCATAGAAGCTTTTATACAGAGGACATGAGAGGCATTAATCTGTGAGTATAGTATTAAATTATTAAGAGTCAGGTTACTACTATGTCTATTTGGCAGAATAATAATAGGGTCTCCCTTAGTTTCTATGACCTATCTTGTCAAAGTTTCTTACTCCTAATAATGTACAAACATAAGTTCTTTATTGTGGAGTAACCAAGAATAACGACAATAGTTTGTAATGTTTTGGGTCTATGAGATCTCATTGGCAAACAATTTCAGAACAGGTAAGCCATTTCTGGCACCAAGATTTTATTTGATAGTCTATGCTGACTAGGAGGAAGGCTATCTCTCATTATAGATAAAGTCCTTTGACACTATTTATTTATTTATTTATTTATTTAATTTGAAAAGCATGTTCTTTTATTGAAAAAGGAAGTAAAGACTTTTATGATAAAATTGAAGAGTTATATGGAAAATATTATCTATATAAAATTTTATGTGATAATCTTCATTTTTAACATGTTTTTCTATATTTTTCTACAATTTTATCAGAAATGTTTTCCATGTAAATCTTCAATTCTATCATAAAATGATTCTACTTCCTTTTTCAATTAATTTGACACTTTTTATATATGTGGTATTGTGGCATTATTTGTATATAGTACATTTTGTATTTCTTTTCCTTCAGATTTGCTGACCATAGCTAAGAGTTAGGATTAAATAGGCAAGTAGATTGTTTCCCAATTTCATGAGAAATTGCTATAGAAAACTCAGTATCTAAATAATAATTTTAGACATGGATAGTTTGTTAGCTCTTCATTTTAAAAAAAGCAGTGATGCTATTCTTAAATTTTTTATATTAGACTAGTTTGTGAATGTTCTTTTTCCTTAGATGTTCAGATTTTATGTCAATTATTCCAGATTTACAATAAGCCTGACAACATTTCTTTGTTTTTTATAGTGGTCAATCTTAGCTAACTTACCAAAATCTCAGACAATATCTATCAAAGAGCACCTAATTATAGCAGCTATCATTTTGATTCTATTAAAATCATCTAAGAAAATCAGCCTTTAGCAACTATAGCTGCATTTCTATGTTTAGTTTAGATCATAGCTGGGTGGTTGATCTAAAGTTTGAAGTAAATTGCACTCATTACAGGAATACACACAGTGGGGTCTTCAGTTGAATTTAGTTGACTTTTTCCACATGTGAAAATCTCTGTTCTTTTTTGTGTAACTCCAAACTCTTTATATTCTCCTCTCATGTCTTCCTTTTCCTCAATCCAAACTGTCCTTTCCATCTTATATACAATGCTTGAGATGATTCTTCTAGTGCTTTCAAATTTTATCTCTGGTAGATGACTCTGAAATATTTACTTCCACCTTCAAAATTCCAGTGAGCTTCTCACAAAGTCTGTTGTCCTCTTCTTAGAGATCATCACTGCATTCTAGCACATATTGCAATGGATTCATCACACCCCAAGATAAGTTCTCTCTAATTGCCTTACTGTTTTCCTCTCACTCTTCAGGAAACCATTGGCTCCTCTCTCCTCATGTCAGGTCCACCCAACCATCCATCATTTAACTAACTTTATATTTGCAGTCTACCATTCCTTCTGGTATGTCTCCTTATATGTTTTCTATTAGATTGGCCCTGGAGACCAGTGTCTATAATTACACATGATAATGGCTGCTTGAACTGATAAATGAATGTTCTTGCCTCAGTTTCTTTACTCCTTCAGTATATTCTGGAGTAATGACTCTTTTAAATTATGAATTCCTTGAGTTGCTTCAATTGAATCCTTTCACTGCTTTTATTCGTACACCTTTGCAGTGTTTCCCAGGCTTAACTTCACAAATAATCATAATAATAATATTGCTCAGTGATATGACAGAAACTGTCCCCACAAAAACATATTTTCTTATCAACTATCATGGACAAGGTTACAAAAAATGATTATACTCCTAAATATCAGGTAAGTATCACTAGGCCCAATCCATGTGGGTTTTTTTCCACATAAACGATAGATTATGTAGTAAAATTTATATTCTGGACTCTGGAATGGAACTTATTTATAATATGTTCTAAATTCGCCAGAAGAGCATTATTATTTGTATCCCTTACATAAATTTTTCCACTTGTAATCCCCCCATCTACGAGTATGCATGATGCTGTTTTTGCTTTTGCTTGTAGACTTAGTGGGGAAGCAGAATAAACATAAAGCTTGGCCTTAATGCACACAACAAGCAGTTGACTGTGCTTGGCAACTCCTTAGGGCACCTGTATCTGCTTACCAATAATGACTCTGAATTCTGATGACTTATAAGAGATTGTAATAGTGAAGCAGATAGGATCTGAGGTGAGATAGTCTAGCTTTGCCTCCGGAGGGAGATTTTTTTTTCAGAGAAAAGGGGAGTGGCCACATATTTGTATTAAACACCAGATTACCGATCTTTAAAATGTATTTTGTAAAATTTTAAATTGCCTCTATTGGAGTTGTGCTTCACTTTGTTACACAGAATGAGGATATGCTGCCTCCAAAATGACTGAGGTCGACAGAAAGTAGAAGAATCTTCAAGACCAAACTGAGAAATTCTGTACTTTGGACTTCATATTTTTCTTTTCCCACCTGCTGTTTCTAACAGTCTTTGGCTGCATCTCATATCCAGAACAGATTTGCTCATCAACTTTCATGAACACCATCTAGAAGAACTGATTATACTCCTAAATATCAGATAAGACTCTTCTGTGCCCAATCCATGTGTTTTTTTCTTTTTATAATGTTAAATATCACAAATGTTAAAGCCTAAGATACATTTTTTTATGGAGGCAAATTAGATTTTTCTCACATAGTTACATTCTTCCTGCAGGAGATGCCTTGCTCAGAGAACAGAAAGAACACCCATTTCAGATGAGTCTGTGCTCATGGGCAGGTCAGTTCCAGATATTTGTTTAGTAAGGTAACTCAATTACATCACATCTAGTTCCGCAATCCAGGATCTACCTGAACTTAGGCCCTGAGCATTCTGGATAGCCCTGAAGCCTTTTAAAGAAGCAAAGATGACTTAAAGTTATTTTACGCCAAACTGGAGCTATGATTTTTATTCTCTTCTAAACAGAGATCACTAACAAGATCTGCTAAATGTGTGCTTACATAAAAGTACTTAGGTTGACAAGACATTTGCAGATCTTTACCTTTTTGCAGCAAGCCCAATGCCTTTTGGTGGTTGTGACAGATTCCTGTGATAATCAACCTAAAAGGGTCATTTGGGTGATAAACTTGAATGTTTGGTTCCATTATTAACTGGCAGCTTAACTTTGGGTGTATGGTAAAGCAACATCATGACACAAGATTGCGGACCCAAACCAATCTTACCACTGGGAAGAATAAAGAATAGAGAAAGAACCAGTGGTCTCACAGTCCCACCTGAGAGCATGTCCACAATAGAATGAATCTCCTACCTGGCCCCAACCTTGAACTTTCCATCATTCCTCAGTTGTGTTAAACTGATGACCCATTTTTTAACCTATAGATTTTTGGGGTTTAGATATTGTGGATCTAAACAGTAGCTATAGTTAGTTATATTTATGAGTTATTCCAAAGTTGCATCCAGGCAAATAATTTTTCAAAAAGTGCAAAGAAAGTGTCAATGATAGATAAAGATGTGATCCAACTCAAATGTCTCTGTTTTCTAATCCGTGGAACCTGTGTTATTATGATATAATTATAATTACAGGCCTTGAGCTAGGGAGAAACTTTGAATAGTCAGTGTGTGACCAATTTAACCTCCAGATCCTCAAAGAGATGATCTGTTATTAAGGGAAGAAAGATTGAACCTAAGGATTATAGATATAGAAGAAAGCAAAGATTTACAATTTAAAGGGCCAGCAAATATCTTCAAAAAAATTGTAGAAGAAAACTTTTCTAACCTAAAGAGAGAGATGCCCATGGTACACAGTAGAAAAAGCAAGAAAGTATTCTTCATTCAACAAACCCAAAAGAAGATAACAACACAAATATATTACATCAAAAATAACAGGAAGCAACAATAACAATTCCTTAATATCTCTTAACATCAATGGACTCAATTCCCCAATAAAAAGACATAGACTAACAGACTGGATAAGTAAACAGGACTGCACATTTTGCTGCATGCAGTAAACACATCTCCTTGACAAAGACAAACACTACCTTAGAGTAAAAGGCTGGAAAACAATTTTCCAAGCAAATGGTTTCAGGAAACAAGTTGAAGTAGCCATACTAATACAGGAAAAATTTGAGTTTCAACGAAAAAGTCATCAAAAAAGACACAGAAGGACACTTCATACTCATCAAAGGAAAAATCTACCAAGAAGAACTATCAATTCTGAGCATCTATGCTTGAAATGCAAGGACAACCTCATTTATAAAAGAAACTTTACTAAAGCTCAAAACACACATTGCACCTCACACAATAATTGTGGGTGACTACAATGGACAGATCAGGGAAGCACAAACTAAACAGAGACACAGTGAAACTAACAGAAGTTTTGGATTTCACATATATCTATAGAACATTTCGACCTAAATCAAAAGAATATACCTTTTTCTCAGCACCTCATGGTACCTTCTCCAAAACTGAGCACAAAATTGGTCACAAAACAAACCTCAACAGATATAAGAATATCAAACTAATCCCATGCCTCCTATCAGATCACTATGGAGTAAAGGTGGTCTCTAATAGAAACAAAAACAAGAGAAAACCCACATACACATGGAAGTTGAACAATGTTCTACTCAATGATACCTTGGTCAAGGAAGAAATAAGAAAAGAAATCAAAGACTTTTTAGAATTTAATGAAAATGAAGGCACAACATACTCAAATTTATGGGATACAATGAAAGCAGTGCTAAGAGGAATACTCATAGCTCTGAGTGCCTCCAAAAAGAAGCTGGAGAGAGCATATACTAGCAGCTTAACAGCACACCTGAAAGTGCTAAAACAGAAAGAAGCTAATACACCCAAGATGAATAGAAGGCAAGGAATCATCAAACTCAGGGCTGAAATCAACCAAGTAGAAACAAAAAGAACTATACAAAAATCAACAAAACCAGGAACTGGTTCTTCGAGAAAATCAACAAGATAGAGAAACCCTTAGCCAAACTAACCAGAGGGCACGAGGCAGTATCCAAATTAACAAAATAAGAAATGAAAAGAGAAAATCAGAAACTGAGGAAATTCAAAAAATCATCACATCCTTCTCCAAAAGCCTATACTGAACACAATGGAAAATATGGAGGAAATGGACAATTTCCTAGACAGATTCCAAATACCTAAGTTAAATCAGGATTAGATAGACCATCTAAACAGTTGGATAATCCTTAAGGAAACAGAAACATAGTAAGTCTCCCAACCAAAATAAATAAATAAATAAATAAATAAATAAATAAATAAAATAAAATAAAATAAAATAAAATAAAAAAGGCAAAGGTCCAGATGGTTTTAATGCAGAATTCTAATTCTATCAGACCTTCAAAGAAGACTTAATACCAGTACTCTTCAAACTATTCCACAAAATAGAAACTGAACGAACATTACCCAACTCATTCTATGAGGCCAAAATTACACTGATACCAAAACCACACAAAGATCCAAAAGAGAAAGAGAACTTCAGACCAATTTCCCTTATGAATATTTATGCAATAGATATAAGAATAATCTTATGAAGAAGTAATCCTTTACAATAGCCATGAATAATAAAAAATTCCTTGGCTTAACTCTAACCAAGCAAGTGAAAGACCTGTATAACAAGAAATTCAAGATTTTGAAGAGACAAATTGGAGAAGATATCGTAAGATGGAAAAAAATTCTCCCATGCTTATGGATAAGTGGAATTAACACAGTGAAAAACTATCTTACCAAAATCAATCTAGAAATTTGGCGCAATCTCCATCAAAATTACAATACAATTTTTTTTAGACCTTTAAAAACAAATAGTCAATATCATGTGGAAAAGAAAAACAGGAGAGGTATAAACAACCCTGTAAAATAAAAGAATGTTCAGAGGTATCTCTATCCTTAATTTCTAGCTGTACTACAGAGTTGTTTTAATGAAAAACACATGATATTGGCATCCAAACAGAATTTGATCAAAGCAAGGTAATTGAAGATCCAGAAGTAAAAACAAATAGCTATGGATTCTTGACCTTTGACAAAGAAGCCAAAAGTATAAAATTGAAAAAAAGAAAGCCCCTTCAACATATGATTGCTGGTTCATCTGGATATTTGCATGTAGAAGAATGCAATTAGAGACACATGTATCACCTTGCATAAAACTCAAGTTGATCAAAGATGTCAATATAAAACCAGATACACCAAGCCTGATAAAACAGAAAGTGAGTATAGCTTTGAACACAAAATGCTGGAAGGTGGAAGAGACAACTTTCTGAATATAACACCAAAAGTGCAGGCACTAAGATTGATAATAATAAATGTTACCTCATACAACTTCAAATCTTTTGTAATGCAAAGAAAAACATCAATAGTACAAAATGTCACCCTACAGAATAGGAAAAAACTTTCACCTACTCTACATCTGACAGAAAACTAATATCCAAAATACATAAAGAACTAAAAAAACTGGACATCAATAAACCAAGTAATTCAATTACAGAAACTAGGTAGAGACCTAAAAGAGAATTCTTAACAAAGCAATCTCAAAATGGTCCAGAAACACTTGAAGAAATATTCAACATCCTTAGCCATCACAAAGTGCAAATTAAAATACTCTGAGATTACATCTTACACCTGTCAGAACAGCTAAGATCAAAAAGACATGTGACAGATCATGCTTGTGATGATGTGGAGCAAGGGGAACACCCTTCCACTGTTGGTGGGAGTGCAAACTTGCATAGCCACTTTAGAAATCAACACGATGGCTTTTCAGAAAATTTGGAATTGATCTACCTCAAGACACAGCTATACTACTCCTGGTTGTATACACAAAGGATGCTCCATCCTATTACAATGACACCTTCTCAACTATATTCTTAGAAATTTTGTTCATATTAGCCAGAAACTGGAAACAACATAAATGTCCTGCAACCAAAGAATGGATAAAGAAAATATGGTATACTTACACAATGGAGTATTATTCAGCTGTTAAAAACGACATGAGATCTGAAATGGATAGAACTAAAGTGAGGTAAAACAGGCTCAGAAAGTAAACATGACTGTACTCACTTAAAAGCAGATATTAGCTGTAAGGAAAAGACAATCATGTTTCAGTCAACTGACAGAAAGGATAAGTAATAAGGAGGGCTTAAAATGGAAAGAAAGATCTCCCTGGTAATGGGTAATATAATAGATTTTCAGTTGGACTGGAGGGTGGGTGGGTTTGAGAACAAGAGGGATGAGGTGGGGGAGGATGGAGAGATAGAGTACTGGGACAGATAACTGGAATGAGGGGCATCTCTTTGATGAGCTAGAAATCTAACACAATGATTAACTCCCTGTAATCTACAAAGGTGACCCTAGCTAAGACTTCTAACCACGGCAGACACAGAAGCTCAACTGGCCATCTATAAACAGGAAAGACTCCAGTGGAAGAATTGGGATACCAACCCAGCCACATAATCTTTGACCTACAATATGTCCTGTCTTCAAGATGTTCTCTGTTACGGTAAAGACAGTGCAGAAATTGAGGGATTGGACAAGAAATGACTGGCCAAGTTTGAGACCCATGCCATGACACTCATCCAGTCTTGATAGCCCTGAGACCCAGGATAAAAGTGATTTGTAATGATATTCTGCTACTTTCATAGATTAGTGCGTAGCCCAACTGTCATCAGAAAGTCTTCACATAACAACTGATAGAACTAGATGCAAAGACCCACAGGCGAACATTAAGTGGAGCTCAGAGAATACTGAAGAGGGGAGGAAGGACTGTAGGAGACAGAAAGATTAGTGATGCAGCAAGAAAATCCACAGAATCAACCAAGCTGGGCTCAAAGGGGCTCACAGAGGCAGGACTGACCGAGAGGTTGCAAGGACTTAGATGCTGTGCATAAATGTTACAGTTGTGTAGCTTGATCTGTGTGTGAGACTCCATATAGTGGGAGAAGGGACTGTGTCTGACTCTTTGCCTACATTTGCAGCATTTCCTCCTACAGGGTTGCCTCATCCTGCCTCAATTCAAGAGAAGGTAGCTAGTCTTACTGCAGTTTTATATGCCGTGGTTTCTTGATAACCATTGCAGGCCTACCATTTTCTGAAGAAACAGAGAAGCAAGGATGGGTGGGCAGAGGGAAGGGAAGGGAAGGAAAGGGACTGGGAGGAAATCAGGGAGTAGAACCTGTACCTAAGCATAACAAGTAAGTAAACATATGTAGGTTTTTAAATATGAAACTGTAAAATCAAAAAGTCAAAGTTCTTAGTACATCTCTAGAATTTCATAATAATCCTAAAATAATTTCATGGATAGTGGTCTCTGTGAGAGCTATAATGTTTATCTCACCAGATTTATATTTTAGCAATGGAATTAGCTTAAGACATTTTTATTGATATATACTCATTGTACAGAAATGTTGGGTTTTATGAATAATTTCTTTGAAAAGTATACATTTGGCCTGTATTTACTCCCCCCTCTCCTTTCTCCCTTCCCCCTTTTCCCTTTATCATCAGCCTTTTCTCTTGTCTATCTCTCCCCTCCCACTTCCCCTAGTCCTCCTTCTGCCTCCATGGCAGAGATCATGAATGCACAGTAATAAGCATCAATATAATGTGCCTCTGTAGTGTGTTGACTTAGACTCCCACAATGAGTGGAATAGCTGCATCACATGGCAGCTCTGTTTTTGTTTTTTTAACATACCTTGGAATTGAATCAAAGGTTATAAATCAACTGATCAAATGGAAGCTCTAATCAAAAGCTAATACAGATAATCTCATATCTGAAATAGCAAACTTCAAACCAAAACTAGCCAGAAGAAATGCAGAAGGCCACTAGACATCAATAAAGAGAACAAATCATAAAATGATGTGTCATGTACATCACAAATGAAATCTTATTGTGTTTGTTACTTTTAGATGTGACCCTGTGCATCATAGTCCAGAAGTTCACATTCCTCTAAACTTTTCAATGATATTTGGGATGATGAAAAGTGAGAATATGCTTATCATAATCATAAACTTTTAAAATAATATCATTTATCCAATATGGAAAACAAATTTACCTTAAAATTAAGTTTCAGATCAAAGATAAATGGGTATTAAAATATATAGTCAAGGGACTGGGGGATGGTTCAGTGGTTAGAATCTCATACAGCTCTGGTAGAGCACCTGAGTTCAATTTCCAGCAGGGAAGTTGGGCAGCTTATGGATATCTGTAACTCTAGGTTGTGGGAATCTTACACCCTTTTCTGGACTTTGCCAGCATCTGCATCACACAAACACGTGCACACGCACACACATCCATACTTAACAAATAAAATAATTGAAAACGGTGTAGCTAAAGTGTCTTCCTGTGTTCTAGTAACCCTGCTTAGAAACTTACTACCAATGATTTTAGTCCCAATAATGTATTTTCATAAATAGTATCTTTTTCAAAGAGTTCTATTCCTTTAAGTGTTTCTAAGAACAATAAGTACAAAATAGCAAGCAGAAAATTTTATACAAATTGGATTTATATTAACTTTACTGAAAAAAATCATTTGCAATTGGTACCAAGTCATGAGATATACACATGTGCCTTCTGCACAGGGTGCTGTCAGCGACATGCTTTCCTGCTTCCATCCTATAGTGGTTCAATCGTCTTTGCTAATGCCTTTTCAATTTACACTCTTTCTTTGGCTAATAGGAGATAATATAGTTATGAAGTTATTTTTGCCTCTGTGTTTATTGTGGTGCTTAAAGTATACACACAAGAAATATAAAATGCTACTCATGTTATGATAAATATAGCTTAATTGATTTTATATATTATTTAAGTCATTAATATATTTATTTATCCACATTTTTTCTGTTTTTTTAAAGTCTTCAAGAGTTTGTAAGTACTCTACATAGATGTGCACAGTTCTGTTGTGTTACCTAACTGACAGAGTTCATTAGGTCATTTTTACATAGTATAATCTGCACCATGGTATTTAGAAATCTAACTTTAGTCACTCTCTCACACTCTTTTGTTTGATTCCTCACACTTGGTAATTATATCATTAATTTTTATAATGTGAAGCAATTCAACCCTTGTATTTTATCTCTTCTTACTCACAGCAATCTCGGTAGCTGTGACACTGTGCTTCATTGAGATTTTTTCCTTGCATTCACCTCATAACTAATAATGTTGGAGTCTTCTTGTGTTTATCAGCTCTTCTTTAAGCTCATTTACAGAAATCTGCATCTGTATCTATTGTTTTTATATGTTACTGAATGTGTATACATATGTATATATCCCAATCATAAGTCCATTATCATATGTATTATTTGTAAATACTTTCATTCATTTTAGGGTCCAGTCTTCAATTTCTTGATGGGATTTTTGTACTACATTATAATAATTTGTAATATTGACAAAATTTTACACATTTATTTTTTGTCATTACTGCTGTATTTTTGATGTACTATAAGAATTTATTCTGTAATATGTGGTCATAAACATTTATTACTATATTTACTTCTGAAAGTTTGATTTTTGCCAGTTGGCTTTAGGACTTCTGTCTATTTCAAGTTACTTTTTGGTATCTCAGAATGAAGGGTTGAACTTGTTTCTCATTGTCTAATTATTTGGTCATTACTTATTGAACAAACTATATATTCTGACAAAACTCAGCTCCACTCAGGATGATAAAGATAAAGACAAAATACTTTTTTTATAACATTTTCTAAAATCATTGTAAAAACATCAGTCAACTACACACACAGACACACAGACACACATGCACACATACACATACACACAATACACTAAACGTTTCTAGATACTTAGTTCTATTCTTTGATCTGCACGTCTATGGCATCGCTCTAAGACTTTTCATTCAAAGTACTCCAACTTTGAATTATTCATTTCCTTTATGAAGATTTCACTCACATATTTTATCGTTTTGGGATGATAGTGTGTAAATACAATGGTTGCCTTTAATACTTAAGACATAATCATGTATATATGAAATCTATTTCTGCATATTTTTATTTTTCCTGCCTTGTACCAAACTTGGATTTTTTTAAAAATTCTAATAGTGTTTGTGAACATGTATATTTGCTCTGGGAGTCTCTATACCAACGATCATGCCATCTGAACACAGAGGCAGTTCTACTGTTTCTTTCTATTACAAACTGTTTTTTTTCTTTTCTTTTTTTTTTGATTTTTTTTATTGTATATATTCTATATTTACAATTCATTTCCCTTTTTCTGGTTCCCCACCCCCAAAGGTCCCACATGTCCTTTTCCCTCCCCCTGCTCCCGCATCCACCCCCTCCTACTTTACTGTTCTTGTACTCTCCCACAATGATGTTTTGGTCCATTCTAGCACCAGTGTCCACTCCTTTCTTCTTGTGAGACATCACTTGATATGTGATTTGTGTCTTTGGTGTTCCAAGCTTCTAGGCTAATATCCACTTATCAGTGACTGTATACCATGGGTATTCTTTTGAGACTGGGTCACCTCACTTAGTATGACATTCTCCAGCTCCATCCATTTCTCTAAGAATTTCATGAATTCATTGTTTCTAATGGCTGTATAGTACTCCATTGTGTATATATACCACATTTTTTGTATCCATTCCTCTGTTGAGGGACATCTGGGTTCTTTCCAGCTTCTGGCTATTATATATAAAGCTGCTATGAACATAGTGGAGCATGTATCCTTATTGCATGCTGGTGAATCTTCTGGGTATATTCCCAGGAGTGGTATGGCTGGGTCCTCCGGAAGTATCACGCCCAGTTTTCTGAGGAACCGCCATACTGATTTCCAGAGTGGTTGTACCAGCTTGCATTCCCACCAGCAGTGGAGGAGTGTTCCTCTTTCTCCACATCCTCGCCAACACCTGATGTCTTCTGAGTTTTTAATCTTAGCCATTCTGACTGGTGTGAGGTGAAATCTCAGGGTTGTTTTAATTTGCATTTCCCTAATGACTAGTGATGTTGAACATTTTTTAAGGTGTTTCTCAGCCATCTGAATTTCTTCAGGTGAAAAGACTCTGTTTAGCTCTGTACCCCATTTTTGGATAGGGTTATTTGGTTTTCTGGGGTCTAACCTCTTGAGTTCTTTGTATACATTGGAGATTAGCCCTCTGTCGGATGTGGGGTTGGTGAAGATTTTTTCCCAATTTGTTGGTTGCCGATTTATCCTTTTGACAGTGTCTTTTGCCTTACAGAAACTTTGTAGTTTTATGAGGTCCCATTTGTCTATTCTTGCTCTTAGAGCATAAGCAATTGGTGTTCTGTTCAGGAATTTTTATTTTCTTATTGAATTCTTTTTTTTTATTTTCTATATTCTTTGTTTACATTCCACATGATTTCCCCTTTCCCAGTTCCCCCCTCCCCATAAGTCCCATAAGTCCTCTTCCCTCTGCCCATTCCCCAATCAACTTCATTCTACTTTTGTGTCCTGGTATTTCCCTACATTGCTGCATCAAGCCTTTCCAGGACCAGAGCCCTCTCTTTCCTTCTTCTTGGGAATCATTTGATATGTGAATTGTGTCTTGGGTATTCAGAGCTTCTAGACTAATATCCACTTATCAGTGACTGCATTCCATGTGTGTTCTTTTGTGATTGGGTTACCTCACTTAGGATGATATTTTCCAGTTTCAACCATTTGCCTAAGAATTTCATGAATTCATTGTTTTTAATTGCTGAGTAGTATTCCATTGTGTAAACATAAAACATTTTCTGTGTCCATTCCTCCATTGAGGGACACCTGGGTTCTTTCCAGCTTCTGGCCATTATAAATAAGGCTGCTATGAACATAGTGGAGCATGTGTCCTTATTGCATGCCAGGGTATCCTCTGGGTATATGCCCAAGAGTGGTATAACAGGGTCCTCCAAAAGTTTCATGCCCTATGGGTAGGGCCTCTAATATAAATTTTAAAGGTGTGAGGATCACATCTGTGTTGTTACTAATTTTGAAGAAAAATATTTAGACTGTTGTACTGGCTGTTTGTTGTTGTTGTTGTTGTTTCAACTTCACACAGGCTGGAGTTATCACTGAGCAATGAGCTTTAGCTGGGGAAGTGCCTCCATGAGATCCAGATATGGGGCATTTTCTCAATTAGTGATCAAGGGAGGAGGGCCCCTTGTGAGTGGTGCAACCCTTGGGCTGGTATTCTTGGGTTCTATAAGACAGCAGGCTGAGCAAGCCAGGGGAGCAGGTCAGTAAAAAACATCTCTTTGTGATCTTTTCATTAGCTCCTGCTTCCTGACCGGCTTGAGTTCCAGTCCTGACTTCCTTTGGTGATGAACAGCATTGTGGAAGTGTAAGCTCAATAAACCCTTTCCTCCCCATCTTGCTTTTTTTGGTCATGATGTTTGTGCAGGAATAGAAGTCCTAAGACAAATTGGTACCAACATAGTGGGGTATTCTTGTGACAACCTGACCATGTTTTGGGAAGGACTGTGGAAGGACTTTGGACCTTTTTGCTAGGAGAACCATTTGGATGTTAACAGCTGTGTTGGATGTTAGGTAGGACCATTAACAGGACCATTAAAGCAAACCTTTGTGTTACTGGGCCTATTGATGCTGTTTAGCTAGAGCTAAGAAAATAGCGGTGATTAAGAAGAGACCAGCATCACTGAGGTGAAATCTTTTGGTTTTTTTGACACAGTCAAAAATTTATAGGAGAAAAACAGAAACTTGGAACAATCAGCAATATTGTGGGTTTTCACTGAAACCTTTGCACTTCAACAGTGACCTAAATTAAGTCGATCATGACATAGATTACTGAAGCAAAAGCATTCTATGAGAATGTCACATCAGTATAGCTTCAGTGAGACAGACATGGAAGAAATAGATTCTGCTGGAAAAGGTGGAAAAGAAGAAACAGGAAGAGAGACAGAGACAGAGAGAGAGGGAGACAGAGACAGAGAAACAGAAAGAGAGAGAGAGAGAGAGAGAGAGAGAGAGAGAGAGAGAGAGAGAGAACCAAAGCCAACAGAAAGCTCTGTTAGGATCTACAAAGAAGAAACAGAAGAATTAGCCAAGGCAGACCCCCTTGAAATCATCATAAATCCATTGTTTGGTTATTTTCATTTGTAATATATTTTAGTTTTTATCAGGCAGATTACAAGTTAGATCAAGTTTGAAGAAAAGCAAGGAATGGATTTAGCACAATGAGGTACGAAAGGATTGAAGGAAAAAGCTGATTCTGCCCAACTTACAGTCTAAAATTACAGATCAGCGAGTGAATGCTGGTTCTTCAAGAAACTCTCTAGTCCATACCAGATTACAGTCAAAGAATTATGTTTCCAAGATGGAAATATTTCTATTTGTTGTTAGCATGATGTGTGCTTCCATGATGATTCACTTAATGTTGAGACAAAGCCGACACTGTGCTTACATACAACGGTTATTTTCTATTACATTAGGGAAGAACTGAACTCAGGAAGTTTAAATACCATATTAATTGATTAGTAATGATCTTAGAATTCTCAAACTTAAATATAATCTCATTTGAAATCAAGTATTAAGTTTCAGCTTGTAGGAATCAATGGTTCATTTGGAAGGAATTTCATGCCAGTGTTTACTATGTGCACACCAGTGGAATTACTTGTAAGAGGAAAGCAACTTACAAATCTAGGCTGTTTTTGAAATGGTTTTCTATTTCTCCCACTGGAAAGATTCTATTCCAAAAATAGTTAATAAAATAAAATAGTTTGAACCAAAACCAACTTAAATAATGGAATAATCCAGTAAGAGAGACACCAGAAATTCTCCGATGTCAGATTTACCATAACTGTAGGGTTAAAGAGACAATATAGGTTCATGAAGTTATACCAGGCATCTGGCCCTTTAAAAGCCAGGGGACATTTGTCTGGGTCTGTTTGAACCCAACAAAACACCATGCTCCATTTGGAGCTAAGTCCATGATAAACTCTGTCCATATATGCTGATTTCTCTAAATTGTCCTTTAACAGAAAGAGACACTATTCCACAATACCACTTTTCACAAAGTAATCCTATGATTCAAAATAGGGAGTTAGTAATAAATAGATAAGGCTTAGTAATAAGTATTATCGATAGGTGTAAAAAACTCCTTCTGAAATATTTAGATGCATTTAGACCAAAGGCAATCACTAGGCTCACAACCATAAAATACTGAGGTGAAATCTTGTGAAGTGTTTTCTGAGAGTACAGAGACTGTGTTCCAGGGATAGCCACAGTTATACTTTGTGCTGTGACTGGATTTGGTACTATGTAAGAATCATCCAGGTGGTATGGATTTTGAAGGCATGAAGGGGTCATAAAGAGTAGCTGAGGCTTGGCACAGTGAGAGATAGTGGAAGGCCATTGGTGAAGGTGCAGTCTCAGTTGCAATTGATGGCCCAGGACTGAAGGGATCATGCATAGGAGTTGAGGCTTGGCACCATGGAAAGAGCCTATAAGACACTGTTGGTGAAACCTAATTACAGCAAAAGACAGCAGTTTTGGAGATGCCAGTGCCATGAGATGACCACCAAGAACAGCAGCAGCAGTGAAGTAGAGGTAGCTGGAACCTAGAAGACAAGGTGTGTGCTACAAAGGGCAGAGCTGGAGAAGTGACCCAAGCCCTTGGAGGAGCCCAGAAGAGCATGAGTTGGATCTCAGACATTAGACTGTTGGAATCTGATTTTGCTTTTGATTGTGCTGTGCCCTGATATTTTTCCTTCTTGAAGGAAGTATTTAAGAGGAGCCCACAATTAAGAGACTTTGAATTTTTAAAAGACTTTGTATTTTAAAAGATGCTGGACATTTTAAAGGGATCAGACTTTTAATATGTAAAGACTGTGGGACTTTTAAAGTTATTTAGATCCTGGAGATGAATAAGTATGGGTTGAGGATTAATAGTGGTGTGTTTTTGTGTCAAGTTGACAAGGTGTCAATTGTACTAGAGGGATTTGTATATCAAATTGACACAGGCTGGAGTTTTCACTGAGCAAGGAGCATTAGTTGGGGATGGGCCTCCATGAAATCCAGCTGTGGGGCATTTTCTCAATCAGTGATCAAGGAGGGGGGGCCCTTTGGGAGGTACCATTCCTGGGCTGGTATTCTTGGGTTCTATAAGAGAGCAGGCTGAGCAAGCCAGGGGAAGCAAGCCAGTAAGAAACTTTCCTCTATGGCCTTTGTATCAGCTCCTACTTCCTGACCTGCTTGAGTTCCAGTCCTGACTTCCTTTGGTGATGATCAGCAATGTGGAAGTATAAGTTCCTCCCCAACTTGCTTTATTGGTCCTGATGTTTGTGCAGGAATAGAAACCCTGACTAAGACAACTGTCATAAAGTATCACATCAAGAGTGGAAATTTTTGGGTACTTTTTATTATAATAGGAAAATTACCCTAATAGGAAAATTACACTTTTTAAAAAAAAATTAGAAATGGGCTTTTGATTCTGTCCATTTTTCTTCATTTTTAAAACAATTATGTAATATTGTACCACTTGATTTTTGGATGCTAAAGAAAGACTATTGTTTTTGAATGATTGACATTAATTATTTGTTGAATATTTGGTAAGACACATCAGCTGGCACAGTTCTTTCAATCTCTTTATTTGGTATAAGCCTACTATTTTCTTTCTCTTCCTCTTTCTTTCTTTCTTTCTTTCTTTCTTTCTTTTCTTCCTTCCTTCCTCCCTCCCTCCATTCCTCCTTCCCTTCTTCCTTCCTTCCTTCCTTCCTTCCTTCCCTCCTTCCTTTCTTTCTTTCTTTCTTTCTCTCTTTCCTTCCTTCCTTCCTTCCTTCCTTCCTTCCTTCCTTTCTTTCTTTCTTTCTTTCTTTCTTTCTTTCTTTCTCTCCTTCCTTCCTTCCTTCCTTTCTTCCTTTCTTTCTCCTTCCTTCCTTCCTTCTTTCTTTCCCTTCCTTCCTTCCTTTCTTTCTTTCTTCCTTCCTTCCTTCCTTCCTACCTTTCTTCCTTTCACTTAACATTTCACAGTACTTTCCTAGGAATTTTTCCACTTCATTTAATTTGTAAACATAAAATTGCCCTTAGAGGTCTTCTATTATCTTTGTTTGTATGTGTATGATAATTATCTTTCCTTTACATCCCTAGTTTTAGTAACTGAATTTTTTTCTTGTGAAATGTAGTTATGGTTCATCAGTTTTGTTGTTCTTTGGACATAACCAGCTTGATTTGACTAAATTTTCTGAGGTTATTTTGTTTAGCTCTACTCTTGTATCTGTATTTCCATTTCTTTCTTTTTTATTTTACATTACCCATTTTGTATTCAATAAGCTCTTCTTTCTATTTTTTTAATTTTTTTATTATTATTTTTTCTATATTCTTTGTTTACATTCCAAAGACTTTCCCTTTTCCCAGTTCCCCCCTCACCATATGCCCCATAAGTCCTCTTCCCCCCCACCCTCCTGCCTATTCCCCAATCACCCCCCACCATTTCTCTGTTCTGGTACTCTCCTACAAAACTGGATCCAGTCTTTTCAGGACCAGGGTTCTCTCCTTCCTTCTTCTTGTGAATCATTTGACTTGCTAATTGTGCCTTGAGTATTCAGAGCTTCTGGGCTCATTAATATCCACTTATCAGTGATTGCATTTCATGTGTATTCTTTTGTGATTGGGTTAACTCACTTAGGATGATATTTTCCAGATCCAACCATTTGCCTACAAATTGCATGAATTCATTATTTTTAATTGCTGAGTAGTATTCCATTGTATAAATATACCACATTTTCTGTATCCATTTCTCCTTTGAGAGACATCTGGGCTCCTTCCAGCTTCTGGCTATTATAAATAAGGCTGCTATGAACATAGTGGAGCATGTGTCTTTATTGTATACAGGGGAATCCTCTGGGTATATGCACAGGAATGGTATTTTAACTAGAAAAACTAAGGTTGTTGGTTGTAGATGTTTTAAAACTATAATATTTTTATTAAGTCTTTGTAAATGGCATACAATGTTTTGATCATATTCACCTCCCACTCTTAGCCTAACTCCTCCCAGATCTACCTTCATCTCTCTACTATCCTTAATCTTATTGCTTACATTTTTTCTTAAGTAACCCATGGAGTGTAATTTGTTTTGCCCATATACTCATTTGTGTGGGGCTGTCCACTGGAACTCCTACCAGGAGAACTGACTCCTCCTCCCCTTGAAATGCTCAACTGTACCTAGACCATGGTAAAGCCCCCTGTTTGCATGAGAATATTGATTGGCCTATTCTTGTGCAGATAACCACTGCTACTGTGGGTCTATGAGTTACAAAATTAGCATATCAAAATCACTAGCCTTCCTATATACCAAAGAAAAGTAAACTTTAAAAGAAAACAGAAAAATAATCCCATTAACAATAACCTCAATAAAATAAAATAAAAAATAAAATAAACAAAGCAAATGTAAAACCCTTTGAGACTTTTTTTTAAAATTTTTTAATTAGATATATTCTATATTTACATTTCATTTCCTTTTTCCTGGTTCCCTGCCCTCCAAAGGTCCCACATGCCCTTTTCCCTCCCCCCTGTTCCACCATCCACTCCTTCCCACTTCCCTGTTCTGGTATTCCCCTACACTGATGCTTTGAGCCTTCCCAGAACCAGGGTCCATACCTTCCTTCTTGTTGGACATCATTTGGTATGTGGATTGTGTCTTTGGTGTCCCAAGATTCTAGGCTAATATCCACGTATCAGTGAGTGCATGCCATGGGCATTCGTTTGAGACTGGGTTACCTCACTTAGTATAATGTTCTCCAGCTCCATCCATTTCTCTAAGAATTTCATGAATTCGTTTTTTCTAATGGCTGAATAGTACTCCATTGTGTATATATATCACAATTTTTGTAACCATTCCTCCACTGAGGGACATCTGGGTTCTTTCCAGCTTCTGGCTATTATAAATAAGGCTGCTATGAACATAGTGGACCATGTATCCTTATTGCATGCTGGGGAATCTTCTGGGTATATGCCCAGGAGTGGTATGGCTGGGTCTTCCGGAAATATCATGTCCAGTTTTCTGAGGAACTGCCAGACTGACTTTCAGAGTGGTTGTACCAGCTTGCAGTCCTACCAACAGTGGAGGAGTGTTCCTCTTTCTCCACATCCTCACCAACACCTGCTGTTTCCTGAGTTTTTAATCTTAGCCATTCTGACTGGTGTGAGGTGAAATCTCAGGGTTGTTTGGATTTGCATTTCCCTAATGACTAATGATGTTGAACATTTTTAAGGTGTTTTTCAACCATCAGAATTTCTTCAGGTGAAAAGTTTTTGTTTAGCTCTGTACCCCATTTTTTGATAGGGTGATTTGGTTTTCTGGTGTCTAACTTCTTGAGTTCTATGTATACATTGGATATTAGCCCTCTGTCAGATGTTGGGTTGTTGAAGATCTTTTCCCAATTTGTTGGTTGCCAATTTGTTCTTTTGACAGTGTCTTTTGCCTTATAGAAACTTTGTAATTTTATGAGGTCCATTTGTCTATTCTTGATCTTAGAGCATAAGCTATTGGTGTTCTGTTCAGCAACCTTCCCACTGAGCCAATGTCCTTAAGGGTCCTCCCCAGTTTCTTTTCTATTAGTTTTAGTGTGTCTGGTTTTACCTGGAAGTCCTTGATCCACTTGGAGTTGAGCTTAGTACAAGGAGATAAGAGTGGATCAATTCTCATTCTTCTGCATGTTGACCTCCAGTTGAACCAGCACCATTTGTTGAAAAGGCTATCTTGATATTGCTACCAGGACATGGCTAGAGAGGTACAAGTAGACAGATTCCATCCAGGGCTACTATCAAATGGGTGCATCCACCAGGCTCTCGCCACCAGGCAGGGCCAGGGCTGAGGTTCTGCGGGACTTCTCCACACCCTCCAGCCTTGCACCAAGGCAGCTGGGAGCAGCCTGCCCTGAGGTCCCTTACAGCAGTGGTCGCAGTAGTTCTCCATATTGCTACCAGGACACGGCTAGAGAGGCCCAGGTAGACAGACTCAATCAGGAGCTACCATCACTTGGAAAGATCCTCCAGGCTCTCTGCACTAACCAGGGCAATGGCGGTGGCTAGCGGGACATCTCCACGCCCTCCAGCCTTGCACCAACTCAGTTGGGAACCACCCTCCCTGAGGTCCCCTCAGCACTCACAGAGGCAGTCTCTATCTTGCAATGTAGTCACCAGTAGAGAAACAACAGGTGGGCCCAGCCTCGCGGGAGGTTCAAACACCAGCCACTGTCAACAAGGCCAACTAATGTCAGAGATAACCAGATGGCAAAAGGAAAATGAAGGAACGTTACTAACAGAAATCAAGGCAGCATGACAGCATCTGAACCCAGTTCACCAACAACAGGAAGCCCTGGATATCCTAATAAACCAGAAAAACAAGATTTGGATCTAAAATCACTGGTCAGGATGCTGGTAGCAGAATACATAGATAAATCTATTAAAGAAATAGAGGAGAAAATGGATCAAAAGTTAGAAGCCTTTACAAGGCAAACACAAAAATCACTTAAAGAAATTCAGGAGAATATGGATCAAAAAACAGAAACCAATAAGGAGGAAATACTTAAAGAAATACAGAAGAACATGGGTCAACAAGTAGAAGCTATGAAAGAGGAAACACAAAAATCTCTTAAAGAATTACATGAAAACACAATCAAGCAAGCAAAAGATTTGAGCATATCCATCCAGGTTCTCAAAACAGAAGTAGAAACAACTAAGAAATCACAGAGGGAGACAACATTGGAGATAGAAAACCTTGGGAAGAAATCAGGGGCCATAGATGCAAATATCAATACAATACAAGAAATAGAAGAAAGAATCTCAGATGCCGAAGATACCATAGGAACCGTTGATTCAACAGTCAAAGAAAATACTAAATGCAAAAAGCTTGTAACCCAAAACATCCAGGAAATCCAGGACACAATGAGAAGACCAAACCTAAGGATTATAGGTATAGATGAGAATGAAGATTTACAAGTTAAAGGGCCAGCAAGTATCTTCTACAAAATTATGGAAGAAAACTTCCCCAACCTAAAGAGAGGGATGCCCATGAATATACAAGAAGCCTACAGAACTCCAAACAGACTGGACCAGAACAGAAATACCTCCTGTCACATAATAATCAAAACCCCAAATGTACTAAACAAAGAAAGAATATTAAAGGCAGTAAGAGAAAAAGGTCAGGTAACATATAAAGGAAGAATTACACCAGACTTCTCACCTGAGACCATGAAAGCTAGAAGATCCCGGGCATATTTCATGCAGACTCTAAGAGAACACAAATTTCAGCCAAAACTACTTTATCCAGCAAAACTCTCAATCGCCATAGATGGAGACATTAAGGAATTCCATGAGAAAACCAAATTTGTACGTTATCTTTCCACAAACCCAGCCCTACAAAGGATAATAGGGGGAAAACACCAACACAAGGAAGGAAACTACACCATGGAAGAAGCAAGATAGAAACCTCTCTTCAAACCCAAAAGAAGATAACCACTCAAATATAAAAAAATAATTTCAAGAATGTCTGGAGGTAATAATTACTATTCCTTAATATCTCTTAACATCAGTGGACTCAATTGATAAATTGACATAGACTAACAGACTGGATACAGAAATAGGACCCTACATTGTGCTGCATACAGGAAACACATCTCAGTATTAAAGACAAACACTGCCTTAGAGTAAAAGGCTGGAAGACAGTTTTACAAGCAAATGGCCTCAGGAAACAAGCTGGAGTAGCCATTCTAATATAAGATAAAATTGACTTTCAACCTAAAGTCATCAAAAGAGACTTGGAAGGTCACTTCTTGCTGGCCAAAGGGAAAATTCACCAAGAAGAACTCTCAATACTGAAAATCTATGCTCCAAATGCAAGAGCACCCTCATTCGTAAAAAAACCTTACAAAAGCTTAAAGCACACATTGCACCTAACACAATAATTGCGGGTGACTTCAACACTCCACTCTCCTCAATGGACCAATCAGGAAAGCAGAAAGTAAACAGGGACACAGTGAAACTTTGGACCAATTGGATTTAACATATATAGAGAGAACAATTCATACTAAAGCAAAAGAATATACCTTTTTCTCAGCACCACATGGTACCTTCTCCAAAATTGATCATATAATTGGTCACAAGACAGATGTCAACAAATACAAGAAGATCAAGATAATCCCATGCCTCCTATCAGATCACCATGTAGTAAGAGTGGTCTTCAATAGCAAAAAAAAAAAAAAAAAAAAAAAAAAAAAACCTAACAGAAAGCCCACATACACATGGAAACTGAACAATACTCTACGCAATGACACCTTGGCCAAGGAAGAAATAAAAAAAGAAATCAAAGACTTTTTAGAATTCAATAAAAATGAAGGTACAACCTACCCAAGTCTATGGGACACAATGAAAGCAGTGCTAAGAGGAAAACTCATAGCTCTAAGTGCATCCAAAAAGAAACTGGAGAGAGCATACACTAGCAGCTTAACAGCACACCTGAAAGCCCTGGAACAAAAAGAAATTAATTCACCCAGGAGGAGTAGAAGACAGGAAATCATCAAACTCAGGGCTGAAATCGATCAAGTTGAAACAAAGAGAACCATACAAAGAATCAACAAAACCAGGAGCTGGTTCTTTGAGAAAATCAACATGATAGATAAACCCTTAGCCAGACTAACCAAAGGACACAGAGACAGTCTTCAAATTAACAAAATTAGAAATGAAAAGTGGGACATAACAACAGAAACTGAGGAAATTCAAAAGATCATCATATCCTACTACAAAGGTCTATACTCAACACAACTGGAGAATCTGGAGGAAATAGACAATTTCCTAGACAGATACCAAATACCAAAATTAAATCAGGATCAAATAGATTGTCTAAACAGTCCTATAACCCCAAAGAAATTGAAGGGGGTCATAGAAAGTCTTCCAACCATAAAAAGCACAGGACCAGATGGTTTTAGTGCAGAATTCTATCAGACCTTCAAAGAAGACCTAATACCAATACTCTTCAAACTACTCCACGAAATAGAAACAGAAGGAACACTACCCAACTCATTCTATGAAGCCACAATTACCCTGATACCAAAACCACACAAAGATCCAACTAATAAAGAGAACTTCAGAGCATTTTCCCTTGTTGAAGATATTTGCTGGCCGTTTAAATTGTAAATCTTCACTCTCATCTATCCCTATAATCCTTATGTTTGGTTTTCTCATTGTGTCCCGGATTTCCTGGATGTTTTGGGTTACAAGCCTTTTGTATTTTGTATTTTTTTTTTTTACTGTGGAGACAATGGTTTCTATAGTATCTTCAACATCTAACATTCTTACTTCTATCTCTTGTATTCTATTGTTGATATTTGTATCTACAACCCATGATTTCTTCCCAAGGTTTTCTATCTCCAAAGTTGTCTCCCTTTGTGATTTCTTAGTTGTTTCTACTTCTGTTTTTAGATCCTGGATGGTTTTGCTCAGTTCCTTCACTTGTTTGTTTGTGTTTTTTGTGTTTCCTCTTTCATGACTTCTGCCTGTTGACTCAATTTCTCCTGCATTTCTTTAAGTGATGGTTTTCATTTTCTCTTTATTGGCTTTTGTCTGTTGATACATATTCTCCTGGAATTCTTTAAGTGACTTTTGTGTTTGCAGTGTAAGGGCTTCTACCCTATTAATGTTCCCCTGCATTTCTTTAAGAGATTTGTTTATGTCTTTTTGTGTTCCTCTAGCAGCATCATGACCAGTGCTTATAAATCCAACTCTTGTTTTTCTGGTGTGTTGGGGTATCCAGGACTTGCTGTGGTTGGAGAATTGGGTTCAGATGCTGCCATATTGCCTTGGTTTCTGTTAGTAACATTCCTATGTTTACCTTTTGCCATCTGTTTATCTCTGGACTTGGTCTTGTTGTTACTGGTTGGTGTTTGAAGCTCCTGTGAGCCTGGTGTTTGCCGCTGCTGTCATAGAGGGCGCCCGTGCTCTGGAGGTGGAGACTGGAAGGTTTTTGCTACTGGGCTCCGAATTACCTCCTCAGCTCTGCTGGGCCGGACCCAAGTCTTCCCCTGGCTTGCTGCAGGACGCACAATTGGCCTCCCGTTGTCTCCTCCTGGTCTGCCTAGTTGCCAGCTCTTAAGAATCAGATCTTTTTTTCCACCGATCTGGGCTTGTCTGTTAGATCTTTATGGTAACCTGGGCTCCTCTGCTGGTTCTCTATGATGACCTCATCAGGACACCAGCTCCAAGATGGTTGGGGGTCTCGGGGCTCTGTCTAACCACGGGATTCACTGCAGGACTGGAGCTTCCCTGGTTGGACTGCTGGAGCCTAGATGGTGGCACTCTCAGTCCACAGGGCTCTGTCTGGTTAGCTGTCTGTGGTGCCCCGAGGCAAGATGTCAGCCTCCACTGTACTCCAGGCAAAGACAACCCCCCTGTTCCCCCCTCCCTGCGAGCAAGTTAGTGCCTGCGCCAGTCAGCGCAGAGATTGCCCGCCGAGCTGATCTGGCTGTGGGTGCAGGCAAGAGCCTGATGGGGTAGTCAATGTTAGAATAGGACTCTGTCAATGCACCTGGCCCCAGCTGGTAGCTGTCTGCGGTGACCAGAGGTAAGATGATGGCCTCCTCTGCATGCTGAGGGAGCTGGCCCCCAGAGGTCGGCAACAGCCGCAGAGCTGTAGAGTTGTTGGTGCCCAGACCTCCTGCCAAGCTGAACTGGCTCTGGGTGCAGGCAAGAGCCTGACAGGGTAATCAATGTTAGACTAGGACTCTGTCCATGCACCTGGCCTCAGCTGCCACCTTTGAGACATTTCTTTGTTCACAGTTCTTTATGGTTTTCTTCTGATTACTGATTCAACTATATTTTAGTTAAATTTTCCTTCCAATTTCTTATTCAATATGATATTTTTTAGAAGTATACTGCCTAATTTCCATGTATTTATTATTTTCCCTGGAATCTTGTTTGACTTCTAACTCCATTCCAGCAAAGATGCATTTTATTTCTTTTAAATTTACTGACACTGGTTATGGGCCAGTGGTCTAGCTTCTACTATGGAGGGTGGGGCATGTGTGTGAAAAGTAACGTGACCTCTGTTAATGTGAAGTAGAATGCCATACAGATAGATGTCAGTAAGCTCTTTTTGGTTTCTAGTAATTTTCAGAATCACTATTTTATTGCTAGCTTTCTACCAATTGCTACTTCTTTAACTGAAAGCAGACTGCTGATGTCTCTGGTTATTACTGCTGATTCATTGTGTCCTTTCCTTCCCTTCTTATCCTTTTTGAATTTACATGTAAGATTCTGTTACTAGGTCCATAGATATTCCTACTGTTTTAACTTATTGATCTTTATCCTTTTTGTTCTTTTTATTTTAACTCTTTAACTTGTCTATGATGGAATTGAGGCTTGTCTACTTTTGGACACATACACACATACATGATGGCCACACAATAGTTAGAGGACAGCTTGTGGAAGTTTGTTCTCTTTTTCCACCTTGCAGCATCTGGGGCTAACTCAGGTTGTCATGCTGGGCAACAAGCATCTTTGGCCACAGAACCATCTCATCCACTACTATTTCTCCACTCTCTTTTTAAAATAAAGTACACACCTTTGGTCAGAGTTAAGTACTTTCTCATCATTAGCACTTGTCTTTATTTATGGGGAGCACTTTTGCACAATTATCAGGGCACTAGAATGGGAAACAAGGCCCTATAATGATATCATATTTTATACATTGACAGTGAGCAGAGAAGTACCTTCCAGGATAGATTAGGTAGGCCTCCTTCCTTAGCCAAAAAGACTGAGTGGAAGAAACCAGGCTAGTCTTTTCTATGCATATCCAACATATGGCTTCTAGAACAGAGCTACTGGGTGTACATTTCCACACTGAGAGTCAAAATATCCTCTTTCTTGGATGCATGTGTCTAGCATTGTCTTATTCGGGGTATTGACTTATTTTACATGGAGCTTAGATAGCAAGGGTGATAGAAAGAAGGATGTTTCAGATGACAGATTCTTAGTAATCTTGATGATATTTGTTAGATTTTTTGAATGAATGCTTTTCTACTTCTCAAATCTGTTTTTGTTTAAGTTCATAAACTATTGATGAATTTTCAATTTCAGCCATTCAGTTTTCTTGTGGTGAAAGGTTGTTGAGTTCCTAACATTGTCATTATGAAAGTCTTCTTCCTCCCTCCTCTTTATTCCTCCTCTTTCTCCCTCCTTTTTCTCTTATAGTATTAGTAATGGTATTTCGGAGAAGATAAAGTGAGAACATACCTCTGTAATACCACTCAGTCATAGAAAGTAAATGAGGGAGTTTATTACAGGAACAGAAAGACAAGACAGGCTTGCTGTTGGAAATGTGCATTGAGCAGGACATATTGTGAGTACAGAGGTCCTTTCATAGATAACAGGATGCATTCAACAAGGAGAAAATGAATGAGTCACAAAGAGGTCAAGCACATGAGAATGGACTCGTGAGAAATGACAGTTGTAAAGAAGACAAACTCTATGAAAGACTTGTTTGACACGTCGAGATTTTTGAACTGTATTTTAACAGGCAAGGAAAGTAGTTTTTCACAAAAAGAATGACATGACTATATCAGATATGAATATCTCACTATATATATATATATATATATATATATATATATTGAGAGAAAGGACAGAGGAGGAGGAGGAGGAGGAGGAGGAGGAGGAGGAGGAGGAGGAGGAGAAAGAGAAGAGAGACAAAAGCAGAGATAGAGACAGAGACAGAGACAGAGACACAATATAGTCCTGGCTGGCAGGCCTTGGACTCACATAAATCTGCAAGTGATAGAATTAAAGGTGTGTGAAACTATACATTGCCATATGACTATATTACATGTTAAAATATTTTCATACAATATTCAGATGTATTGGGTAAATATGTATACAGAAGATAATTTTGCATGCAACTAGCAGGTAGTAGTTTTGGTAGATGTGATGGAGTGATGCAGTTATAGTAAATATGGACATACTTGATTGAAATCTAGAGCTACTAATGGTATAGAATTAAGATGACTTGGAGACTTGTGAAGGAACAAAATTTGTTGTTATCTTTAATTTGAAAAGGAGAACTTTTCTTTTGTTGCCATCAGAGACTGGAGTCTGTTCCTATTGTAGAAAGGACCAGCCATAAAGAGAGGGACAAAATGTCAAATAAGGCAGTTGGTAAGGCAGAGGAATCACTGAGTCGAGGAACAGAGAGTAGTGTTCATTATTCTCAGATGAGAGGCATTTCCTCAATGACAAGCAGGCACTGAGTGCACATTTGAGACTGAGAAGAAGCCTAGACTCCATAATCAAGGCCTTAGGGAAGGGAGTGACAAGCATAGAACAAGATGGATATGTCACTTCCACTGGAAAATTACTTGAGTGCCTGCCTGCTCAGCAGTGCTCATACTTGTAGAGCTCTTATATGGAAACATCACTGTCCTTGTTAAACATGTGATGCTCTGAGAGGAACCCAGTTAGGCCTAAGGAAGGAAGAGACAGCCTGAATACTACTAAAATACATACAAAAAGGGCACAGGAGAGTAGCAAAGTGAATGTAAATTTAAAAGATTATCAATGACTGTTAATGCTAATAGTAATTTTACTGCATATTATTACTTTTGGTGGTGCAAGTCTTTGCAACTCTAGAGCATCTATATGCAGCTATTAATTGCTAGCCCAGATAACCTAAAGGGGTTTATGTAGGACAGGTGATCAATGGAGTTTTGACAGATGTCCGACTCACAGTTGGTCCAATAGGCCTTGAACACATCCTATGGTCATTCCCGTAGTTCCAGAATGTATAATTGAGATAGATATACTCAGAAATTGGCAGAATTCTCATATTGGTTCCCTGACCTGTGGAGTGAGGACTATTATGGTTGAAAAGGCTAAATGGAGGTCTTTAGAGTTATCTCTGCCAAAGAAAATAGTGAATCAAATACAGTATTGTATTCCCGGAGGAAATGCAGAAATTACTGTCACTATCAAGGACATGAAAGCTGCAGGAGTGGTAGTTCCTACCACATCTCCCTTTAACTCTTCTGTCTGGCCAGTGCAGAAGACAGATGGGTCATGGAAAATGACAGTTGACTATTGAAAACTAAATTGAAAACTGAATTAGTAGTAACTCTAATTACAGCTGCTGTACCAGATGTAGTTTTGTTACTTGAGCAAATTAACACATCTCCTGACACTTGGTATGCAGCTATTGATCCAGCAAATGTCTTATTCTCAGTATCTGTCTATAAGAACAACCAGAAGCAATTTGCTTTTAGTTGGCAAGGACAATAGTATACCTTTATAGTTTTGTCTCAAGGATATATTAACTCTCCTGCCCTGTGTTATAACTTAGTTAAAAGCTTGTCTCTTCCACAAATTATCACATTGGTGCACTGTATTGATGACATTATGCTGACTGGACCAAATGAGTAGGAAGTAGCAACCACCTTGGACTCATTGGTAACACATATGCATATCAGAGGATGGGAAATAAATACAACCAAAATTCCAGGACCATCTACCTCAGTGAAATTCTTAGGAGTCCAGTGGTATGGGGGTATGCAGAGATATTCCTTCTAAGGTAAAAGATATTATAGTACCTGGCCCCTCCCATCACGAAGAAAGAAGCACAAT
The DNA here is from genome assembly GCA_964023405.1 of Apodemus agrarius. Classification (NCBI taxonomy): domain Eukaryota; kingdom Metazoa; phylum Chordata; class Mammalia; order Rodentia; family Muridae; genus Apodemus; species Apodemus agrarius. The sequence goes on along the minus strand of OZ030020.1, from coordinate 72,400,553 downwards.
GTTTAGTGGGTCTATTTGGACTCTGGAAACAGCACATTTCTCACTTGGGTGTGTTACTCAAGTCTATTTAACACATGACTCGGAAAGCTGCTAGCTGTGGGTCCTGGGACAGGAGAAGGTTCTTCAACAGGTCCAGGCTGCTGTGTAGGCTGTGCTACCACTTGGACCATATGACCCAGGAGACCCGATGGTACTTGAGGTGTTGGTGGCAGATACAGATGTTGTTTGGAGCCTCTGGCAAGCTCCTGTAGGTGAATCACAGAAGAGACCTTTCAGAGTTTGGAGCAAAACTCTACAATAATCTACAGACAACAATTCTCCCTTTGAAAAACAGCTCTTGACCTGCTATTGGGCCTTTGTGGAAACTGAACTTTGACAATAGGACACCAAGTTACTGTGTAACCTGAACTACCCATCATGAGCTGGATATTATTAGACCCTCCAAGTCATAAATTAGGATGTGCACAGCAACAGTCTCTTATCAAATGGAAGTGGTATATATGTGATCGGGCCAGAGCAGGTCCTGAAGGCACAAGCAAGTTACAAGAAGAAGTTGCTCAAATGCCTATGGTCTACTCCTGTTACAATGCTATTTGCTGCCAAGCATGCACCTATAGCTTCATGGGGTATTCCCTATGATCAGTTGACTGAAGAAGAAGAAAAGATTAGGACCTGGTTTACTGATGACTCTGGACATTATTCAGGCACAACCCAGAAGTGAGCAGATGCAGCATTACAACACCCTTTTGGGAAAACCCTGAAAGTTTCAGGTGAAGGAAAATCTTCACAGTGTGTAGAACTTTGGGCAGTACATATGGTATTACAGTTTGTTTGGAAAAAGAAATAACCAGATCTATGATTGTTCACTGACTCATAGGCTGTAGCCAATGGATTGGCTGGATGGTCAGGAACTTGGAAAGTTCACAATTGGAAAATTGGTGAGAAAGACATCCGAGGAAGAAGTGTGCCGATAGATCTCTAAAAATGGGCAAAGGATGTGAAGATATTTGTGTCCCATGTAAATGCTCAATAAAATGTGACTTCAGCTGAGGAGAAGTTCAATAATCAAGTGGATAAGATGACCTGTTCTGTGGACAGTCAGCCTCTTTCCACAGCCATCCCTGTCCTTCCCCAGTGGGCACATGAACAAAGTGACAAGACAGAGGTTATGGTTGGGCTCAGCAACACAGACTTCCACTCACCAAGGCTGACCTGGCTACAGCTGCTGCTAAATGCCAGATCTACCAACAGCAGAAACCAACACTGAGCCCCAGATATGGCACCATCCCTCGAGGTGACCAGCCAGCAACCTGGTGGCAGTTTGACTACATTGGACCACTTCCTCTGTGGAAAGGACAATGTTTTGTTTTTACTGGTATAGATACTTATTCTGGTTATGGATTTGCTTTTCCTACATGTAATGCTTTTGCCACAACCACCATCCATGGACTCCCATGAACTCACAGAATGCCTTATTTATTGTCATGTTATTCCACACTGTATTGCTTCTGACCAAGGAACTCATTTCACAGCCAGAGAAATGTGATAGTGGGCCCACAATCATGGAATCCACTGGTCTTACCATGTTCCCCATCATCCTGAAGCAGCTGGTCTGATAGAAAGATGGAATGGCTTTTGAAGACACAGTTACAGCACCAATTAGTTGGCAGCAGCATGTGGGGCTGGGGCAGAGTTCTTCAGAAGGCAGTATATGCTTTGAAACAGAGTCCAATATATGGCACAGTTTCTCCCATAGCCAGGATCCTTATGTCCAGGAATCAAGGGGTAGAAAAGGGAGATGTTCCACTCACTATCACTCCTAGTGACCCTCTAGGAAAAATATTTGCTGCCTGTCCTCACAACTCTAGTTTCTGCTGGTTTAGAAGTTTTGGTTCTAGAGGGGGTAGTGCTCCTACCAGGAGACACAATAAACATTCTATTGAACTGGAAGCTCAGACTTTCCCTGGTCATTTTGGGCTTCTAATGCCCTTAAACTAACAGGATGAGAAAGGAATAACAGCGTTAGGAGGGATGGTAGATCCATATAACCATGGGGAAATTGGATTGCCTCTCCACAATGGAGATAAGAAGGACTATGGAGTGCAGGAGATCCCTTAGTACTACCATGCTCTGTGATTAAAGTCAATGGGAAACTACAATAGCCTAATCCAAGCAGGATGACAAAGGACACAGATCCATCAGGAATGAAGGTAGGGGTCACTCCTCCAGGAAAATAGCCAAGTCCTGATGAGGTGCTTGCAAAGGGGTAGAGAAAATGCAGAATGGGTAGTAGAGAAAGGTAGTAATAAATACCAGCTAAGGCCATGTAACCAGTTACAGAAACAAGGATTCTAAAGTAATATGAATGCTTCAGTTTTATTTTGTTAAGGACATATTTGTTTTTCTTCCAGTTTCTTTAACATCAATTGGTATTTAAGTTGAGATACTAAAAGAATGTTCCCAAGGGACATTGCCCCATTGTAAATTTACAAATGTGTTTGTGATTGTACAAGGAATAGTTATATCATGCTAGGGGTATTCATCACCTTGTTATTGTTCCATGTGGACATGAGATATTATTTGTGTCAAATAGACAAGGGGTGGATTGTAGTGGCTATTCCTGGCTGTCAACTTGACTATATCTGGAATGAACTATAATCCAGAATTGGAAGCCTCACCTGGAATCCGAACCTGGACACTAAAAGATACAAGTTTCTTACTTAGATCTTGGCATGGAGATCTTGAGGCATAATGAATATGAATCCTAGAAGATTAAGACAGGTGGATCTCTGAGTTCAAGTTAATCTGGAACAAAGCAAGTCCCAGACCCAGGCATGGTGGCACATGCCTTTAATCTGGGCCACACCTTCTACTGGAGACCTACATAAGGACATTGAAAAAAGGAAGATCTGCTTTCACTCTTCTTTACCTGCTTGCCTTGAGGGACTGAGCAACTGCTAGATCTTTGGACTTCCATTCACAGCTGCTACTGACCATTGTTGGGGAGTTAGACTACAGACTGTAAGTCATCGACAAATTCCCTTACTATATAGAGACTGCCCATAAGATCGGTGACTCTAGGGAACCCTGATTAGTACAGTTGACCAGATGTGAGAAGAGGAAAGGTGGTAACTAGATCCAAGGCTAAGGTTTTGCTAACTTACAGTAATAGCAGGCTATAGAAATTTATGTTTAGAATGGGAAGGGAATAATTAAAAACTTTACTGACTCCTCTCTTATAGGTCTTGACAAGAGCCAGAGAGGATGAACACATCAACAACTGATGTGATAAGTTAGAGACAGACATGCTTGGAGACAGGACCAAGGGTTATGATTGGTACTTGTTGATTGTACTCTCTAGATTAATACAGGTTATACAGAATTAATAACATATCCATGAAGACAGTATGTATTCCAAATTTTAGATGAAAAAAAATCTTAGAAATTTTGAGTAACTTGCTTAAAGTCAGATGTAGATATTAACAGAAACAGCATGTGTCATAGTAATTTCCTGTATCAGGCATTTATTTAGAATGTTATATTCTATGTACTTTATTTTATTTTACTTCATTATTATTTAATACTATGGGTTTACCGGGAGCTTTCCACTTGTTAGGAAAGTGATCTCCTGTTGAGTATTACCTCAGTCCACAGTCAACATTTTAAGAGATTATAAAATCATTTAAAATTATTATCACAACATTTGAGAGGAAACACAAACATTTTATTAGTTATTTAGCAACTTTATTGTGCAGCAAGTACTAGGACATAGAGTACATGTCTACCTGTCTACCGCAGCTGCTATTACTAAAAACCTCTTGTTTTTGCCCATGAGAAGTAACCCTGATTTAAGGACTTTTAAAAGACATTGTATTTGAGACCTTTTGAAAATCTGTCTTCTAAGAATATTAATCAATATCTCAAACTGTGTAAAAGTAAATTTAGACAAAATGACATAGAAGAAATAGAACTGAAATTCAGATTACATCAGTGAAAATAAAACACACCATTTGAACTAGGTACATGGAAAAGTAGAAAAAAATAGAAACACGGAAGGAGATGATCAAATGTTATAACTTTGTGAAGAGAGTCTTGGTTATTTTTCTCCTACCCATAAGTTTTTAGTCACATTTTCCCACTGAGTAAAATGGGCACTATGAGTTCTTCGTGAGAATGATTACATTTTTCTTATGCTGTAAGCTAGAGTATAAGCTTTTTGCAGGCAAGAATTCACAGCAGAAGCTTTTCCCATTATTCTTCCCTTAAATATCTGAAGTGGATGCTCATTTGATTGCTATCTTTTTCACTAGTCAACACAGCCTTTGATAATTCTTCTGCTGATCCCAGACTTGATATTTCTTTCTCCTCAACAGTCACTTTCTTCTACAATCGCTAATCTGTAAAAAGGACCTAAGGCAAGCATTCACTTTGATGATGAACTCGTTACGATATAACTGAACTGAAAAAAATTCACAAGAGGATGACAATTAGCTGTGAGTTTCTGTACAAATACTGATTCGCTGCAGATAGTGACCACAATGATGACTTTATAAATAAAATGCACAAAACACCATAAATGCATTTTTTCTTATCAACTGTTTAAGGAAAGAAAAATCTGTATGGATGTTAGTGAAGTTTAGAAACTTTCACCCATAAGTCACCATATTTCCCTCAGCTACAGTTTCTTATCAGTGCTACAACATCTTCAAAGACTCACCACAATAAGCAAAACATCACAATAATGGCAGTAGCAAGTAGGAATGATCTGTCATGATGCCTCACAGCAAACTAGCTCATGATATCTCTTCATTTGGAAAACATACATTTTTAGAACCAGACACTAAGGTTATATTTGCTAGACACTTGGTGCTAAGATCAGTGCAAACAGTTAAGTCAATGGAGCCTACTTAGCTTTTGACAAAGATGCTACTAGAGAGTTGATTCCGAGTGGGCTGAATGAATATTACACTGACTACAGCATGAAGTCAGAAATGTTTCTTACTAGCCTAAATGAAAAGATGCTGCACATGTACAACACATGTAAATAATATATTATAAACCAAAGTGACCAAAGCACAGGAGCAAAATACCATATTATCAGAGTTATTGCAAACGTCACAAATAAGTGAAATACGTAGCTATTCAAGTATTGTCTTTATTGGAAAAACATTTGGTGACTTCAATGGGAGATTAGTGTATGATTTGCATGAAGTAGAGAGGAGAGTAAATTTTTCTTTGTGTGTTTATGTAATCAATGCACATAGGGAGCTCACTAGACTAACCTCAAACTAGTAAAACTCTTCCTGTTTCAGTCTCTTGAATGATAGGATGAAGCATGAGCCAATGTGCCAGGCTCGAGGAGGAAGGTCTTTATTTCTTTTAGGGTATACATACCACAGTCTATTAACCCCTTCTGATTGGTAGAATATCAGTTCTGATATACTCCTATAATTAATTTTAATGTATCACAATAAAAAATTATTTTGCAAATATAACACACAGGCAGCATCAGTATGGAGCTACATATTATTTGGGCAACATTGAGCTTTGATGGTAAGAAGATGGGTGTAACTTTTGGAAGGATGTACATGCTCTACTATCCCAAGGGCCCACCTCTGCATACCATTTTAACTGACACCCATCTGGCCTCATTTATTCCTGGGTGACCATTGGAATTTAAGGTTTCTGATTAAAGGGAATAGACAGATAACCTGGCTATTTATTTTTGCAAGACCAAAACAAGTTATATAGTTCGAGGCAAGCCCTCTTTTTTATTATAAGTAAATGCCAGGGATGCTAGAACTGTAGTTTGGGATTTCAGAACATTCTGTCAGTAACACAATCTAAATGGGGCTGATTTTCGCAACAATTCCCTCAAATGCTTAAATAAGCAGGAAAAAAGAAGAGGGGGAAAAAAGAGTAAAGGACCACAGGATATTTAATTAGGCAGAAATCATTTCTGCCATTCTGCTGGAAGGAGGGAAAGGGGCCACCATGTCAGGTAGAAGGCTTTCTACTCACTGGCCATGTGATTGGCTAGAAAGCTTCTGTGATCTGGAGCTGGCAGCAGCACATCTCCCATTTGCACATGCATGGAAACACTTTTTGTTGAAGCTACTTGACAACACTTAGTGTTTATTGTTTACCTGTCATTCTTCGAAGCCACACACAGACTGTCTAGTTTACACCTAATGACAGTTTCTCATTCATTGTACAGTTTAACATTTCTTTCTATTTAACCCTTGTTATGGTTTAACAATGCCTTTCATTTATTGGAATGGTAGACAAGTTTGAAATGTGAGTGCACTGGCAAAACAAACACACATCATTACCTTTCCTCTCCTGGTGTGCAGCCCTTTGTGAAACCTGCCAGGAAACAGCAGATGCTCAGGAAGCAGCAGAGGGAGATGCAGCTTCAGAATGCCCATGCACTACACTGGTATTTCTTTGAAAAGCATCTCTCAGTGAGGTGGGCCCATCAGATGGAGGCCCTAGGTGGTCTGTCAAGTTAGATGTTGATAATGGGCTCTTCAACAAGAATGTGCTTGAAAATCTAAAGTCTCTGGGGAAGTACAGGCATAGGAGTTAGAGGAATGGTTATGTTAGGCATACTCTTGCTGAAGGATATTACTGCAAGATAACTAAATAATGTTTGGTGCCTGCCTTCAGAAAAGTTTAACGTTCTCGATCCCATATTCCATTATGGATGGGGAATAAAAGGTGTCACATGTTTAGTGTCCAGACAGAGGTAATGATACCCAAACAAGAGATGCAAATATACTTCAGGGGCAATATGACATTCATGTAGACTGATAATGGAGAACTTTAACTGTCAAGCTGGGAAATAATGAAAGTGAATGGAAAGAACTAACTAACTAAGTTAGTTCTGACTACCTGACATGTCCCTGCAGAGAGGAAGAACTTTGTCTTAAAAAGCACACCAGAAGATGCAAAGATAGAGGCCCATGGAGGAGCATGATGAACTAAGGAAAGCTTAAGAGAAAAACTTCAGGGCCACCAGTCCAAGGTCAGGCAAAAACGGAAGAAGGTGTTTCATTCCAAGCCAGTTGAAACTACTGTCTAGATTAAAATAATAACAAGTGACCTCTGTCCTTTTTCAAAAACCTTTAACTAATTTGAAATATACATTAAAGTTTTTATGATCTGTTTTTCCTTTCTTAATATGTATATGTGAACATGTGTACACCTGGTATATGTATGTGTATGCAAATGTATGTGGAGGTTGGAAATCAACCTCAGGTGTAATTGTTCAGGCATCATCCACCTTTTAAACTTTTGTTCATTCTTCTGGTTTCCATCTGTGCCCAGAGCTGACCCTGTACCACAACTCTCCATACCCAAATTCTGCCCAGAGAGAGCTGGTCTCCCATGAGTACTGACACAAAAGCTTATACAGGGTATGGGTGTGGAGGGAGAAGTGATAGTTAGAGACAGCAAGACCAACTAATACCAGAGATAACTGGATGTCAAGAAGCAAGTGCAAGAACATCAGCAACAGAAACCAAGGCTACTTGGCATCATCATAACCCAGTTCTACTACCACAGTAAGCCATAGATACCCCCAACACACTGGGAAAGCAAGACTCTAATTTAAAATCACATCTCATAATGATGATAGAGGACTTTAAGAAGGACATAAATAACTCTCTTAAAGAAACCACCAAGAAAAGAGTACACATGGATGGACTAATGGCTCCAGCTACATATGTAGCAGAGGATGGCCTTGTTGGACATCAATGAGAGGAGAAGCCCATGGTCCCATGAAGGCTCAATGCTCCCTGTAGGGGAATGCCAGGACAGGGAAGCAGGAGTGGGTGGGTTAGTGAGCAGGGTGAGGGGGATGGGATTGGGGACTTTCAGAGGGAAAACAAGGAAAGGGTTAACATTTGAAATGTAAATAAAGAAGATATCTAATAAAAATAAAATATAAGAGAGAGCAGTGCCTCCCTCCCTCCACTGTGGAAAGTTAAGTTTGGAGAGAGGGGACAAGGGGAACATGGACATAAAGAGGAGGATCCACCTGGAGCTGAGAACAGGATACCAGCAACTGTTCAAGAACTTGTCTTGGACAATTGCAAAGCAATAAATGAAAAAACTGAGGGGTTAACAGATGAATTTGCAAACTTAGAGTTCCTCAGTTTAATAAGTGTAGGCTTGTTCTCAGGTTCAGACCTCCCAAAGCTACCTAAATTGAAAAAGCTTGAGCTTAGTGAAAATAGAATCTTTGGAGGTCTGGACAGACTCACAGAAGAACTTCCAAGCCTCACACATCTGAACTTAAGTGAAAATAAATATGAAAGATATCAGCACCTTGGAATGGAACAGAAAGATGCTTTAACATGTAATAAGGACACATGCTCCACTATGTTCATAGCCACCATATGTATAACAGCCAGAAGCTGAAAACAACCCAGATGTCCCTCAACAGAGGAATGGATAAAAAAAACTATGATACATTTAAACAATGGAGTACTACTCAGCTATTAAAAACAGTGACTTCACTAAATTTGCAGGCAAATGAATAGATCTAGGAAATATCATCCTGAGTGAGTTAATTAAGTCACAAAAGAACATGCATAGTATGTACTCACTGATAAGTGGATATTAGGTAAAGAGCATGGAATAACTATAAAACAAGTCACAGACCACATGAAGCTCAATAGGAAAGAAGACCAAAGAGTGGATACTTTAGTCCTACTGAGAAGGGGGAACAAAATAATCAAGGGAAGTAGAAGGTGGGAGTGATTTGGGAGGAAGAGAAGAGGGGGAGGAGAAAGAGGGATAGAATTAGGTAGTGGAGGAGATGGAGAATATGTGCAGAGGCTCAGGAAGTGAACAGAAGTGTGTAGCAACGGGGAATACAGAACTGGAGCAGTAACCAGAAAGTCCCAGATGCTAGGAAAGTAAAAGTCCACCTTAACCCCATGGGGATGACATTAGCTGAAATATCCCACAAAGAGAAGGGAGAACCTGTCAAGAACATATCCAAAGGTTAGGCATGACCCCCTTGTTGAGGATTGGGCCATCCACCCATTTCCAAAATTGCAACCCAGAATTGCTCCTGTCTAAAGGAGGGACAGAGTGGAATAGAGACTGAAGGAAAGGCCATACAGAGACTGCCCCCCTGGGGATCCATTTGACATACAGATATCAAACCTAGACACAATTGTGGATTTTAAGAAGTGCTAGCTAACAGGAGCTGTCTCTTGAGAGGCTCTACCAGATCCTGACCAATACAACCATTGAACTGAGCACAGGGACCCCACTGGGGAAGTTAGGGGAAGGACTACGGAGCTGAAGGGGCCTTCTATAGCATCAATGGGAGGGGAGGCCCTTTGTCCTGTGAAGGCTTGATGACCCAATGTAGAGGAATGCTAGGGCAGTGAGGTGGGAGTGGGTGGGTGGGTGGGGAAGCACCCTCATAGAAGCAGGGTAAGGAGGTATGGGATAGGGTGTTTGCTGAGGGGAAACCGGGAAAGGGAATAACAGTTGAAATGTAAACAAACAAAATATCCAATTAAAAAAAGAGAGAGAGAAAATGCCTCCATCAAGTTGGCATACAGGTAGAGGCATTTTCTTGATTAATGATTGATGAGAGAAGATTCTGACCACTGTTGGAGATGCTGCCACTGGCCAAATGGTCTTGAGTTTTATAGTTTGAAAAAACATGAAAACAATCATTCACCACAATCAGGTAGGCTCCATCCCAGGAATGCAGGGATGGTTTAATATACAGAAATCCATCAATGTAATCCACTATATAAACAAACTCAAAGCATTTGACAAAATTCAGCATCCTTTCATGTTAAAGGACTTGGAAAGATCAGGAATTAAAGGCCCACACCTAAACACAGTCAAAGCAATATACAGCAAACTAGTAGCCAACATCAAACTAAATGGAGAGAAACTTGAAGCAATCCCACTAAAATCAGAGACTAGACAAGGCTGCCCTCTCTCTCCATATCTATGTAATATAGTACTTGAAGTTCTAGCTAGAGCAATTAGACAACAAAAGGGGGTCAAAGGGATACAATTTGGAAAGGAAGAAGTCAAATTATCAGTATTTGCAGATGATATGATAGTATACTTAAGCAACCCAAAAAACTTCACCAGAGAACTCCTAAACAACTTCAGCAAAGTGGCCGGATATAAAATTAACTCAAACAAATCAGTAGTCTTCCTATACTCAAAGGATAAGCAGGCTGAGAAAGAAATTAGGGAAACGACACACTTTACAATAGCCACAAACAATATAAAGTATCTTGGTGTGATTCTAACCAAACAAGTGAAAGATCTGTATCACAAGAACTTCAAGTCTCTGAAGAAATAAAAAAAAAAAAAAAAAACCTCAGAAGATGGAAAGATCTCCCATGCTCATGGATTGGTAAGATTAATAAAGTAAAAATGACCATCTTGCCTAAAGCAATCTACAGATTCAATGCAATCCCAATCAAAATTCCAAATCATTTCTTCATAAAAGTTTGAAAAAGCAATCCTCAAATTCATCTGGAATAACAAAAACCCCAGGATAGCTAAAACTATTCTCAACAGTAAAAGAACTTTGGGTGGAATCAGTATCTTGGTCCTCAAGCAGTACTACAGAGCTATAGTGTTAAAAACTGCATGGTATTGATACTGTGACAGGCAAGTAGATCAATGGAATAGATTTGAAGACCCAGAAATGAACCCACACACTATTTTTTCTTTTTTTTAAATTTTTATTTTCTATATTCTATGTTTACATTCCAAAGGCTTTCCCCTTTCCCAGTTCCCCCCCACCATACGTCCCATAATTCCTCTCCCCCCAACTATTCCCCAATCATTCCCCCTACCCAAGGTTTCTCTGTTCTGGGTCTACAAAACTGGATCCAATCTTTACAGGCCCAGGGTCCTCTCCTTTCTTCTTCTTGGGAATCATTTGACTTGCTAATTGTGCCTTGAGTATTTAGGGCTTCTGGGCTCATTAATATCCACTTATCAGTGATTGCATTTCATGTGTATTCTTTTGTGATTGGGTTAACTCACTCAGGATGATATTTTCCAGATCTAACCATTTACCTACAAATTGCATGAATTCATTATTTTTAATTGCTGCTTTTGGTCACTTGACCTTTGACAAAGGAGCTAAAACCATCCAGTGGAAAAAGGGCAGCCTTTTCAACAAATGGTGTTGGTTCAATTGTCAGCTAGCATGCAGAAGAATGCAAATTGATCCATTCTTATTTCCTTGTACAAAGCTCAAGTCCAAGTGGATCAAGGACCTCCACACAAAATCAGATACACTGAAACTAATAGAAAAACAGTTGGGGAAATGCCTCAAGCACATGAGCACAGGGGGAAATTTCCTGAACACAACACCAATAGCTTATGCTCTAAGATCAAGAACTGACAAATGGGACCTCATGAAATTATAAAATTTATGTAAGACTAAGGACATTGACAAGAGGACAAAATGGCAACCAACAAATTGGGAAAAGGTCTTTACCAATCCTACATCTGACTGAGAGCTAATATCCAATATATACAAAGAACTGAAGAAGTTAGACTCCAGAGAACCAAATAACCCTAATAAAAATGGGGTATAGAGCTAAATAAAGAATTTTCAACTAAGAAATACTGAATGGCTGAGAAGTACCTAAAGAAATGTTCAACATTCTTAGTCATCAAGGAAATGCAAATCAAAACATCCCTAAAATTTCACCACACCCTAGTCAGAATAGCTAAGATTAAAAACTCAGGAGACAGCAGGTTCTGGAGAGGATGTGGAGAAAGAGGAATATTTGGCTGGTGGGGTTGTAAGCTGTTTCAATCACTCTGGAAATCAGTTTGGTGGTTTCTCAGAAAATTGGACATAATACTACCAGAGAACCCTGCTATACCACTCCTGGGAATATACCCAGAGGATTATCCAGCATGTACTAAGGACACATGCTCCTCTATGTTCATGGCAGCCTTTTTTTATAATAGCCAGAAGCTGGAAACAACCCACATGTCCTTCAACAGAGGAATGGATACAGAAAATGTGGTACATTTACACAATGGAATACTACTCAGGTATTAAAAACAATGAATTCATGTAATCTTTAGGTATATGTATGGAACTAGAAAATATCATCCTGAGTGAGATAACCCAATCATATAAGAACATGCATGGTATGACATGAACCATGGTATGACAAGAACACACACTCTTATATCAATATCTCACTGATACGTGGATATTAGTCCAGAAGTTTGGAATACACAAGACACAATTCACAGATCAAATGAAGCTCAAGAAGAAGGAAGAACAAAGTATGGATACTCTTTGTCCTTCTTAGAAGGGGAAACAAAATACCCATAGAAGGAGATGCAGAGACAAAGTGTGGAGCAGAGCCTGAGGAAAAGACTATCCAGAAGTCTCTGCCCCACATAGGGATCCATCTCATATACAGTTACACAACCCAGACACTATTTTGGATGCCAACAAGTGCTTGCTGACCAGAGCCTGATATAGCTGTCACCTGGGTGGCTCTGCCAGTGAATGACAAATATTGAGGGGGACACTCTCATCCAATGGAGGAGTTAGAGAAAAAACCCAAAGCACTGAAGGAGTTTCCAGCACCAGAGGAGGAACAACAATATGAGCCACCCAGTACCCCCAGAGCTCCCAGGGACTAAACCACCAACCAAAGAGAACACATGGAGGGACCCATATCTCCAGATGCATAGGCAGCAGAGGATGGCCTTGTAGGACAACAAATGGAGGGGAGGCCTTTGGTCCTGAGACGGCTTGATGCCACATTGTAGGGGAATACCAGGACAGGGAAGTGGGAGTGGGTGGATTGGTGAACAGGGTAAGAGGGGATGGGTTAGGGGATTTTCTAGGGGGCAACCAGGAAAGGGGACATTGTAAATGTAAATAAAGAATATATCTAACCAAAAATGGAAAAAATAAAAAAATTTAAATACCAGTTCATTCTGAAGAAATAAAAAAAGAATGAAAATAAAAACAAGGGCAAGCAGAGTGAGACCTGATGATCAGTCCTCTGTGCAGAGTTCCTCCATGGCTTCTGATTCAGTTCCTGCTTACAGTTCCTGTCTTAAGTTACTAGACTTATAGACTTTTAGATTTTCTTTAGTCTGATTGTAACTGATCCCTGGTTCCCATATCCTGGAATAAGAGATAGCCTGGTTTTCATTGTACAAGATGTATCAGTTGAGAAACTTCAGACTTTTTAAGAGATATTGGATATTAAAGAGATGAAATTTAAATTTGAATTTTTTGAAAAGCATGTTCTTTTATTGAAAAAGGAAATAAAACATTTTATGATAAAATTGAAGATTTATATGGAAAATATTTCTGATAAAATAGAAGAGACATAGAAAAACACATTAAAATGGACAATTTTCATGGGAAATTAAAGAGTAAAGTGGTAGGAGTAAAAAAAACTGCTAAATTAATTGAAAAAGAAGTAGAAACATGTTATGATAGACTTGAAGATTTACATGGAAAATATTTCTGATAAAATTTTAGAAAAATGTAGAAAAACATGTTAAAATTTAAGATTATCATCAAAAATTTTATGTAAATATAATAATGGTAGGCATAAAATTATTCCTAAGTTGGTTAAAAGTGGAATTATGAAGATTTTCTGATAAAGCTGAAGACTTACATGGAAAATATTTCTGATAAAATTGAAGAAATATACAGAAAAACATGTTAAATTGAACATTAACATGGAAAATTATGCATATAACATGGAAGCCATAAAAATAATTCTAAGTTGATTGAAAGTGGAATTATTAACATTTTCAGGACTATCATTTTATCTGTATCATTTTCCATGAAGTAGTCAATTTTAACGTGTTTTTCTATATATTTCTTGAGTTTTATCAGAAATATTTTCCATGTAAATCTTAAATTTTACATACCGTTGAATCTTTAAAGACAATTAAGCTTTTACAAGTTGGACTGTAGTTTATATTGTGATGTGAATATTAGCATCAAGTCTTGATGGTAAACAGAAAAGGAAAAAGTTACAGTTCAATAGGGATGTGTTTTTCTGTCATGGCAACAAGGAGTCAGCTATGTTAATCATTTTTTTTCTCAATTTGACAAAAACGAGGGTCATGTAAGGAGAACCTCAATCATGAAAATACCTCCATCACATTGGCCTCTAGGTAGGTCTCTGGGACATTTCCCCTGAATTATGACTGACATGCAATGGACCCCACACACTGTAGGTGGTGCTATAACCAAGCAGGTAGACTTGGAACCAACCTAAACAAGCATGGAGAGCAAGTCAGGAAGCAGCAGCTCTCAATGGTCTCTGCTTCAGTTCCTGACTCCAGGTTCCTGCCTTGATTGCCTTCTCTAATTTCTCCTCTTCTTATGATAGACTGTAAGCTGTAAAATGAAATAGACCCCATTCCCACAAAAAATGTTTTTTTTTTTTTTCATTTAGATTTTGAGAAAAAGTCTCTCATGGGCCCGGGATCCACCAAGTAGGCTCGGCCAGCTGGCCAGTGAGCTCCAGTGGTCTGGGGTCCTTATGCTTAAAATGCAAATGGTTTACTAACTAAGCTGTCTCCTCACACAAGCCATGTTTTTGTTTGCTTTTGCTTTTGCTTTTTATAATGTTTCTTTGTCATTTCAATGAAATCACAGGCTGTTTAGACATGCTTTGTACATTTTCATTGTTTTTGAAGATTAAAAAAAAAGTTCTAAGTAAAAGTTCTCTAATGTGAGCTTATGTTCTTATAAGTTTGCATACTTGATGGTGAGTGTAGAAAACAGACAATTTGTCTGATAAATGCAATAAAATTACCACCATATAATGAAGGAATTTCAGCAGTGAATTACTCACAGTGGTAAAGATGATCAATGGAAAATGCTGATTGAGGACAGAGAAGTTGAACCACACAAAATCCCCTTTTTGTATGTCTGAGAAGCTGTGGCAAAGGGGAATCTAACATGGCTTCCTAAAGACACCACTGTTGTGTCCACAGGTGAGTGAATCTGAATGTCTGTCAGGTCCACAGACTGGGAAACCAGAAACCAGGCTGCTAGGTTCCAGCCAAATAGCAGCCTTCCATCTGTCTCCAGTCACTCGTCACCCAAAAGGGACTGGGAAAATGTCGCACAAAAGGTGAACGCAGAAGGCAAGTGGCTGAGTTGCCTGGCTGGCTAGGCTTGTCCTCCTTAAGAATGATGGCTGAGTGATTACTCACTGTCTTAGGCTCTTGAGGCTATGTGATTTTCAAATGTAACCAAGCTTCATAATAAGATAAATACGAGATGCTTTTGTTGTTGTGCTAAGAGTGATTTTCACACAGTGCCCTTGATAAGCTTTTTTTTACAGGCTACTTATGTAAAAATTATAAGCAGCATAAAATTATATTGAATTATATATCGTGTGTCTTTAGCGTATTAGCTACAAAAGCAACTTAAAGAAAACTGTCTATACATTGACTTAGACAAGGGGCAGGTAAAAAGTATCCGAATGATCTAGGAGATGATGTGTTGACATCACAGGACCTGGTAAATTAAGCAATCTGTACATTTCCATGTGGTCCAAAGATGGTTGTCAACAGTACTCAATTTACATATTTTCTGTTTCTTATCTAATTAGAAAGTGCTTCTTTGTCCTGGAATATTCAATAGGAACCCCCATTGCATTCTGCAGTCCACCTCTGAATCTGTCTGTGGACAGGAACATAGACTGACTGCTGAGCACAGCTCAGATCCCCAAGAATAATATCTCATTCCCTGGAGCCATGCAGGCATGAAAAGGATATCATAAAGAAATGATTAATGAACTCCAGATACATAGCAACAATGCCTGAACAAATCCTCACAGAAGTTTTGAGAATGAGGTAATAATACCCTATTTTTAACATTACATAATTTTTTGCGACAGTTTGTGTGAAATAATTTGAGGTTCTGATCCAAATCCATTCTAAGCACATCTTATTTTACTACATACCTATGATACTACATCATCAGATAACCACAAGGTTATCTGATCTACTCTAGGAACCCCTTTTAGACTTTCTGGTTCATATTATTTGTGTTGTAAAAGAACCTAGTGAGAAGTGTAAGGCCTCAAAAGGATAAATAAATAACTCCATCTTCTAGGAACTGAATCTCTTATCAAACATAGATGAAAAGAGTTGTATCTGAAATGTGGAAACTTTAACAAGGTTCTTTCATTTCTGCTTGTGGGAAACTCAGAAGAAATACATGAATCTCTAGGGCAAAGCTCTTGTTGATCATAGTTAAAGCTGTCTAATAATCTCAAAGGCCACATGTCAAAGTTGCACTTTTTTAATTCTGTTTGGACTGCATGTGGCAAGGTGTACAGCATTGAGATGTCAAAGAAGAGTTTCTTAACTGCCAAACTGACTGGGGAATTCAAGAGCTCTTAGCCTCATGAATGGAAGCTATTACTTGAAAGAAAATATATTGTTGAGGGAATTTTACACTAGAACATTAAAACAAATTGTTGTTTCAGGACTGTAGTTAAGTAAGAGAGCTTGGCTGTTAGAATAGATATTTCAGGGCAATGAGCTCACGCACACCCACTGCTGTAGGCCCGTACCTTGATGAGACTCCTTTAGGGAAAAAGTAACAGAACAAATTAAGCTCGTGGTATAGTGGCATATCCTCTAACCCACTTCTTACTTTAGAAATGCTTAAAATTATTAATTTGCCTAAATATCATGGGAGACAGATGCTCAACATTTTGCTAATTGCCCAAAGAGTTGTGTTCTAAAACTGGAAACCCCAGGTGGTCCTACCTCAATTCTGAATGGCAAGAGCAGTGCTGTGGCTGTTCCCTTCAATCACCCAGCAGAGAGCCCGGGGAAACAGAGATGCTTGGTCACGTTTTTACTAGCTAGCTCTCCTTCACTTCTGCAGGATCATGTCAAACAAGATTCAAATTGCCTGACTGGACAATGTCACCAGAGATTTTAGAAAAATAATATCAGAAATGATTCTTGTATATTTAAAAACCTCACAGCTAAGATTCTGAATTGCCACTTAAGTGAGGGTGTGGTAGCCTAATACATAAATAGAATTTCAAGGCTTATTTTTAGTTAAATCTCCTTCAAGTGGAGTCCCATTTCTTACTTTTAAATCCCCCTTTTTATCCCAATAAGACAGATTAGAAAGAAATTGGCTGTATGGTCAAAACACCTATACAAATGTTATTACTAATATTGTTCATTTAAACATGGAAAACTGGTAAAATAGTAGATTTAAAACTCTACTATTTCTAGCAGAAAATGAAGATTTTTTTGGTCCAGAATCTATAGGCAAGCTGAAACTACCTTGAAATGTAAAAGTCTTCAGGAACTCAGTCTTTGGGACCTCTAAAACTAATACTCTTTGAGGGACATTGACACATTTACTGAAAAATATAACACTGAAAATAAAGTTCTTTGCCTTGCTTTACACCCCAGAGTGTGATAAATTTTGTGGGCTGTGGAATAAGCCAGTCCTTGGTTCCTGGGAGGATTAAGCTCAGCATCAAATGTCATTGCAATTTTAGTACTCAATCTTTTGGCCTTTGGAGTAACCATTTGTTTTGTAGAGTACATGATGTAAACTCCTCTGACATGTTATTAATACTTTTAACCATTTCCTATAATTATTTCAATCATTTAAAGGAACATTCTTGTCTTCAAATATTGCCATGCTGGTAAGGGACAATTTACAGCCAACATGTAACTCAACGGGAAGCCAAGAGAGCAATCACCAAGAGGAATGAGATACTTAGGCTTCTCCAAACCACCATATAAAAGGATTTCTTGGGAGCTAAATTCAGTAACAAAAGGACATAGGATTAGTCATACTGGATTGAATGCCTTAGCCCACTATTCTTTCCCTGGAAGGAAAATGCCTAATATTCTATAGAAAAATAGGAAGGTTTTGCAATATATTTGGGCATATATTCTACCAGTTCTGTTTTTTATTTAAAGGGAAAGGATTGTTTGTAACATTTCTGTATAGAGAAAAATGGAAATGCATACTCACTGAAATAAAAGTTCTTTTTTTTAATTAGGTATTTTATTTATTTACATTTCAAATGTTTTGCCCTTTCCTGGTTTCCACTCCAAAAACACCCTATCCCATCCCCCCTCCCCCTACTCACCAACCCACTCACTCCATCTACCCTGTCCTGGCATTCCCATATACTGGAGCATCCAGCCTTTTCAGAACCAAGGACCTCTCCTCCCTTTGAAGAACAACAAGGCCATCCTTTGCTTGAGCTTCATTTGGTCTGTGAATTGTATCTTGGGTATTCCAAGCTTCTGGGCTAATATCCACTTATCAGTGAGTGCATAGCACGTGTGTTCTTTTGTGATTGGGTTACCTAACTCAGGATATTTTCTAGTTCCATTCATTTGCCTAAGAATTTCATGCATTCATTGTTTTTAATAACTGCGTAGTATTCTGCTGTGTAAATGTACCACATTTTCTGTATCCATTCCTCTGTTGAGGGACATATGGGTTGTTTCCAGCTTCTGGCTATTATAAATAAGGCTGCTGTGAACATAGTGGAGCATGTGTCTTTATTAAAGGTTAGAGAACCTTCTGGGTATATGTCCAGGAGTGGTATAGCTGGGTCCTTTGGTTATACAATGTTCAATTTTTTGAGGAACCACCAAACTGATTTTCATAGTGCTTGTACCAACTTGCAATCCCACCAGGAGCCAATATTTAGGTTCTATGTCTCTGAATAAGGAATTCTTATGCACAAGGAATGATCAGATTATCATTTACTTACATATTTAAGAATTATTCCTTTTTTGTTCAGTAATCATGGAATATCACAAAAAAATATATCTTCTCATTATCATCATTTACTGTGAACTATCAAGTGTGATGATAGAAACCTCTCTTGTTTGTACAGTTTGTGTTAGCTTGGGGAGAAAAGGTTGTCTTAGTTTGATTCCATCTCTCCAATTTACAGACCTCTGTGGTATCTACTGGATTTCAATTTCGTATAGTTCCTGGTACATAACTTATAGAAAGGACTAGAAAGGAAGCTAAATTCATCCACATGGTAAGTTTAGAACAAAGTTAAATGCTGCATAAACTTCACAAGCACATAGCTTTCCTTGCTTGCTCTACTCTTTGGGAAATGCTGAATAAGTCCATCATAATGAAAACTGTTTTATTATAAAATTCAATTTCCATCACCCTGAGTGTCTGAGATGCTAGGCCTATGGTTGGCCTGTTTTTGGGCAAACCAGTACTGGCTGGACCTAGCAGCAGTATATTTTCTTTTGAATTAAATTCAAAGACCATTAAAAAAAATCGAGGAGATCCATGCTTTACACAAGTGTTTCATGTCTGTTTTTGTTTAGTTTCTAAAGAATATCTGTTTAACGGCACTTTTACCTTTCTTATTATGTCTGTACTTATTTTGTATTTAATAGACCTATGAGAAATTTTGCAGAGTAAGTTTTAAAACTATAAACATCTTTAAAAACTGTGTGCCACAAATCCATTCAGTGTCACTGAGTAGCGAGGACTCTATAAATGCCTGTAATTTTTAGCTGGAACAAGCAAACCACTTGGAAGTTATTGCTGTCTGAAGTCTCTGATACATGGGAGAAATGGCCCAGTGGTTAGAGTATAGACTGCTCCTTATCAGTTTGGTTCTAAAAGCCCATGTGAGGTAGCTCATAAACACTCGTAATTCCAGATGCAGCTAATTCAGCATGCAGGTGTGTATGGCCATCTGCACCTACATGCATGCACCCATGTGTGGATATAAACAAAGTAAAATACATCTTAGAAGAAGACTTTTAAAATGTTGATCGTATGCACACCCTTTACTCTTAACATCTTTCTCTGTCTGTCTCATTGTCCAGACCTCCATAATCTCCCCTTTCTTCTGTATTAGGTGGAGATAAATACTTCATCTAGTCCTTGTTGTCTGTTCCTTGCTGTGATTCTTAATGCATGATGAATATGCCCATTCCTCACGATGTCCTGAAATACTAATCATTTCTTTCAGCAACATCTCCAGTTTGCTTTTCAGAACATGCCTTCTTATTTTCAAATTTTTAAAATGGGAAGTTTTTTGTTTTTTGTTTTTTGATTTTTTTTTACTTATTTGTTATGCCATCTAGTTATTTGAACTCTGTGCCGTTCTTGGCAGGATAATATTGTAGTCGAAATGTTCAAGCAGAAAGTATTGGTATTCATCCAGTGTCCAGAAAGGCCATGGAGGTCAGGAGCTACTCTCAGTGCAGCATTTGGAAGTTGACAGGCCTGCCAGAGAACGATAAACTCATTCATTGGCTCCTAAACTGAGCCTGACGAGAGATATAAGGGAAGACAAAGACAAAATGTAAGTAAAAATTTTAAGCTTGAGGACATTAAAACCATCCAGTTTTTAAGGATTAGAGTGAGTCTTCCAGAGTCTCATGAAACTTGACTTTTCAAAGATAAAATGTATTCTCATCATATCACAAATTTCTGACATTTTTGAAGTGTATGTAATTAAGTTTAACAAATTACAATCCAATGCCTCTTTGGAAAAGGTGGATTCAGAAGTACTAGGAAATTAGCTTATTAGATAATCCCAGGCGAAGCCATCACAATTATGGACTATCCAGTATTATGAATTAAAAAGCACGTGTAAATCAGGGTTGACCCTGCTGACCTATTGATATGTGAGTAGAAGAGCAACACCAAATTAATTTATTTGTGGACATTTTTCAAGTCTAAATGACTTTCAAGACACTGAAACGAGACCTCATAAACACATTAGTACTGATAGACTAGTGTTACATGGTCTCTTCATTGTAACCTACAGGCCTACTTCTCATCTAGTCATAGGACTTAGACATTGACTAAAATTTAGAAACAGCCAAATGCTATCATTCAATAAATGAATAAATTCAGAGACTAACTAATTCTTCCAAGGTCACAATAACTTAGCTCAAATCAGAAATAAATCTTTTCCAACTTGTTATAATAAAAAGAAATTTGTATTAAGGTTACTTAGTATCTTAGCCTAGGCGCATTCAAAATCAGAGCCTAACAAAAAGGTTTTCAGAGTTTATTTTAGAAGAGGATTCCAGAGAAGTCTGAGAAGAGAAAGTGAATCAAGAAAGGAGAGAAACACAATGCAAGGTACTTAAAAAGTTACTCATCCTATCTTGTACCAAGAGTTGACAGAGTAGGAGCCTAAGCTCTCTGAGATAACAGAATCTTTATGTAGTATACCTGAGTACAAACCTAAAAGCATTTACCACTGGCTATCATCAGTAGCTCACTGATGATAAGCATTAATAGCTTACAGTCAATAGCATACATGCCAGAGAAAGGAATAGATTCCCACCACGTGCTGTCTAAGAAATCCACAAAAATGCAGTAAGAGGCGTGGGCTTTAGATAACGTCCCATCTGGATGGATCTTTAGGAAGTTCATGCAAATCTGTATAAGAACAGTGGCTACAGAATATCTCCTCCAAATGTCTGTTCGGAGAGAAGCTGAAAACACAGGATATGCAATTGGTGGTGGTGGGGGGAGGGCGAGTGACACTTCATGCAGTGAGAATAATGAAAGCTTTCCTTGTGATCCCCGTTTACACGCCTCTGCCCACAGAGCAAAGGGCAGTTTGCAAAGCTGTGGAATCAATGTTCTAACGTTTCCCAGGCTGCACTCCATGTACCAGTGCTGCCCTTTCCCTCTCCTGGTAAGTTAGCTTTCTGCCCAGGAAGTAAACATGACTACCAATGCTTCTCCAGGTCTTTTCTTCCAGCTTCATCTTAAGTTGAAGAAGGAACATGGGGCACATGACTGGGGTAGAGGAGAAATGCAGCACATGATGTGAAAAGCAGGAGCCTGCATTAAGCTAGCTCTACATTTTGACTTTTGACTATTTTTTCTTAAAATGAGTCCACTGTGTTATATATTAGCATCATCAGTGCTACCCTTATTGAACACAGTGCATCCAGGCCATCCAGCAACTGCATCAGGATGTGTGCTACATATGATTGTGTTTACAAGCTTAATGGGAAGACAGATCTACATTCTTTAGCATTAATCAGATGTCCAGTTTCAAACAAGCAGGCAAAAGTCGTGGAGAAGCCAAAGATTGAAAGTGAGAATGTAGAGTTGGGTGTTGGCGTGAAAACGAGCAGCTGTGCCCCTCATCCCTAAAGGCCTTCCTAACTCTATGACTATTTTCCCTGAAAGAATCTTTCCTGACTTGTAAAAATAAGAGTCCAGTGTTTTGGGGATTTTGAGGATGAAACTTAAATTATCATAGTCTTGCACCAAATATGGCATTATCCCAGTTGAAACGAAAGTACTTGATTTTAAAAAGGTTTTATTTTTGGTTGTGAAGTGGGAGCAATTTATTACAGGTTGTTCTTTGCAATACAGCTCAGGAGGAACAAGAAGATTAAAAAAAACCCTGTCTAATGAAGCAAAAATATCCTTTACTGGTTCATGTTTTAAGAGCTAAATGACAAACTGTAGCTCACGCTTCACAGTCAGGGCAAGAGACTGAGAGTCAAAACTGGAAAATGTCACTTTGCTCTAGAATCTGGTGTATTGGATGCTAATGTGCTCTCCACTGGATCAACAGATCACATGGCAGCCCTTGATCAGCCTGTTTCATAGCTTGGGGACAGACGGTTTATAAGCAAGTCTCAGACATCAAAATACCTCCCAAAGAGCAGTTAAGAAATCTGCAGGTTGATACGCAAAGTAAAGCCTGTGTTTGTGGATTACACTACCAAAATTTTATCTTAGAACACTAGATATTAATAAGACTAGATGTTCATAACAAAAAGATACCACAAAACTGTAAATAAATAGACTATTTTGTTCTACATATCTCAACATTTTAGAATGTGAAAAAGGGAAGTTTCGTTTCCTACAACATTTTCTCGATTTGTGTCCTTTTTTCATCCTGTAACCTAACCATCCTTTGGAAATTTGAAGTTTATGTTGTTTGATAAATCATCCTGCCTATAGTCATCAAGCCCATGACCAAGAGACTTAAAATGCCCACATACTGGAGATGACACAAATGTATATAAATCACTTCGGCTCACATTCCATCAGCTCCAACTTGGCAAAGTAGCACATTTATGTGCAACCAAAATGTATTTTCTAATTAGGAATTTACATAAGAGGTCTAGAATTATGTCAAAACTTAAATCATACAAATTATTTCCCACTGTTACCATTATTTTTATTTCAATTTCTATTTTTCTGGAAATTTACCTCCCAAGAATGTGGTATCATCTAAGCCTGGATACCTGACATTTCCTGTTATATCTGTTACTGCAGTCTTCCGACTTGTCCTGATCTATTTAACTTAGACACTTTATATCATCTTTTATTTCCATCCCTTATATTGTGACTCCAACACACCAGAGATATCATCTATCTGCAGGTAGATTGAAACACTACCCACTAGTCTAAGAACCATTTCACCACTGACATCCAGATCTAAGCTGCTATTATTTCTTCCTCATCCTCTTCTCTCTTATCTCAGAGCAATTTTCACTTCCACAACAGATGGTATGTATGCTTATTTGTGTCTTTATTCATTTAGTTTTATGTGCATGCCCATGCTTTTGACTGAGTTTATATGTATTACATGTCTGTGGGTGCCTGGAAATGTCAGAAGAATGTGCCAGATCATCTGGACCATCATGGGCAGCTATGTTCCACAATGTGGAAGAACTTTACTCAGGTTCTGTGTAAGATAGTGACTGCTCATAACCATTGAGTCATATCTCTGGCCTTGATGGAAATAGATATGACATAGATCCATAAACTTCTCAATGCTTCACATAAAACACAAACAAGCTCTTTACGTTAGGGAAGTTTTCTTCCATAATTTTGTTGAAGATATTTGCTGGCCCTTTAAATTGTAGATCTTCACTCTCATCTATCCCTATAATCCTTAGGTTTGGTTTTCTCATTGTGTCCTGGATTTCCTGGATGTTTTGGGTTACAATCCTTTTGCATTTTGCATTTTCTTTGACTGTGGATTCAATGGTTACTATGGTATCTTCAGCATCTGAGATTCTTACATCTATCTCTTGTATTCTGTTGTTGATATTTGCATCTATGTCCCCTGATTTCTTCCCAAGATTTTTTATCTCCAAAGTTGTCACCTTTTGTGCTTTCTTAGTTGTTTCTACCTCTGTGTTCAGATCTTGGATGGTTTTGCTCAGTTCCATCATTTGTTCGTGTTTTCTTGCAATTCTTTAAAAAAAAAATACAAACAAGCATTGTTCATCTTGGCGATGAAAGTGGGTATACTAAGATGATGAACTATTAGAGGCTCATGGCTCAGAAGAATTGGTCATGAAGATTTTAGAGTCTAAGATCAAACAACTGAACAGTAACCTGCCTGCCATGGAAGTGTGTCTCATTAACCCACCAAGGTGACTAGACTTTCCTGAGAAGGTCTACCAGCTATCTTTCAACCAAATTCTTCTAAAATTCAGATTATAAAATAAGAAACTGGACCATTCTTTCCCCTTCTACAATCTGCACAAACTATCACAAATCAACACTCCATTATAGACTAGTGTTATCTTTGGGTTACTTCGAGGTAAAAGAGTCATTCTATAGACATTGTGGGTCAGATGCAGACAACATTGAAATGAAAGTTAATATCAAGCTTAAAGATAATGAGATAGAGTTTATCTTATAAAGTAGGTCTTTTAAAAGTATGATTAATGTATTAAAAGTAACCACTAACTTGGACTAATAGACACTTTCAAATATCAAGTAAAATGTTTAACTTGTGCATTTTTAAATTGTAATATAACTAACTAGCTACTAACTAATTAGTTACCCTAGTAACTATCTAGGGTAAGAGGCACTGATTCAGGAAGGGACATATAAGTCAGCCTTGGCTGGGAAGTTGTAAGTTAATCCCTAACCCAACACACAGTTGCTGCCCTTCCTAGTTCCCTTTTGTTGTGCTAAAAGCTAGAAGTGACAGAAGCACAAATACAGTCTTTAAAAGTGCACTAAGCTCAACTCCAAGTGGATCAAAGACCTCCACATAAAACCAGACACACTAAAACTAATAGAAAAGAAACTGGGGAAGACCCTTGAGGACATTGGCTCAGGGGAAAAATTCCTGAACAGAACACCAATTGCTTATGCTCTAAGAGCAAGAATAGACAAATGGGACCTCATAAAACTACAGAGTTTCTGTAAGGCAAAAGACACTGTCAAAAGGATAAATCGGCAACCAACAAATTGGGAAAAAATCTTCACCAACCCCACATCCGACAGAGGGCTAATCTCCAATGTATACAAAGAACTCAAGAGGTTAGACCCCAGAAAACCAAATAACCCTATCCAAAAATGGGGTACAGAGCTAAACAGAGTCTTTTCACCTGAAGAAATTCGGATGGCTGAGAAACACCTTAAAAAATGTTCAACATCACTAGTCATTAGGGAAATGCAAATTAAAACAACCCTGAGATTTCACCTCACACCAGTCAGAATGGCTAAGATTAAAAACTCAGAAGACATCAGGTGTTGGCGAGGATGTGGAGAAAGAGGAACACTCCTCCACTGCTGGTGGGAATGCAAGCTGGTACAACCACTCTGGAAATCAGTATGGCGGTTCCTCAGAAAACTGGGCGTGATACTTCCGGAGGACCCAGCCATACCACTCCTGGGAATATACCCAGAAGATTCCCCAGCATGCAATAAAGATACATGCTCCACTATGTTCATAGCAGCCTTATTTATAATAGCCAGAAGCTGGAAAGAACCCAGATGTCCCTCAACAGAGGAATGGATACAAAAAATGTGGTATATATACACAATGGAGTACTATATAGCCATTAGAAACAATGAATTCATGAAATTCTTAGAGAAATGGATGGAGCTGGAGAATGTCATACTAAGTGAGGTGACCCAGTCTCAAAAGAATACCCATGGTATACAGTCACTGATAAGTGGATATTAGCCTAGAAGCTTGGAACACCAAAGACACAAATCACATATCAAGTGATGTCTCACAAGAAGAAAGGAGTGGACACTGGTGCTAGAATGGACCAAAACATCATTGTGGGAGAGTACAAGAACAGTAAAGTGGGAGGGGGTGGATGCGGGAGCAGGGGGAGGGAAAAGGACATGTGGGGCCTTTGGGGGTGGGGAACCAGAAAAAGGGAAATGAATTGTAAATATAGAATATATACAATAAAAAAATCAAAAAAAAAGTGATGTGACTTTACTTTTACTCTCAATTTATTTTAAATTATCATTTGTGTAAAACCCAAACAAAAGCTTGGACATTTTAATTTGGGATTTCAGCTACATATGGAAGCCAATGAAATTTGCATAAATAGTTAGGTTCTTGATTTTCCCACATAGAGTGGAATCAAGAGCAAATTTTGTAGATGCGTTTGTCTTGGTTGATGTACCAATCTAGTTGGGTTAATAAGTAATTTTTTCAGGTCTTCCTCTGCATATGAATCTTTGGGCCAAAGGAAATTTAGATTTGTAATTGTGAAGAGTAGCTAGACAGGGAAGTTTCTCAGTTCCTCTACTGCTGAGAATCACAGAAATAAACAAACCCTTTCCATTATAAGTTATCTATAATGAAAGTTAAAAGATTTTTCTTCCTGTCTATATCATCACTGTGACAACATTGCTGGGTATTCTCCCCCAAGTCATCCTTGATGGGGAGAGGAACAGAATTGGAGACAAGCTTGCTTCTAGAATATGAGCAGGAATTAGCAGAAGGCTTCAGGTGTGCACTTGAAATCCTGTATGAGACTAGATCTGGACCGTGGCTAAAACAGCAGAACTTGGGCATATTGTAGGCATCTGTACAAAGCCAACCGGAGATGTGTTTAAGGTAGCACACCCAGTTTACTAAAAAGTAAATAAAAGCAAATCCAAAAGCATTGTGTAACAGAGCAGGTTTCTCAGTAAATAGAAGCAAAAGATTCCATTTAATTATCCACCCATTTTCTCCCACTAGAATACCCATCTTGAAAATGTGCTTCTTTCTCAGCCAATCACCTTAAAGTTGTGGAGTCTAATTTAGATAGTTTCCTTCTGAGCACAGTATTAATGTGCACAGGTACAGGACTGACTTATAGTTGCCTTTTTCACTATCCTGCTGTGCTTTTACTGAATGCTAGGAAATGTCAATGCTACCTTTGAAATGGTGAGGGTGAGAGAGAGAGAGACAGAGACAGAGACAGAGACAGAGACAGAGACACAGACACAGACACACAGACACAGACACAGACACAGACACAGACACAGACACAGACACAGACACAGAGAGAGATGGGGAGACAGAGACAGGGAAATTAACAGAGAGGAGAGGGAGAGAATATGTGTGCATGTGTGAGAGTACATGTGAGTGTACCTTTGTGTGTGTGTTTGTGTGTGTGTGTGTGTGTGTGTGTGTGTGTGTGTGTGTGTTCTAGATTAAAAATAGATACAAGGTCTCTGTGCCCAGGTGAGAGTCTCATGAGCCATCACCCTGTATTTACTTTACTTCCTAAGAATGCAAGGGGAGCTAAAAATCCTGGAAATCTCTGTTTAAGACATCCCTGACCCCCTGTTTACCTTCCTATATACATTGCTCTTCTGTTTCAGAACAAGTCATTTTCCATTATAATTCGGAAATACCCAAATTCCTAAAGGTACCTGAGATTTTAGCAATTCAGCAAAAATTTTATTTGCAAAGCACATGCCTGGTCGCTTGTGAGATTGCAGCTCCTCTTCATATGAATGCTGGCAATATTTCATTGTGGGGTCAATTATGGTCATTTACCATGATGACATAATAACAGCTGCAAAAAAAACGTGAGAGCTGAAGTGGGGTTATTATTACTGTTTGCAAAGTCTGTGTCCCTGATTCTCCTGCCAGGAGAGAGAAAAGCTGGAGAACAGAGATAGCTGACAACACAGCTAGCCATTTAAATCACCCCTGGATTGATCAATTTGCATGACGAGAATGTAACAAGAGGCTGAAGCCAGCATTTCAGTCGGAAGGCTGCTTCCTTCACCTTGAACTGCAAGCCTTTTCCTTCTTGGCATGTCACATAGAAACACCCCCTGCACCCTATCTCTGTTACTAAAGAAAAAGAAATACAGACAGTGCATTTGCCCATAGAGATGGGCCAACAGCCAGTGTCATTCTCTGATATATAGCCAAGGAGGAATTTATTTCCAACTAGTAGCATACTAGGGTGGGGGTGGGGGTATAAAACTGTATAGCTTCAACCCTGTGAATTAAGGTTAGAAAAATACATAAACTCTGAAGCAGCACTGTGAAGTATGCCTGCAGTCAACTGCAATTCACCAATGGCTTTGTGATAGATATCCCAGCACCTGGCTGTGTTTTTTGTCAGCTGTGACCTATGTGTCCCTTTCAGCAAAGTTTGCCTTTCCCCAACCCTTCTCTTCTCCCACCTGGGCAGAGGTTTTGTGCTAGTGCAGCAGTGAGCTTGCTGATTGCTGGGGTGCTACAGCACATCTCCCAAGTGATGACAGTCTGGTAGCCAGATCAGCATGAGACAAAAGCATGGTACTTGTCCAATAAAAAAATACAGCAGCAGTTGAATAGAGCAAAAGGTAATAAAAAAATCCAGCTTTAAAGAATCAGCTCCAATGATGCCTCTTTTTTATATTAAATAGAGGGAAAAAAATCCCAGTAGGCAAAAATTTCTTTAAAAAAAAAAAAACACATAGTCCTGTCAGAGTGATGTTGAACAAGTGCCATTAATCAAGAGCTCTGTTATTCATTAGACACAGTGATGCACTTGAATTGTTACTTTAGTATCATTGTTCAAAGCCTTTGCAACAGCTTTAAAGAAGAGGGGAAAAATTACAGTTACGGTTTACAGCTAGGGTTGTGAAAGAATTTCCTACTATTAGCCAAATGTTAAACACGGTGATAATAGTAATAATACCTTGTATTTATACAGGGACTGTCTCTGAGAAACCCAGAGTACTCAACAAACAGTAGTGTTTTCCCTGTCAACAACATCCTTCTGAAGAAAGCTGGAGGGAGGTATTATTATCTCGCCTTGCCATCAAGCCAATGATAGTTCCTTGTGTTTACAGTTATCACTGATGTGTGCTGCAGGGGATGTGGCAGACACACAGGAGGGTGGGGAAATGGTGTATGGTGGGAGTGAAGAGTTGTATGAATCCTTTAAAAACAAACTGAGCTAACATGGATGCTTTGCTCTAGAGTAGTTTTGAGAGATTTGAAAAAAAATTGCAAATCATTAAATACTTTTTCTGAGCATCAGAAATAAATTACAGCATAGCCTAATCAGAACTATACCCGAGGAAATTAATTTGGCATATAAATGCATCGCCCATTGAGGGAGGAAGGACCCCAGGATCTGATAGATGTGTGGACACCTCAAGGCTACATTGCTGCTAGTTTGAGTGGTTGGTTTCTTATCCTGTCTACCTTCTCGCAGATGTTTGGGCCAGGACTGAGCCTATCAAATGCTTTTGTGGAGAGTCTACTGACAATGATTTTCTGAAGAAGGTAGGTTGATGAAAACACTGATTGGACTATCTGAAAATGGAACATGAAAACAGAGTAAAAAGGCAAGGGCGATAAAGGTACGTTTGCTGCCTGAAATGAGAGCTATCTCAAGCTTTGTGTGGGTGATACTGAGATCTGTCTAATGAATATCCATAAAGTCAAATGTTCCTTCATTCATTACTACATGTTCTCTAACCAAGGTGGGAGATGTCCCAAGGTACCTGCTCCCAAAATACTTAGCCAGGAAGGGCTCAGATATCTGTATGATCAGATCCCTTGGGACTCTTGGTATGCTTTAGAGAGCTGTGGGTTCCTGCATAGCTCATAGCTATTATAGGTTGTTCTTCCTAAGAGAGGAGCTTTAGTTGAACTTTAAACTTATAACGTAACTCTAAAAAGAATAATACGTGTTTTATTTGCCCTTTCCCCCACATTTTACCCTTTAAATATGATCATATTTTATAATAGGATATAATTCACTGCAAAAAATATTAGTGAATCAAGCAACTTGAAAAGACTTGGAAAAGTTGAACTTTCTTTGTGACTGGCTTTCCACTAGTAAGATAGATATAGCAAAAGTCTTATCATATGTGGCTTGGGCTGGCTTCCCTAACTTACCAACATGAGAAACCAACATGAGAAAAGCAGTAGTTTTTACTTATTGGTTTGTTGGTTTGTTGGTTTTATTTTGCTTAGGTATTCAAGTTCATTATTACACCCCCAAATTTTTGCTTTTCCTGGACAGGAAAAAGCAGTTACATTTGAATTCTAATCCTCTGCTCATCTCTTATGGAAGTCATCCATGTTTGGATCTTCAGAATAAAACATAAAAACAGATGGATACAGATGCACACAGCAGAAAACAGTTGTACTTATAATAATAAGTAGGCAATAAAGATCACACCTGACCAAGCAAGTGACCCTAAGGGTTTGCTTATAGGTCACCACAGGTAGGACAAGAGCTTTGAAGTCAGAAAAAAAATTATATAACACTTTCAAGCTTATCTAGGGATTTTTGTTAAACATAAAATAGAAGGAACAATAGCTACTACATAGGCTGCTGCAACAGAGATAGGGAGAGCATATCAGTTGATTGCCAAACATTCAGCCCTGAAGACATACATACAAGTACCATTATCCAGACTATATTTGGACTATATATGCATGCCATAATAATTAGTGAAAAAAGATCAAGGAAATGGGTGTATTGGAGAGATTGGATGGAGGAAAAGGAAAGGAGAGAGATGTAATTATATTATAATCTCAAAAATAAAAGTATCAAGCTCTCAATACAGAAAAAAAGAATGTTCTGTACTCTCTGAGATGGATTTGTAATGTTTCATGCTGAATATCATAATTCACATACCTATGAGCCAGTGATAGTAATGAATTTTCATAATACTTAATTCTTTTCAATTCTTAAAGAATTCTTTTTAATTCTTAAATTAAAGAATTCTTTAATTCTTCTTAATTAAGTCTAAGAATAAATCTAAATAAGATCAGATGTCCTGGACATTCTGATACAAACATAACAGAAATGTCTCTAACTTCTTCAAACTGAAATTCTCCTAGCATAAAAACCAAAAACCAATGACACTGAAGATCACAGGATTTCAGTGGCAGTAGAGGAACTTTTATACACTCTCACTTTACAGAGCCCTATGTGTAGTACATGGAATTCGTACTTTAGGATGACCATTGCTGGCTCCTATGCTGAGCAGAGCAGCGGCATCCCCCAACAGCATCAGCAGATCATGTGTGTCAACTGGCAACAATTAACCTCCAGTGTCTCCTGCCAGATTCTCACATACAGCACAGAGCCTCCCACCCTTAGAATTGCAACCATTCAGGCCCTCATCCAAAGAACCTGAAATATAAACAAGGCATTTCTACATTAGTCATGGCATAACTCTGAATTTATTCATATTTCTTAAATTTTACTGTTGTATTTAGAGCCCAATTCCTTAAGGGAAACTCTTAAAAATATGAGTGGATTATATCTGTTAAAATATTGAGATTGTCACTTAGGGTAGGATAACTTACCAGTGGGGCTTATCCTTGGAGAAGACAGATGTTTCCTTTTTAGCAGCCATTAATTGCCTACAGTGCTTCATCTAAGGATATGGTCTTAAGAGGTATACCACATCCATGTTAGGATATGAACTAGTGCTGCCAATGTGCAAGTCTTATTTAGATTACCAAAGTGTGAAGATTTCATGGGTACAATTTCCTATAATATACAGGAGACCCTATCCAATCCTCTTGCTCTGAAAAATCTGCTTGTCCCCATTTCCACCAAGTTCCTTGAGACTTAAGTGTAGAAAAAAAATGATGCTCAATGGAGTCAACAGGTTGTATTTATGTATAAATGTACCAGTAATCATAAATGTCAAGAAGTGGAAATGGGGCAGTCCTGGGGGGAGTTGGAGGGGTAAAATAGCTGCATAGGAAATTGTAAATACAGTATTTATGTATGAAATTATTAAAAGAAATACTAATTTAAATGTAGACAAGAACATTGAAAATTAAATAAATAAATATGAGCAGAATATTATTATTTATATATTAATTCATTTATTCACTCACTGAATTATTCAATTTAAATGAGTCGTGGTGAGGTGGAGCACCTCCATGTGTTCTAAATAGTTGAAGCACCTCCCTGCATCCTGATGAGATGGAGCACCTCTCTGAGTCCTGATGAGGTAGAACCCCTCTTTGTGTCCTGATGAGGTGGAACCCCTCCCTGCATCCTGATGAGGTGGAGCACCTCTCTGTGTCCTGATAAGGTAGAGCCCCTCCCTGTGTCCTGATGAGGTAGAGCCCCTCCCTGTGCCCTGATGAGGTGGAGCACCTTCATATGTTCTGATGAGGTGGAGCCCCTCCCTGTGTTCTGATGAGGTAGAGCCCCTCCCTGTGCCCTGATGAGGTGGAGCACCTTCATATGTTCTGATGAGGTGGAGCCCTTCCCTATGTTCTGATGAGGTAGAGCCCCTTCCTTTGTCCTGATGAGGTCCCTCCCTGTGTCCTGATGAGGTGTAGCACCTCCATATGTTCTGATGAGGTGGAGCCCCTCCATGTGTCCTGATGAGGTGGAGCACCTCCATATATTCTGATGAAGTGGAGCACCTCTCTGTGTCTTGAAGAGGCTCAGGACCTCCCTCTGTCCTGAGGAGATTCTGCAACTTCTGTGTCCTAGTAAGGCAGAACACCTCCAGATCCCTCTCACTTCAGACTTCCTAATCTCTATTAACAATTCATATTTGTGATGCTGAACTTTACTTTTTCCTTCTGTGGTGGGAAATGCCATTTCTTGTTAGGAATCATGGTATTTGGGACTAATTCTAACATCACTAACAGAGAATAGCAATAGTCACATCTTTTTTAATTTATTGTATTCATTTTAGATTCACCTATTATTTTGCTATTTCATTCATTTCTAAAAATATTTTCATCCTATTCTTATCATCTCATCTCATTCTTTTCCCACCAAACTCCAGTTTATTTCAGTATCTTTCTGAATTAATGTTCCTTTTTTGTGGCCTACTACATTTAATTAGCATTTCTTGTTTGAGCAAAGACAACTTAACAGTGAGAAATACATATATTCATATACATATATATACATATATATGTGTGTGTGTATTAGATATGGATATGGATACAAAGATAGATATAAATATAGATATGCTCCTTTTCTGTATCCTTCCCAAGTACTCATTAAAGGCTGAGTGGAGCTTCGCCCACAGAAGAAGTTAATAGCTCCAATCTTGTGAATGTAGCCACTTCTGCTATGAGTAAGTGAGTTTAACAGGCATGTTGTATATAGAAGAGAGTGCTTCATAACACTTTCTGCATCCTACAGCTCCTACGTGTTTCAGTCCCTCTTCTCTGATGCTCACTGAGTGCTGGAGGAGGTGATATAAACACCCTATGTCCTTATCACTCGGTAATTACTCATACTCAACACTCTGACCAGTTGTAACTCTGTATTAACCACCACCCACTGCAAGCAAGATTGTTCTCTGATGGGCTGAGTAGCATTGATGGGATTGTTGGCTCCTGTCTGGCCATTCTTATGCTCTTTCCTTGCTATTGCTATGTCCTCTGTGATGAGACATCTGCGATCTTATCATTTCTTTCTTCTAACTCCATAAGACAAGAACTAAACTCATTCTAGTTCATGCAATTAGGGTTCCCTCTGCCTTGTTCTAGCTTTCATAGCTATTCAGAATGTATTAGCATGTTTGGATACATAAAAGTTTTCTGATATTAAGTCGGTGTGCCTATGCAAAGATCACCTCAGAATTAAAGGACTAGTTTTGCATTGTTTCAAGTATACTACCCAGAATAGAAAGTAAGAAGACATTTACGCGTCTTGTTATCAAAAGCCAAGGATGGCACCAGTTTGAAAGAAAAGATGGCTTAGTTCCCCAAAACAATCAATTAGGACATCAAAGCCATCTAAGCCATAAGTGATGGAGTTGTATACCAGTAAATTCACATCAAACTTTGAGTCATTTTATTGCTATACAATCAATAAATCTTTTCTGAATAGATATTATTGGGGGAAAGAAGAAAAACCTCCATACCTGCATTGCAATGCCTTCAAATAGCCTTTGCCTGCTATTCAATCATGAAAAACCTAGTTATGGTTAATGCATAGAAGTTTTTAACGGCTCTGTACTAAGCGAAAATGTCACATGCATTAATCTCCTCACTCAAGAGACAAAGGCCTCCCGATATCTTTGTGTTCAAGCCTGCCTGGTCTATGTAGTTTCAAGATAACCAGGACTGTGTAGAGGGCCCTGTGAAAAACAACAGCACACATAGCAACATAGGAACATAATGAAATAGAAGAAAATAATGGCTTTTAATGTGTCCTGAGTTAGGGTGTTTAGAGTTTTTCCTGACTGTGCCACATATCCTAATCTACTAGCTTACATTCAGCAGGTTCTGCATGCTATATATCCTAGTCTACTACCAGCCGGTACTCTGTGTGCTATATATCTTAGTCTATTAGCTTAGATCAAGCCTGTGCTCTGTGTGCTACATATCTAGTCTACTATCTTAGATCAAGCCTATGCTCTGTGCACTACATATACTAGTCTGCTAGCTTAGGTTCAGACTGTGCTGTGCTCTGAATCATCGTTTTTTACTCCCTTTCTAATCACAACAGACTGTCAAAAATTACATTTTTCCTCTTGGACTTCTCAGGTTGTGACAATGTTTTATACAGTGTAAACTCTCAGCAATAATGAACAAGGTTACATTAATGCCTTTGTTATCCTAAGTTTGGCTCTCCTAGTTGAAGAAGTTTGCTTGAAAGTGAGCTGGTGGTAACTAGGGCTGTCAGAAGTATTAGAAAATTTAGGGGGCAACAAATTCCTAAAGTATGAGAAACACAGTAGTGAGGACTGGCTTGAAGAACAAAGCAGATCTGCAGCAGTACATAGAGACATGATTGTGGGGATAGAAATGTAAATATGACCAGAGTGTCAATATATGATAGCCATCTGTTAGACCTGCAGATTCAAAGTTTTCTTGTCCTAAGAAAAGAGTTGTCAAAAAGAAAGAAAGAAAGAAAAGAGTTGTCAATCGGAAACAAGCACTATACACATTTAATTAAAACAGTTAAAATAATCAAAGGACAATGTTAAGAAATGAGGGCAGTTATAAGGAAAGAGAAGGTGATGCCTTCTATTTGACCTGACAAGAAAGTGCATTGCACATAGTGGATTCTCTAAAATTAAGCAACTAACCTCATATACGTATTAATTACTTTTCAATTGCTGTGAAGGGATACTATGACCAAGGTAACTTATAGAAGAAGTAGTTTATTGGGGGTTAACAGTTTCAGAGAGTTAAAGTCCATGACCATCATATTGGAAGCCTGACAGCAGGTAGCCAGGCAGGGGCTGGAGTTTAGAGCTTACAGACATTCAGAATGTAAGCCTACAGGACAATTCTCATTCAAACAACTACAATATTTGAGTTTGATATAAAAACTTAAGTTAAATGAAGTAAAATATAGATAAAATGCAGTAAAAGATTCTTTGAGTCCATTATATAACCAAGTGCTAATGAAAATAAATGAGATACCTTAAAAGCATATTATATTTAAAATACTATGTGGTGAAAACTATTTGTACTTCCCTGTCAAATATCTATTACTTGTTACTAAAGTGCTAACTTTATCAAATATTAACTCATAATAATAAAAACTGTCAGTAGTTTTATTGAATAGCTGTTGATGTCATCAAGACATTGTTCTTCCTGTGTGAAAGTTCAAAACATAACTTAGAAGGACTATTATTTTCTTTTTTTAACTTTGTGTGTGTCTGTGGTTTATCAAGGATTTTAATATCCCAAAGGTCAAAGATACATGGCACATTGATATGCAGGTTCTGATATTTATATATTGTAATGTGTTGGAACCCATATTTCTTTCAGTAACATCATCTAGTTCGAAAGGGCAAAGTACCCAGAATTCTGAATAAGTTTATCTCTTTTTTCTACTTTTTCTCTGAAAGGAGAAGTGAAAAATGTTAATTTTCTTAAGAATTGTAGAGCAGAGGAGAGTGGACTGCTCTCTTATTCATTGCTGCTGACACTAACTGCTAAATATTATGAACTCTTATTTTCATTATTTCAATAATTATTTCTTAATTTGAAACAAATTCCATTTTTTCCTAATTATCAGCAGTTGTGATCACTAGGGACTGATTAGGAGTGATCTAGAATCTTCATTCTCCTGCATTGCTTTTACAGATTCACAGGTCTCTTAAAAAGAAAGAACAGTAAGGATTGTACATTACAATAATTCTCAATAGACATTATTGACTTGACACAAAACATCAAAGCCACACAGAATATTAAAAATATGTATTTCTGATTTTCTCTACCATGGCTGTTCAAGGCAGGTTTGGCCAGGAGCACAAGGAGCACAGGTGTGGCAAAGCAGCTGGGACAGGGGCCTTCTGGACTCTGCACCCAGGAGCTGGGCTGCTCTACAGCCACCTGTGCACAGTTCCTGCCAGGGGAGAACTGGTCTTGAGGGAGTGTTTTGACTCCTGGGTTTGGAGGTGAGACCACCGTTTTCTCTCTGGTGACTGTCCCAGGCAGGTCCTGCCAGGAGCATAGGGAGCACAGGAGTGGCAGCAGCTGGGACAAGGTCCTTCTGGACTCCATCTGCATAACCACAGCCCTCTCCTCCAGCTGAGAGCTGGTCTCCCAGGGGTACTGAAACAGGCTTGCAGACCCACAGGAGGGACGAGCTAAAAGTAGAAACAGCAGGAGCAACTAACACCAGAGATAACCAGATGGCAAAAGACAAACTCAAGAACATTACCAACAGAAACCAAGGCAACATGGCATGATCTGAACCCAGTTCCCTACAAGAGCAAGTCCTGGATATCCCAATACACTGGAAAAGCAAGCTTTGAATGTAAAAATCACAGCTCAAGATCTGATAGAGGACTTCAAGAAGGACATAAATAACTCTCTTAAAGAAAAACAGAACATAGTTAGACAGGTAGAAGCACTTTAAGAGGAAACACAAAAGTCCCTTAAAGAAGTACAGAAAAACACACCCAAACAGGTGAAGGAACTGAACAAAATTATCCAGGATCTAAAAATGGAAGTAGAAACAATACAGAAATCACAAAGGAAAACCAATCTGGTGATAGAAAACCTAGGAAAGAAATCAGGGATCATAAATGCAAGGAAGTCAAAGGGATACAAATTGGAAAGGAAGAAGTCAAAGTATCATTATTTGCAGATGATATGATAGTCTACTTAAGCGATCCAAAAAACTCCACCAGAGAACTTCTACAGCTGATAAACAACTTCAGCAACGTGGCTGGTTATAAAATTAACTCAAGCAAATCAGTAGCCTTCTTGTACTCAAAGGACAAGCAGGCTGAGAAAGAAGTTAGGGAAATAACACCCTTCACAATAGCCACAAACAACATAAAGTACCTTGGCGTAACTCTAACCAAACAAGTGAAAGATCTGTATGACAGGAACTTCAAGTCCCTGAAGAAAGAAATCGAAGAAGACCTCAGGAGATGGAAAAATATTTCTTGCTCCTGGATTGGCAGGATCAATATAGTAAAAATGGCCATCTTGCCAAAAGCAATCTACAGATTCAATGCAATCCCCATCAAAATCCCAAATCAATTCTTCATAGATCTAGAAAGAGCAATTCTCAAATTCATCTGGAGCAACAAAAAACCCAGGATAGCTAAAACTATTCTCAACAATAAAAGGACTTCTGGGGGAATCAATATCCCTGACCTCAAGCAGTACTACAGAGCAATTGTGTTAAAAACTGCATGGTATTGGTACAGCAACAGGCAGGTAGATCATTGGAATAGGATTGAAGACCCAGAAATTAACCCACAGACTTATGGTCACTTGATCTTTGATAAAGGAGCCACAACCATCCGGTGGAAAAAAGATAGCCTTTTCAACAAATGGTGCTGGTTCAACTGGAGGTCAACATGCAGAAGAATGCGAATTGACCCACTCTTATCTCCTTGTACTAAGATCAACTCCAAGTGGATCAAGGACCTCCACATAAAACCAGACACACTGAAACTATTAGAAAAGAAACTTGGGAAGACCCTGGAGGACTTGGGCACAGGGGAAAAGTTCCTGAACAGAACACCAATAGCTTATGCTCTAAGATCAAGAATCGACAAATGGGACCTCATAAAATTACAAAGTTTCTGCAAAGCAAAGGACACTGTCAGAAGGACAAAACGGCAACCAACAAAGTGGGAAAAGATCTTCACCAACCCCACATCCGACAGAGGGCTAATATCCAATATATACAAAGAACTCAAGAAGTTAGACCGCAAAGAACCAAATAACCCTATCAAAAAATGGGGCACAGAGCTAAACAAAGAATTCTCACCAGAAGAAATTCGGATGGCCGAGAAACACCTTAAAAGATGTTCAACATCATTAGTCATCAGGGAAATGCAAATCAAAACAACCCTGAGATTCCACCTCACACCAGTCAGAATGGCTAAGATTAAAAACTCAAGAGACAACAAGTGCTGGCGAGGATGTGGAGAAAGAGGAACACTCCTCCACTGTTGGTGGGATTGCAAAATGGTAAAACCGCTCTGGAAATCAGTTTGGCGGTTCCTCAGAAAATTGGGCATGTTACTTCCAGAGGACCCTGGCATACCACTCCTGGGCATATACCCAGAGGATTCCCCTGCATGCAATAAGGACACATGCTCCACTATGTTTATAGCAGCCTTGTTTATAATAGCCAGAAATTGGAAGCAGCCCAAATATCCCTCAAAGGAGGAATGGATACAGAAAATGTGGTATATTTATACAATGGAATACTACACAGCAATTAAAAATAATGAATTCATGCAATTTGTAGGTAAATGGTTAGACCTGGAAAATATCATCCTGAGTGAATTAACCCAATCACAAAAGAATGCACCTGAAATGCAATCACTGATAAGTGGATATTAATGAGCCCAGAAGCCCTAAATACTCAAGACACAAATAGCAAGTCAAATGATTCCCAAGAAGAAGAAAGGAGAAGACCCTGGGCCTGTAAAGATTGCTTCCAGTTTAGTAAAGAAACCGAGGGGGGAGGGGGAATTATTGGGGAACAGATGGGGGGGAGAGGAACTATGGGAACTATGGTGGGTGGGAACTGGGAAAGGGGAAAGCCTTTGGAATGTAAACATAGAATATAGAAAATAAAATTAAAAAAAAAAATTAAAAAAAAAAAAAAAAAAGCAGCAAGGGGAAAAGGTCAAGTAACATATAGAGGCAGACCTATCAGAATTACACCAGACTTCTCGTCAGAAACTATGAAAGCCAGAAAATCCCGGGCAGATCTAAAATAGGCCCTAAGAGAACACAAATGCCAACCCAGGCTGCTATACCCAGCAAAACTCTCAATTACCATAGATGGTGAAACCAAGGTATTCCATGACAAAAAAAAATATTGCATAATATCTTTTCACAAATCCAGCTCTTCAAAGAATAATAAATGGAAAATACCAACAAAAGGAGGGATACTACAACCTGGATAAAGCAAGAAAATAATATTTTAACAAACCAAAAAGAAAAGAGCCACATAAACGTAACTCCACCTCTAATAACAAAAATAACAGGAAACAACAATCACTTTTCCTAAATAACTCTTAATATCATGGACTCAGTTCTCCAATAAAAAGACATGGACTAACAGACTGGACACATAAACAGGGTCCAACATTTTGCTGCATATAGGAAAGTCACCTCAGGCACAATGACATCTCACAGTAAAAAGGCTAGAAAACTATTTTCTATGCAAATGGTTCCAAGAAACAAACTGGAGTAGCAATTCTAATATCGAATGAAATTGACTTTCAACCTGAAGTTATCAAAAAAGATAAGGAAGTACACTTCATACTCATCAAAGGAAAAATATATCAAGAAAAACTTTCAATCCTAAATATCTATGCTCCAAATGCAAGGGCAACCACATTCATAAAAGAAATTTTATTAAAGCTCAAAGAACACCTTGCACCCTACACAATAATATTAGGAGACTTCAACACCTCACTATCATCAATGAACAGATCATGGAAACATAAACTAAACAGAGACACAGTAAAACTAACAGAAGTTATGAACCAAATGGATTTAACAGATAACTATAGAACATTTCATCCTAAAACAAAATAATATACCTTCTTCTCATCGTAATAGTACCTTATCTAAAACTGACCATATAATTGTTCACAAAATGGACCTCAACAGATATAAGAAGACTTAAATAATACCATGCACCCTATTAGGTCACCATGGACTAAGGCTGGACTTCAGTAAAAACAAAAACAACAGAAAGCCCACATACACATGGAAACTGAACAACATTCTACTCAATGATAACTTGGTCAAGGAAGAAATAAAGAAAGAAATTAAAGATGTTTTAGAATTTAATGAAAATAAATGTACAACATACAAAAGCCTATGAGACACAATGAAAGCAGTGCTAAAAGAAAACTCAAAGCTCTGAGTGCCTCCAAAAAGAAACTGGAAAGAGAATATGCTAACAGCTTGACAGCAGATCTGAAGGCTCTAGAATAAAAAGAAGTAAATATACCCAAGAGTAGTAGATGGCAAGAAATAATGAAACTCTGTACTGAAGTCAACCAAGTAGAAACAAAAAGATCTATACGAAGAATAAACCAAATCAGGAGATGGTTCTTTGAAAAAACCAACAAGATGGATAAATCCTTAGCCATATTAACCAGAGGGCACAGAGATGGTATCTAAATCAACAAAATCAGAAATGAAAAGGTAGACATAACAGTAGATATGGAAGAAATCCAAAAAGTCATCAGATTCTACTAGAAAAGCCTATACTCAACAAAAGTGGAAAATCTGGATGAAATGGACAATTTCTAGACAGATATCAGGTACCAAAGTTAAATCAGGATGATAAAAATGATGTAAACAGTCCATAAGTCCAAAGAAATAGAAGCAGTCATTACTAGTCTCCCAACCAAAAAAATCCCAGGACCAGATGGCTTTAATGCAGAGTTCTATCAGACCTTCAAAGAACTAATACCAATACTCTTCAAATTATTTCAAAAATAGAAACAGGGGAAGATTTCCTTAACAGAACACTTATTCTCTCAGATCAAGACCCAGAGGAGCAGTTAGAGAAAGGACCTAAGAAGCTGAAGCGGTTTGCAGTCCCGTAGGAGGAACAGCAATATGAACCAACCAGAACCCCAGAGCTCCCAGGGACCAAACCACCAACCACGGAATACACATGGAGGGACCCATGGCTCCAGCTGCAGAGGATGACCTTTTCAAACATCAATGAGAGGAGAAGCCATTGGTCCTGTGAAGACTTGATGTCCCAGTGTAGTGGAATTGCCAGGACAGGAAAATGGGAGGGAGGTTGGTGAGCAGGTGGAGAGGGGATGTGATAGGGTGTTTTATGAGGGGAAACAAGGAAAGGGGATAACATTTGAAATGTAAATAAAGCAAACATCTTATAAAAAATTTTAAAAATATGTGTTTCCAAGACTCTCATACCTTAGTATCATTAAGCAAGACCCATTAAATGAAGGCTAGAGATCTAGAACAAAGTAGATTTCAAGGAAGAGCCAGACTACAAACCCCATAGATGTGCTATGTCGACCAATGACTGTCAGGTGATCAGGATGCCTCTCACTGGTCCATTTTGAAAGGTGATTTTTGGAAATATAGCATACTGTTTCGCAAAAGAAAAAATTTACCACAAAGTCAGCTTTCTAAGAACAGCACCTACTAGCATGTACCCAGAAGAGCTTTTTGTTTATTTGCATTATTATATTTGGTTTGTTTGTTTGATTTACATCTATTATTATTATCATCATCATCATCATCATCATCATCATCATCACTATCGCCCTCACTGTCACAATCACTATCACCATCATCATCATCATCAATCTATTGCAGATAACTGTATCCTGAGAAAGTGAACTTTAGAGTGTGAATTTGGGTGGTTGGGGAAAGACTATAGAAAAGATGGGGAAAGAAAAATCATAATCTAAATATATTTTATTAAAAATCTATTTTCAATAAAAAATAAAAGAAACATAAGTAACATTTTGAAAAAAGTAATTTTCAGGTTTGAGACAGTTTTAGTTCTAGGCAATATAATCCCAAATCTATTAAAATATAAATATAATTCTTTCCAAGAGAAAGCATGTGGTGAGAACACATTTTCAATTCAAGTGGTTCAGTTGTACAGCTTATTTCTTCTCCTTTACCAATTTGACCTTAAGAAATATTTGGTTTTATCTAAATCCCAATTCATCATTAAAAGATCACAGTTATTTTCAAAAATGATTTATGAATTTGCTTTATAAATTCTGAAATGACAAAATATTTTCAGCAGTGACAGAATTATACAACCAGTTTCTAGTTTTGGTATATTACTATTTGGAACCAACAACACTGAATCCTGCCAAATGTATTTTTTTAAAAAAAATCTCTCCAGTCATATCTTTGGTTTGCTTTACTGTTTTCAGTTTTAGACAACACTGAAATACTCATCTTATAATAATTGTCTGTAGAAGCTACCTGTAGTTACCCAAACTTTAAACATACTGGTGTAATTAATTTTCTTAACCAAGAACAAAATATTTTTGAAAAACAATATGTATTTTTGACCATGTCCCTGCCCACCCACCAGCAGAAGCCTTTTCCACCAGAGACAAAGCTAGCTCCTTGAAAACCAGGTAAGCCAATCCTTCCACATCACCTACACACTCCTCCAACCCATCTGCTCTCAGACCCACTTACATTACCATCCTTCATGGTCTCTCCAACTTCTATTCACACACACACACACACACACACACACACACACACACATACACACACATGCACAATACCAATATTACCACCAACTACAACAAAATAGCAAGAATTAACAATCATATGTCACTGATATGTCTCAATATTAATGGACTCAATTTTCTAATAAAATAAACCTAGAATAAAAGAATGGATGCAAAACAGTATTTATCACTCTGCTACATACAAGAAATACACTGCAACATCCAAGATACACATTATGTCTGAGTAAAGGATTTGAAAAGATTTTGCAAGCAAATAAATCCAAGAAGCAAGCTGGTATAGGTATTCTAACATCTAATAAAATAGACCTCAAATGAAAATTAATGTAAAACTCATTAAAGAAAAAAACCACACCAAGATGGCATTTCATTTTTTAACATATACGTTCCCAATGCAAAGGCACCCACATTACTACAACTTAAATCATACATCAATCTTCTAACATTAACAGTGTGAGACTTTAATATTCCACTCTCACCAATGGACAGGTCACTCACACATAAACTAAATGGAGAAATAATGGAGCCAACAAGTACTATGAACCAAATGGACCTAACAGATATTTACAGAATATTTCACCCAAACATAAAAGAATATGCCTTTTTCACAGGACTTCAAAGAACA
Source organism: Apodemus agrarius (assembly GCA_964023405.1). Lineage (NCBI taxonomy): Eukaryota > Metazoa > Chordata > Mammalia > Rodentia > Muridae > Apodemus > Apodemus agrarius. The sequence continues at coordinate 72,356,991 of OZ030020.1, read as the reverse complement.
TTCTCCAAAATGGATGACATACTAAATCAAAAAGCAGGTCTCAACATAAGAAAATTGAAAATTGAGGACCCTGGACCAGCGATAGCGGCAGGCCTCCATATTGCAACCAGGACACAGCTGGAAAGGTGCAGGTAGAGACTCCGTCTGGGGCTAGAGCAGGGAGAGCTGCTCAGCTCTCGCCCCCAGGCGGTCCCAGGCGCCTAGGCTCTGTCGCACGACCCTGCAAGCTTAGGCCCTGCACCGAGGCAGCCGGAGCACCCAGCTCCCTAGGACCCTGGATCAGCGATAGCAGCAGGCCTCCATATTACAACCAGAACACAGCTGGAAAGGCACAGGTAGACAGATTCCATCAGGGGTTACCACGTGGGGGGACCTGCTAGGCTCTCGCTACTAGGCAGGCCCAGCAGTGCCTGCCAAGGTCTGCTGCACTCCCCCACACTTCCCGGAGACCTCAGACCGTGCACAAAGTCAGCTGGTGGGAGCCAGCTCGTGATCCCGTTGAACAGCAATCACGCATAACCACCAGTAGAGAAACAACAGGTAAGCCCAGCCTCACAGGAGATTCAAACACCAGCCAGTGACAACAAGGTCAACTAACACCAGAAATAACCAGATGGCAAAAGGTAAATGAAGGAATGTCACTAACAGAAATCAAGGCAACATGACAGCATCTGAACCCAGTTTGCCAACAACAGGAAGCCCTGGATACCCCAAAACACCAGAAAAACAAGACTTGGATATAAAATCACTGGTCAGGATGCTGGTAGCTGAACACATAGAAAAATTTCGTAAAGAAATAGAGGAGAAAATGGATCAAAAGTTAGAAGCCTTTACGAGGCAAATACAAAAATCACTTCAAGAAATGCAGGAGAAGATGGATCAAAAAGAAGAAGACAATAAGAAAGAAACACAAAAATCACTTAAAGAAATACAGAAGAACGTGGGCCAACAAGTAGAAGCTATGAAAGAGGAAACACAAAAATCTATTAAAGAAATACATGAAAACACAATCAAGCAAGCAAAAGATCTGAGCATATCCATCCAGGTACTAAAAACAGAAGTAGAAACAACCGAGAAATCGCAGAGGGAGACAACATTGGAGATAGAAAACTTTGGGAAGAAATCAGGGGCCATAGATGCAAATATCAACAATAGAATACAAGAGATAGAAGACAGAATATCAGAAGCCGAAGATACCATAGGAACCATTGATTCAACAGTCAAAGAAAATACTAAATGCAAAAAGGCTGTAACCCAAAACATCCAGGAAATCCAGGACACAATGAGAAGACCAAACCTAAGGATTATAGGTATAGACGAGAATGAAGATGTACAAGTTAAAGGGCCAGCAAATATCTTCTACAAAATTATGGAAGAAAACTTCCCCAATCTAAAGAGAGAGATGCCCATGAATATACAAGAATCATATAGAACCCCAAACAGACTGGATCAGAACAGAAATACATCCCGTCACATAATAATCAAAACTCCAAATGTACTAAACAAAGAAAGAATATTAAAGGCAGCAAGAGAAAAAGGCCAAGTAACTTATAAAGGAAGACCTATCAGAATAACACCAGACTTCTCACCTGAGACCATGAAAGCTAGAAGATCCTGGGCAGATATAATGCAAACTCTAAGAGAACACAAATTTCAGCCAAAACTACTTTATCCAGCAAAGCTCTCAATCGCCATTGATGGAGACATCAAGGTATTCCATGATAAAACCAAATTTGCACGATATCTTTCCACAAATCCAGCCCTACAAAGGATAATAGGGGGAAAACACCAAGACAAGGACAGAAACTACACCCAGGAAGAAGCAAGATAGAAACCTCCTCTCATCAAACCCAAAAGAAGGTAACCTCTCGAATATAAAAGATAAATAAAATAAATAAATATAATTTCAAAAATGGCTGGAGGTAATAATTACTATTCCTTAATATCTCTTAACATCAATGGACTCAATTCCCCAATAAAAAGACATAGATTAACAGACTGGATACGGAAACAGGACCCTACATTTTGCTGCATACAGGAAACACATCTCAGTGTCAAAGACAAACACTGCCTTAGAGTAAAAGGCTGGAAGACAATTTTACAAGCAAATGGTCTCAGGAAACAAGCTGGAGTAGCCATTCTAATATCAGATAAAATTGACTTCCAACCTAAAATCATCAAAAGAGACTCAGAAGGTCACTTCTTGCTGGACAAAGGGAAAATCCACCAAGAAGAGCTCTCAATACTGAACATCTATGCTCCAAATGCAAGGGCACCCTCATTCATAAAAGAAACCTTACTAAAGCTTAAAGCACACATTACACCGAACACAATAAATGTGGGTGACTTCAACACTCCACTCTCCTCAATGGACTGGTCAGGAAAGCAGAAACTAAACAGGGACACAGTGAAACTAATTGAAACTCTGGACCAATTGGATTTAACAGATATATATAGGACATTTCATCCTAAAGCTAAAGAATATACCTTTTTCTCAGCTCCACATGGTACCTTCTCCAAAATAGACCATACAATTGGTCACAAGACAGATGTCAAAAATACAAGAAGATCGAGCTAATCCCATTCCTACTATCAGATCACCATGGAGTAAGAGTGGTCTTCAATAGCAACAAAAACAACAGAAAGCCCACATACACATGGAAACTGAACAATACTCTACTCAATGACACCTTGGTCAAGGAAGAAATAAAAAAAGAAATCAAAGACTTTTTAGAATTCAATGAAAATGAAGGTACAACCTACCCAAATCTGTGGGACACAATGAAAGGAGTGCTAAGAGGAAAACTCATAGCTCTAAGTGCATCCAAAAAGAAACTGGAGAGAGCATACACTAGCAGCTTAATGGCACACCTTAAAGCCCTGGAAGAAAAACAAGTTAATTCACCCAGGAGGAGTAGAAGACAAGAAATCATCAAACTCAGGGCTGAAATCAATCAAATAGAAACAAAGAGAACCATACAAAGAATCAACAAGACCGGGAGCTGGTTCTTTGAGAAAATAAAAAAGATAGATAAACCCTTAGCCAGACTAACCAAAGGACACAGAGACAGTATACAAATTAACAAAATTAGAAATGAAAAGGAAAACATAACAACAGAAACTGAGGAAATTCAAAAGATCATCAGATCCTACTACAAAGGTCTATACTCAAAACAACTGGAGAATCTGGAGGAAATGGACAGTTTCCTAGACAGATATCAAATACCAAAATTAAATCAGCATCAAGTAGATCAGCTAAATAGTCCCATAACCCCTAAAGAAATAGAAGGGGTTATAGAAAGCCTCCCAACCAAAAAAAGTATGGGACCAGATGGTTTTAGTGCAGAATTCTACCAGACCTTCAAAGAAGACTTAACACCATTACTTTTCAAACTATTCCACAAAATAGAGACAGAAGGGACACTGTCTAACTCATTCTTCGAAGCCATAATTACGCTAATACCTAAACCACAAAAAGATCCAACAAAGAAAGAGAACTACAGGCCAATTTCTCTTATGAATATAGATGCAAAAATACTAAATAAAATTCTTGCTAACCGAATCCAAGAACACATCAAAACGATCATCCACCATGAACAAGTAGGCTTCATCCCAGGGATGCAGGGATGGTTCAATATACGGAAATCCATCAATGTAATCCACTACATAAACAAACTGAAAGAAAAAAACCACATGGTCATCTCATTAGATGCTGAAAAAGCATTCGACAAAATTCAGCATCCTTTCATGCTAAAAGTCTTGGAAAGAGCAGGAATTCAAGGCCCATACCTAAACATAGTAAAAGCAATCTACAGCAAACCAGTAGCCAACATCAAAATAAATGGAGAGAAACTTGAAGCATTCCCACTAAAATCAGGGACTAGACAAGGCTGCCCTCTCTCTCCATATCTTTTCAATATAGTACTTGAAGTTCTAGCAAGAGCAATTAGACAACATAAGGAAGTCAAAGGGATACAAATTGGAAAGGAAGAAGTGAATCTATCATTATTTGCAGACGATATGATAGTTTACCTAAGCGACCCAAAAAACTCCACCAGAGAACTTCTACAGCTGATAAACAACTTCAGCAAAGTGGCTGGTTATAAATTTAACTCAAGCAAGTCAGTGGCCTTCTTGTACTCAAAGGACAAGCAGGCTGAAAAAGAAATTAGGGAAATAACACCCTTCACAATAGCCACAAACAACATAAAGTATCTTGGCATAACTCTAACCAAACAAGCGAAAGATCTGTACAACAGGAACTTCAAGTCCTTGAAGAAAGAAATCGAAGAAGACCTCAGAAGATGGAAAAATATTTCTTGCTCCTGGATTGGCAGGATCAATATAGTAAAAATGGCCATCTTGCCAAAAGCAATATACAGATTCAATGTGATACCCATCAAAATCCCAACTCAATTCTTCATAGATCTAGAAAGAGCAATTCTCAAATTCATCTGGAGCAACAAAAAACCCAGGATAGCTAAAACTATTCTCAACAATAAAAGGACTTCTGGGGGAATCAATATCCCTCACCTCAAGCAGTACTACAGAGCAATTGTGTTAAAAACTGCATGGTATTGGTATAGCAACAGGCAAGCAGATCAATGGAACAGGATTGAAGACCCAGAAATTAACCCACAGACTTATGGTCACTTGATCTTTGATAAAGGAGCCACAACCATCCGGTGGAATAAAGATAGCCTTTTCAACAAATGGTGCTGGTTCAACTGGAGGTCAACATGCAGAAGAATGTGAATTGACCCACTCTATCTCTTTGCACTAAGATCAACTCCAAGTGGATCAAGGACCTCCACATAAAACCAGACACACTGAAACTATTAGAAAAGAAACTTGGGAAGACCCTGGAGGACTTGGGCACAGGGGAAAAGTTCCTGAACAGAACACCAATAGCTTATGCTCTAAGATCAAGAATCGACAAATGGGACCTCATAAAATTACAAAGTTTCTGCAAAGCAAAGGACACTGTCAGAAGGACAAAACGGCAACCAACAAAGTGGGAAAAGATCTTCACCAACTCCACATCCGACAGAGGGCTAATATCCAATATATACAAAGAACTCAAGAAGTTAGACCGCAAAGAAACAAATAACCCTATCAAAAAATGGGGCACAGAGCTAAACAAAGAATTTTCACCAGAAGAAATTCGGATGGCCGAGAAACACCTTAAAAGATGTTCAACATCATTACTCATCAGGGAAATGCAAATCCAAACAACCCTGAGATTCCACCTCACACCAGTCAGAATGGCTAAGATTAAAAACTCAAGAGACAACAAGTGCTGGCAAGGATGTGGAGAAAGAGGAACACTCCTCCACTGTTGGTGGGATTGCAAAATGGTAAAACCGCTCTGGAAATCAGTTTGGCGGTTCCTCAGAAAATTGGGCATGTCACTTCCAGAGGACCCTGGCATACCACTCCTGGGCATATACCCAGAGGATTCCCCTGCATGCAATAAGGACACATGCTCCACTATGTTTATAGCAGCCTTGTTTATAATAGCCAGAAATTGGAAGGAGCCCAAATATCCCTCAAAGGAGGAATGGATACAGAAAATGTGGTATATTTATACAATGGAATACTACTCAGCAATTAAAAATAATGAACTCATGCAATTTGTAGGTAAATGGTTAGACCTGGAAAATATCATCCTGAGTGAATTAACCCAATCACAAAAGAATGCACATGAAATGCAATCACTGATAAGTGGATATTAATGAGCCCAGAAGCCCTAAATACTCAAGACACAAATAGCAAGTCAAATGATTCCCAAGAAAAAGAAAGGAGAGGACCCTGGGCCTGTAAAGATTGCATCTAGTTTAGTAAAGAAACCGAAGGGGGAGGGGGAATGATTGGGGAATAGTTGGGGGGGGAGAGGAACTATGGGAACTATGGTGGGTGGGAACTGGGAAAGGGGAAAGCCTTTGGAATGTAAACATAGAATATAGAAATAAAAAAAAGGAAAAAAAAAGAAAATTGAAAATTTTCCCTGCATCCTGTCAGACCAATGTAGGAAGAACAGAAAGACCCCGCTGCCAGGGTGATGCCTGCTTCCACATAAACACTGGTAAACTGAGAGTGGGCCTGCACAGCTGTGGAGGCATGCTTGGCAGGACTGAAGACTCAGACAACATCCTACCATACATTTAAGCTGGATTTCAACAACGAGAGAAAGAACAGAAAGCCTACAAGCTCACATAAACTGAACAACTCTATATTGAATGAATATTGGGTCAAGGCAGAAATGCAAAAGAAAAAAAAAGTCTTACAAAAATTTCATGAAATTAATGCATGCATTTTTGAAATGTATGGGACAAAGCAGTGCTAACAGGACCATTCATAGCATTAAGTGCCTTCATAATAAAATCAGAGATAGTGAATTCTAGAAACCTAACAGCACACCTGAAAGCCCTACAACAAAAAAAAGAAGTATATACACCCAAGAGGAGTAGACAGCAGAATATAATAAAACTGAGGGCTTAAATCAATAAAATGGAAACAAAGATAATGATACAAAGAATAAATGGGACAAAGACTTGGTTCTTTGAAAAAATCAACAAGATAAACAATCCACTATCCAAACTAAGAGACACAGAGAGAATATTCATATTAACAAAATCAGAATCATATTAACAAAAGAAGTGTGAAATAACAGCAGATACCATAAACTATACTTCACAAAATTGGAAAACCCAAATTAAAGGGACAATTTTCTCAATAGAAATCACTTGCCAAAGTTAAATCAAGATCAGATAAGCAATCAACCTCCTCCAACCCCCACCCCTGTGGCCAGAGAAGTCAAGGGACAGATGGTTTTGCTGCAGAAACACTCTACCAGACCTTCAAAGAAGAGATAATCGTAAGGGGGTGGTTCTGATACTTTGACATAATCCGGAATCTGTGTTTACTGATGCTAAAGGTTCTTGCCCTCAATTGGTTTTTGATTTATCAATAAAGTTACCAGTAGCTAATGGCTGAGCATTGGGCTGGACACTAAGCGTTGCATGGGTAGGACTCAGTGAAAATCAGGAGGACTGAGGGAGAAGGGAACACATTATCTGAGGAGTTAAAGCCAACCAGCCATGTGAGATTTCAGGTTACTGGCCACTAGTCACTTTCCTGATGGGGTCTGGGTTAGCAGAAGAAGATTTAGGAGTGCCCAGACACTTAGTTAGCCAAGGCATTTTAAGAATAACTGGTGTGTGTGTGTGTGTGTGTGTGTGTGTGTGTGTGTGTGTGTGTGTGTGTTTTCTATTTGCAGATCTAAGATAACTCCTGTGTGGGTGCACTCATGCCATGCAACTGGCCAGAACCACAATGTAGGCCACCAAATTCCCACAACAAATATTTCTCAAACTATTCCACAAAATAGAAACAGAAGTATCATTGCCATGTCTATTTTATGAGGACACAGGCACCCTAAAACCCAAACCACAAAAAGACTCCAAGACTCCAAAAGAAAAAGAATTACAGACCAATTGTCGAACATAAGTACAAAAATAATAAATACTTACAAACTGAATGCAAGAACATACCCAAAAGATAATTTACCGTTGTCAAGTAGGTTTCAGCGAAGGGATGATACAACATACAGAAATCTGTCAATGCAATCCACAATATAAACAAACTAAAATAAAGAGAAATCAAAACAAAAACAAAAAACACATAATCATGTCATTAGATGGTGAAAAAAAGCCTTTCACAGCATTCAAAACCTCTTCGTGAGAAAAGTTTTCAAGACATTGGGGATACAAAGACATACCTATATATAATTAATTTACAGAATAAACTTATGGAAAGCCTATAGCAAACATCAAATTAAACATAGAGAAACTCAAAGTAATTCCACTAAACCAAGAGACAAGACAAGGGCTGTCCATTCTCCCCTTATCTATTCAATATAATACATGAAGTCCTAGCTAGAAAAATAAGACAGCTGAAGTAGACCAAGGGAATAAAGATTGAAAAGGAAAATGTGACAGATGATATGATAGTATAGATAGTGACCCCCAATTTCTACCAGGGAACTACTACATCACCTTCAGCAACATGGCTAGATATATGATTAGTTCAAAAAATTCAGCAGCACTCTTACATAAAAATGGCAAAGGACTTTTTAAAGCACACATTGCACCTAACACAATAATTGTGGGTGACTTCAACACTCCATTCTTCTCAATGGACCGATCAGGAAACCAGAAACGAAACAGAGACACAGTGAAACTAATTGAAGCTTTGGACCAATTGGATTTAACAGATATATATTTCATCCTAAAGCAGAAGAATATACCTTTTTCTCAGCACCACATGGTTCCTTCTCCAAAATCAATCATATAATTGGTCACAAGACAGATTTCAACAAATACAAGAAGACCGAATTAATCCCATGCCTCCTATCAGATCACTATGGAGTAAAAGCTGTCTTCAATAGCAAGAAAAACAACAGTAAGCCAAGATACACATGGAAACTGAACAATATTCTACTCAATGACACCTTGGTCAAGGAAGAAATAAAAGAAATCAAAGACATTTTAGAATTCAATGAAAATGAACACATGACCTACCCAAATCTATGGGACACAATGAAAGCAGTGCTAAGAGGAAAACTCATAGCCCTGAGTTCTTCTAAAAAGAAGCTGGAGAGAGCATATACTAGCAACTTAACAGCACACCTGAAAGCCCTGGAACAAAAAGAAGCTAATTTAACCAGGAGAAATAGAAGACAGGAAATCATCAAACTAAGGGCTGAAATCAATCATGTAGAAACAAAGAGAACCATACAAAGAATCAACAAAACCAAGAGCTGGTTCTTTGAGAAAATCAACAAGATAGATAAACCCTTAGACAGACTAACCAAAGGGCACAGAGACAGTATCCAAATTAACAAAATTAGAAATGAAAAGCAGGTTATAACAACAGAAACTGAGGAAATTCAAAAAATCACCACATCCTACTACAAAAGCCTATACTCAACACAACTGGAGAATCTGGAGGAAATGGACTATTTCCTAGACAGATACCAATTACCGAAATTAAATCAGGATCAATTAGATTAGCTAAACAGTCCCATTATCCCTAGAGAAATAGAAGGGATTATAGAAAGTCTTCCGACCAAAAAAAGTACAGGACCAGATGGTTTTAGTGCAGAATTCTATCAGACCTTCAAAGAAGACCTAACTCCAATACTCTTCAAACTATTCCACAAAATAGAAACAGAAGGAACACTGCCCAACTCATTCTATGAAGCCACAATTACATTGATACCAAAACCACACAAAGATCCTACAAAGAAAGAGAACTACAGGGCAATTTCCCTTATGAATATTGATGCAAAAATACTAAATGAAGTTCTTGCCAACCGAATCCAAGAGCACATCAAAATGATCATTCACAATGATCAAGTAGGCTTCATCCCAGGGATGCAGGGATGGTTCAATATAAGGAAATCCATCAATGTAATCCACTACATAAACAAAGTAAAAGAAAAAAAACCACATGGTCATCTCATTAGATTCTGAAAAAGCATTTGACAAAATTTAGCATCCTTTCATGCTAAAAGTCCTGGAAAGAACAGGAATTCAAGGTCCATACCTAAATATAGTAAAAGCAATATACAGCAAACCAGTAGCCAACATCAAACTAAATGGAGAGAAACTTGAAGCAATCCCACTAAAATCAGAGACTAGACAATGCTGCCCTCTCCACATCTTTTCAATATAGTACTTGAAGTTCTAGCAAGAGCAATTAGACAACATAAGGAAGTCAAAGGGATACAAATTGGAAAGGAAGAAGTCAAACTATCATTATTTGCAGATGATATGATAGTTTACTTAAGTGACCCAAAAAACTCCACCAGAGAACTCCTACAGCTGATAAACAACTTCAGCAAAGTAGCTGGTTAGAAAATCAACTCAAGCAAATCAGTAGCCTTCCTGTACTCAAAGAACAAGCAGGCTGAGAAAGTAGTTAGGGAAATAACACCCTTCACAATAGCCACAAACAATATAAAGTATCTTGGAGTGACTTTAACCAAACAAGTGAAAGATCTGTATGACAGGAACTTCAAATCCTTGAATTAAGAAATCGAAGAAGACCTCAGGAAATGGAAAAATATTTCATACTCTTGGATTGGCAGGATTAATATAGTAAAGATAGCCATCTTGCCAAAAGCAATCTATAGATTCAATACAATCCCCATCAAAATCCCAAATCAATTCTTCATAGATCTAGAAAGAAAAATTCTCAAATCCATCTGGAGTAACAAAAAACCCAGGATAGCTAAATCTATTCTCAACAATAAAAGGACTTCTGGGAGAATCAATATCCCTGACCTTCAGCAGTACTACAGAGCAATTGTTTTAAAAACTGCATGGTACTGGTACAGCGACAGGCAAGTAGATCAATGGAATAGAATTGAAGACCCAGAAATGAACCCAAAGACTTACAGTCACTTGATATTTGATAAAGGAGCTACAACCATCCTGTGGGAAAAAGATAGTCTTTTCAACAAATGGTGCTGGTTCAACTGGAGGTCAACATGCAGAAGAATGTGAATTGACCCACTCTTATCTCCTTGTACTAAGATCAACTCCAAGTGGAATAAGGACCTCCACATAAAACCAGAGAAAAGAAACTGGGAAAGACCCTGGAGGACATGGGCACAGGAAGAAAGTTTCTGAACAGAACACCAATAGCTTATGCTCTAAGATCAGGAATTGAGAATTAGGACCTCATAAAATTACAAAGTTTCTGTAAGGCAAAGGTCACGTTCAGAAGGACAAAACAGCCATCATCAAGTTGGGAAAAGATCTTCACCAACCCTACATCCGACAGGGGGCTAATATCCAATATATACAAAGAACTCAAGAAGTTAGACCCCAAAGAACCAAATAACCCTATCAAGAAAATGGGGTACAGAGCTAAACAAAGAATTTTCACCAGAAGAAATTCAGATGGCCGAGAAACACCTTAAGAGATGTTCAACATCATTAGTCATCAGGGAAAGCAAATCAAAACAACCCTGAGATTCCACCTCACACCAGTCAGAATGGCTAAGATTAAAAACTCAAGAGACAACAGGTGCTGGCGAGGATGTGGAGAAAGAGGAACACTCCTCCACTGTTGGTGGGATTGCAAGATGGTAGAACCGCTCTGGAAATCAGTCTGGCGGGTCCTCAGAAAATTGGGCATGACACCTCTAGAGGACCCTGTCATACCACTCCTGGGCATATACCCAGAGGATTCCCCTGCATGCAATAAAGACCCATGCTCCACTATGTTCATAGCAGCCTTATTTATAATAGCCAGAAGTTGGAAGGAGCCCAGATGTCCCTCAAAGGAGGAACGGATACAGAAAATGTGGTATATTTTTACAATGGAGTACTACTCAGCAATTCAAAATAATGAATTCATGCAATTTGTAGGCAAATGGTTGGATCTGGAAAATATCATCCTAAGTGAGTTAACCCAATCACAAAAGAATACACATGAAATGCCATCACTGATAAGTGGATATTAATGAACCCAGAAGCTCTGAATACTCAAGGCACAATTAGCAAATCAAAAGATTTCCAAGAAGGTAGGAGAGGACCCTGGTCCTAAAAAGACTGGGTCAAGTTTTGTAGGAGTGTACCAGAACAGAGAAGTGGTGGTGGGGATTGGGAAGTGGGGAGGGAGAGGACTTATGTGACATAAGAACCTGGGGAGGGGGGAACTGGGAAAGGGGAAAGCCTTTGGAATGTAAACAAAGAATATAGAAAATAAAAACAAAACAAAACAAAAAATGGCAAAGGAGCTTTGCGGTGGTTGTGCATGTCTTTAATCCCAGCAATTGGGAGGCAGACGCAGGCAGATTTCTGAGTTTGAGGCCAGCCTGTTCTCCAGAGTGAGTTCCAGGACAGCCGGAACTACACGGGGAAACCCTGTCTCAAAAAACAAACAAAAAATGGCAAAGGAGCTAAAATATAATGATAAAATGAGGTTGCTTCAGAATAGCCACAAATAATATTAATTATTTTAGGTTGATGCCAACCAAGCAAGTGAAAGACCTGCATGATAAAAACTTCAAGTCTTTGAAGAAGGCAATCAGAGAAAATATTCCATGCTTATGGATCAGCATTTTAAAATGGCCACCCTACCAAAAGCAATCTTCAGATTTAACTTAACCCTCATCAAACTTACAACATATTTCTTTAAAGACAACTTCATACTGACAAATAAAAAAATCTCAGGATAGTTAAAAGCAAGCCTGTACAATAGAAGAACTTCCACAGGTATCAGCATCCCTGATTTCAAATTTTACTACAGAGCTGTAGTAATAAAACTGCATGATATTGGAAAAAAAACAGACAGGTTGGACAGTGGAACTGAAAATGTCCTCGATGTAAATCCACAACCTGAGTTTTGATTGAGAAGCCAAAAATATACAATTTAAAATAGAAAGCATCTTCAACAAATGGTGCTGATATACCTGGATGTTGGTATGTAGAAGAACCCAAATAAATCCATATCTATCACCTTCCCAAAAGCCCAAGTCCAAGTAGATTAAAGATCTCAACATAAAAACAGATACACTAAACCTGATACAAGAGATAGTGGGGAATAGTCTTGAAAGCATTGGCACATGAGGCAACTTCCTGGACAGAACACCAATAGCAAGGCACTAAGTTCAACAATTAATAAATGAAACATTATGGAACCACAAAGCTTCTGCAAGGGAATTGCTTTGTCAATAGATCAAGATATCAGCCTACAGAATGGGAAAAGATTTTTACCACCTTCATATTCGACAGAGAACTAATATCCAAAATACATAAAGAGCTCACGGAACTAGACATAAACAAACTGAATAATCCAATTAAAAATTGGAGTACAGATCTAAACAAAGAATTCTTAATAGCAGAATCTCAAATGACCAAGAAACACTTAAAGAAATATTCAACATTCTTAGCTATTAGGGAAATGCAAATGGAAATGACTCTGACATTCCGTCTAACACTTGGCAGAATTGCTAAGGTCAAAAACACAAGTGGGAACTCATGCTGACAAAGATGTGGAAGCAGGGAACATTAATCCAATCTGGTGGGAGTGAAAATTTGTACAACCACTTTGGATGTCAATATAGAGGTTTCTCAGAAAATTGGGACCTCAAGATCTAGCCATACCTCTCCTGAACAAAAGCACAAATGATATTCCATCCTACCACAAGGACATTAGCTCACCTAAGTTCCTAGCAGCTTTATTCATAATAACCAGAAACTGGAAATAATGTAGAGTCCTTCAAGCAGAAAATATATAAAGAAAAATGGTACAATTACTCAATGAGTAATATTCAACTATTACAAAAGAATTGTGGATCATAAAATTTGATAGCCAATGGATGGAACTAGGAAAGTTCATCCTGGGTGAGGTAACCAGACCCAGAAAGACATGCATGATATGGACTCATAAGAGGATATTAGCTGTAAAGTAAAGGATAGCCATGCTACAATATACAGACCCAGAGAGGCTAGTTAACAAGGAGGACTTACAGGATGACTCAAGCATCTTCCTGGCAAGGGGGAATAGAATAGATATTGTGGGTGGACTGGGGCTTAGTGGGTATTAGAACAGGAGTAATCCAATAGGGGCATAGATGGAGAAAACACATGGGAGAGATGACTAGAATCGGGAATATTTCAGAAGTGAGGTAGACACTGAGTGCAATGGAAGCTCTATGGAATCTATGAGGGTGACACTACCAAAGACTCATAGTAATGGAGGGCACAGAGCCTGATATGTGTAACCAGACAAAGCCTCAAGTGGACATCAACTCAGCCACAAAACCACTGAATGATACTTTGTTGTGCTTGAATGATGTACTTGGACTGGAGCCTAGCAAAAATCATCAGGGAGACCAGAAATATTTCATCCAGCAACAGATGGGAGCAGATTGAGAGTCCCACAGCCAAATATTAGGTGGAGCATGGGGAGTCGTGTAGAGGAAATACAGAGGTCAGAGACCACAGGAACACAGCTCACATAATCAACTGACCTGGACTCAAGATACAGCTCAGGGACCCTGTATGGGTCTGACCTAGGTCCTCTATATGTGATAGAGTTGTGTAGCTTATTGTTCTTGTGCAATTTCTAACAGTACAAATAGGGGCTATCTCTAACTCTTTTTTCTGCCTTTGGGATCACTATCTTCCTATTTGATTGCTTCATTCAGCCTCTGTGAGAATATGTGCCTGGTCTTATTGTAGCTTGTTATGCTGTATTTCATTGATGTTTCTGAAAATCCTAATTTTTTTCTGAGGAGAGGCCAAGAGAAGAGGAATCCAGGGAAAAGGGAAGATGGAGGTGGGGCTGGATGAAGGTGAGACTGCAGTCTTGGAGTAATATATGAGGAAAGAATATATAAAAATGTGTATTGTTAAAACATGAATAGATAATTCATGTTTTAACAATAATAATAATTATTAAATATAATTATTATTATTGTTAAAGAGAAAGAATAATTCTCTTTTAAATGGAGAATTCTTAGATTGAAAGAAATATTAAGATAGAAGCATTCTCTAAATTATTTTATAGACTCAATGCTATACCATCCAAATGAAAGACGTTGATTTTTATATTTTTTTCCAGATCCACTGGATTAGTTTATTTAGTTTAGTTAGCCAGAAACTGGAAATAACCTAGATGTCCCTCAACTGAAAAATGGATACATTAAATGTGGTACATCTACACAATGGAATACTATTCAACTATTAAAAGCAAAGACATCATGAAATTTACAGGCAAAGGGACAGAACTTGAGAATATCATCCTCAGTGAGGTAACCCAGACACAGACTCATAATTGGACATTAACCACAAATTGCTGGGTAACAAAACTACAATATATAAACCCAAAGGAACTGGGTAATAATGAGTGCCCAAAGGAAGATTGTGAATTCTACTCAAAAGCAGAAACAAAGTAGTCATCACAGATGGATAGAGATAGGGAATTGAGTGAGAGAGGGGGTAAGGAGAGGTATGTGGTGGTAATAAGGTATATGTGGGGAGGGGTACAAAAGAGCTAAAAGTGAGAATGGAAATCTATGGGTCCATCTCTGGGACTAGCTGGAGACTTGGGATGGGGGTTGCAGGGAGTCTATGGAGGTGACCCTAGCTGAGACTCCTACCAGCTGAGGATATATTGAGTTGGGGCTTTATGGTGGCTACCTCATGTAGACAGGAGAGACTTCCAGTGGAGGGGGGCGGACATCAACCCACCCTTCAACCCAAAATTTGTCTTGCAAATTCTTGTGCAGTGATAAAAATGTAGCAGAGACTGAGTGAATGACCAACTAATGACTGGCCTAATTTGAGACCCATTCCATGGAAGAGAGCCAACCTCTAACACTATTAGTAATACTTGGCTGTGAATGCAGACAAGAGCCTGGTATAATTGTCTTCTGAGGACTTTACACAGCAGGTGATGGAAACAGATGCAAAGACCCACAGCCAAACATCAGGCAGTGTTTGGGAGTCTTGTGCAAAAGTTTGAGTAGATTTGGGAAAGCCAGAGGGGTCAAGAAATCACAAAAAGACCTACAGAGTCAACAAACCTGTGCCCATAGAGGCTCACAGAGACTGAACCACCAACCAAGAGCATGTAGGGGTTGGACCTAGTCCCCCCACATTGTATCACCTTTACAGCTTGGTCTTCATGTGGGTCTCCTTTTGCATTGAATCACCCTCCCCTACCTCAACTTCCTGGTTGAGACTCAGTGAGAGAGGAGGTGCTTAGTCCTTCTGGGACTAGATGCATCAGGATAGGGCAGAACCAAAGTGGGTTATTTCTAAAGGGGTAATGGGAGGTGGGATTTGTAAGGATGGAACTGCAAAGAGAGTAAGGAAGAGAGTAGCAATTGGGATATAATGTGAATAAAAATATAAATTAGAAAAAATGATATTACTAGTCTCTGTATTCTATATGTTCACTGACACATATATATATGTATATATAGATACACACACACATATATATATGTATATATATATATATATATATATATATATGTCTTTAAAAACCACTTCAGGGAAGTGGTTGGCCAAGGCTCAAAACAACATTAGTCTTGGAGTATAAATAAAATATTTAGATGACAGTTTACTACATGTTCATTTAACAAATAATGTTATCAAATTCCTCTCTAGTGTATGTGACCTGTCTAGTTATACGTTTTTGATCAGAATTACAGTGGCAAGCATGTATTTTACTCCATGGAACATGCCTTTAAAAACTGATCAGATAGTAGTTGGTTACCCCATAATAGTTATGTCACTATTGCATTAGTAGATAAATATGTATGTCTTTATATTTTTAAAATATATTCCACTTATTATAAATTATGTAATGAAATTGAAAGAATTTCATTTATTCAAAATGTTAAAAATGAAATTTATAATAATGTCAAGCCTTATGTTCCACCTACAGTAACAAAATAAATATTAAAATAGAAAAAGAAAGAAAAGAAAAGAAAGAAAAATAAAGTTGAATTAAGCCTGAAATAGATTCACATATCAACTACCACTTGACTTGCATCAAAGATGCTGAAGCATTTCAATGAGAACTATATTCAACAAATCAGGCTCAAACACAACACATGCAAAGTATCACCTCAACCTGGACTTCACATCTGAGGCACAAATTAAGTCAAAATTGGTTTGATAAAAATAGTTTAAGTATGAATATCTAGAAGAAAATATAAAAGAAGAGCTACATGGTGATTTCCTGTATGTGGTATATAGTGTACACAAACTTGGAATATAGACTGCTGTAACTGAGTGGTAGAGTACTATCTACTACACATACTAGGACATGATATTCAACCTATAACATTTCAAAAACAAAATTATTTTTGTTACTTATCACAATTAATTTTTCATTTTCCAAATATATTGCTTTTTTGGAGAGGAATAAGAAAGAATTTCAAATAGAAATAGGGTAATGGAGATGATGCCTGTTTTAACTATGATGGTAATCAATTGATTGGAAATAAAATAAAAACTCTATCTACAGGCTACAAGGACACTTGGAAAACAAATCTGATTTTTATACAGACTGTATAAGACTCTTCCATATTATAAAGACACACCAAGTGCATGTATACATGTATGTGTAGGAGAAAGACACAAATTAAACACATCCTTCAATACATAGAAGGTAAGTGAGTGGCCATCAGGAAACTTCTTCACAAATGGAAACTATTAGATACTTTATGCTCCAACCAACATGTCCAAAACTAAGCTAAAGTATATTAAACTGTTATTAGTGAAGGTGCAGAAAAACTCTAACTTTCATGTATTGTTGATGGTAACTAATGCAAAATGGTGCAGAAATTTTGAAATACCTCTTCACTACTTTAGAAATTAAACAAACAATAATTTAATAATTCTACTCCTATCTTCATCAAATGGGAAAACTTACATGGAGCAAGACATAATTTTAGGATTGTCCTGGACTTTGGTTTTTCGCTTTATGAATAGTTGTGACTGCTAAATTTTTCATGAAATACACACTTTTGAAGGAAGAAATTTGAGATGATAAGTTATAGTCCATTTTTAAAAGTAAACTAAAATGCAAGAGAAGAGCATTTGTGCTACCAGGATCTGAGACAAGTAGTTATTAAAATGAGTAAGAAAAGATATAGATAAAGCAAATATTTTATAGAGGAAAACAGCCAAGTAATGTGAGTATCAAATATACCACACCAATTTTATGAACCAAAAGATAAATCTTCGTAGTGTTTAAATGAAAAACATTTTAAATGAGGTCACATTTCTCTCTAGAAATTTGACATGCATTTAAAAGACAAAAGCATATATAATGCCCAGATTTATGAGTGCTCCCAAGAGTCTTTTTCATATACTTCTAGTGAGAATTGAAAATTACATACCCAGAGAGGCAGTTTAAGATATTTAAGCATGGAAAATGCCCCTCAGGACACCAGACTGCTAGAGCAGAAATAACCCAGGAGGGTCTTCCCAGCACTCACAGCTGCAGTCCATCTTGCTGTCAGGTCACCTGTAGAGAACCAACAGACAGGCCCAGGTACTCAGACTTAATCCGAGACTAACCTGGCGGAAACCTGCCAGGATTTCACCTGTAGCCAGGGCCTGGGAGGCTCGGCAGACCATCTCTACACTCACTGGGGCCATGCACCAAGCCATTTGAGGGTCCCCTGGCTGTGATCCTCCCAGCACTCACAGCAGCGGCTCCATCTTGCCGCCAGGTCACCAATAGAGAACCAACAGAGTAAAAGTGGTCTTCAATAGCAAGAAAAACAACAGAAAGCACACAAACTCATGGAAACTGAAAAATACTCTACACAATGACAACTTGGCCAAAGAAGAAATAAAGAGAGAAATCAAAGACGTTATAGAATTCAATGAAAATGAAGGTACAACCTACCCAAATCTATGGGACACAATGAAAGCAGTGCTAAGAGGAAAACTCATAGCCCTGAGTGCCTCCAAAAAGAAACTGGAGAGAGTATACACTACCAGCTTAACAGCACACCTGAAAGCCCTGGAACAAAAAGAAGCTAATTCACCCAGGAGGAGTTGAAGACAGGAAATCATCAAACTAAGGGCTAAAATCAATCCAGTAGAAACTAAGAGAACCATACAAAGAATCAACAAAACCAGGAGCTGGTTCTTTGAGAAAATCAACAAGATATATAAACTTTTAGCCAGACTAACCAATGGGCACAGAGACAGTATCCAAATTAACAAAATGAGAAATGTAAAAGGGGATATAACAACAGAAACTGAGGAAATTCCAAAAATCCTCAGATCCTACTCCAAAAGCCTATACTCAACACAACTGGAGAATCTGGAGGAAATGGACAGATACCAATTACCAAAATTAAATCAGAATCAATTAGATCAGCTAAAGAGTCCCATAACCCCTAGAGAAATAGAGGGGTTATAGAAAGTCTTCCAACCCAAAAAAGTATGAGACCAGATGGTTTTAGTGCAGAATTCTATCAGACCTTCAAAGAAGACCTAACACCAATACTCTTCAAACTATTCCACAAAATAGAAACAGAACAAACACTGCCCAACTCATTCTATGAAGCCACAATTATGCTGATACCAAAGCCACACAAAGATCCAACAAAGAAAGAGAACTACAGGGCAATATCCCTTATGAATATCAATGCAAAAATACTAAATAAAATTCTTGCCAACTGAATCCAAGAGCACATCAAAATGATCATTCACCATGATCAAGTTGGCTTCATCCCAAGGAAGTAGGGATGGTTCAATATAAGGAAATCCATCAATGTAATCCACTACATAAACAAAGTAAAAGAAAAAAACCACATGATCATCTCATTAGATGCTGAAAAAGCATTTGACAAAATTCAGCATCCTTTCAGGATAAAAGTCCTGGAAAGAACAGGAATTCAAGGCCCATACCTAAATATAGTAAAAACAATATACAGCAAACCAGTAGTCAACATCAAACTAAATGGAGAGAAACTTGAAGCAATCCCACTAAAACCAGGGACTAGATAAGACTGTCCTCTCTCTCCATATCTTTT
Source organism: Apodemus agrarius (assembly GCA_964023405.1). NCBI lineage: Eukaryota > Metazoa > Chordata > Mammalia > Rodentia > Muridae > Apodemus > Apodemus agrarius. The sequence goes on along the minus strand of OZ030020.1, from coordinate 72,337,400 downwards.
TAATATATTACTTGAAGTTCTAGTGAGAGCAATTAGACAACATAAGGAAGTCAAAGGGATACAAATTGGAAAGGAAGAAGTCAAACTATCACTATTTGTGGTTACAGAGCTAAACAAAGAATTTTCACCTGAAGAAATTCTGATGGCTGAGAAACACCTTAAGAAATGTTCAACATCATTAATCTTCAGGGAAATGCAAATCAAAACAACTCTGAGATTCCACTTCACACCCATCAGAATGGCTAAGATTAAAAATTCAAGAGACCACAGGTGCTGGCGAGGATGTGGAGAAAGAGGAACACTCCTACACTGTTGGTGGGATTGCAAGATGGTAGAACCGCTCTGGAAATCAGTCTGGCGATTCCTCAGAAAATTGGGCATGACACTTCCAGAAGACCCTGGCATACCACTCCTGGGCATATACCCAGAGGATTCCCCTGCATGCAATAAAGACACATGCTCCACTATGTTCAGCCTTATTTATAATAGCCAGAAGTTGGAAGGAGCCCAGATGTCCCTCAAAGGAGGAATGGATACAGAAAATGTGGTATATTTATACAATGGAATACTACTCAGCAATTAAAAATAATGAATTCATGCAATTTGTAGGCAAATGGTTGGATCTGAAAAATATCCTAAGTGAGCTAACCCAATCACAAAAGAATACACATGAAATGCAATCACTGATAAGTGCATATTAATGAGTCCAGAGGCTCTGAATACTCAAGGTACAATTAGCAAATCAAAAGATTCCCAAGAAGAAGGAAGAAGAGGACCCTGGTCCTGAAAAGACTGGATCCAATTTTGTAGGAGAGTATCAGAACAGAGAAATGGTGGGGCTTGATTGTGGAATGGGTGGAGGGAAGAGGACTTATGGGACATATGGTGAAGGGGGAACTAGGAAAGGGGAAAGCCTTTGGAATGTAAGCCTTTGGAATATAAACAAAGAATATAGAAAAAAAAGATGTTTAAGCATATACTGCTCAGAAATGGAAAGTAAGTCCCTATTTCTGAAATCCCATGCACTTCAGAAATGGGCTCTTCAGAAATTAGCCCCTGAGCTAGAACTGACCTGAATGTCCCCTTCCTGAAGATTAGTGTTAATTGTACCCGAAGAAGTCATGTAAAATTCCAAAAAGGGAGACAACAAACAGTCCTACACAGCTATAAAACCTATGAATCACATCAGTGACCAGCATGATCGTAATTCTAGGAGGGCAATCTTACTACACATACCTTAGCAGTAATCAATAGCTTTCTAATTAAACTTAAGAGCCACTCAACAAAAATCAGACCATGCCTGGTACTGGAAACTCAGTGATAGTGAAATTATGGTTATTATAGGATATATTATAGGTTATTATCAATAACCACTAATTTACTAAGATATAATTCCTAACAAAAATTTAAAATTTAACAATTTATAAACATTTGTCCTTATACCCACATGTAAGTGTAATTTTATTCCCCATCAAAGAAACTTCTCTATGCAACAGACAAAGTACACTACAGGCAACCAATATAAAGAGTTGTGGAGCCTAGTCTCAATGGATAGATCTGCAAAACATTCCCATACTTAAGGTTCAGGGAACATTATAGAAGAGGGAGAAAAAAGCCTGTAAAGCCAGAAGATTAGAGACTTTTCTATGAGACTGCATCTTCTAGTAATGTCAGAAACTATATTTGTAAAGTCTCACAAATATAACCAATTGTGAGGTTAACAAGGATAGCACCATTGAACATGCCAAGCTGGAAGAGAGAAATGCCACGAGGCTGTGTCCCGACATAAAGATGTATAGGCAGTTGAGTAAACCTGGAAGTGGGAGAAGTGGAGCCTCCTAGGGAAGAGCACATCAACTGGTATCCAGTGTTAAATGTTCAGCCCTGAAAGCATACATCCATGTAACATTATATGAACTAAACAAGTTATTGTAGAAATATATGTATATACAAATATATGCATGGAATTACAATAGAAGAAAAAGGACCAAGAATTTGAAAAGGGTAGGGAGGGATATATTGGAGGGTTTGGAGGTAGAAAAGGGTAGTGGAACAAATACTGTAATTAAAATAAAATCTTAAAATAAACTAAATAATTTTAAAAGATGTTTAAACATATTTGTGGGGATATGAACTAGAAATTTTCTGTTGAGAAATTTATCTGAGCTACATCTATAAAGTATCAAAAATGTGACTGCTTAAACTGGACCTAAACAATTTCAACATCAGTTTCTGTCCCAGCATAGGTGGAGGAAATATGCTCTGTCCCCTCACCCAGATGATAAGCTACGAGCAATTAACAAGTGTTGAGAGAAGAATTTCTCCTGATTGGTTATCCAATACCAAGTGACCAACCCAAGAAATATATACATACTGTCAGTAATAGAAAGGAGGCCATTAATTTGGGACAAAAGCGCCAATATGTGAGACCTAGAAGGCAGATAAGAAACAGGGGAAAGGAGCTGTTTCCATCTATCCTGCGGAACCAGATTCCACCAGCTTCCCAGGTGTTGTGATCCAGCTTGCGGAACCAAGTACCTGAGATATCATGAGTTTAAGACCTTCGGGGATTCAGGCCTTGAGCGGGAGCTGCGCACAGAGCAGTGGTTTGGGGGACATCAGCCAAGCCTGGGCTCTGTGCACTGAGGGCGGACCCTGCACTCCCTGCAGCCTCTGCCATCTTCCCAGGTGTTCCTATCTAGCCTGCGGAACCAGCCTCTGCCAGCTTCCCAGCTGTTCCGATCCAGCCTGTGGAGCCAGCCCCCTCCATCTTCCCAGCTGTTTTGATCCATCCAGCGGAACCAGCCTCAGTCATCTTTGCAGCTGTTTTGAAACAGCCTGTGGAACCAGGTACCCAAGATATCCTGTGTTTAAGACCTTTGGGGACTCAGGCCTTGAGCAGGAGCTGCTCACAGAGCTGCGGTTGGGGGGGGGGTGCCAGCCAAGCGTGGGTTCTGTGCCCTGAAGGCGGACCCCATACTCCCTGCAGACTCCGCCATCTTCCCAGCTGCTTTGAACCAGCAGGAAGAACCAGGTACCCAAGATATCCCAAGCTTAAGAACTCTGGGGACTCAGGACACCAGACGGCAATCCCTGAGCAGGAGCAGTGCAGAGCAGCTGCCCAGCAGGTGGAACCAAATACCTGAGATATCCCAAGTTTAAGACCTCGGGGGACTCAGGCCACCTGTCAGCAATCTGTGAGCAGGAGCCCTGCAGGGCAGTGGTTCAGGTGTCCCAGTCATGGGGAAATAGGCTTACGAGCCCACAGGAGGGTCAAGCACCAGCTAGTAACTACAGTGCCAACTAACACCAGAGATAACCAGATGGCAAAAGACAAATGTAAGATCGTTACTAACAGAAATCAAGGCAATATGGCAGCATCTGAACCCAGTTCCCCGACAGCAATAAATCTTGGATACCCAAACACAAACAGAAAAACAAGACTCAGATCTAAAATCACTGGTCAGGATACTGATAGAGGAACACTTAGATAAATCTCTTAAAGTAATACAGGAGAAAATTGATCAAAAGCTATAAGTCCTTACAAGGCAAACACAAAAATCACTTAAAGAAATTCAGGAGAATATGGAACAAAAAATGAATGCCAATAAGGGGGAAACAAAAAAAATCACGTAAAGAAATACAAGAGAATGTGGGTCAACAAGTAGAAGTCATAAAAGAGGAAACACAAGAATCCCTTAAAGAATTACAGGAAAACACAAACAAGCAATTGAAAGATCTGAGCAAAACCATCCAGAATCTAAAAACAGAAGTAGAAACAACTAAGAAATCGCAAAGGGAGACAACGTTGGAGATAGAAAACCTTGGGAAGAAATCAGAAGTCATAGATGCAAATATCAATAGTAGAATACAAGAGATAGAAGACAGAATCTCAGATGCTGAAGATACCGTAGGAACCATGGATTCAACAATTAAAGAAAATGCAAAATGCAAAAAGCTGGTAACCCAAAACATTCAAGAAATCCAGGACACAATGAGAAGACCAAACCTAAGGATTATAGGTGTAGATGAGGATGAAGATCTACAACTTAAAGAGCCAGCAAATATCTTCTACAAAATTATGGAAGAAAACTTCCCCAACCTAAACAGAGAGATGCCAATGAATATACAAGAAGCCTACAGAACCCCAAACAGACTGGACCAGAACAGAAATACTTCCCGTCACATAATAATCAAAACCCCAAATGTACCAAACAAAGAAAGAATATTAAAGGCAGTAAGAGAAAAAGGCCAAGTAACATATAAAGGAAGACCTATCAGAATTACACCAGACTTCTCACCTGAGACCATGAAAGCTAGAAGATCCTGGGCAGACATCATGCAGACTCTAAGAGAACACAACGTTCAGCCAAAACTACTAAACCCAGAAAAATTCTCAATTGCCATAGATGGGGAAACCAAGGTATTCCATGACAAAACCAAACTTGCATGATATCTATCTACAAACCCAGCCCTACAAAGGATAATAGAGGAAAAACACCAACACAAGGGGGGAAACTACACCCTAGAAGAAACAAGATAGAAACCCCCTCTCATCAAACCCAAAAGAAGAGAACCACTCAAATATAAAAAATAACGCCCAAAATGTCAGGAAGTAATAATTATTATTCCTTAATATCTCTTGACATCAATGGACTAAATTCCCCAATAAAAAGACACAGACTAACTGACTGGATATGGAAAGAGGACCCTACATTTTGCTGCATACAGGAAACACATCTCAGTGTCAAAGACAAACACTTCCTTAGATTAAAAGGCCAGAAGACAATTTTACAAGCAAATGGTCTCAGGAAACAAGCCAGAGTAGCCATTCTAATATCAGATATAATTGACTTCCAACCTAAAGTCATCAAAAGAGACACAGAAGGTCACTTCTTGCTGGTCAAAGGGAAAATCCACCAAGAAGAATTCGCAATACTGAACATCGGTGCTCCAAATGTAAGGGCACCCTCATTTGGAAAAGAAACCTTACTAAAGCTTAAAGCACACATTGCACCTAACACAATAATTGTAGGTGACTTCTACACTCCACTCTCATCAATGGACCTATCAGGAAAGCAGAAACTAAACAGGGACACAGTTAAACTAATTGAAGCTTTGAACCAATTGGATTTAACATATATATATATGTTAATATATAAATACATAAATATATATGTTAAATATATAAATATATAAATATATATGTTAAATATATATATATATAAAACATTTCATCCTAAAGCAAAAGAATATACCTTTTTCTCAGCACCTCACAGTACCTTCTCCAAAATTGATCACATAATTGGTCACAAGACAGAACTCAACAAATACAAGAAGACCGAACTAATCCCATGCCTCCTATCAGATCACTATGGAGTAAATGTGGTCTTCAATAGCAAGAAGAACAACAGAAAGCCCACATACACATGGAAACTGAACAGTACTCTACTCAATGACACCTTGGTCAAGGAAGAAATAAAGAAAGAAATCAAAGACTTTTTAGAATCCAATGAAAATGAAGGTATGACCTACCCAAATTTATGGGACACAATGAAAGCAGTGCTAAGAGGAAAACTCATAGGCCTGAGTGCCTCCAAAAAGAAACTGGAGAGAGCATACACTAGCAACTTAACAGCACACCTGAAGGCCCTGGAACAAAAAGAAGCTAATTCACCCAGGAGGAATAGAAGACAGGAAATCATCAAACTAAGGGCTTGAAGCAATGAAGTAGAAACAAAGAGAACCATACAAAGAATGAACAAAACCAAGAGCTGGTTCTTTGCGAAAATCAACAAGATAGATAAACCCTTAGCTAGACTAATCAATGGGCACAGAGACAGTATCCAAATTAACAAAATTAGAAATGAAAAGGGAGATATAACAACAGAAACTGAGGAAATTAAAAAAAAACATCAGATCCTACACCAAAAGCCTATACTCAAAACAACTGGAGAATCTGGAGGAAATGGACAATTTCCTAGACAGATAGCAAACACCAAAATTAAATCAGGATCAATTAGATCAGCTAAACAGTCCCACAACCCCTAGAGAAATAGAAGGGTTTATAGAAAGTCTCCCAACCAAAAAAAAGTATGGGACCAGATGGTTTTAGTGCAGAAGTCTATCAGACCTTCAAAGAAGACCTAACACCAATACTCTTCAAACTATTCCACAAAATAGAAACAGAAGGAACACTGCCCAACTCGTTCTACGAAGCCACAATAGCACTGATACCAAAAGTACACAAAGATCCTACAAAGAAAGAGAACTACAGGCCAATTTCCCTTATGAATATTGATGCAAAAATACAAAATAAAATTCTTGCCAACCGAATCCAAGAGCACATCAAAATGATCATTCACCATGTTCAAGTAGGCTTCATCCCTGGGATGCAGGGATGGTTCAATATACAACAATCCATCAATGTAATCCACTACAGAATCAAACTAAAAGAAAAAAAACCACTTGATCATCTCATTAGATGCTGAAAAAGCATTTGACAAAATTCAGCATCCTTTCAGGATAAAAGTCCTGGAAAGAACAGGAATTCAAGGCCCATACCTAAATATAGTAAAAGCAATATACTGCAAACCAGTAGCCAACATCAAAATAAATGGAGAGACACTTGAAGCAATCCCACTAAAATCAGGGACTACACAAGGCTTCCCTCTTTCTCCATATCTTTTCAGTATAATACTTGAAGTTCTAGCGAGAGCAATCAGAAAACATAAGGAAGTCAAAGGGATACAAATTGGAAAGGAAGAAGTCAAACTATCACTTTTTGCAGATGATATGATAGTATACTTAAGTGAGTATACAAAAACCTCCACCAGAGAACTCCTACAGCTGATAAACATCTTCAGCAAAGTGGCTGGTTAGAAAATCAACTCTAGCAAACCAGTAGCCTTCCTGTTCTCAAAGGACAAGCAGGCTGAGGAAGAAATTAGGGAAATAACACTCTTCACAATAGCCACAAACAATATAAATTATCTTGGCATGACTTTAACCAAACAAGTGAAAGAACTTTATAACAGGAACTTCAAGTCCTTGATGAAAGAAATCAAAGAAGACCGCAGGATATGGAAAAATATTTCGTACTCTTGGATTGGCAGGATCAATAGAGTAAAAATGACCATCTTGCCAAAAGCAATCTACAGATTCAATGCAATCCCCATCAAAATCCCAAATCAATTCTTCATAGATCTACAATGAGCAATTCTCAAATTCATCTGGAGTAACAAAAAACCCTGGATAGCTAAAACTATTCTCAACAATAAAAGGACTTCTGGCGGAATCAATATCCCTGACCTTAAACAGTACTACAGAGCAATTGTGCGAAAAACTGCATGGTATTGATACAGCGACAGGCAAGTAGATCAATGGAATAGAATTGAAGACCCAAAAATGAGCCCAAAGACTTAATGTCACTTGATCTTTGATAAAGGAGCTACAACCATCCAGTGGAAAAAAGATAGATTTTTTTCAACAAATGGTGCTGGTTCAACTGGAGGTCAACATGCAGAAGAATGTGAATTGACCCACTCTTATCTCCTTGTACTAAGATCAACTCCAAGTGGATCAAGGACCTCCACATAAAACCAGACACACTGAAACTATTAGAAAAGAAACTTGGGAAGACCCTGGAGGACATGGGCACAGGGGTAAAGTTCCTGAACAGAACACCAATAGCTTATGCTCTAAGATCAAGATTTGACAAATGGGACCTCATAAAATTACAAAGTTTCTGTAAGGCAAAGGACACTCTCAGAAGGACAAAACAGCAACCAACAAATTGGGAAAAGATCTTCCTTAACCCCACATCTGACAGAAGGCTAATATCCAATATATACAAAGAACTCAAGAAGTTAGACCCCAAAGAACCAAATAACCCTATCAAAAAATGGGGTACAGAGCTAAACACAGAATTTTTATCAGAAGAAATTCGAATGGCTGAGAAGCACCTTAAGAGATGTTCAACGTCATTAGTCATCAGGGAAATGCAAATCAAAACAATCCTGAAATTCTACCTCACACCAGTCAGAATTGCTAAGATTAAAAACTCAAGGGACAACAGGTGCTGGTGAGGATGTGGAGAAAAAGGAACACTCCTACACTGTTGGTGGGATTGCAAGATGGTACAACCGCTCTGGAAATCAGTCTGGCGGGTCCTCAGAAAATTGGGCATGACACTTCCAGAGGACCCTGTCATACCACTCCTGGGCATATACCCAGAGGATTCCCCTGCATACAATAAAGACACATGCTCCACTATGTTCATAGCAGCCTTATTTATAATAGCCAGAAGTTGGAAGGAGCCCAGATGTCCCTCAAAGGACGAACGGATACAGAAAATGTGGTATATTTATACAATGGAGTACTACTCAGCAATTAAAAATAATGAATTCATGCAATTTGTAGGCAAATGGTTGAATCTGGAAAATATCATCCTAAGTGAGTTAACCCAATCACAAAAGAATACACATGAAATGCAATCACTGATAAGTGGATATTAATGAACCCAAAAGCTCTCAATACTCAAGGCACAATTACCAAATCAAAAGATTCCCAAGAAGAAGGAAGGAAAGGACCCTGTTCCTTAAAAGCCTGGATCCAGATTTGTAGGAGAGTATCAAAACAGCGAAATGGGGGGGGTGATTGTGGAATGGGTGGAGGGAAGAGGAGTTAGGGGACATATGGTGAGGGGGGAACTGGGAAAGTGGAAAGCCTTTGGAATGTAAACAAAGATTTAGAAAATAAAGAATAAAAACAACAGGGGAAAGGATTTAATATTTTTAATTAAATAAATAAGAAAGAAATTTATCTTGAATCAATTATAGAAACAATTAGGTGTATGACTTAGTATCACTTTCAGTCATAAAATTTTAGAAATAATCGAATATTGAATAGAATTATTGTTTATATTTAATGACTGAAAGTGATATTAAGTCATACATCTTTATATAGACTCCCATATACATTTTATAAATATGCAACTATATACATGTATGTAAATTTGTTCTTTATAAAATAATTTATGCAGCAAAAGTGATTAACAGGCAGTGATGAAAAAGTTAGCAGAGCTCATGTCTGTCCTATGAGACTCACTGCCATTATCTCTCGGTTTTATATCTAAATGCTTTGTCATTCAATATATTAAACACATAATACTTTTACTTAGAAAGAAAATTAGAAAGTGAGATAATCATCTTCCTCACCACTATTTTGTAACAAACTCTCAAAGCATAACATTGTGTTTCTGTGTGCTACAAGTCTTCATAAACTTTAAATACATACCAAGTATTAAACTTTTGGATGTAAAATCAGAGCATACCAGCTTCTTCAATTAGATTGAACATGGTTATAATTATGTTCTTTGTGTATTTTTTTGGCTCTTAAGTCCTGAAGAAGAAAGAGGAGAAGAAAAGCAAAGTATGGCTTTGGAGTTTCTTATACCAGCAGCAATAAGTCCTAAGCGAATTATCTGGTATCTGATTTGCCCTGGTGGCTGGGCTTACTTAAGAGTCTTCTTTGGAGTTTAGTTTGTCTCAGAGTAAATATAACCGGTCTTTTATTATTTATAAACCCTTGGGCATGGAGAGTCCTATAAATTTGATCAGTTTCAGGGACTTCCTAAAATAATTTTTGAAGTGTTTACTTTCTATTTTATTGAGCTGCTCTACAGATGAAATGTTTCAATTCCATAACAGAAGCAGGATGTATTAGACTGTATTTAACTATAAGTTAAGTATCTTTGCTAGACATTGTGTTACATAATTTACATAGTTTTACAAATACTTATAACTCATGAATTTACTGGACTTAACCATTCTGTCTAAAATGTTCATAATAGTCTCTTTACAGATAGATGGCAGATAATACATAAACAAAGGATAGATAGAATTTGCAATGATAGTACTATCTTGGTTATTTGTATGTTTTTTATTTTTATTCTAAAATTCTGGGTTCTGGTTTATCAATTTTATTAACCAATTCAAAGAATCATATTTCGGTGCTGTTATTTTCCTTGATTCATTTACGATTTCTACATTTCTTTTTCTCTGATCTTTAAAAAAGATTTTCACCAACCCTACATCTAAGAAAGGACTAACTTCCAAAATATACAAAGAACTCAGTTAGACCCCAGAGAACCAACTAACCCTATTAAAAATGGGGAACAGAGCTAAACAGAGAATCACAATAGAGGAATCTCAAGTGACTGAGAAGCAGTTAAAGAAATGTTCAACATTCTTAGTTATCAGGAAAACACAAATCAAAATGGCCCTGAGATTCTACCTTAGACCAGTTTGAATAGGTAATATCAAACACACAGTTGACAACAGATGCTGGTAAGTATGTGGAGAAAAAAGAACACTCCTCCATTGGTGGGATTACAACCTGCTACAACCACTCTTGATCAGTCTGGTGGTTCCTCAGAAAATTGGACATAGTTCTACCACAGAACAGCTATACCACTCCTTGGAACATACTCAAAAGATGCTCCGACATACAAGGACACATGTTCCACTATGTTCATAGCAGCCTTATTTATAGTAGTCAGAGCTGGAAAAAAAAAACATGTCCCTCTTTTTTTATTTCTTCCTTGACCAAGGTGTCGTTGAGTAGAGTATTGTTCAGTTTCCATGTGTATGTGGGCTTTCTGCTGTTTTTGTTGTTATTGAAGACCACTCTTACTCCATGGTGATCTGATAGGAGGCATGGGATTAGCTCGATCTTCTTGTATTTGTTGCCATCTGTCTTGTGACCAATTATATGGTCTATTTTGGAGAAGGTACCATGTGGAGCTGAGAAAAAGGTATAATCTTTAGCTTTAGGATGAAATGTTCTATATATATCTGTTAAATCCAATTGGTCCAGAGTTTCAATTAGTTTCACTGTGTCCCTGTTTAGTTTCTGCTTTCCTGACCAGTCCATTGAGGAGAGTGGAGTGCTGAAGTCACCCACAATTATTGTGTTAGGTGTAATGTGTGCTTTAAGCTTTAGTAAGGTTTCTTTTACGAATGAGGGTGCCCTTGCATTTGGAGCATAGATGTTCAGTATTGAGAGCTCTTCTTGGTGGATTTTCCCTTTGTCCAGCAAGAAGTGACCTTCTGAGTCTCTTTTGATGATTTTAGGTTGGAAGTCAATTTTATCTGATATTAGAATGGCTACTCCAGCTTGTTTCCTGAGACCATTTGCTTGTAAAATTGTCTTCCAGCCTTTTACTCTAAGGCAGTGTTTGTCTTTGACACTGAGATGTGTTTCCTGTATGCAGCAAAATGTAGGGTCCTGTTTCTGTATCCGGTCTGTTAATCTATGTCTTTTTATTGGGGAATTGAGTCCATTGATGTTAAGAGATATTAAGGAATAGTAATTATTTCCTCCAGACATTTTTGAAATTATATTTATTTATTTTATTTATTTTTTATATTCGAGAGGTTACCTTCTTTTGGGTTTGATGAGAGGAGGTTTCTATCTTGCTTCTTCCCGGGTGTAGTTTCCGTCCTTGTCTTGGTGTTTTCCGCCTATTATCCTTTGTAGGGCTGGATTTGTGGAAAGATATCGTGCAAATTTGGTTTTGTCATGGAATACCTTGATGTCTCCATCTATGGTGATTGAGAGCTTTGCTGGGTAAAGTAGTTTTGGCTGAAGTTTGTGTTCTCTTAGAGTTTGCATTATATCTGCCCAGGATCTTCTAGCTTTCATGGTCTCAGGTGAGAAGTCTGGTGTTATTCTGATAGGTCTTCCTCTATAAGTTACTTGGCCTTCTTCTCTTGCTGCCTTTAATATTCTTTCTTTGTTTAGTACATTTGGAGTTTTGATTATTATGAGACGGGATGTATTTCTGTTCTGATCCAGTCTGTTTGGGGTTCTGTATGCTTCTTGTATATTCATGGGCATCTCGCTCTTTAGGTTGGGGAAGTTTTCTTCCATAATTTTGTAGAAGATATTTGCTGGCCCTTTAACTTGTACATCTTCATTCTCGTCTATACCTATAATCCTTAGGTTTGGTCTTCTCATTGTGTCCTGGATTTCCTGGATGTTTTGGGTTACAGCCTTTTTGCATTTAGTATTTTCTTTGACTGTTGAATCAATGGTTCTTATGGTATAATTGGCTTCTGATATTCTGTCTTCTATCTCTTGTATTCTATTGTTGATATTTGCATCTATGGCTCCTGATTTCTTCCCAAGGTTTTCTATCTCCAATGTTGTCTCCCTCTGCGATTTCTTAGTTGTTTCTACTTCTGTTTTTAGTGCCTGGATGGATGTGCTCAGATCTTTCGCTTGCTTGATTGTGTTTTCATGTATTTCTTTAATAGATTTTTGTGTTTCCTCTTTCATAGCTTCTACTTGTTGGCCCACGTTCTTCTGTATTTCTTTAAGTGATTTTTGTGTTTCTTTCTTATTGTCTTCTTCTTTTTGATCCATCTTCTCCTGCATTTCTTGAAGTGATTTTTGTATTTGCCTTGTAAAGGCTTCTAACTTTTGATCCATTTTCTCTTCTATTTCTTTACGAGATTTTTCTATGTGTTCAGCTACCAGCATCCTGACCAGTGATTTTATATCCAAGTCTTGTTTTTCTGGTGTTTTGGGGTATCCAGGGCTTCCTGTTGTTGGCGAACTGGGTTCAGATGCTGTCATGTTGTCTTGATTTCTGTTAGTGACATTCCTTCGTTTACCTTTTGCCATCTGGTTATTTCTGGTGTTAGTTGACCTTATTGTCACTGGCTGGTGTTTGAATCTCCTCTGAGGCTCGGCTTACCTGTTGTTTCTCTACTGGTGGTTATGCGTGATTGCTGCTCAACGGGATCACGAGCTGGCTGCCACCCGCTGACTTTGTTCATGGCCTGAGGTTTCCGGGAAGTGTGGGGGAGTGCAGCAGAGCCTCGGCAGGCGCTGCTGGGCCTGCCTAGTAGCGAGAGCCTAGCAGATCCCCCCATGTGGTAGCCCCTGATGGAATCTGTCTACCTGTGCCTTTCCAGCTGTGTTCTGGTTGCAGTATGGAGGCCTGCCTCTATCTCTGGTCTGGGGTCCTGGGGAGCTGGGTGGTTCCGGCTGCCTCGGTGCAAGGCCTAAGCTCGCAGGGACGTGCTGCAGAGCCTAGGCACCTGGGCCCGCCTGTGGGCGAGAGCTTAGCAGCTCTCCCTGCTCTAGCCCCAGACGGAGTCTTTACCTGCACCTTTCCAGCTGTGTCCTGGTTGCAATATGGAGGCCTGCCGCTATAGCTGGTCCTCACTCTTCTTAATAAACAAGAATTGTTGCTTATCCTGGTTCCACGGGCAGGGTCTGAGCACCTGGCAAGCTGGCTAGGTCTGGCTGACCTGCCACCGGCTGGATGGGAAGCTGCAGACAAGATGGCACTGCCTGCAGGGGGTTCAGGGTCTGGCCTGCGAGCGCAGAGCGCAGGCACGGCCGCTGTACTCCCTAGTCTGTGTGCAGTTCCTGCCCCAGACCTGAGTCCCCGTAGGTCTTAAACTCGGACTGTCTCTGGTACCTGGTTCCGCCGGCAGGGTCTCAGCACCTGGCAAGCTGGCTAGGTCTGGCTGACCTGCTACCAGCTGGATGGGAAGCTGCAGACAAGATGGCGCTGCCTGCAGGGGGTTCGGGGTCTGGCCTGCGAGCACAGAGCGCAGGCACGGCCTCTGTACTCCAAACCGCTAGGCTGTGCGCAGTTCCTGCCCCAGACCTGAGTCCCCGGAGGTCTTAAACTCGGGCTGTCTCTGGTACCTGGTTCCGCCGGCAGGGTCTCAGCACATGGCAAGCTGGCTAGGTCTGGCTGACCTGCTACCAGAAGTCAATGAAAATGAAGGTACAACCTACCCAAATCTATGGGACACAATGAAAGCAGTGCTAAGAGGAAAACTCATAGCTCTAAGTGCATCCAAAAAGAAACTGGAGAGAGCATATACTAGCAGCTTAATGTCACACCTTAAAGCCCTGGAAGAAAAACAAGTTAATTCACCCAGGAGGAGTAGAAGACAAGAAATCATCAAACTCAGGGCTGAAATCAATCAAATAGAAACAAAGAGAACCATACAAAGAATCAACAAGACCGGGAGCTGGTTCTTTGAGAAAATAAAAAAGATAGATAAACCCTTAGCCAGACTAACCAAAGGACACAGAGACAGTATACAAATTAACAAAATTAGAAATGAAAAGGAAAACATAACAACAGAAACTGAGGAAATTCAAAAGATCATCAGATCCTACTACAAAGGTCTATACTCAAAACAACTGGAGAATCTGGAGGAAATGGACAATTTCCTAGACAGATATCAAATACCAAAATTAAATCAGCATGAAGTAGATCAGCTAAATAGTCCCATAACCCCTAAAGAAATAGAAGGGGTTATAGAAAGCCTCCCAACCAAAAAAAGTATGGGACCAGATGGTTTTAGTGCAGAATTCTACCAGACCTTCAAAGAAGACTTAACACCAATACTTTTCAAACTATTCCACAAAATAGAGACAGAAGGGACACTGCCCAACTCATTCTTCGAAGCCACAATTACGCTAATACCTAAACCACAAAAAGATCCAACAAAGAAAGAGAACTACAGGCCAATTTCTCTTATGAATATAGATGCAAAAATACTAAATAAAATTCTTGCTAACCGAATCCAAGAGCACATCAAAACGATCATCCACCATGATCAAGTAGGCTTCATCCCAGGGATGCAGGGATGGTTCAATATACGGAAATCCATCAATGTAATCCACTACATAAACAAACTGAAAGAAAAAACCACATGGTCATCTCATTAGATGCTGAAAAAGCATTCGACAAAATTCAGCATCCTTTCATGCTAAAAGTCTTGGAAAGAGCAGGAATTCAAGGCCCATACCTAAACATAGTAAAAGCAATCTACAGCAAACCAGTAGCCAACATCAAAATAAATGGAGAGAAACTTGAAGCATTCCCACTAAAATCAGGGACTAGACAAGGCTGCCCTCTCTCTCCATATCTTTTCAATATAGTACTTGAAGTTCTAGCAAGAGCAATTAGACAACATAAGGAAGTCAAAGGGATACAAATTGGAAAGGAAGAAGTGAATCTATCATTATTTGCAGACGATATGATAGTTTACCTAAGCGACCCAAAAAACTCCACCAGAGAACTTCTACAGCTGATAAACAACTTCAGCAAAGTGGCTGGTTATAAATTTAACTCAAGCAAGTCAGTGGCCTTCTTGTACTCAAAGGACAAGCAGGCTGAGAAAGAAATTAGGGAAATAACACCCTTCACAATAGCCACAAACAACATAAAGTATCTTGGCATAACTCTAACCAAACAAGCGAAAGATCTGTACAACAGGAACTTCAAGTCCTTGAAGAAAGAAATCAAAGAAGACCTCAGAAGATGGAAAAATATTTCTTGCTCCTGGATTGGCAGGATCAATATAGTAAAAATGGCCATCTTGCCAAAAGCAATATACAGATTCAATGCGATCCCCATCAAAATCCCAACTCAATTCCTCATAGATCTAGAAAGAGCAATTCTCAAATTCATCTGGAGCAACAAAAAACCCAGGATAGCTAAAACTATTCTCAACAATAAAAGGACTTCTGGGGGAATCAATATCCCTGACCTCAAGCAGTACTACAGAGCAATTGTGTTAAAAACTGCATGGTATTGGTATAGCAACAGGCAAGCAGATCAATGGAACAGGATTGAAGACCCAGAAATTAACCCACAGACTTATGGTCACTTGATCTTTGATAAAGGAGCCACAACCATCGGTGGAATAAAGATAGCCTTTTCAACAAATGGTGCTGTTTCAACTGGAAGTCAACATGCAGAAGAATGCGAATTGATCCACTCTTATCTCTTTGCACTATGATCAACTCCAAGTGGATCAAGGACCTCCACATAAAACCAGACACACTGAAATTTTTAGAAAAGAAACTTGGGAAGACCCTGGAGGACTTGGGCACAGGGGAAAAGTTCCTGAACAGAACACCAATAGCTTACTCACTAAGATCAAGAATCGACAAATGGGACCTCATAAAATTACAAAGTTTCAGCAAAGCAAAGGACACTGTCAGAAGGACAAAACGGCAACCAACAAAGTGGGAAAAGATCTTCACCAACTCCACATCCGACAGAGGGCTAATATCCAATATATACAAAGAACTCAAGAAGTTAGACCGCAAAGAAACAAATAACCCTATCAAAAAATGGGGCACAGAGCTAAACAAAGAATTTTCATCAGAAGAAATTCGGATGGCCGAGAAACACCTTAAAAGATGTTCAACATCATTACTCATCAGGGAAATGCAAATCCAAACAACCCTGAGATTCCACCTCACACCAGTCAGAATGGCTAAGATTAAAAACTCAAGAGACAACAAGTGCTGGCAAGGATGTGGAGAAAGAGGAACACTCCTCCACTGTTGGTGGGATTGCAAAATGGTAAAACCGCTCTGGAAATCAGTTTGGCGGTTCCTCAGAAAATTGGGCATGTCACTTCCAGAGGACCCTGGCATACCACTCCTGGGCATATACCCAGAGGATTCCCCTGCATGCAATAAGGACACATGCTCCACTATGTTTATAGCAGCCTTGTTTATAATAGCCAGAAATTGGAAGGAGCCCAAATATCCCTCAAAGGAGGAATGGATACAGAAAATGTGGTATATTTATACAATGGAATACTACTCAGCAATTAAAAATAATGAATTCATGCAATTTGTAGGTAAATGGTTAGACCTGGAAAATATCATCCTGAGTGAATTAACCCAATCACAAAAGAATGCACATGAAATGCAATCACTGATAAGTGGATATTAATGAGCCCAGAAGCCCTAAATACTCAAGACACAAATAGCAAGTCAAATGATTCCCAAGAAGAAGAAAGGAGAGGACCCTGGGCCTGTAAAGATTGCATCCAGTTTAGTAAAGAAACCGAGGGGGGAGGGGGAATGATTGGGGAACAGTTGGGGGGGAGAGGAACTATGGGAACTATGGTGGGTGGGAACTGGGAAAGGGGAAAGCCTTTGCAATGTAAACATAGAATTTAGAAAATAAAAAAAAAAAATTAAAAAAAAAAACATGTCCCTCAACAGAGGAATGGATACAGAAAATGTGGTACATTTATTCAATGGAGTACTACTCAGCTATTAAAAACAATATCTTCATGAAATTCGCAGGCAAATGGATGGAACTTAAAAATATCATCCTGAGTGAAGTAACCCAGTCACAACAACAACAACAACAACAATAACAACAACAACAACAACATCAACAAACACATGGTATGTATTCACTAATAAGTGGATATTAGCCAAAAAGAAGCTCAAAATACCCAAGACAAAACTCACAGACCATATGAAACCCAAGAAGAAAGAAGACTACACCAAAGTGTGAATACTACAGTCCTACCCAGAAAGGGGAAGCAAATAATATAGGGAAGTAAAAGGAGAGAGGGGTCTGGGAGGGAGAGGAGAGGGGGAGGAAAGGGCTCTGGTTCAGATATGGGAGGAGATCGGGGAAAAGTACAGAGGGTCAGAAATTTGAAAGGAGATGTATAGCAGTAGGGGAGGGGGAACTGGGAGTCGCCACTAGAAAGTCCCAGATGCCAGGAACCCAAGAGGTGCCCAGGAGCCAACAGGGAGGACATTCGTGAAAATACCCAGCAAAGGGGAGACTGAACATGTAAAGGCCATATACAGTGGATAGGCATGGCCCCTGTTTGAGGGATGGTGTCGCCTACTTACCTCAAAAATATTAATTCAGATTTCCTCCCTCAAAAGGAAATGTAGCGACAAAGAGTGGAGCATAGACTTAAGGAAAGGCCTTCCAGAGACTGCCCCACTTAGGTATCCATCCCATCTGCAGACACCAAACCCAGACACTATTTCTGATGCTAAGAAGAGCTTGCTGACAGGAGCCTGGTAAAGCTGTCCCCTGAGAGGCTCTGCCAGAGCTTGACTGATACAGATGGGGATGAATGCAGCCAAATATCTATCAGACTGAGTGTGGGGATCCCAATCGAGAAGTTAGAGCCAAGACTGAAGGAGCTGAAGGGATTTAATATCATCCAACCGGATTCCCCCCTCCCCACAGCTCCTACAGACTAAACCACCAACCAAAGAGTATATATGGGGGAGGGGATACATGGCTCCAGCTGGATATGTAGCAGAGGATGACCTTATCTGGTATCAATGGTGGAGGGGGGGAGCCTTTGGTTCTGTGGAGGTTCCCAGGGTAGAGGAATGCTAGGGTGCTGAGGCAGGAATGGGTGGGTGGGAGGGGGAGAATCCTCATAGAGGCAGGAGGAAGGGAAAGGGAATAGGAGATTTGTGGAAGGGAAACTGGGAAGGGGGATAACATTTGAGATGTAAATAAGTACAATAACCAAAAAATAATATTTCAATATCAAAAAGTCATTTTGCCTACCCACTTTGTCTTATTTATTGGATTTCATAATTTCTAAAACATTGTCATTGACAGGAAAGGTTTCTTATTTTCTTAAGGTAGGTATTTAATTCTTTGAATTTCTTGATGTTATGGGTGGCTACATTCTGTAAAAATCAAGTAGTAAATCTGCCAGGCATTGCACTCCCTACAGCATTAAATGCAATTGCTGATGCTGTGACTGTTGTTTCATAACTGAGTATAGTGTTGTTGCTTTTTTTTACATTTTTATTAATTATTTTATGCACTCCATGTTTCCCCACACTGCCAACCCCTGTTCACCTTCTGACTGTTCCATATCCAATACCTCCTCCCCTCCCACTGTCTCCACATAGATGTCCCTATCCCCTACCCTACCTGACCTCTAAACTCCCTGGGGCCTCCAGTCTCTTGTGGGTTAGGTGCTTCATCTCTGGATGAACACAGAATGGGCAGTCCTCTATTGTACATGTGGTAGGGGCCTCATATCAGCTGATGTATATTGCCTGTTTGGTGGTTCAGTGTTTGAGAGATCCCTGGGGTCCAGATTAATTGAGACTGCTGGTCATCCTACAGGGTCGCCCTTGCCTTCATTCAGCCTTCCCTAATTCAACAACAGGGGTCAGCCACTTCTGTCCATTGGTTGGGTGCAAATAGCTGCATCTGACTCTTTCAGCTGCTTGTTGGGTCTTCTGGAGTATGGTCATACTAGGTCCCTTTTTGTGAGCACTCCACAGCCTCAGTAATAGTGTCAGGCCTTGGGAGCTCCCTTTGCGATGGATGCCACTTTGGGCCTGTCGCTGGACCTTCTTTTCCTTGGGCTCCTCGCCATATCCAGAAATTTCTTTCCAAAAACCAGCAATTCAGTTAGACTTTTTTACTCTTGTTTTAAGTGTGGATTTGGTTGTTTGCTTTTATGTTCAGGTAGAAATATTTGCTTCCCCTTTGGGTTGCTACTTGATATATGGTTTTCTTATCTAGTTTTAGTGTTTATAGTTATATTGTTAATGTCTACTTTTATTCTACTGTGTCTGGCAGACATAATTTAACATTAATTATTTCAAATTTATTGATAATTTGCTTAATAAATGGTCTTAATAAATTTTCTAGTCTAATTCAAAAATAATGTATATTTTGTTGTGGAGTCGAATATTTTATAAATATCTACTAGGTTAAGTTGGGTAAGGGTGTTTTTCAAGACCTCTAAATTTTTTATTAACTACTTATTTCATAATCTTGAAGAAAGAAGAGTTACATTTCTAATATTGATGTGGATTAGTGTATTTTTCTTACAGTTGTGTTTTGTTTCAGTAGCCTTAAAACATTTTACTTTCATCTGAAAGATTTGCTTCAACGTTTTTTTCCATCCCGTCTCTTATGGTGACATTTTCAAGCTTTTCTGTCACTGAAAAGAGTCTTCGTTCACCTTAACTTTTGAGTGATAGTTTCTCTTGGTAAATGAAGACTCTCAGATTGACAGTAAAAATTATCTCAACACTTCCAAAACATCTTTCCATTTTTTACTTACCTTGATTCTGATAAGAAATCTATCATTATTTGTTTTGTTCGCTGTGTAAAGTGTTCTTTTTCTCTGACTCTTTGTCCCTGATTTTGTGAACTTTGATTGATGGTCCAGGTTTAGTTTTCTTTGTGTCTCTTGGGGTTTGCCAAGGGTTCTTAAAATTTTCAACTTTGTAGTTTTTATCAAAATTTGAACACTGGCTCTGGTTACCACTTCTTTTACTGTAAACCCTCTGAAAGGAGCAAGACTTTATAATAACAGATCTGAGAAGATTTGAATTGGAAAATTACCAATTTTTCCAATGCTTACTGGGAATCCTAGAGAAGGGCCTCATGGTTCATGTGGGATCACAGGGTTTCTGTTAAGTCAAGCTATGCTTTCTTCTCATATTGTGCCAGGTATTATAGATCAGAGGTTAGAGTGGAAAAATTCCATGATGACCTAAAAACCAGATCAAGACCAATAATAAAACTATCTACCAGTGGAAGTATCTGTTGTAATATATATATATATATATATATATATATATATATATACATACATACATATATATACATATATGTGTGTGTGTATGTGTGTGTGTGTAATATACATATTTAAAAGAGTTCTTTATTTTTATGGCTTTCCTGTAATATGTGAATTTGGTGTCTGATTTAATTTTCAATGTTTTTTCCTTCAGAATGTATTAACATATTAGAGGGTATGATTCACTGCTTTGTAATGAGATGTAATGGGAATCTCAACAACAAAGAATAACATCTTTCTAAAATGTGCAATAAATCAAAAAGTAAATCCAAAGCTTAAAATTCTTTGGTAGTATCTTATTTATATGCCACAGAAGCATATAAAGATGTTGACTATTTGTCTCATATATAAAAGCTTTCTGTATTCAACATAGATTATTAAGTATGCTAAGCTAAAGATGAGATGTTTAAAATTGGAAACTGAAAGATTTATCCTCATAATTTTCAATGATAATTATTAGTATCAACAAAGTATCTATTGACCTGCCTACCACCCTCCACCACCCTGCACCTACCAAATTTGTAGTATTGTACAGTGTGATGATGTATGTATGGGTTTGGTTAATGACATGTAGAATCAATTGTTTTTTGTACAGATATTAGTCTACATAATCAAAGATGTCATCATTTGATGGAATAGAGACACCAAAGGAAACTTACTTTATAAGTCATGCTCATGGATAGAATGGACAGGGAAATCTTTTCTGGAAATAAAGGTATGAACATGATGGTATTAACTAGAAACGTTGGAATGTGTTTTAATAAAAAAAAACTTTCATTCTGATAAAAGTCATTTTAAATACTGTTCCTCACCATTTACCTAGCTCTTTTTATTAAATTATGTGCCATTATAAATAAAATAACATTTAATTTGCTAAGGAATGTGTAGCACCAGTTGTTAAACTCAAAAGTGATCTATAGCAGGCAAAAACTTCTGAATCCTAGATCTGATTAATTATATTTACAGCAAACAATAACTATATCTGCACATTCTAATTATACTTTAGCTGTGATACTTGAATAGATTATTTTAAATAGCACAGACACGAAGAGAATTGTTAATAAATAGAATGTGGGACAAACCATATGCCTTGATGGAAAACTAGAAAAACAAGCAATTTACATTAAAAAATATATCAACTTTACTCAATGAGTAAGAATCTACTTTAAAAATTATTTATTCTTCTTTTATAGAAATAATATTTTTAGTGTATTATTTAGCCTGTTTTGTAAGTTTGGGTTTTTCTCCCTACAATAAGCTACTAAGTGTAAATGATAGGCTTAACGCAATATCAAATACTGGCTAGCAGCTTGCCAGTGCATCTGTATTTCTACCTGGAGAGCAGGTTCTGTGTACCTCTGACATGTTCCACATCAGACATGTGGAGAAGTTTTCACTGTACTAGGGACTGACTTAACAATTGTGTCCTCATCAATGTACTGTTTAAATAGCTGACAGAAAAGAAGGGACAGTAAAAGCCAACTAGGATATCAGGTGCAAGTATAGCATAGCTCTCATTTGTGCCAAATGATACTAGTAAGAAAATGAATACAGAATTACATGCAGCAGGTTTTTGCTTTATTAAAGAATTGAAATTTTAATAGTTCACCTGATTGTTCTAAATTTTAGGTCTCCAAACCATTTTTCCAGTAATAAATCTATCCTCTTATGGAGATACATGTGAGTTCAAGTCTATGATATCAATTTGAAAACTAGACAGAATGGTCTGCTCCTCAAGGCAGTGGACACAAATATGATTAGTCTAAGTCCAGCTTTAAGTTTATATTTTTAATTTATAACTGGGGTCCTGGAAATTTACAGGTCACATGCTTTGTTGAAAGCAGTCATTATACATTTCATTCATCTTTAGGTGGAACTCTTGATACACACACACACACACACACACACACACACGCACAAGACAGTGCTTTCATGATATGAACATTTTAGAAATTACTCATTACAATCACCCCCTCTTCATCTTCCAGGTAACTCTGTGGAAGAAGAGGTGGAACAAGACGGATGCTTATGTAAACTTACAGAGACTGTGGCAGCAGGTACAGCCAGAGAAGGTTCCAATGCTGAAAGGGGAAGAAGACACAAGCCCTCAATCTGTAAACCCAGAAGCCATCTCCAGCTGATAACCACTCATAAAGGAAGAATCAAGCTTTTCCAAGGGAGTCTCCCAGGGTATATAAACCATAAATGTAAGACACATGCTGAGCAGTAGATGGGAAACATGAAACAAACCCAATGGTATCTTCGAATTGTGTGTTTGGTTGGTTGGTTGTTGTTGTTACATCATAATGCTTTGCCCCCCCCCTTTTTTTCAGAAAAACATCTTACAGATCTTTTGCTTACATATAAAAAAGATTTCTAATTTTGTATTTATGTGTTTTCTCTGTGTGTGTGTGAATGTGTGTATTTCAGTGCTTGTATGTGTTTCTTGTACTTTTTCTTCACCTCTTTTTTCCTGTTTACTTAGTTTCCTATTATTATTATTATTATTATTATTATTATTAATGCCTGTTTGTGCTTGTATTTTGATAAAAGAAAGATTTCTTATTTGGTTTTTGTTTTCTGGAGAAGTAGGGAGGATATGAGAAGATTACAGCAATTTTTGAATTGAAAAATAAAAAAGTCCCTTTTAGCTGGTCCAGCAATAAAGATAAAGAGATTCCATGACAAATTTGAATATTATTGCTGGACAGTGTAAAAATAACTTTTATTTGATGCCAGATGTTAATTGTCATCTCAGAGGCTTACTGCTGAATAATCTCATACTTTCTAATTCTTTTTGAACTCTTGCTGGCTATATCAACTCAGCTTTTCAGGGTCAAACTCCGCTTCAAGCTCATCGAATCAGTCTGGCTCCTTTCAGCTTCTCACTGAATTGCTCTGCCTGGCCTCAAACTAACTTTTGCAATTTTTTCTAATTCTATGGCTCCTTCTTCTCTGGCTTCTGCTGCCTCTACTGACCTGCAATGCATGAACTGCACAAACTGAATAGGACTCAGGAACAAATAACTCAATGAGCTGCATTATCTCCACTGACTGAACTGATTTAACTCCCCTCTCCCTCTACCTTTCCCTTTCCCTCTCCCTCTCTCTCTCCCTCTCTCACTCCTACCCTCCATCCCTCTCTTTGTTCTGCTTTTACTTAGCCTTTCTTTATTCTATGTTCTCATGAGGGTTGGACATATAGTGTTTCTAACTCATTCTGTTAAATCTTTTTCTGAGTCATCACTTTGTCTACCCTTCAATTAATTATCAGTTTCAAACATGGCCACTTCTTTCTCTTTTTTCTTTTCATTTTTAAACTTTATTTATTTATTTACTTTACATTTCATCCTTTCTCCCTAATTTCATGCTTACGAATCCCTCCCTTATTACTTTCCCCTTATTCTCAGAGAAGGGGAATCCCCTCTTGGGTAACACCCAACCCTGGGACATCCAGTCACAGTAGTCCTAAGCACATCCTTTCTGACTCAGGCCCAACGAGGTAGCTTTGTTAGGAGAAGGGGATCCAATGGCTAGTAAGAGTCAGAGACAGCCTCCATCCCTATTGTCAGGGACCGATGTGAAGACCAGGTTGCACATCTGCTACAAATGGGTAGGGGTCCTAGATTCAGACCCTTCATGCTCTTTGGTTGGTAGACCAGTCTTTCTGAGCTCTCATGAGCCTATGTTAGTTGACTCTGTAGGTCATTTTGTAGTTTCTTTGACCCCTCCAGCTTACTTAATTCTAGCCCCCTCTTTTCTATAAGACCCAACACAGCCTAGTGTTTGACTGTGGATCTTTGAATGCTTCCATCTGCTCCTGGATGAAGCATCTCTGGAGACAGGTATGATAGGCTTCTGTCTACAAGCATTGCAGAGTATTGCTAATAGTGTCAGGGATTAGCTCTATTACATAGGATGTGTTCTCAAGTTGGACCTGTCATTGGTTGTCTGTTCCTTTCATCTCTGTTCCATCTTTATTTCTGAACATCTTGTAGGCAGGACAAATTTGGGGTTGAAGGTTTTGTGGGTGGGTTGATGCCTCTCCACTGGAGGTTCTGCCTGGCTACAGGAGGTGACCAATTCAGTCTCCATATCTCCAGCTGGTAGAAGTTTCTTCTAGGGTCACCCCCACAGACTCTCTAGAACCTCCCCTGTTCCAGGTTTTTAGCTAGTCCAAGAGATTGCCCCATCAATTGAAGCTCTCTCTCCCAACCCTCCCCCATATCCCCCCTTCCTACACCTGACTGTTATCCCCATTCCCCTTCTCAGCCTGTCTCCCATCTAGTTTCCATCCTTCATTCACTGCTGAAGAATATTTGGTTTCCTATTCTGAGTGAGGTTCACAAATCCGCCCTTGGTTCCTCCTTAATATTTAGTTCCTTTAGATATGTGGATTATAGCATGGTTATACTGTACCTTACGGCTAATGTCCACTTATGAGTAGTGATTATGTGAGTTCATACCATTGATGTCTTTCTGGGTCAGGGTTATTTCATTCATTAGCATGATATTTTTTGTTTCATCCATTTCCCTGTAAATTTCATGATATCTACATTTTAATAACTGAATAGTATTCCACTGTGAGGATGAACCACATTTTCTTGATCCATTCTATAGTTGAGGGACATTTAGGTTGTTTCCAATTTCTGGCTACTAAGAATAAAGCAGCTATGAAGAGAGTTGACCAAATGTCTTTGCAGTATAGTAGGGCATCTTTTGGGTATATAAGCTGCTTTTTTTCTACAAAGTAATTTTACTTCCATTGTTTGAGATTAAAGGTGTGTACTAAGGATATGTTTGCATTTCAGCCAGATCGATTAAAGGTGTGTCCTGCCACACAGAACTAGATCACACAGACCTAGGACTTTGGATGTGATCCCTTGCCAGAGCAACACACATTGATAGATTAAAATTCCTTCTCAAGAGAACGTTAGACAAATTCTTTAGTCAAAAAATGATATTTGAGGAAAAAATATTCTAAAAGCAGTCCTTTTCAGATGTGAGTAGATCACCTGACCAAGCAGTGAGCTCTGATTCTTAGAATTAACCTAAGAAGCTGGTGTGTATTTAGGGCGGCCCTGTTTCGGGTTCCAGGTAGTCATCTTGCTTTGGTATTGGATAGCTTCGGTACTGGATATAATTAGGTAGTTTCCCAGGGTGATGATTCAAGACAAATACTTGAACCTTCTGAGTATCATTGGGTAAATACTAATACCCACTCCTTAAAAAAAAATTCGTATCATTCTGGCTATTATTATCGAGCTTCTGAAAACCAGGATAGGATCCTTGTCAGCAGTCTATCAGATATACTATTTGAAAACTCATATGCTGTCCCCACAAATGTGTACTTAGTGTCATCTTTTAGAAATAAAATCATCATTTTTGTTTTGGATACAGGCTAGCCTCAGACCTCACTTGTCATCCTCCTGCCTAGCCTTTTAAATGCCGGAGCACTGCTTAAATGGTCTCTGCACTATGGCAAAATTTTACTTTTAATGCTGGAGGCAGTCTCTTTTGTAGTACTTACATTCCTATAGTAAATGAATTCTCTCGTTTAATTATCATTGTACTGTGGGCTACACTGTCCCCTTTTTATGGAACTTGTT